>OX155903.1:9029603-10229603 GCA_944588485.1 Phosphuga atrata | reverse complement strand
CAAAAAAGGCAACCCGCTGGAAATAGGTAACTACAGGTAACTACATATAAACTGTTTTCATCAATACTTTTAAAAATAATAGCACAAGACATTGATAAACTTCAGCCAAAAGAACAACCAGGCTTCAGCACAATGGACCACATACAGACTCTTGAGCAAATTATAGAAAAATATCGAGAGCATAATAGACCTCTGTATGTGGCCTTCATAGACTATAGCAAAGCCTTCGAAAGCATCAGCCACTGTTTAATCTGGAACGCACTGCAACATTCAAAAGTGGATAAAAAATATATTAACATCCTGAAATATATTTATACAAACAGTACGAGCAAGGTTAAGCTAGAAGTCAGAGGAAGTGAAATAAATATCGAACGAGGAGTCAGGCAAGGAGACCCTTTGTCAGCAAAGCTCTTCATTGCAGTGCTTGAAAATATATTTCGAAAATTAGATTGGTCTAAGAAAGGAGTGCAAGTCAATGGACGATACCTAAACCATCTAAGACTCGCTGACTACATAGTCATAATAGCCGAAACATGAAAGTTCAGAAATTAGTTTAGAAATGAACGCGAGCAAAACAAAGATAATGACCAACAACCAAAAAAGACCTATTGTAATAAAAGGAAATAGTATAGAATATGTCAAACTCAATATGTTCATTTGGGAAAGCAGTTATCATTCAATAAGTCCAGCAATGAAGAAGAAGTAACACGAAGAATCAACATAACGTGGAAAAAATTCTGGTCACTGAGAGAAATTTTAAAAGGAAATTTCAGTCTGCATTTAAAAAAGACAATATTTGATACATGTCTCTTACCATGCTTACTTTACGGCTGCCAGACTTGGGTTTATACCAATAAAGTCAAACAAAAAATTAAATGTACCCAAACTGCTATGAAAAGGAGAATGTTGAAGCTTAGGAAAATAGACAAAGTGAAGAATAAACATATTAGACAAAAAACAAAAATAACTGATGCTCTCACACATGCACTCAGACTAAAGTGGAGGTGGGCTGGGACACATCACACGCTACTCGGATAAAAGATGGACCATATAAACCACACGATGGAAGGGTCCACAGGGAAAGAAAAAGGTTGGCAGACCTATAAGACGGTGGGCTGATGACATTATCTAGGTGTCAGGTAACGACTGGACAAATATAGACAGGACAGGGATTTGTGGAAAAAGCTGGAGGAGGCCTTTACCCAAAAGGGGTCCATATTTCAATTTCAATGAAAGAAGACTAACCCTACTAACAATATACAATAAGTAGATTTACCCTACTAACCTACTAACTACATTACTACTTAACTCTTAACCCTACTAACAACATTTCAAATGTACCTAGAAATACGGAATAAACGGCTTTATTATTATTATTATTATTCTGCAACTTCAGTCAAGCTACCTGCTGGTGCTCCTTTACCTAGTTGTGGCGCCCCGCGCCCCGTTTTCCTTTAAAAATAAACATAGGCGGAACAAACATTCGGGCGGCACTGGCGCTTCAAGCAAAAGTTGTGTTTGTTCCCTTTTACCACTAACTATCCTTCCAATTTGTTTCTTTTCTTAATGACCCACTATTTTTCCACTTTTTTTTGCACTGTGGAATTACCACTTTCATCAATATTAAATATATTTCGAGCATCTATTTGGGTTTGTTCTATCAGTTGAGACAATAACTTGAAAAAAGTATCTACAGCTTCTCTATTGAAACCCATGGCACGTGCATTGAGGTGTTTTTTGGTTGCCTAACCGACAGATGTGGATATCGCTTAATGAAATTATAAAACGATTTCTTTTCAGCCAATTTGGAATTTAAGTTAAACTTATGTTTAATGTTATTTTTAACTGCTACTTGGAATGCGAGTCTTCTTATGTAGGTTATAGAAAGAGTAAAAAAATGACGATTTAAGATATAAAATGTGTTCTACCAGTTCATCTTCAACAGCTGGAGGTAATACTTGAGGTAGTCCATTTCTGTTTGGTGATTCCAAGATTCTTTTAACTTTTCCATCAAGATGCCTTTTAAACGTAGGTTTTGGAATTCTGAATCCTCGGCCACATTCATTAAAGCCATATTTTCAATTTTTGTATGCCTCCATGGCCTTCTGCATGGTTTCTGCACTCCATTATACTTTTTTCCATGCTATGAAAACAATGAAAAATGAAATTTAACTCTAAAGTTAAAAAAAGTATAAAATTTACATATTAGTTTCTTAAATCATACTGGTACGATTTGAGAAACTCGACTGAGGTACGTTTTATGAAGCTGCTGTCTTCTTTAATAAAATCTAAATAACCTGTACAAAAGCGGTGAAATTTTGCAAAACAAATATAAGTCCAAATTAGTTTAATGACAAAATTACGTTAGTAACTTAAAATAGCAGGTTTTTACGCGCTTGATATCATCTCAAGATGATGATAGACTCAAGATTTACATCGCGCTTGTTTGATTTTTTTCAAGTCTTTGCACATGAAAACGCAGGCGTAACCATTTTTTTGTCTATAATGCCCAAGCAGGGTTTAGTTTATCTAGTTAGCGTTAGATGTCAATTAAAACCTTAGGATAATTCAAATTTGAGAAGGTACAATTTAGTACACCAGTACGCTACAGGCAACCCTTATATAATGCAAGGGATGTTGGTCAAGACACATCAATTTTATTTCCTGATTTTTCTTCTCTTTCCATCGACAGTCAATCAGCGCTCTGACAATTGCCCAATAACATAACTTGTTTTATATCCTACCATTTGGTCGTCAAAGTTTTTGCCTGCTTCACTATAAATTGACTTTCTCTTTTTGAATTTTCCAGTACTTTTGTTTTTTATGGACAGAATATAGTGGTCTATAATAATAAAAATATTAATAATATACTAAATATAAGTAACAATGAATACAGTAACTGAGAATGTCCACTAAGCAAAAATACTATAAAAATGAGATTTAAATGGTATATCGACGTTGTTGGATATTTCTTTGAGACGTATATATAACCCAATGTGTTAAAAACCACTCGCGATTGACCATTTGAGAATCCCTGATCGAGATATTTAGTTCCAAAATAAAAATTATTTAATGCAAGGATGTAGGGGAAAACTTATGATTTATGCTTTTTTTATTTTCCTTAAGTATTAATATCGACATCATGAATATTTATGATAGCAAAATGATAATGGAAATGAAACTGCATAACGTAACAGGGTGGAGGAATGCAATGGGTCGGAAGTCCTGGCCTTTAATTTGCAAATGGAGTGCTGCTAACACGGTTAGACGGGGCCAAAGTGAGAGTCCGAGTCGCGCGGATGATCAAAGCGCCGCCGACGCTTTACACGGCGTCGCTTCGGCAACTCCACTGATCCCCCTACACTGAGCGAACCCCTTGGCTTATGGCTTTAAAGTTTTTGGAAACAGCCAGCCAAATTAAGTTAGTTCTTATTAGGTTCGGTGCAATTAAATTTCAGAGACGGTTTAATGCAATTTCGCCACGTTTAAGCGAAAACAGCTACGTTGTCTACAATTTATCGTTATATTTTATGATTATTTCATTTTTTATTACCGTTCTTAAACAAACAACTGTTATTGCTAGTCTACTCTACTTTATTATTTCAGAAATTTACAAGTAGTCAATCGTAATATGTTATGTATTAATAATATGATTATTTGCATGTAAATCTTCTATCCAAACAGACTTGGAATGTTGTTAGTTTAAGAATGTAAGTGCATTAGAAGAAGAAAGGAATATCTTGGATGTCGGTAGTTTAGTGTAGATGTTGTAATTTTCTTAATTTTCGGCCTACGCGAAATGTTTACCGAGAAGAAAGATACATTGTCTAGGAAACGTATAATCCGATTGAAAGGAAACTTATGTAGCCCGAGGAGGTTGTAAGTGCGGTCTCCGGCATTACAAAACACCAACAACCCAAGTGCGTCTTGGAACTATTCAATTAAACAGCATTATTTAAGTTTGTTGAGGCCTGACAACCGCCTCATCACGCAATAAAATCTCCATGTAATCCGACGGACAGCCCGCCAACTCAATGCCTTCAAGGGCTCTTATATAACATCATATAAGTTTTAGTTTAAAGAACATATACAAAATATTTTGCTACAATGCAACAACTTCATACTATATTACTATAACATAACAGACAGGAACTTACTTAATAAAATACTTACTTACTTAGAATAGTAATAAGAGAGTTTAATAAGAGGAATCAAGAACAAAATAAAGATTTTTTGGATGAACTGGAAGATTTATTAGTTCAATTTGTGTAAATAACAACTAGTAGCATGTTTTCCTTTGTATATCATCCTTGTAGATGTTCGTGTTTATTAATTTTATTATTATCGGACAAGTTTAAAATGTTGGAATATTAACTTAAATAAAGATGAGGAGGATATAAGGAATCAAGAACTAAATAAGGATTTTATTCTATGAACAGGTTGATATTAATTAAATTTAGGCATATGAAAACTAGTCTTATATGTTTGCCTTTGTATATTATTCTTGGGGAAGTTTGTGTTTGTTTAATTTTATTATTTTCGGGCGAGTTTAAAATGTCGGCGATGATAAGGCAGACGGCGGGAGAAGTGAAAGGGTTGTATTGTATGATACCTGACAAACACTCGCGGGACTGGATGTGTTACCGTTGTTAATTAAATTTGAGCGCTCCCTCAGGACGCCCTTTAGCATCGCCCGGATATTGCAGCACACACACACTCACTCTGCTGTACATTTTTAACATGCAACCGATGTATTATTATTATTAATGTCATGGTTTAATATCAAACGGGCACTCGAATATTTCCGCTGTGGATATTGTACTTCGGATCTCTTTTGCAAATCAAACATTTTTTTTACGTTTTGGGTGAAATATTTAAACAAAATACTACAAGTAAATATTACTTCCTATAAAGCCAAATGTTTTGATTTCAAATAACCTAGTTGGCGTCTATTTAAGTATTAATCAGGTCATGTCGGTAGTTAATTTACTTCAATTTGTAGTTTCCATTTTTATTTAAATATAATCGATATGCGATATAGTTCATCTTATATATACTCTAGTCAATTATAGTATTAACATACATATTCGTGTGGGTGATTTTTTAAATGTTTCAAAGTAAATTTTTTCAAAATCCAAAATGGCCGTTAGATTTGGTCTCAGATCTAATTTTCGAGATTCGCTGTATTGGCCTCGTTTAGAATTTTCTCCACATTTGAGCCATTTCAATTCACTTTTTTAAGGTTTTCTTTCAATTGTGGTTAAAAAATTAATCTCTAGCATTTTTTCACACAAAATTTATCTAAATCGGTTGAAAGTTTATGAACAAATTATTTAGAATCGAAGACACTTTCAATGGACCCACGGCTCGGTCTATGCGATTTTCTAAGTTTTCTGGCACTGTTCACGCATTTTTTCATTGTTTCACTGTTTCTCGAATAACTTTCGGACAACGAATCGAATGCTGGAAACTAGAAGTCTTTGTGATAAAATGTTTTATAGGTTTTTATTTATAATCAAACGAACTTACCTTAAGAGAAGTTCGATTGCAATTATATGAGAGTCTCTTTCGAGATGATTACATTGTAGTACCGCTACTTTCGCTAGATTCAACCAGATGTTCAGAGTTTAAAGCTTATTTTTATATTAAGAAGTTTAGCTCGCATACACCAGACTCCTTAGTCCCGATGGGAAAATCTTTTATTTTATCTTATTGTAATCATAGATGTTTAGAGCACAATGTTTATATGATTCGGTGTATTATAATTCAGATTCATTGTATAATATAATATTATAATTAATATTAATATATTATAAACATATAAATCCATTAATCCATAAAAAAACATCCATGTCTTATTTTACTGATTTGCTTACTTAACTGATTTTTGGGGATGTCTCGTCTGGTAGAATTTCAGACTCTGATACGAAGTCCCGTCTCGTATTCTGGCCCCTCCAGTTTAAAGTCCGTCCTGAGAATGGTTTGGGATATCTTTTCTCGGCAGATTAAATGGAGACTTGATTTGAACCCTTCATATCCTTACCTATCTTCTCTATCGATTTTGCTATTTTAGCTCTTTCACCCAATTTTGCACCATACAGCAATGGTTGTGTAAAGTGTTTTTTGTAGTAAATCTTTCATGGATTTATAAAGTGCTAAAGAAATAAAGGCACTTCTAGCTGAAGAGATTTTCCAATAAATCTAACCGATCTACTGGCTCTTCTTCGTTCTTTAAAATCATTGTAATACCCTGTCCCAGAGCCACCAAAGCAGACAGAGCTGAACCGGTTAGGTTTTGTTCAGTAACGAACAACTGATCCCTCTTAATACCTGATTCTTGAACTCGGATGTTTCCAGATAAATATTTCCACTACGTGGATATTTGCCTTTTACCTCTCTGAATAAACCATACATCAACCAAGTAGAAAGTGACGAAGAACCAAGTGAAACCAGACTCATGTAAATTAACTGATTTTCTGTTAATTGCTACGGGATCATCTCCCAAAACAAATTCTACTTCATCATCTAGTTTTTTAGTCTCCTCTTGAACCCCATCCTGAATAATACTGGTACTGCTGCCCAGTACAAAAGTTCCATCATTCTCTTTCTCGATGCCAATATTTTCCTTGTTCGCTTCTTGAACCTCATCTACAAATGAAAAGTATTTTTCCCTGATAATGCTAGATGAAGATTCACAGCACTAGTTGTTGTTGCCTCCTACCTGCGAAACTCTCTAGCCTGAAACACCCATCCAGACTCACACAGACTATCGTCAAAGTACAAGACATCGTGTAAATCTAAATGATATAATATATCATTCAACCTTAAAATCTCAAATACCTGTACTTTTTGTTGATTTGTTTATGGTTTCTGCTAACGCTTCAACCATTTTTTCCAGCCTCCGCAGTCTCTTGTTAGTACTTTCCTCATCCCTGTCTCTGCTCCGTTGTTTACTCTTACCCATAATGTAAGCTGATATTCGACGTTTTGTTTAAATCAATTTTTAACAAGCAATTATTTTTAGGTTAAACACGTGGTTAAGCACTCTTAAAAACACGTGGTTTCGTCTAACAGAACGTTATGAAGGGTTACCGGTAGTGTAAGGAGGGCATGAGCGGGCGGGAGCCAGCACATTTAAACTTGTGGTTGAATCTAGCGAAAGTAGCGATACTACAATGTAATCTCGAAGAACGAGACTCGAAATATAATTGATCATCATCAACATCAATCAGCCATTTGTGTCCACTGCTGGATATAGGGCTCCCTTAGATTTCTCCATTTCTCCCTATCTTGTGCCTCCCGCATCCAGTTTCCAATGATGCGCTTCATATTGTCAGACCATCGTGTCGGGGGCGTCGTCTGCTTCGTAATGCAAGTTGTCTGGGACGCCATTCGAGTATCCGTTTCATCCACGTATCATACGCTATCCTGGCAAATGTGGCCGGCCCAGTTCCATTTCAGTGTTGTTATCCTTTCCACTGCATCTGTGACGCCTGTTCTTTGTCGTATTGTTAGGTTTAGGACTTTATCTCGTAGTGATATTCCTAACATCGACTTCTCCATAGTTCTTTGGCAGACTTTTATTTTTCTGATTGATTTTCGTGATACTGTCTGCGTTTCTGCCCAATTCGTCATTACGAGCAATATACATTGGTTGTAAACCTTCCGTTTAAGGCATATCGAAAGGTCGGATTTAAAGATATTTTTCAGTTTGCCAAACGCGGCCCAAGTTTAACTAATTCTTCTGGTGATCTCGGTCGTTTGATTATCGTGGTTTATTCGAATTTCGTGGCCAAGGTATTGGTAGGAGGGCACCTGTTTAATTTCTAAGTTACCTTTACTTTAGTTTACTGAGATATAACCGCTTGCGACGAGGTTAGTCATGCATTGAGTTTTGTTGGTATTTATCTTGAAATCTGCCTTGCGGCAAGACACGTATAGCATCTCCAGCATCCGTGTAGCCTTGCCTAGGTCCTCCGCTATTATGACGATGTCGTCTGCAAATTTTGGATGGCTTAGTTTTTAGCCGTTTATATTGATGCGTATTGTTTCCCAGTCCAATTCCTTACTCATGTACTCTAATAACGCCGTGAATAGTTTTGGGGAGATTGTATCTCCTTGGCATACTCCGCTTTTTACTCTGAACGTATTTTCGTGTAGTTTTACGATGGCAGTTGCCTTTTCATTATTCCTTTTATTAGTGAGGAGAAGCGGTGATATATTCTACATTCCGCGAGTGCTTCAAAGACTCATGAAAACTAGGACCAGTGGCTTGTTGTACTGTATACACCTCTCGATCAGCGTTTTAATCACTGGTCGTTTGTCCCGAAACCGAATCTGAAACCCGCTTGCTCACACGGTTGATAGAAGTCCAACTTAGGTGTTAGGCGCTTCGTTATTACCTTGCTGAAGAGTTTATATATGTGTGGTAGGAGAATGATAGGACGATAATTTGCTAGTTCCTTGATGTCTCCTTTTTTACGCATAATTATGATTACCGCATTGTTCCAGTTTGAAGGGGTTTCTACTTTCGCTAAGCATGCGTTGAATACTTTTTATTGATTTTATAACCATTTCTCCGCCTGCTTGTATTGCTTCTATTGCTTCTTAATTCTATTTGCTTATTAATTCTATTGCTTGTATTGCTTCTTCACCAGGTGCTTTGTTGTTTTTCATTTAATTTCATGAAGAGATTTATTTCTTCTACCATTATTTCAGGTATGTCCTCTGAGCCTTGATTGAGAATTTTTGGTATAGTAGGGGCATGTGTGTTTTCCATGTAGTTCAGCGTAGAAGTTTTCCACTGCCTGGAGGATTTGCTCTTTTGTTGTGACAATCGCTCCCTGGGCATTTAGGAGCTTGTTGATATTATTTTTCCCCAAAGCTAGTTTTTGTTTCATTACCTTCATGTTCATATTTTGCTCTATAACTTCAGAGATAATGTTAGTGTTGTACTTTCGGATATCGTTTCTGGCTGATCTTGAGATTTTCTTCTTTAGTTCTCTTATCTCGTCGGTTCTGTTACTGTATTTGTTCCTTAGTTCTCTTCTTTTTTCCATAAGATCTTTTGTATCATGGCTGAGTTTTCCTTTATCCTTAGTTTCTTTAATACAGTATTTCTCCTGTGCGTCTTTGAGGATATCTGCTAAGTTGTTGTTTATTTCGTCAGTATCTGTTTCTTCATCGGCTACTGTGATACTTTCCAAGTGTGTTTCGATGTACTGCTTACATGCGTCTGGTTCTCTTATAGTAGACCACTTGTTTAATTTACTATTGGTGATTAGTTTTAACCTTTCCTTCTTTATGTTGATAATGATGTTTGCTCTAACCATTCTGTGGTCGATGCCATTTGTTAGTTTATTGACGATAATGATACATGATACTGATATGATAGTATGTATCAGTAACATACTACATTATTTCCTTCATTTCTGTGATTATAAAGTCTATTTCATTTTTTGTTTTCTTATGTGGGCTTACCCCTGTCCACTTTTTTGAGGGGCTTTCTTGAAGAATGTATTTATTGCGTAGAGCCTGTGTTGTAGTAGGAAGTCTAATAACATACTACCTCTTTAATTTATTTGGCCTGCACCAAAGTATTCTAGGGGGTCTCGCTCAAGTGTTGTCTGGATCCTAGTTTGGCATTGGTGTCTCCCATAAGAACAGTATAGTTCGTGTTTGTTTTCGACCCAATAGCCCAACATAATGTCTTTGGAGCACTCACGGAATGTAGAATAGATCACCGCTACTCCTCACTAATAAAAGGAACTTATAAAAAGGCAACTGCCAGCGTAAAACTACAAGAGGATACCAACAAGTTCAGAGTAAAACGCGGTGTACACCATGGAGGTACAATCTCCCAAAAACTATTCACGGCGTTATTATAGTACATGAGTAAGGAATTGGACTGGGAAACAAAAGCCATCAATATAAACGGCGAAAAACTGAGCCATCTAAAATTTGCAGACGACATCGTCATAATAGCGGAGGAGCTAGGCGAGGCTACACGGATGCTGGAGATGCTTTACGCGTCCTCCCGCAAGGTTGCACTCAAGATGTTTGGCTACCTGAAAAATATCTTTAAATCCAATCCCGCTTCTCTTTTCCTACCCCGCTGTGCACTAATACAAAGTTGTTAAATGTTTTCTGCCCATTACCTTTGATTTTTGTTTCCGGAATTTTATTATGTTCTAGCTCGAGCAGCAGTTCTTGATCTTTATTATTGAAGGACTTGATACTACATGTTCCTATGCGTAATTTATCTCGCTTTTTCCATGTCTTCGTCCGTTTTCTCGCGTGTGTCGTCGTCTTTGGGTCCCTGCTATTCCGAGGCTCATTCGTGCCATTTTGAGCATTGTTTACTTTTTACTTGGCAAGTCGCTAGCCTAACCTCAAAACCTCCAACCTGGAGGACCAGTCCAATTTTTGTTTCACGGTGGATATATTATTTTTCCACTACCCTCCGAGTCAAGACTCGGCAGGCGTTCCCCAATTGCAATATGGGGACGCGCCCGATTAAAATTACCCGCACGGAACTTATAATATTTAGACATATTATACAACTTGTATATTCAAAGTTATATTTATTCACAGTTATATACATTTAGACACCTCGAGTTTCGCGCCTCGAGTTTCGACTGTTGAAGGTCATTTTCAACTGAATTGCAGATTGATGATTTGAAATCACTTGAATTTGAAATTATTTGTTTCGACTAAGACATCAGCTTGAGGCGCTCAGTACAATCTAGTTTAGTCAGCAGCTTGTCATTAATGAACATAGACTTATCCGATTTTGCGTGGTGTTTGTTTTTAGAACATAGCGTCGTAAATTCGTATTAAGGTTGATAAATTTAGACTTGAAATATTAATACGTCTAACCAGTGGGTGAATGAATGAAGAATATACCTTATTTTAATTTACAATTTTCCAATATATTTTTCACTAGAATGTCAACTAAAGCACCTTTATCAGAACGTGAGTAGCAAAATATAGGGTCTTCGAAGAAGAGGTTTTATTTTGATATGTAAAAAAGCGAGTATTTTTAAGCGAAATCATCGGTTGTTTAAGCAATTTTAAAGAAGAGGGTATGTCATTAATAATGAAAAACAATATTAGCCAAATGGCCGCCACGGCTACGCTTGCAGAAGGGAATACGGTCCTGGAAGCGTAGAATTTTTCATGAAATTTTCACCAATCATAAGCAATTCGCACATTTGTGGCTGTATGTCCTCGATAACTTCACGAATTCCATCTTTGAGGTCTAGAATCGATTGTGGGCCATTGGCCCTTAACTTCCTTATACTAACTAACTATCCTAATAACCTTATCTTCCACGTAGCCCCAAAAAGAAAAACATATAGAGTTGTTAAACCAAAATATGTCGGTGACCAATTGGGATCGCCTCTTCTAGAAATCACACGGTCAGGAAACTTTTCACGCAAAACAGCGATGGTATCGTTACTTGTGTGGCAGTTCTCCGTCTTGTTGAAAATAAACGTCGTACACATCAATATCTTTCAATTCCGCTTATACAAAATCATTAAACAAAACAAAACAATTATTTTCGAAAAAGTTAGGTCCGATAACCTCGCCAGACCAAAAACCGCACCAAACAGTCACACTTTTTAACAATAATTCTTGGGTTTTCCGATCCAAATGCGACAATTCTGCTTGTTGACGTAGCTTCCGAGGTGAATGGGCCTAATCACCCAAGATGATTTTTCGATGAAATTCCGGATCAATTTGGTGCATTTCAAGGACCCAATCAGCAAATACACGATGTTGTCGATGGCCGGTATGCGTGAGTTCTTGTGTTAACTGAACTTTAAAAGCCTTAAGACTAAGTCTAAGTCTTTATGCAAAATACGGTGTAATGTCATTTGTGGAATGCCCAATTCCAAATGTACAAACCAGGGTTTTCCTCATCACTATGAACTACAACAGCAATATTCTCAGTTGTTCTTTAGCGACGTGCACGTGTTCGTTTCTTCACATCACTAACTTGTCCCAACAGCTCAAACGTTTCCACGATGATCCCAAAATGCTTTATTTTTGCGAACTGTGACCGCGAGATTTCCACCATTTTTTAAGGTGAATCTTAATCATTTCAATGCGTTGTTGGAGCGTATATCGTTCCATTTTTATTAATGGCGTAGTTTTTAGTTGTCATCTGTCAATTAGTTGCAGGTTGATTCTTGCCAACTGTTAAAATGGCGGGCTATTGAAAATGAAACCTCTTATTGGAAGACCCTTTATAATAAAAGCAATTATGACTGGAGATGATAGGAGGAATAGGAGATGAATGGTAGGAATATAATTTGGAAATAGAACAAGTGTACTCTGACGATGATGGTGATGATAAAGAATAGGTATGACTTAGACGACGATATAGCTGAATTAAATAATCATTTTTCACTAAATGCCTTCCACTTAAAAAAAAAGAACTTCAATGTTTGATGAGGATTTTGTTATCTACCCATCTATTTGTTTAGATTCTCTACTTTTTTTTTCTCTACTCTACTTCTCTAAAATTTATTTTTTTGTAATTATTTTCATAAAACGCGTAAAATTTACGACACTATAGCGCGGTGTTTCCCAACGTGGGGCCCACGCCCCACAGGGGGCAATTTGATTGTTAAGGGGGGCAATTCGAAAATGGAATGGAATGGCCAGTCGCAACTTATATGCGAAATTTGCTGCGAAGAATGCTAAGACAAGGTGGGCACAAGAATTTATGCCCACTATGGCATAAGAATTTATGAGAGTCTTTGGTGGGGCATGGCAGAAAAAAGGTTGGGAAACACTGCTATAGCCACACTATACGACACTATACGACATTATAGCAACTATGTAAATTAAAATCATTAGTAGACCAGTAGGTTTAGTAGACCAGGGTTACGCTCGACTTTTGTACTGGCGCTAATTTTAGCGGAGCCGGTCATTTCAACGAATTCGTTCACAAATGTTATTTGAATGAATTTTACACATTTCAAACATTAGAACGACGGTGTTCAAAACTAATACATCACCATCATTTGATTGAGTAAATTCAGAAGGGACAGTTTATCTATTTTGAACGATTCAATTTGAAAACAGATGCAATGTAAAACAAAATAAATGTTATACATTTCGGATATTGTTCTAAAAATATTTAATAAGAAAGTTTTTTCAATTTCACTTTCCGAAGTAACAAATTGCATGTTACAGGAAACGTTAAAACAACCTTTTCTTTTATTTTCTTATGTAGATGTTTATCTAATATTTGAAATTACTTTTCCTCGGGAAATTTGATCGAAAAGTCAGTTTGAATCTCACTTGAGCAGTAACTGTACGCATATGTAATTTTCCTCGAATTACCTTGCGGATCTACCGCACAAGATTAAATTTCTTCCTTGGCAATATATCCAACTTAGTTCTCCTCCCATCGTGAATGTTTTATACGAGCATTCAGCAACTCCACATCATTTTAATTGGTCCACACAAATCGCAAATATACATTTTCAATTCACTTACATACACAACATCTTTTTCTTACCTTAGACAATGCGTCAAGTTTCAAGGGGAATTTGATATTTCATGGGATAAAGGGGTGAAACAGCCAAGGATTCAAATGCCTCTTACCCTCGCAGTATAATAAACAACGCCCTCAGGACAAAACTCTCAATTTCCTTTCTATATTTTTAATATGCACAGCGCGCCGCATTCATCTGCATTTCAAAATACAAAAAAAATATTTAGGAAATTAACATTGAACAATCATTTATTATTATTCTTTCTTCACTTTGATGTATCTAAGGCACGTGCTACATTTATTACATTTTAAATTATTTGAGGCGTATTTTCATTTCAGATTGTATCTTTAAAAGGGTTGTATATTACACCCTTAAACTAATAGTGTCCATCTGATTATAAAAAATTATATATTATAAAACAAAATTAACATGTTACCCTCGTTTGTGTTAAGATAAGATTTTGATTATAGATTTGATTTTGTACACAAGAGCAGTTTTATGATTTAATTAATCATATAATAAGTCATTTACAAAATATAACACAAAAACGCAGAAAGGCCATTAGTCTCTATCAGCCAGTTGAACTTCCTACTCTAAAGGTTGTCGGTTCTTCTCTGGTCTTATTTGGTATTGTTTGGTATTGTCTGGTATTGTCTGCTATTGTCTAGAATTGCCCGTTATTGTCTGGTATTGCCTGATCTTGTCTGGTGTCGCCCAGTCTTTTTTCGTCTTTTCTGGTCCTCCTTGACCTTGCCTAATCTTGCTTGATTTGTCTGATGTTGTATAGTGTTGTCTGATGGTGTCTAGTCTTGTCTGCTTTTATCTGGCCACGTCAGGTGTTATCTGGTATTCCCCGGTCTTCCCTAGTCTTCTCTGTTCTTGTTTGATCTTCTTTATTCGGTCTTCTCTGGTCTTGCCTAACCTTACCTGGACTTTTCTGGTCTTGCTCAGCCTTGTCTAGTCTTGCCTGGTCTTGTCTGGTATTGTCTGGTTTTGTCTGGGCTTCTTTGGTCTTGTCTGGTCTTGTCTGGTCTTGTCTGGTCTTGTCTGGTCTTGTCTGGTCTTGTCTGGTCTTGTCTGGACTTGTGTGGTCTTGTCTGGTTTTGTCCGGTCTTGTCTGGTCTTGTCCGGTCTTGTCCGTTCTTGTCCAGTCTTGTCTGTTCTTGTCCGCTTTTGTCCGGTCTTGTGCAGTCTTGTCCGGTCTTGTCTGGTCTTGTCTGGTCTTGTCTGGTCTTGTCTGGTCTTGTCTGGTCTTGTCTGGTCTTGTCTGGTCTTGTCTGGTCTTATCTGGTCTTGTCTGGTCTTGTCTGGTCTTGTCTGGTCTTGTCTGGTCTTGTCTGGTCTTGTCTGGTCTTGTCTGGTCTTGTCTGGTATTGCCTGGTCTTGTCTGGTCTTGTCTAGTCTTCTCTAGTTTTGTCTGGTCCTGTGTGGTCTTGGCTGATCTTATGTGGTCCTGTGTGGTCTTCTCTAAATCTTATCAGGTCTTGTCTAGTCTTGCATTGTCTGGTCTTGTCTGGTTTCGTCTGGTCTTTTCTAGTCTTGTCTGGTCATGCCTGGTCTTGCCTTGTCTTGTCTGGTCTTGTGTAGTCTTGTCTTGTCTTGCTAGGTCTTGTCTGGTCTTGTCAGGTCTTGTCTGGTCTTGTCAGGTCCTGTCTAGTCTTGTCTGCTCTTGTCAGGTCTTGTATGGTCTTGCCTGGTCTTGTCAGGTCTTGTCTGGTCTTGTCAGGTCTTGTCTAGTCTTGGCTGATCTAATGTGGTCCTGGTCTTGCATTGTCTTGCATTGTCTGGTCTTGTCTGGTTTCGTCTGGTCTCTTCTAGTCTTGTCGGATCTTGTTTGGTTTTGTCTGGACTTGTCTGGTCGTGCCTGGTTTTGCCTTGTCTTGTCTGGTCTTGTGTGGTCTTCTCTGGTCTTGCCAGGTCTTGTCTGGTCTTGTCTGCTCTTGTCTGGTCTTGTCTGCTCCTGTTTGGTCTGGTCTAGTCTAGTCTACCATTGTCTAGTTTTGCATAGCCTTATCTAGCCTTGTTTCGCCTTGTCTGATCTTTTCGATACCTATTTTCCCGATCTTGTCTGCCGGCTTAAAATTGTATCTGTTATATAGAGTCCTTATGTGGTATTATACATATCTAGTCGTATGTAATATTATCTAGATGTCTAGTCATGTATTTGGTTTTGGTTTGTCTTTTGACTATTTCCCGAAAGTATATAATTCTTGACGAATTATGCGCAATATAACAAACTCTCACCATCTTGACAAATTTTATTATAAATGCACGCTTAAGATTTAAACTGTGAATTATCTAATTCTCTGTGCTGAAAAAAAAACAAGTAGTTTTAATTGTAAGTAATTAGAAAAGTTTTTCATCCGTTCATTAATCGCCGACTCGAGTCGAAAATATAATGAGTAATGAGTGAATCCTGTAGTAGCACATTGCAACAATTATTATTAAGATTTATGACGCGCCCCGTTAAACGGGCTGCTCATTTCCGAAAACGATGACGTCGACCTGATAACGCGGCGCATGATTTATCGCCGGCAGAACGGACCGAAAGCCCCCGCTCCGAAGTTCGAGCTCCGCAGGGCGTGCGCGCCCTCCACGACGACCTGAAGATGTTCATTACCCGGTGTGTTCTGATGACACTGTAATTTGGTCCTTGCACTCGCCGTGCACTCCTCAAGTGCAAGACTCGTTTCTCCCTTGCTGAACACTTCGTTGTCCTGGCAACTGAAGTGTAACCTGTGGGCACGTCGACGTGCAAGGATTATAACTAGCACTTGAAATTTACAGCTTCTAATTACATTCGAAAGGCAACACAATTAATTCTAAAAAAGAATGAGTTCAGATCAATAGAAATACTCACATATAACATTAAAATAAAGCACAAAACTATACAAATATAATTGTGAATAATACCAACTTATTACCGCGGAACACAGCTTGAATATATAAATATATTCAACCTTTCCGAATCTCTATAATATTCTTAAGTCATTTTAAGACTATAAAACAAATCTTTTGATGAATCTCTTGTTGAAAGACAACAGATATTTGTGTTATTCAATTGGACTCAGTTCATTTTCGTAACACCAAAACAAGACACTAGATAAATAACATTGTTTTTTAAGATCAGATCTTTCTCTTTAACCCAGAGTGAATAGCCATCTGCAGACGCGTTTCGAGATTTATCTCTCATCAGTGCAGCTTTGCTCTTATGAATTATGATATGGAAAACACTTATATTCAATGAGATATCTGTCTCTCATCTCTTATGAATTATGAAATGGAAAACACTTACATTAGTTTTAATTCATATAAATCAATAACTGAAACTAAGATCAGATCTTTCTTTCAAATCTAAGATTAAGCCTGCATAGGTAATATTCGACCAGCAATTGAGAAATAAAATTGTTGTTAGATAAAAGATTACGTGCTTCCATGTCACTTGAGTATATGCTTACCCATTTCCTGAATAAAACTAATGACTAATAACTTCTTGCTTTTATTACCTTCTGTATCACTAGACCCAAACTATACTATAGCAAGTATTCCTGATTATGTGCTTATAAACTAAGCCATCTCCAAAATAATAAATTTGTAGCGATATGTGAAAGGGAGTAAATGAAAAATCTAAGTTTTCACTGACCCTTGTTACAAATTGTAATAATATAACGATTTGAAATTAGAATCAAACTCATTACCAAGTAAAGTCAAGATAATTCAAAATTCACTTATTCGTACATAACTGAAAATTGAAACAATTGACTAGACAGACAGGTCTAGGCAGAGAAGAATGCAAAGACAAGATTAGACAGACAAAACTAGGTAGACAAGACTTGATTGGGCAAGACTATAAAGGTAAGACAAGACCGACAAACGTCGATACACAAAATTAGACTGACAAGATTGGGCAGACATGATTTTTTTATGGGGACGTAGCAGCAGATTCAGTTAACTTGACAAGTGCCCCCCTTGGAAAGCCAGGGCATCTTGGAACCGCTTTTCGCATATCTTCAAAATGGCGTTGGATTTGACTTTACGTGATGTCCTTACGTCCCCCATTCACGGAAATTGATTAGTGATTAGGTTGCATTCAGTTTTCGTTGTCTATGTAGTTTTCTCTGTTCATCCTTTTCTTTCATGCTTAGTATGTCCCTTATCATAATTTCTAGTGCCCAACAGTCTTCTTCACTCCTATCCACTGTCCCGTGTCTGTGCTAGTTTCAAAAATTCTTTTTGTTTTTGAAGTCCATATGTCCCTCTCTAAAGACCACCTGGGGCATTCGAAGATTGTGTGATACATACTATCTGTCTTATAACAATAAACGCACTGGTAGTCTACTTCGCTCCGAATACTGTGCAAGTAGTCTTTGAAGCACCCGTGACCGCTCAGTACCTGCGTCAGGTAATAGCTAACTACTCCGTGCCTTCTCGTGACCCATGGATCCAATTTTGGAATCAAGAGTCTAGTCCACGCACCCCTCTCTGAGGTTTTCTAGTACTTTTGCCAACTTTCGAGCATCTGCTCCTTGCCTTCTTTCTCAGTTCCTTGTTTATGTATTTTAAGTGTATGTCTAATTTTGTTTTAAATGCTGCTTTGATTATAAAGCGTGTCTCTCTCTTCAACAAGAAATTTTATTGGAGCTATTCTCGCAATAACGAGAACAGCGTCACCTGATACGGTCCTATATGCACTGGATACATTTTTCTTTGAATGGATTACAGTTTCTGCCTTCCATATTGGCTCTGCGTAGAGCATGTCAGATTCGACAACTGAGCACAAGAGCCTTCATTTGGTGTTCTTAGGGCCACTTACAGTTGGCATGAGTTTTCCAAGTGCTGCTGAGGATTTTAGTGGCTTCCCAGTGGGATGAACAATGTGCTGTCGAAACGAAAGATTTTTATCAATAGTTACGCCTTAGTATTTATTGGCCTCTGTTTCGCTTTTTGAATTTATTGTGACTGATCCTACTTTTATTTTTCCTGTCAATAAAACTGCTTTTGTTTTTTCATGAGCGAGCTTTACCTGTTTTTTCTCCATTCAGTTGTCTGTTGTTGTCTCAGTGGTGTAGTGATGAACTCATCCGCTAGCTATACATGAGATCCCGGGTTCAATCCCCGGCCAAGCCGTGAATTTTTTTCACGGAACTATGCTGTGGCCACCTCGTGGAAAGCAAGGCCAAACTACCACGAGTAATTCTGCCCAGTAAAAACCTCTTAAAACTAGTGCCGTTCGGAACCTGCAATAAACTGCTAGGTCCCGTATGTTAGTGGATGGTAAATTTCACAAGTATGCGCGAGAGGTTGTCTACGCTCTCGAAGAGAGTACGACACCTTGAGAAGAAAGAGTTGTCTGTTAGTGCTATGGCTTTGTCTGCCATTTTAATAACACAGTTTTCTGTTAATCCGGTGATCATGAAGGCCAAGTGGTCGTCGAAACCGACAGCTTCCACACCCTCTAGCACCATTAGTCTAAGGACTTCATCATACAGGATGTTCCCTAAAGTTAGTCCCATTACTGAGCCTTGTGGAACACCACTGTAGATTTGTCTTTCTATTGTCTCTATTGTAATTGTCTGTAGATACGCTTTCGCCTTCTGCATCTATAATAATTTTTCGGTTGCAGAGGTAGCTGCTTACGAGCTTCAAGAGATATGGAGGGAAGTTTCTTGCTTTTAACTGTTCAATATTCACATACGACAATATTCGTCCAAGCAACGGAGTAGTTGAAGGCATTCCTAACGTCTAACGTTATGAGTGCGCAAATTCTTCTTTTCCCCCGCAATCGTTCTGCAGCCACTTCTGCAACCTTTAGTACTCTCATTATTGCGTCTATAGTTGAGTCCCTCCCTGAAGCCGATTGCTTTCTGGATAGATCTTTGTCTTTCCTAAGCTCCTGTTTTATCCTCTCTACTACTATTTGTTCCAGAAACTCCCCTAGCAGGCAAATTGGCCTGTACGATGATGGAAGCTGTAAAGGTTTGTCTCCTCTTCTTAACAGCACCAGCCTTTATTTCTTCCAAATTTCAGGAAAGTTACCGTATTTTAGTTTAGCGTTGAAGATGTCTATCAAGAAGTCTGGGCTACTGTTTGCGGCAATCTTAATTGCTTCCGCTGGTATCCAGTCGGGTCCTGCAGCTTTATTGTTTCGAAGGCTCTTTTTAATTCTTCAAAGTGAAATTTTTCGTTTACCAGTTCTTCGGGAAAATCCCACATTGGGGCCTCGTGTATTAGGACTAATATACATTAGGTCTATTGGGACTAAAACACATTTGGACTATTAGGAATAGAGCATCAACGGCTTGATTCACTCTTTTCATAGGTATGTTGGCATTTGGGTGCCTTACCTTGAGTTCCCGGTTAGCGACTTCGGTGCGATTCCCCAAACGTTTTGATCTATCTTGTGGCAGAGTTCAAGCCAGTGGTGTTTTTGGAAGTGGTTAGTTAGTGGACTTATTTATTTAGATAGAGAATAGAGTCCGTTTGATTTCCTTATTCAGGTTTCTGCAACGTTGAGTAGCTACTTAATAGCTACTTCTTGCTGCAATGCACTGCGCTCTCAGTTTAGAAATCTCATCGCTCCACCAGTATACTAGCTTTCTCCGTGTATGTTTTTGGTTTCTGTTTAGTGTGGCATCACAGTTTAGTGTTAGAACTTTTGTTAGCATCTTTGGAGTGCGCTCTGTCGTCTGGCTAATTTATTTTTGCGGTTTTTCTGAAAGCTTTGTTTCATCCAGATGTTTGGTTTCCCTTCTTTTATACTTTGTGATTTGAATAGGAAAGTCTATCGCAAGTCTATGGGCAGACAAAACTGGACAAACAAGACTAGGCAGACAAGACCAGACATACAATACTAGACAATCAAGGCTAGAGAGACAAGACTATAAACAAGGCCATTGTTTGATAGACATTGATTGTTTGATTTTTAAATTAGTGTAGATATACTCAACCGTCTTATAAATAGGTTTTATAATAAAAACTTACCATCAACAAGAATTACAGCTGATCTAATGGAACACTAAATTCCTTTAGTATTTTCTTTTATTTTCTTTAATTCCTTTTTAGTTTGCCATAGAACAGGTCCGAAATAATATTATACCACACTATAACCACACTCTCTCGTTTATGATAGAATTATACACGTCAGTGTCGTATCAGCGCCGTTTCGAGGAATTGCGCCGGTATAAGTGATAACACAATTAAGGATGAAGGAGATGGCAATTGACTTTTAATCGATTAATCCCGGACAATTCGGTCGTTACTACATGTCCGTTCCGTCTTTGGTCCGTGATTATGCAAGTTTCAAGGACTTGTGTTCATGTCTTTTAAGTGTATGTTTTATTTTTGTGGACAGACATGAATGACGAACAACAATTGTTTGTTGTACTGTATGCTTATGTAAATTAACTCAAAAGTCACAGACATTCTGATCATTTGTTCACTGACACTGAAATAATATGGTACTGACACGGCACCGATGTATATGTATTTAAATCACTTAAATTCATTAAAACCTAATTTGAATAATTCTTAACTATTTAGATTGACTATATATAACGCATGTTTCAAGTTTGGCTTAATGTGGTTTCAATATACCAGGTCTCACTGGATTAGTCGGTTAATAGGTTGACAATCTAAATTATTTAAATAAATGTTTCCCATAGTCCAATATTTCTGAAACAGTATATACATACACTTGCTTTCGCTGATAATACATTAGGTATTGGTAATTGATTTATATTGTTTGCGATCAGCAATGGTACAATATAGGCTAACTGTGTGTGCTGAACAATATAGAGGTTAGCTGATAAAAAAGGTAGAAAATAGCCTGATCAAGAAACCACCTCCTTACAACAACCTTTCACCCTGGATGAGATAGATCTTGAACTGAGCAAATGCAAAAATGGCAAAGTCGCGGGCCTCGATGAAATAAGAGCTGAGCATATTAAGAACTTTGGACCAATAACAAGGCGCGAAAAAACTGATGAATTACTGCATAAAATTGTGCAAGATTCCAAGGATATGAAGAAAAGCCAAAGTTGGATAAGGATAATCCCAGAAGTTACCGTCCCATATCTCTCTTATGCTATCTGTATAAGGTTTTGGAAATACTCATCCTCAATAGAATAATTGGAGAGTTGGAGGCAGTCTTTATTCCACAACAAGCCGGTTTCAGGTCTGGGAAGAGTTGTACATTTCAAGTGCTAAAACTCACACAGCATATTGAAGATGGGCTTGAAAATAGACCATAGGAGTTCTATTTATAGATCTAACAGCATTATTATCTATTATCTATTCAGTTTATCCTGAAACTATATAAGATATCCAGAGAATACCAACTAACCTGTTTCATACGGAACCTTCTTGAAAATAGGAAATTGTTTGTTGAATTCAGGGGCGAAAAAGCAGATGGAGATCACAGAATAACATATTACCCCAGGGTAGTGTGCCTGCTACGGCGCTATTCAATATCTACACCAACGATCAAACATTATCTGAGGGGAGGCAAAGTTTCATTTATCCAGATGACTGTGCCATTACTGCTCAAGCCAGTTGCTTTGATACTGTTGAGCAGAAGCTGAACAAAGCATTAATAAACTATCACCCTACTACAAAGGAAATTAGCTGAGACCAAATTATTTTTTTCTTTTAGAGCCAGCAGCGAGCCAGAACTATCAAAATTACCTGGAATGGAGTCATGCTAGATCACTGTATGATTTCAAAATACCTAGGAGTCACCAATGGTCGCTCTCTAACTTACAGGAAAAAAATTTTAGAACACCAAACAAAAAATGGCTGCCAGAAATAACATCACAAGGAAGCTAACTAGCACAACAAGGGGAGAACACCCTGGCACCGTCAGAACCTCTTTCCTGGCTCTATGTTTCTCGGCTGGAGAATTTATGTGCCCACTATGGTCCAGATGGTCCACGCCAAAATGGTCGATGTGGCTCTCAATGATACTTACCGTATAAAAGCTGAACAAAGCATTAATAGAACTATCAACCTACTACAAAGGAAATTAGCTGAGACCAAATTATTTTTTTATTCGAGAGCCAGCAGCGAGCCAGAACTATCAAAATTACCTGGGACGGAGTCATGCTAGACCACTGTATGTTTTCAAAATACCTAGGAGTCACCAATGATCGCTCTCTAACTTACAGGAAAAAATTGTTAGAACACCAAACAAAAAATGGCTGCCAGAAATAACATCATAAGGAAGCTAACTGGCACAACATGGGGAGAACACCCTGGCACCGTCAGAACCTCTTCCCTGGCTCTATGTTTCTCGGCTGGAGAATTTATGTGCCCACTATGGTCCAGATGGTCCACGCCAAAATGGTCGATGTGGCTCTCAATGATACTTATCGTATAATCACCGGCTGTCTAAAACCCACTGTACTGGATAACTTATACAGTTTAGCTGGTATTGCTCCACCAGACATTCGTCGAGAGATTGCGGCCAATTATGAGAAACAGAAGCCTCTGACATCCGAAACACACCCTCTATATGTATATCAGCCAGCAAACTCACCACTCAAATCAAGAAAAAGCTTCCTTAAATCAACAGTGACTCTCGCCGGTACACAAAAGCAAGCCCGTGTGGATTTGTGGTGAGCAAGGTTTAATAGCTCTAAAGACTGGCCGAAGCTAAGGCAGATAAATGGAGTAAATTGAGAACACTCAACAGACTACGGTCAGGAGTAGCAAGATCTAAAACCACCTTGATAAAATGTGGTTTCCAAGTGGAGTCCTTATGGTATGAGTCCACTTAGGAGTTATGTGAATGTGGGAAAATCCAGATGACTTCACATTTGCTCCAGAGTAAACAGTGTCCGACAACATGTACTGTGAATGACTTACTGTATGCCTGTAAATGCACTAGAGGTTGCCAACTTCTGGGCGGCAGTAACCTAAATGAGCTATGTTTTATACTACTGTGCGGGATCTCAAATAACTACATGTCTTTTTTATATCTAATGTGCAATTGTATCCTTTCATGCTTCCTTATTTGCAAATGAAAGTGTGTGTTGTTACGAAGATTATGTCTATACAGGTTAGCGCTCCACGCTTTTACTTACACCCACTACCATAATTTCACTACCAAAAAAAAGGGAATCAGGAAATATTTTCTTCTTTTTAGTGAATTTGAAAATAAGTGAGTTTTTTAATGTCTTATATAAATGTATTTATTACTGATTAGATATGGAATAAACGAATACCGAAAATAGTTTAGACTGTAACTGTAACAAAAAGTGTTCAATCATACAATTCTTTATACCTATCATATACCTAAATCAAGATTTACAAATGTAAAACAAATTTGATTTGATGTTAATAGGATTGCAGATAAAAGTTTTTATTTGAAAAGAATTTGTTGACTAGATTGGTCCGATAAGACTAAATAGACTTAATGTTACACATACACATACATAGCCATAACTCGGCTGATAGCCAGACTACAGAGACATGTCTAAGCATACAAGAATACGCAGACAAAGCTAGCCTTTATCGTATGAGACGGACAAGATAACGGCAAACCGGAAATATAACCTGTGGGCACGTAGCAACATTAGGATATAACTAGCCCTCGAATTGCAAAGCTTATAAAACTTGTAGATATATTTTATGTAGGTATAATATGCAAATACGGGGATTTTATGGATAATAAATAAATCGACTCTCATTTCATGCAGATTATAATTTAACAAATACGAGATTCTAATTTTAAAATGTTTGACATAAGTTATAATGGGATTTTTCGGTTTCAGTTTTCAGGTTTTGAGGTTTTCAATTTTAGTTTATCAGGTTAAGGTTTTATTACTCAGTTGTATAGTTATTAATAGTAGCTTAAACAAAATAGAAGTTATTAGACGAACATTTTAGGCAAGCAATACATAAGTTGTATATTTATTAATGGCAGGTTAAACAAAATAGAAGTTATTGGACAAGCATATTAGGCAAGCAATACTTGATAAAGCTGGGTAGACTAGGATTAGCTGGACAATACTTATAGGTAATACCTGAAGAAAGTATTCAAACTTAACAGTTATAACTAGGCGGGTAAGATCGTTAAATTTAAATATTCACAAGAAATCTAGTGAAGCATGCTGAAGATCATTTCATAAAACGTGTTTTTATCCTCGGAAAATTATCTTTTATTGTAAGTGGAAAAAAATGGACGGTTATGGGTTCACATCCTGTCCAAGGGGAATATCCTGTGAAGCAAAGATGCCTCTCGGGGCCATTATACCTCATTTACATAATCATCTATCATTCGCGTCCTTACAAAAGGAATATTTATATTTATGATTTTGCAGTTTTTCTTTAGCTCGGCAAAAAGAAAACGTAATAGCGTTTGACTTTCCGCTCGGTCCCTTTGGAGCTTTACTGCAGATTATTGTGTTCCTAAAATGGAATCAATTAATATTAGATGACGGTTTCTTCCTCTTGCTTTGATATTCTTGTACTAAATTATTATTTTTTGAGTTTATAAAGAAATGCTGTTGTATTATAATATAATCATTATGTTCTAGTCTACGTTTTAATAATAAAAGGTTCCTCAGAGATTGCCTTTTACTTTAATTAACTTGCTAAATATACTCAAATTTATAATTCTGTTTTATTAAATATTTAGCGAAGCCGGTGGAACATATCCAACATCCCATAAACGTTTAATGAAACTAGATTTTTAACATAAATCTTGGACCGAAAAAAGTGGGACAGCAATTTAAAATTTCTGTTTCAAATATATGAAAAAATGGGATTCATTTCAGTGTGAATTCTTGAATACCCCGCCGAGGCTGAAAAAAATCCAGTCATCTATTTTATTATTTCTCGAGTATTTTTCATGAATTCAAATCTCTTCACATGCGAGTCTCCAATCCGAGTTTTCTCTTAGAATGAAAAAATCTCTTCGGTTTCCCCCGGGATAGGACATTCCACGCTAGTATTATCTCAATTTAAAAATGCATTAACATTTGAAACGAGATTTTCTCATACCAAAGTAATAGAAAGATGAATAACGAAAATATGCTTAAGGAAGTTAGAAAATAAAAAATATGAATACAAAGATAATCCAGAGTAGTAATCCATCTAGTTTTAACTACATAATAAAGCTTGATTAGTTGATTATTTTCTTTTACAATTGCTCCGATTAAAATCGAATTAATTTTGATTTGGTTTATCTAATCTTACTTATTCTTTATAAACAAATTGATCTACAACACAACGCAAAAAAATTGCAAACTAATCACTGATTTTGAATATTTTTGATGTGCCAATTCAAAAATACTTGCCTTATATTCTTAGCGCTCTAGTTTTTGAGATACAGGTTCACCGATTATAGTTATTATTAACTAAACTGATCTAATAACCCTGATATTATTTTTTATTATTAATATACTTTATTAGCAGAAGCTACACATACACAGTAGTATATTATGATAATAAGAGAACTATAACATTAAACTAAAAGTTTTAATTGCTACCAAAGATAATGCCTTATTGTGAGTAAATATTGAAAGTTTCTTAATATATATAGAGAGAGAATATATTTATTGTATACTTTATACAAAGGGCTATCGACCACAAGGTCCTTCTGACCGGAAATACAATTTGATTTGAAAGGTCAAGAAACGTAAGTATATATTAATTATTATATAGATATCAATAGAGTGATGGGAATGAAATGAGGTGAGATGATGAGTTTAGTCGACGTAGATTGTTTGGTAAAGCTTCTTGGGTGTCTGCGTGAAGTGGTTTTTATGTCTCGTTTTATCCATAGCGGGTCTACAATGGTCCAGTGGTTGTTGCTGCCTTTGAATTTTGTCCGTAGTTTTTGATGCCTGTCTAGGAGTTTTGGAACTTGGGAGAGTCTATATAGAAGATCGTTGGGAGGATTATGAAGGATATTGTTTGGGTGTCTTAACTTGGAGATCGGTCGTAATTCTGTCGTGTTCTGTCGTTAGCGTTTGAAAGTAATATGTATCCGTAGTCAAGGAGGGGACAGCAGATGGCTTTATAGATTCTAGATGCCGTTTTGATGGAAATACCTTTATTTCCATGGGTTAGGCCACGGAAATATTTACTTTTTGCTATTGTCTTTCGTTGTATCACTTCATTGGTGAATTTCATATTGTTGTCGGGAATCATGCCTAAGAATTTGATTTGAGGAGTGGGTGATTCGTTGATGGTGCCTGTGGTTAGGAATGAGCAGTTGGCATATAGATGGATTGGCGAAAGGTCTCTAGCGATTGAGCCACGATATCGTTTTGTCAGTAACGGCTTGGATATTATAAATGGTTTTTTGAGGTTTTTGTTCTAGGAGGAATGCTGTGTGCATGGAATAATGGAATAGGATCTCGGTTCTATTTTTTTGGTTTTTGGAACATTCGTATTCCGACGTTAGAGGTGAAATTCTTAGATCGTCGCCAGACGGATTGAAGCGAAAGCATTTGCCAAGAACGCCTCCATTGATCAAGAACGAAAGTTAGAGGTTCGAAGGCGATCAGATACCGCCCTAGTTCTAACCATAAACGATGCCAGCCAGCGATCCGCCGATGTTTCTTCGATAACACGGCGGGCAGCTTCCGGGAAACAAAAGCTTTTGGGTTCCGGGGGAAGTATGGTTGCAAAGCTGAAACTTACTGGAATTGACGGAAGGGCACCACCAGGAGTGGAACCTGCGGCTTAATTTGACTCAACACGGGAAACCTCACCAGGCCCGGACACTTGTAGGATTGACAGATTGAGAGCTCTTTCTTGATTCAGTGGGTGGTGGTGCATGGCCGTTTTTAGTTGGTGGAGCGATTTGTCTGGTTAATTCCGATAACGAACGAGACTCTAGCCTATTAACTAGGCGTACTATCGACATCCCAGAGGCCCGCCGGCCACTGCGTACCGTCGTGAGACGTGGGCGCGTTTTTACTGTCGGCGCGTACAATTAATTCTTCTTAGAGGGACAGGCGGCTTCTAGCCGCACGAGATTGAGCAATAACAGGTCTGTGATGCCCTTAGATGTTCTGGGCCGCACGCGCGCTACACTGAAGGAATCAGCGTGTCCTCTCTGGCCGAACGGCCTGGGTAACCCGTTGAACCTCCTTCGTGATAGGGATTGGCGCCTGCGGCATATTGTAGGGTGTAGGAGGAGAGGTTGACTTGGAGTTTGTTGTAAGAGTAATTATTAAATATGGCAAACGTGGCAATACAGATTATAGAGTAGTAGGTATAGAGGAAAACCTTGGGGAAGACCTTCATGAGAGGTAAATTGCGGAGAAAGGTGGTTGTTTATTTTGATTAGGAGGAATTTTTTTTCGAGGAAATATTTAATTAGGTAGAGGAAGTAAGGATGGATATTCATTTGTTTCATTTAGTAAAGGAGTCCGGCGTGCCACACACTGTTGAAGGCTTTGTTGACCTCAAGAAATAGGGCAGCTGAGTGTTGCTGTTGAAGGTATGAAGCCTGTAGGTTATTGGTTACAATGAATACAGGATGGGTAGTAAAGTGGTAGGGTTTACTAGGATACTCTGGAGTCTGGTTTTAAGGATGTGCTCTAGGATTTTGCCAATAACTGGTAGCAGAGTAATGCAGATTGTAAATTTCGATTGTGGCTTGTACTGCGACCTTCATAGATCTATTGTACCCCACCTTTTTCCTCTAATTGTTGGTATACTTGCCCATTTAGAGCGCATGCTCTAGTCCTGATTCCTTTAAGAATTTCAGGATCGGGGTGGGATTCAAGGACTGCACCTCCTCTGCGTTCTAGCAGTTAGCCCGATAGATCTGTCTCTTGCAGAGCAGTGCTCCTCAGTCTTTGAGCAGATGTATGGGGGTTTCCTTTGCTGAGCCGCAGAATCTGCATCTGTCATCTTCCTCTAGGCCTAGGCCCTTGAGGTGTTTTCTAAGTCTGCAGTGTCCCGTCAGGACTTCTGTCAGAATTCTTAGCTTCTTCCTGTTTAGTTTCAGGCAGGCTTTTGTCCTTTTCTGGTTAAAGGATCCCGGAATTAATTTCCCATAATTGTCTTAGCCCTGGAAGTTCTTTCCAGCTTTTCATCCATTGTTACTCATCACTCTTATTTTTTCATCTAAGCTTTTGTGCATGGTGTTCATACTCATGCCGCAAAAGGGTTCCGGACCTATAAGGGGATTACTAGATCTCTTGGATGGTAGGTGATCGGCTTCTTCGTTTCCATCTATTTGCCTATCTAACCTTTTTATGACCGCGTGCCATTTTTCTTAAGTTTTTACATTATGCAATGCTGAAGTGCCAGATAACTTTGCCTGATTATCAGTTACCGTATTAGTCTGAATATAATATAATATTGTATTAACCTGAATATGATGCTTGAATGTATCCAAGTCCATCCCGAAATAAAGGGTCACAGTGTGATCTCTTTAATTACAGATCAATCTGTATTTAAAGCCAATTTTCAAAAAAAATTAAGACAGCTTTTCCGACTCGATTATCAAGTTTCTTGGAAAGCAATAACATGCTGGCAAACCGTCAATACGGTTTCTGGAAAAGTAGCACAACTGATACTACTCTGTTGGATAGTGTTAATTCAAGTCAAGGATTTGACTCTTCTTATAACAAGCTCCTTCCACAAAAAATTTAAGATATTTAGTCCTTGGCATAGACCAACAGTCCTTGTTTGACCACATCAACCTATTTTAGATCGAGAGGTCGTTCGTTCTTGCATTATCCGCCGCTTCGCGGCCTGTAACACAATCTAACCTGGATTAAACCAGCAGTCCTTGTTACTTATTTTTATTTCAAGAGTTATAGGCTTCTCCAAGGACTGGGTAAAATCTTTCTTGCATCAAAGAGACCGAATGGTGATTATAAATACTTGAAAATCTGAAAGTGAATTAAAGAAGTGTGGGGTACCCCAAGGCTCTCTAATGGGACCATCTATATTCTTGATATATTAATGATCTGGCGCAAACAAATAATGTGCAATGCAATTCTATTTTGTACGCTAAGGATACCAACATTTTAATATTTAAACCAGATATTAAACGAATTAATTAAAATTAGCTATTTAAATCAGAAACGTTAATATGATGATCTATACATCTTTAACACGGTGACGCCGGTATGTACCACCGGTGGTATACGCATGTCCGCTACGTCGGGCGGCATGAGCCACCGCTGGTACATGCTGTGCTGCCATTTCATTTTAATAACAATATCTTTCTCAGGTTCAACTGATTTTTTTTAATTGTAAATAATTTCGTTCATTATGTTTAGAAATTTATTAAGACGATATGGCTGTCACAGACGTGTAATTGTTGCTGGTAAAAATGCAGGTATTTTAGGATTCGGAGGAAACAATCTTGTGCCAAGCAATTTGTATATTCGAACACATTTTAGTTTTTGGCTAATACTAACGAATTTCAGGCAACTGCGGTATTCCTGTAATAAGCATAATGACAAGAAGCTTGCATATTTATTGCAATTATACTGCTATACACGTTTGTTAATGTTTTCGATTTGCATGTTCTTTTCCTTGATTAGCGTCGGAGATCAGGCATTGAGTTTCATAGGGATCATTGTATAATCAACATTTGTTGCGAGCAACTCCTCAATGAATGCATATGACGCATATAGCCTTAGTGCATGTGGCACATTTACCGTTGCCACTAGATGCCATTTGTTCCCATGGGCGTCCACACAAAAAATGTTAAAAACATCGGCAAATCGCCGCCCGATAAAACAATTAACGTGTTAATGGCATCAACGTGTTAATGGACTTCACGCAAAACATACTTTATGATTACAGTTTGCTTCTAAGATTTGATCAAAAATCCAACAAAGGGGCCGACTCAATAAAATTTCTAGGGGTAACACTTGATCAAAAGCTAAAATGTGACATCATCATATTGTCATATTGAACTAACATGTTCGACATTAGATGTAGATTGTAGATTGTAGATATGGTGGTGACGACTTGTACTGCGACCTTTATAAATCCATTGTACCCCACCCTCCTCCTCCAAGTGTTGGTGTACTTACCCATTTAGAGCGCCTCCTCTAATCCTGATTCCCTGAGGAATCTCAGGATCTGGGTGGGATTCAAGGCCTGCAGCTCCTTTGTGTTCAAGCAGTGAGCCCCAAGGTACATCTGTCTCTTGCGGAGTAATGCTCCGCAGTCTTTGAACAGATGTATGGGGGTTTCCTCTGCTGAGCCACAGAATCTGCATCCATCATCCTCCTCTAGGCCTAGGGCCTTGAGATGTTTCCTAAGTCTGCAGTGTCCCGTCAGGGCTTCTGTCAGAATTCTGAGCTTGTTCCTGCTTAGTTTCAGGCAAGCTTTAGTTCCCTTCTGGTTAAAAGATCCCAGCATCACTTTGGATTGCCTTAGCCCTGGAAGTTCTCTCCAGGTTTTCATCCATTTTCCTCTTATTTCTTCATCTAAACTTTTGCGGATGGTGTTCACGCTCATACAGCAAAAGGGTTCCGGACCTATAAAGGGGCTACTGGATCCCTTGTTTGCTAGGTGATCGGCTTCTTCGTTTCCGTCTATACCATTGTGTCCTGGTACCCAGTATAGCGTTACTTTATTATCCCTGCCAAGCTTGTTCAGCTTCCCCACACAGTCCCATACCAGTTTGGATCTGATGGTGTATGAGCTAATGGCCTTGATGGCTGCTTGGCTATCTGACAGGATAGCAATTCGTTTTTTGCGGTAATTCCTGTCGAGGTTAAACTATGCACATCTTTCGATTGCGATCGATTGCCTTCCTTTGTCTTCGAACCATCTGTATACCACTTGATGCCATTTTGCTCTATGTGGTATGCTGAGGATTCGTCGCTCCAATCGGCTTAACTACTACACATTGCTGTGTAGTTTTTCTCGAAGTGGTATTTGCATACCATTTCGTCTTTTGGTAATTCCAGCCAGGGGATCTTGGCAGCGAGGCTGTTTCGGTCTCTGCTCCCGATTATTTTACCCCTGTCCATTCCTTCCTTGCTGAACTTTACGATCGTCGATCTGGCGGCGCGCTCCACCACAAGGTGCAGCGGAGTCAGATCCAGCAGCAGCTCCAATGCTGCTGTCGGACACGACTTCATCGCTCCCGTGATGCCGACATACGCCAGTCTTTGAATCTTCTCAAGCTGTTTCCTCATAGAGGCCAGCTTGATTCTACTTCCCCACGCAACTGCCCCATAAGTGATTGCAGGTCTTACTATCATGGTGTACATCCATCGCAGGATAGTGGGGTTATAACCCCACGTTTTTCCTGCCAGATTTCTGCACACCATTAGGGCGCGTTTGGCGTTACCTATCGCTGCCTCAGCGTGTCTATTCCATAGGAGTTTGCTATCTAGTGTGATACCCAGATACCTTATCTCCTGTTGGTATTCTACTGCCTTCCCATCTATGAGTATGGGGTGTAGGCAGTTTAGTTTTCTTCTTCTAGTAAATGGTATCACCGTGGTTTTGCTCGGGTTGAGTCTCAATCCCACTGTTTGACACCATCTACTAGTTACTTCGAGGCCTCTCTGAACAATTTCACAGAGCGTTTCCTCAAATTTTCCTCTGGCCATTATGACTATGTTATCGGCGTAACCTTGACATTTGATGTCTAGGTTGTTTAGCCTAACTAGTAGTTCATCAACTACCAGGCTCCACATTAGCGGTGATAGTACACCTCCCTGTGGGCACCCTCGAGTTGTGGAGATCTTAATGGTATCTCTTCCCACTTGTGTCTCCGCCATTCTAGTTCTCAGCATTTCTCCCATCCACTTTGAGATAGTGCTGTCGATACTCCTTCTCTCGAGGGCCGCCTTGACAGCCTCGTGTGAGGTGTTGTCAAAAGCTCCCTCTATATCCAAGAAGGCACATATCGCTACTTCCTTTGTCTCTAGTGCTGCTTCTATTTCATTTGTCAGCTGATACAGGGCGGTTTCTGTGGATTTCCCTGCTCTGTAAGCATGCTGACTTTTGTGTTGTGGTGTACCTACCAGCACTATAGTCCTAAGGTAATTATCAATCACCTTCTCCATTGTCTTTAACAAAAAAGATGTTAGACTAATGGGACTAAATGACTTCGGTTGAGTGGTGTCTTTCTTTTCCACCTTCCGTATAAATACCACCTTAGCCCTTCTCCATAGCTACGGTATATATCCGAGCGCTAAACTACTTCTAAAAATATTTAGAAGGTACGGCATTAGTTCTCTCTCTCTCCCTTTTGTAGGCAGGCAGGGACTAGTCCGTCCACACCTGGGCTGGAAAGTGCCGATAGCCGATAGCTTTAAAAGGCTGGAAAGTGCCGATAGCCCATCTGATTCGGTTTTCTGTACAGATGGAGGCTGCCCTCTTTCAGTCGGCCCGACTTGGTTTCCGTGGTTGCATCAAGCCCTCGGTCGGTGTTCGACATTAAGTACTGTATGATACCTGATTAGAAACCTCAGGCAATGTGTAAAAGATGATATTCTGCAAATATTTTACCACGCCATCGTCCAATCTAGCTCGTCATACGGTTCTGCTATTTTGGGGTCAGCAGCCAATATTGAAACGGTATTTAAAATGCACAAAAAGATATTACGAGCGATGTTCAAAGTACATTCTCTTCAATCCTGACGGTCTTTGTTCATCAAGCGCAATGTTTTAAAGCTGCCCTCCTCCCGCGTGCCAATAAAAATTTACAACGTGTCAGCTGTGACACGCGTGCCATAGGTTCGCCACCGCTGATCTATACCATTGTCTTCTGGTATACAGTATAGCGTTACTTTCTCTGCCAAGCTTGTTTAGCTTTCCCAGATAGTCCCATGCCAGTTTGGATCTAATGGCATACGAGTTAATGGCCTTGATGGCTGCTTGGCTATCTGACAGGATAGCAATTTGTTTTTTGCGATAGTTCCTGTCGAGGTTAATTTGTCCACAACTTTCGAGAACATGTACCTCTGCTTGGAAGATACGTGCGTTAATTACCATGAATTCAAAGTATTTGGTACCAGATCCAAACTTTCTGCACCACTCCTTCCTTTGTCTTCGAACCATCGCTATAACACTTTATAGTGGTATGCTGTGGATTCGTCGCTCCAATCGGTTTTACTACTACATATTACTGTGTAGTAGTGCAGTTTTTGGTATTTGCATGTACCAAATTCTATTTCCATACCATTTCGTCTTTCGGTACTTCCAGCCATGGGAGCTTGGTAGTGAGGCTGTTCCGATCTCTGCTCCCGATTACTTTACCTCTTCCTATTGCTTCCTTGTTGAACCTAACAATTGCCGATCTAGTGGCCCCCTCCACGACAAGGTGCAACGGAGTCAGATCCAGCAGCAGCTCCATTTCTGCTGTCGGGCACGACCCTATAGCTCCTGTGATACTGACGCACGCCAAACTTTATAGAGTTTACTTTATAGTCTCACGCCATAAAGACCACTTTGGTTCTACAACCCCCGCAACTGTCCCGTAAGTGTTCGCAGGTCTCTGGATCAGGAGAGTAATGGGTTAGTAGCCATTTGGAAGGTTGTGGATTTGTCCATGGTGATAATGTTTAATATATTTAGTATATTGTACTGAATTCCCCCTCTGCTTAAGACAGAGTAGAATCTCCTGAGTGTAGAAGATTTTACAATAGAGAAGTCATCTACATTTCTTAGGTCATACTTAGATTTCTGATGGACAAATGAAACTTTGTTAAATGATTTGCTATGAGATTCTTTCTTGTTTTGTACAAAAGTATCATGCTATTATACTCTATTAGGTGTTTAATTGACATAAGTCAATATGTACAATAGGTCAAAATTTGATTATTTTACGCATACATCTGTTTTGTATAATATCGTGCTTTATTATGGAATATACCCAAAGCTTCTACAATAGGTCCACAAAAATTAGCATGTGATAGTATCAATGATTTATACAGGGTGCGCCATGGGAAACGGACGTTTTTGGGATAGGTAGTACTAAACCGGACAGGGTCGGAGAGGAGAGCAGAGGCCGTCGGTGCCCTCCCTTGACCATGCAATTTGTGAATGGTTATTGTTTAGTTTCAATCATGGCGCTATGGACGGTGGAGCATCCCGTTTTCCTGTATGACAATTTTGTGAGGAGCGGAGAATCAGTCACGGAAGTTCAAAGTCTCTTTCGTTGAAGCTTTAACGTTCCTCGCCATGGAGACATACCGAGCCTGAAGTCACAACGCTATTTTTGCGATGGGTTAATGTCCTTCGCGCTGGAGGCAGTTTAATGAAAAAGAAGCCACCAGGACTACGCCGCACAGATCGAACTCCAGAGAACGCGGAATGTGTAAGGCACGTGTATTTTACCTAGCCCAAGGCGTTCATCTCGTCGGAATTCTGCAACACTACGAATATCCAACACTTCGGTACGGCGAATTCAAAGAAAACGGGAACACTGTGGCCGTGGCAGCTAATTTTACGTGAATATGGTGAATAACTTCATGAGAACTCGACGAGCTGAGAGGACGACGAGTCAATCTGATAAATGTTTGGTTCCAATAGGATGGAGCTACAGCCCATTCTGGTGAAGTGTCGATGGCTGTTGTTAGACAACTGTTCCCTATCGCATCTGTTCGCATCTTTCAATATACCCTGATGATACTCTCCAGACCTCCAGTGATTTTTTTCTTGTGGGAGTATCTAAACTCTCGTGTGTACGAAACCAAACCTCATACACTGGCCGAACTGGGACAAGCGATAGTGCAAAACATCGTTCAGATCGATCGTCAACTCTTAAAGAGAGTGGAAGCTAACGAAGCTAAGCTTCACGCGATATGTCAGCGTGAAAATGGACCATCTCAATCATATAATTTTAGTATATAGGTAACTCAAGCTGCATGTCAATAAAAAGCTCTGTCAATAAAAAAATTTGAAACCATAAAATGATGGAGTACCGTTCTTTTGTAAAACGTCCGTTTCCCATGGGGCACCCCATTATTTATTTACATAGTTTACGCCTAGTTGTTTACGCTTAGTTGTACATAGTTTGGAGCACTTAAATCACATACAAATACATTTATGTCGTGAGAAGACTGATCATATTTGGCCGATTATCTGATCAATGATCAATATTTCTGACCGTGGTCAGAGTTTAGCCTTCCAGATGTGATATGTAAGAATGATTAATGAAGTATGGATTGATGAATAATTAATTTGTGGAGTGGGTTTTTAATGGAATGGTTTCCCGTTGCCTTATCGATCCTATGCCGTTAGGCATCTAATGGTTCTTCCCCTCCCTCTAAGTTGGCAAATACGAAGTGTACTTCCAAGACTTCTAGTCTGACGTCTTGTTGAGGTACAGGTGCCATGTGAAATATCCAGGAGGTAATATTGATAGTTTGGCTGCAGGCAGTTGTTAGTTCATTAGTCTTGCCCGCAGCGAACTAACATTGCACCCAGTTCGGGAGGAGGCCCGAGAACAAATTTTTGTGTGTCAAGTCGACAGTTGAAGCCCGACGTCCAAATATAAGACATATTATATAGGTGCACCCTATATAATAAAATTTAATTTATAAGCTTAGTCTTTTGCCAACCCTACTTAATAGATATGATTTCATTTTATTAATAACCAAATCTCTCTGTGAAACCTTTTCAAGGGAAAAATTACCAAGAAAAAATTTCGAACCAATATTGGCCATTGGCAGGCAAATTTATCCTATTGATATTATCGTATATTTAGATTTATTCACATTTACACCAAAGATTATTTCTCAATAAGTACTAAGTTATATTTACAAGATCAAAAATAACTAGATCAAGCAATTCTTTTAAGTCCGTACCAGATTCAAGTATTGTATCATCTCAAAACATTTCTATATTACAGTCTTTTACTATATATATTATATTATTAATATAAAGAATAAACAATATTGGGGCTAAGACGGTATCCTGGGGCATATCGTAGTCTACATCAATACTACTCGAAATAGAGATTCCAAATTTGACATTTTACTTCTGGTTACTTAAGTAGGTTCTCTTGTATCGCTACATTCGAAGCATAAGGCTACGGCCTGAGTGAAAGTGCGTCTAGCGGCGAGCGGCGCGTGCAGTTTAAGCGGGCAATGGTCTGGCCTGAGTTATTAGCGGGGCGTGCAGCGTGCAGCTGCATCCGACTCGACGGTCTCCCACTCATCTCAGCTGTACGCTGTAGAGGAACGCTATACACAAACTGATTTGAAATGAGCGTGCACGCCACGCTGCCCGTCCCGCTGCACGCAAACCCAAACGCCCCGCTCACTTTCTTACTCAGGACGCCTGCTAATAAGACTATGTGTTTGAGATGCACGCTGCACGCCACGCCCCGCTTCACGCTCTGTTTGAGCGGGCACTCAGGCTGTAGACTTAGATTCAGTATTCGAAAATTAGTCGGAAAATATATAAAGTATTACTAGAAAGCTTAAAATTTGGAAAATCGCATCAACCCTGTTGTCGGTCCATTGAAGATTTTTTGGATTATAAGTGATTTCTCGAAAAACTTCCAACTAAAAACTAAAACGGAAAGAAAATCTTGCAGGAACTTGAAATGGCTTAAAGGACTAAGTCAGACTAAGAACGTGAAAATGGCTTAAGGGACTATCCCTCTCTGACCCTTGAAATTTTCAGAAAATCGATATTGCGTTTCCAATATATTTCTATACCTGCATTATTTCCATATCTTTAAGCCTCATAGTATTCTAATGTTGAAACAATCGATAAAGTTATAATGAAAAAATTAAAGTGGAGGGTAATCTAAAATCGCTTGAACATGATCCACCTCCTCTCTCTGATGTCAAGAAAGCATATCGAGTATAGCTACGAAATTGTTAAACAATGCCTTGGTGTATTTTCCCGGAAACAAAATGAAAATTGTACTTAAATTATATTGTAATTATTTAAAAATTATTAATTGTAATTAATTAAATATTTGAAAAATTGTGCTCGTTTCGTGGGTTTTAAGTTACCTATTGAAAAATGTTACCTATTTTAATGTTTGAACACACAATTATGGAACATCGGGCATCTTAAACATTTTAAACGCTTTGGATTAAGTAGGGAAAGATTATATGTTCTGGCGCCTCCACCTCCACTTCCCACAAATGGGAAATTTAAACGTAGACCCATTAATTGTAGTCCACTGGGTCTATAATTAATTTAAATTGCATTTTAAACCAAATTAACTATAACAACATTAATTTTGTAGTCAAATTTTACTAATTTTATCATAAATTATGCTTTATTAAAAAATTAGTCAAATTTGACAACAAAATTTCAAAAGTTCTCTGATTATAATTATTTCAACTTATCATTAAATTAATTTTTCTCAAATTTTGGAAATTTAAAAAAGATATTTACAAAAATTAACAAACATTTAAAAAATATATTAGTCTACGGGCAGAAGGACCTTCTGGTCGATAGCCCTTTGTATAAATTATACAATAAATATATTCTCTCTCTATATATATTAGTCTATATTGTATTTATGAATATTTATCATCACTTTAAATCTTTATTCACATGCGGCATTTTTATATGAAATTATATTATCGCTTAATTATTATTACTCTAAGACATGCGGTGTAGATAATGAGCGCGTTTTAAATTCAAATTAGGGCGGTTTTGAGGTAATTCAACCCTAACGAAACCAAAATCGCATTAGCAAAAAATATAGGGGAATCGAAATTGCAATTATTTGGCCGCATGTAGATAGTTACCATTTCCCCACTGTCATATTTATCTTGTAAGTATATATTTGTTAAAATAAAGTTGGTATATAATTAATTTGGAAGATAAATTTAATATGTTGTTAGTGATACCCGTATTTTAAAGAGTGTGTGAGTAAAGAGGATTTTGTTGTAAGAAATATAGTTTGCTTCATTATAAACATATTACATAATTCAAATTGTTAAATATATTATATTGAATGCACTCAGTTTTATTTGACCAGAAATAAATCAATCTTAAAATAGATCTTTAATACTTAATAGAGCAAATCAAACTAATCTAAAAAAGGTCAAAAAGATAAAAGGCTTCTTTCGGTAAGGGTCATAGAAATTAAGCACAGAAATCGTAACTATCACCGCAATCAAAGACCAGATGCTAGGAGTAACATTATTCAACTCCTTGCGTTGTGCGACAGCGTTGTTTATAGCCCACTTGTGTCAATAAAAAATAAAGGATTTCCAGTCAAGGATATGCTGAATTCATAATCATCCTCATCAGTGGGATATTTTCTAAAGTTATAGCAGAGCTATTGCAAAAGCACCAAACGAGGTAGAGAGATGGTGCAGGGTGATAGTCATTGGAGTGAATACCATAAAATCCACTCTAGTACCATTAACAAAAATGATAAAAATGGAGCTAAGGCTAAGGTTAAGGCTCCCAATTTTCTTATAGTTCTTAATTAGAGTCTAAAGGTAAATGAAGTATCTAATTGACTTGGAGGCAATACCTTAAGAAAGCTAACAATAAGTGTAAAACGGCATTGATGATGACCAAAAGAACACTTGGCAAACCATGGGTACTAAAACTAAGCATGGTACACGGGTACTATGTTAGTTAGCCACATTCTGATATTTGGCTCCACGGTATGGTGGACCAAACTGAAATAAAAACGGACCATAAAGGAACTCTCTAGTGTTCAAAGATTCGCCTGCTTAGCAATTACGGGATCATTGAGAACCGCCCCAACTGCAGCTGTAGAGGTCATGATACGCCTTCCTTCCCTATCTTTATCATAGGTGAGGCAAGGATGGAAGCCTTTAGATGCAAATGTAAAGGTAAATGGGACGCTCTGGCTAGGTCAGGGTGTACCAAGATAACAATTGTATTATCAGAGCCAGAACTCAATAAATATTGAGGGAGACTCAATCCCAAAAGGCTGTCATTCGATTTACCCTTTAAAACACAACTACGTTAGAAGTAGATAGAGATAGAGATACGTAGACAGAAGGCAAGAAACCAAACACGTGTCAAGGTGGGCTGGACTGATATACACAGACGGCTCCAAAAAGCACAGTGGAACTAGCGCAGGAATCTATTGACCATCAATGGGGTATAGTTCATATGTGCCCCTGAGATCACATGCCACGAAATTCCAAGCGGATATGTGCCCGTGAAAATCTGATATGGACTACAAAAGTAGAAACATCCCCATTCTCACGGACAGCCAGGCTGCTATTAATTCTTCATTGTGCCATGAAATGCAATCTAAAACAACATGAAACTACTTTCAGAACCTTAAGGCCCTGGCGAAATACAATAAGGTCACGCTTGCTTGGGTACTGAGCCACAAGGGCCTGCTAGGAAACAAAAAGGCGGAGAAGTTAGCATAGGATGGAGCTAACGAAGCAAACATCAGCGGACTAACAGCAAGTAACAGGGGCTCCTACAATACTAAAACCATGACCCGAAATAAAATCTGTGAGTAGGTAGCTACTAAGCACAGGCTACAGTGGGACAAAATGAATGCGAGAAATTTCATCGGACGGACATTGGCCTGAATTTCCGAAAAGGTGGACAATATAAAGTGAAAAGTGAAAAATATAATGCCTCGTCCTATATATTTGAAGTTTCGATTACAGGGGTTATTTTTGTATCGGATAAAGATTGCAAAAACAAAATTGCGGATTTAATATGGCGGATGTTTCTTCGGAATAATCATAAAATTTTTACAAAATGGCGTACATGGGGAATTTTTAATTCGCTGATTACGAATCTGTTATTCGAATTTCTTGAAACGCGTTCTCCGCGTAGTTCTTCTTCTTCTTCGTAGCGCTAAAGTCCCATTTGGACCTGGGCCCCTGGGCCTGGGTCTCGTTGCCTTGCTGTTGTTTTCCAATTACGAACTTTCAATATTTGTTTGGCGTCCTCTTCAATGTTGTTTATCTTCTTCAATGTTCTTCAATGTTCTCCGCGTTAGCGCTGCTAATTTTTCGTTGCAGTGTCTGATATCAACTCTGCTTATTGATGGGTGATCCTGAATGTTTTGAAATTATTAAATAACAATTTATGCTAATTCAAGAAAACGACTACGACTAAACGACGTACTGCGAGGGGCAACCTTTTTCTAAATAGTGTATTGACACAAAACTGTAAAAATAATGAATTTTTCAATAAATCGCGAGCTAGTTTCATGTTTACTGCATAGTTAATAATGTATGAATTCAGAATTCTAACGAATAACATGCCGAAACTTGCCTATATGTATTTGGTACAGTGTTAATAACCCTTAATGCGTAAGTTTTTCAACAAATTATCCGCCATATTGGACCCGCCCTTTTGTTTTTTGGAATCCGGATAATTGATATCTGACCAGCCACGTAAAAACTTCTAAATGCGCAGTTTGAATCTGATAAGATTTCGAAAAATTATTCGCGATATTTGATCCATCATTTAGTTTCGTAAAATTTTGATAACTCAGTCGTAATTATAGGGGATCTCCACTGAAACTTGGAAACCAAGAAGCTGTAGAAGTTATTGGCCAAGGAAATATTTTGATAAACAACTGTGTTAATCCCGTATACTCATACAATTCAACAAAATTTTCACGTTTATAAGACTTGTGAGCTGAGGCACCGCTGTCCAATATCCATCTTAAACCTTCATCATTATTTTTGCAGTCTGTATCTGCTACATTGAAAGCTAACATATTCTTTTCTCCTGGTTGTTTATGTTTTTGTTTAGGAGCACGGCAGTCCCTTGCATAATGACCACGTTTCCCACAGTTGTAACATATAGAGCGATGTGACTTTTCATTTAATTTTTCATTAAATTCTTTGTTTGTTTTTATTAATGGAACAGTTTTCTTTTTTGTACTTTGCTTTGCCACGAATAAAAGCGTTTCATTCTCTTCTTCTACATTCAAGCTGGCCTCTTCATCTAAAAAACGAGCTGTCAAGTTAACTATAGTTTGATTCTGAGAATCAAGTGACATCCAAGCCTGGCGTAGAGATCTGTATTTGGGAGGTACTGTACTCAATATTTTAGTTATGATCGCAGTATCAATAATAACCTCTCCACTTTCTTTAAGTTGCTTAGCCAAACTTTCTACTTTAGCTATATGCTGAGCAATTCTATCTGCCGGTGACATTTTATATTGATAAAAACGCTCATGTATCATCATTTTAGTCATCTCGGATTTTTGTTCATAAATGGACTCAAGTTTGGTCATCAGCTCAAGCGCTGATTCACAATTTTCGATGAGTGCTATTTGATTTAAGTCCATAGCCGATGTTAATATAAACATTGCCATTCCATCATCTTTATTCCATTGAGTCGCATTTCCTTCTGGTTTTGGCGTGTTGATATCTAATCCTTTGGCGCGGAGGGCACATTTTATTTGGAATTTCCATTGTTTAAAATTCCCTCCATCAAATTTTTCTAGGTTCATTGTCTTTCCAACCTCCATTCTACAGCACGCGGTTCTACAAAAACTAATTGTCTACTGTTTTCTATGTTCTTTGTTTATCACCAAACAACAACTCTTCATTCACGTTGTCCTGGGCCCATAACCTATTGAGGTTATTTAATAATAAACAAGATTTCTAATTGTAACAAAAGTAAAAAGAATTTATTAACCAAAAACTTAAAATTAACTCGTACAGTTAGACTTAAAACACATTGACTGGCCGGATACAAAAGGTGGCACCGTCAGTGTTACAAAAGATAAACAAAAATACAAGGTGGTATTAAGCTAAAATTTAATCCAATAGTAATCAGCGAGATTATGAATCCCCAGGTATGGAATTTTGTAAAAATTGAATAACTTTTTCAAATAATTGGCCGCCATATTAAATCCTCCATTTTTTTTCATATTTTAATAACAGATTCGAAATCAGCGACGTAAACAACACCTGCAACCAAAATTTCCAATATATATGTGGAGGCATTCTTTTTTTGTCCACCTTTTCGACAAACCAGCCCATTGTGGGACGCTTAAACATCACGAAATTCTGTCAAGAAAGAAAATTACAGTTGTGGTAAACTATATACTCACAGGACACTACCCTTTACGAGAACATCTGCACAAAATTGGGATTTTGAAAACCAATTAACCACTATTCATACTATGCTACGAGGCAGATGAATCTGTCTCCCATTTAATCTTCAATTGCGAAACAATATACCTTTTTACAGTTGGTTAAGCGTAAGCGCATCCACCAAGTTTGAAAGGCGCGAATATGAAAGCTTCGGGCACATATTTAGTTATACGTCAAAAAGTTTGGGCAATTTTTGACGTATAACATGTTGCAAATTGACACATGCGCACAAGAAAATTTCAACTATGAAAAGGTCTATTACACATAGCTTAGCATTACAGAAAAAGAGTTCCCGTAAAGAATATGGCACTCCTAGACCTAATACAGGAACTGGATCTATTTGCACGAATGGAACAATGTGGGGAAATATAATAGGTCAATAGACCGCAGTGTTGTAAGGGCTTACCCCCAGGACCCACATTGGTTGATGTGAAAAAAACCTGTTAGCTAGGATGGTAAAAAACAGCGAGTGCGCTAGTGTTAGATTCAATAGAAATTAGATTCAATTATGTTACGACCTTAATTCTAGCGATTCTTTGATCATTCTTTCATATTTTTTTATTTGATTAAATGTTCTAATACAAAACTGAATAACTTATATACTTTATATATATATATATATATATATATATATATATATATATATATATATATATATTATATGATTATTCAGTTCAGTTATACTTTTATTGTCCTAATACTTGTGTTTATAGAAAATTTATTCATTTTGAAACATTAAATCAGGCATTGAGGGCAAAAGCTAATTTGCGTCTGTGGTTGTACATTAATGTACATTATTTTACCGCAAGAATCGAGCAAAAGTGAATTAACCCACATTTTCTTAATCAAAATTAAATTGAAGTAGGAAAGGCTGTCGCATTGCATGTTTATTTTTATATTGTAAGTATGCAATAGTGAACTAATTGCCCAAATTGACAGATTAGAACAGGCTTGGGCAAATGGCGACTCGTCTTGGCGACCCCCGTCGAAATTTTATGCAGCCCGCGAAGCATTGTTCAAATTACTTTTTCGCGATCTCGCTGTTTGCGTAGTATGGCAATATATCAGCAGCGCTCACATCGATTAGCATAACTCGCAGATAAATGAACGAAGCGCTATCGCGCTGCATAACACAATCCCACACGGAGTCAACCAATTTCTTATAGCCCCTGATTTCATACAGATTTTGAGGAAAAAGCAATCTCATCACCTACACTTAAACCTATAATCTGGCTAAGATATGTGGATGGCACATTTGTTATCTGGCCCCACATCCACATCCATCTTAACTATCAGCACGAGCAAATCAAACTCACAATGGAGGTAGACAACGTAGACGGAGGTAGACATAGTAAACATCAACGACTCTCTTTCGTGGATGTTTTCGTACAGAAGAAACCAGACGGCACTTTGAGTCTTCCAGGAAACCAACGCATACAGACACGAGAGATAATTCCTTGCGACCCCCCAGCATGGCGACCGATTATATCCGCCCTCAAAATACAATCCCAGACTCCTCATCTAACCAACCTAATATCTCAGATACATATACGACCAACAAGACGAACAAACAAGCGAACCGAAGCAACGCAAGCAACGCGCATGACCTGAAACCAGATAGCTATATATAGACGCATCACACCTCCTCTCTACCATTGGGAAGGCTTTCGAAAGAATCCTCTCCCAACGGCTCCGCACCTTCTGCGACTCCCACCACCTCATCCCCAACCACCAGAGCGGCTTCATGCCCAACAGATCCACCCAACACTCCATCCTCAACCTCACCTCCAGTCTAGCTATCTCCCACAACTCCGGTCAGGTCTCTGTCGCCCTCTTCCTAGATATACACCGCGCCTTTGACACCGTCTGGCACGACGGCCTGATCAAAAAACTTATCCTCCTCCAATTCCCCTGGCCTCTAATTCGCCTCGTCCACAACTTCCTCAACTATCGTTCCTGCCGGGCGAAGCACGGCGACTCACTCTCGCTGCCCTTCACTCCTGCCGCGGGTGTCCCCCAGGGCTCTGTCCTGTCTCCCCTCCTTTTCAACCTCTTCTGCCACGACATTCCCACCCCAACCTTGCCCGACTGCTATCTCCAGCAATTGGCTGATGATACCGTGGTATGGGCCTCAAATCGCCTCCCTAAGGTCGCTGCTTCCCGCCTAAACTCCCACCTAAAAACCCTGGAGGCCTGGATGAGCCTCTGGCGCATCCAGATGAACCCCAAGAAATCACAACTCGTCTTCTTCTACCATCCCTATCTAAGGGGTGCTCTTCCCTTCCCCAACATCCGACTCCATGGCGAAATAATCAAACCTCAACCCTCCGCCACCTATCTAGGCACCATCCTCCACAAATCTCTCCGTCAACCTTCCAACACCTCCCGTTGCATTAACCTAATGCGCAAACGCATTCGTCTTCTATACTGTCTCCGTAGTCGCCTCGGCGGCTGCTCCCCCAAAGTCCTCCTCTTCACCTATAAAACCTTCTTAAGACCAATCCTCGACTATCAAGTCTGCGCTCTTTCCCTCAGCCATGAATCCCACCTTCGCCGACTTCTGGCTTTCGAAAGATCCTGCCTCCGCTGCATATTCCGCCTGCCCCCCAATTTCCATCCTCGCCTTTCCTCAAAAATCATATCCAATCAACCACCAGTTCTCTCCATCTTCCAAAAACCCCCTGTCACGATTCGTCACAAAATCCCCAAACGCAAGATCCCCATCCCCTACCTCAAACTCCTATCTCATTGCACCACCGAACTCCCACCCGAGCTATCTTCCATCCTCAACTCTGCTCCCGCTGCATTCAAATAAATGACCATCCAAACCCAAGAAATTAAAAAAAAAAAAAAAAATTAGTAACAATGAATAAATAGTGTTCCGTCGTGTAGCTAATATATAAAATAACGTGTAATAATACAATGATTCTTAATTATTGGTTAGATAATAATTTTATTTTGTTTTAATAATTCACAGACGAAAACCGTTACGTCTGCTAGACAGCCATATAAATAATCTATTTATGGCTTTAAAAACGTGCATTTAACACCTTTTATTTTATTTAAATTTTAAATACATTTAGTTGTTTTTCGATTTATTTATGTCTGGAAATTTCCAAGCCTTATGTAGCTTATCCTCCTGTCTAGGCCACATTGTTGGATACTTAAGTTATTTGCTAGTTTTTAATCTACTTATAATTATAAATGTATTGTGTAGATATTTTCCTAGTAATGTTTTTTTTTTGGGTCTTTTTGTTGATCCGCTTATAGCCATAAATTGCATACCAAAATTATCTGAAGGGATAGGTTTATATATCGTTTCAATCTTATAATCTGTGTAAATATTTGTAAATGTTCGGCCCATCCAGGAAGAAAGTCTTGCACCTTTCTCCCCTTCCCTGCATAGTTTCCGAAGTGCAGGATTTGTTAATAATCCCGCCTTATAATCACTTTCCTACGTTACCATTCGTTGCCGAATTTCCTACCCCTGATTTTCCTACCTTTTAGTTTTAACGCCTAGATTTTATTTTAGCATAAAAAAGGTTTGTGTCATCTGTTCACAACCAGTCCAGTTGAGAGTTTCAGTTCTATCACTTCTATGTTAAGTTAAGTTTTGTGAGTTAAATTTGTTTAAAGTTAAGTTTTATACTTTGTAGCGCCAGCCGCATTTCAAATACACTTGTATCTCCTTGTTATATTCTTAACTCAATTCACCCAATCACTTAATTCTTTCTCCTATATCATAAGACATTTTTGGTGGAAATATAACATTAATTTGCACGTAACATCATAACTCGCGGTAAACCAACCGCGAGTCGCCACATTGGTCCTTCGAACCGGATAGCTTAAAATTACGTAGCGTTCCAGTGTTAACTTTGATTATTACATTCGAGTCAGTGCGTACTCATCGTTTAAGGAATTAAGTGAAACATAGTTTTTTAATCATCGCTCAGTGCACGTGGTCACCATCAACTATTATCCAGTACCCGTTGGAAATCATCTGTTCCTGTTCAACGACCATCACTTGTTGGAAAACTGCATCGTCTGTTCCTGTGCAGCGCCCAGTATCCTGCATCATTATTTGGTTCTGCAATTATCTTCCAGTTGGTCAAGTAAGTCAATTGGCTACCTATAATTTTTTCCTATCATATTTTCACAATTTGTATTGCCTATATCTCTTTATATTTTTTCTTTTTGTACTATTTTTCATTAATTTGCTTTAATTATTCTCATAATATGGCTGATGAACAAATAAAGGCATTAACGACTAAGCGCGCCGGTGCCAAACGATCTTTAACCGCGTACTCCAATTTTTTAAATAAATTCAATCCGGAATCAGATATTCTTGTTCTTGAAAAAAGATTTCGTGAAATAGAGCAAATTCGCAATAAATTCGGATCATATCAAGACGAGCTTGAAGGATTGCTCGACGAATCAGAGGCTCTTTTTGCACATCGCGAAGAGTTTGAAGACGTTTACTTCAGCGCCTTTGGTACTGCCACTAAACTTCTAGAGCAATACTCTAAAAATTATTCTCCACCTGCTATTACAACGGAAACTAATAATTCTACAGATTTATTGAATTCGACTCAAACTCATTTAGAAACTCCAACTCGCGACTCGGAATCGATTAATCCACAACATCAGGGGCAACAACCCGTTAATGATAATAATGTACCTTCTCAACAAGGAAGTACACAAAATTTAGACGCTCTCAGTCAGCAACTTTTATTGTCTCAATTATCCAAAAACTCTCTTGATAATTTTCATTTATCATCCTTGCCTACAATTCAGTTGCCAACATTCAGTGGATCCTATGATACTTGGTTAGGCTTTCATGATTTATTTAACTCGCTTGTTCACAAGGATCTTAAAATTCCTCCTGTGAAAAAATTATTCTACTTAAAAGGATGTTTAAAAGGTGAAGCAGCCGATATTATTTCAACTATTGAATCCTCAGACGAAAATTACATTGTAGCTTGGGATCTTTTAAAGGAAAGATATGATGATCGGAAACACATACGTGATTGTCACATTAAAGCTCTTGTAGATATGTCATCCATATCAAAAGACTATTCTTTTCGTGCATTTTTAGATTGCCTTCAAAAACATTTACGCGCTCTTCAAGCGCTGGGAGAACCTATAAATTCATGGGACTCCATATTAATTGTATTATTACGGGAAAAACTTGATTCTTCCGCTCGCGACCGATGGGAAGATTGCAGTAGTGGTATTGCGCACCCTACCTTAAATAATTTAATAGATTTTCTAAAAAGGCGTGCGCAGGTAGAAGGACTTAGAGTTCAGACTCCGAAACCTGCACCCGTAAAACCTAATACTAATATTCGATCTAATACTCGTTTACAACAAACCTTTGCTGCTGCCACTCAGGAGCAGTCTTGTGTATACTGCGATGAAACTAATCATCTAGTTTACAAATGCAGCCAATTTGCGGCTTTAGATCCTCATGCCCGTTACGAGGCATCGAGAAAGGGTGGTTGGTGTACTAATTGTCTTAAAAGGGGACATAGGGCCTCCAAATGTATCTCTCAATCTTGTCGAAATTGCAAACAAAAACATCATACTCTTTTACATTTTGAAAAAACAAATAATTGTTCTAATCAGCCAGCAAACTCTCAAGTTTCTTCGCATTTTGTGTCTAATAATACTAGCTTGCAAACTCAAGTAAGCTCACATGCTTTACTGGCTACTGCCTTGGTTGACATGGTAAATCATCAAGGAAAAACTAAAACCATTCGTGTATTTTTAGATGCAGGCTCTCAGGCACATTTCATAACTGAAAAAATTGTAAATTTTTTGAATCTAATTAAAAAACCAGCTAATATTTATGTTACTGGAATTGATAATACCTCCACTAGCGTAAAGCATTCTGCTCGTGCGACATTGCAATCCCGATGCAATAATTACAGGGAATCTGCTGAATTTTTAATCGTACCTAAAATTAGTCAGGCGATACCGTCGATCACTATTGATCAAGTAGGTCTCGACATACCTAAAAATATTAAATTAGCTGATCCCGAATTCTTTAAGTCTTCAAAGGTTGACGCTTTGATCGGCGTTAAATTATTTTATAAATTGCTTGTTGTAGGACAAATATCATTAAAAAATCACCCCAATGCAATTCTCCAAAAAACTCAGCTGGGTTGGGTTGTCGCGGGTGAAATCAGTACGCATTTTCAACCTTCGCTCGTATCTTGCCATATTTCTATACATTCAGATCCTACTGATGTAAATTTAACCCGTTTTTGGGAGCTTGAAGAGCTGTCAACAACTTCTGTTTTATCCCCTGAGGAAAAGGCTTATGGTGCCTGTTTGTACTTGCGTTCCATTAATTCTCAAGGTCACGTATATATACGTCTGATCTCTTCTAAGTCACGTGTTGCTCCTGTCAAACCTCTGACATTACCGAGATTAGAGCTTTGCGCCGCAGTATTACTTGCTCGTCTTTATCATACTGTTAAACCCACTATTTTGACAAAAATTCACGAATCATATCTGTGGTCAGATTCGACAATTGTGCTACATTGGATAAATACGCCAGCTCATCGCTTAAAAACATTCGTATCGAATCGTGTTTCGGAAGTTCAAACCACTACTGAATCGTGTCATTGGCGGCACGTTCTATCTCAAGACAATCCTGCAGATCTTATATCTCGAGGACAGCTTCCGTCGGAATTTATTGAAAGTTCCATTTGGATTAACGGACCTTCATGGTTGGCTCAGGAAAACTCAGCATGGCCTAACGGAATTTATACTCCCATGGTTGTTCCAGAATTAAAACCCATTATTCCCAAAATTGTTTGCATGAAAATTGAAATTAAAAATCATATCATCGAAAAATACAGCTCCTTCGATAAGCTACAGAGAGTTGTGGCATATATTCTGCGCTTTGTTCATAATACCAAGAAACTCAGCTCACAGCGTGAACTCGGTCCACTACTCACTCGTGAACTTACGTTAGCTCACGATCTGATTATACGTTTAGTCCAGTCCAATTACTTTAAAAAAGAAATTGAATCAATCAAAAGTGGGGAGCCACTTCCTTTATCTAGCAAGTTAATTCCATTAAATCCAATTATAAATGAAAACGGTATTTTACGTGTTGGAGGTAGGCTCGCTCATTCTTCTATTGCTGCAGAGCAGCGTCACCCAATTTTGCTACCTGCTCAACACCATGTGACTAAGCTAATTATAAAAGCTGAGCATTCGCGACTTAAACACGCCGGTATGCAGGCAACTTTATACTCTGTTCGTCAAACTTACTGGCCTCTAAATGGCCGCAACATCCGGCGTAGCTTAATTCGTAAATGCATACCCTGTTTCCATGCGAAACCGCGCCTTGCCGATCACCCAATGGGAATTCTTCCCATTCAGCGAGTCACTTCCTCGCGACCTTTCTTGCATGTTGGAGTTGACTATTGCGGACCCTTTTATATTAAAGAAAAACGTCATCGCAATCGCGGCCGCGTAAAGGTTTACGTGGCAGTATACGTATGCATGTGCACAAAGGCTGTTCATTTGGAGCTTGTCAGTGATCTTACCACTGAAGCCTTTATAGCCAGCCTCAAACGGCTTTTTTCAAGACGAGGAATAGCAGTAGAAATTCATTCCGATAATGCTACTAACTTTGTCGGAGCTAAAAATGAGCTTAACGAGCTCTATGATTTATTTAATCCTAAAGCTCATCAAAATACCATAATTAACTTTTGTAGCGCAAAAAAGATTAATTGGCACCTTATCCCTCCCCAAGCTCCGCACTTTGGTGGAATCTGGGAAGCAGCAGTTAAATCATTCAAGCATCATTTAATTAGGACCGTGGGTGATACCTTACTAACCTTTGAACAATTAGAAACATACATCATTGAGATAGAAGCAATACTAAATTCAAGACCCATTTCTCCTATGTCATCTGATCCTAATGACCTTCTTCCTTTGACTCCAGCCCATTTCCTCACAGGTAGTCCGTTGACATCTTTTCCACAGGTCGATTTCACAGACGCCCCAATCAATCGTCTGTCAGCTTGGCAGCACGCTCAGCAGCTCAAGCAACATTTTTGGATACGGTGGCATAAAGAATATCTCCATCAGCTCATGAAATTCCGTGGATCACAGCGCGAGTCAACGAATATCAAGGTTGGAACTTTAGTACTCATCTTTGAAGAAAATTTACCCCCGCTACAGTGGGCTCTTGGACGCATCACGGCCATTCACCCCGGAAAGGATGGAATTGTAAGAGTAGTCACGCTGAGGACCAAAGCGGGCGAATATGACCGCTGCGTTAAGAAACTTTGCCCACTTCCAATCGATGAAGAAGACAACGACTTCACTCCACTAGCTTGAACCAAACGGTTCAATGGGGGCGGCATGTTCCGTCGTGTAGCTAATATATAAAATAACGTGTAATAATACAATGATTCTTAATTATTGGTTAGATAATAATTTTATTTTGTTTTAATAATTCACAGACGAAAACCGTTACGTCTGCTAGACAGCCATATAAATAATCTATTTATGGCTTTAAAAACGTGCATTTAACACCTTTTATTTTATTTAAATTTTAAATACATTTAGTTGTTTTTCGATTTATTTATGTCTGGAAATTTCCAAGCCTTATGTAGCTTATCCTCCTGTCTAGGCCACATTGTTGGATACTTAAGTTATTTGCTAGTTTTTAATCTACTTATAATTATAAATGTATTGTGTAGATATTTTCCTAGTAATGTTTTTTTTTTGGGTCTTTTTGTTGATCCGCTTATAGCCATAAATTGCATACCAAAATTATCTGAAGGGATAGGTTTATATATCGTTTCAATCTTATAATCTGTGTAAATATTTGTAAATGTTCGGCCCATCCAGGAAGAAAGTCTTGCACCTTTCTCCCCTTCCCTGCATAGTTTCCGAAGTGCAGGATTTGTTAATAATCCCGCCTTATAATCACTTTCCTACGTTACCATTCGTTGCCGAATTTCCTACCCCTGATTTTCCTACCTTTTAGTTTTAACGCCTAGATTTTATTTTAGCATAAAAAAGGTTTGTGTCATCTGTTCACAACCAGTCCAGTTGAGAGTTTCAGTTCTATCACTTCTATGTTAAGTTAAGTTTTGTGAGTTAAATTTGTTTAAAGTTAAGTTTTATACTTTGTAGCGCCAGCCGCATTTCAAATACACTTGTATCTCCTTGTTATATTCTTAACTCAATTCACCCAATCACTTAATTCTTTCTCCTATATCATAAGACATTTTTGGTGGAAATATAACATTAATTTGCACGTAACATCATAACTCGCGGTAAACCAACCGCGAGTCGCCACAAATAGAAAAAATAATAATAAGCTAAAAATAAAAATATTAAACAGCAAATAATAAGGAAAAAATATATATATACAATAAATAAATAAAACAAATAACAAAAAAAAAAAGAACCGGTCCCAACCAACCAGGGGGGTAATAACAAAAAAATAAAATTAAAAAAAAAAAAAACAACAGCATCCTCGAACTCCACAACCAACCCACCGCCGCTCCCCCACCCAACCTGCACGCCGCGCAACACTCTGCATCAACAACGCCCACCAACAACGCCACAACAACATCGCCACAACAGCAACTCGCCACAACAACATCTCAAGTCGTCCTGTCGTCATCTACATCCACACCCAGGCTGAAAAGGGTCATCCCCTACAACAGCCCTCCCCCTTCGGGGGGAAAAACTATGATTATCTATCGACCGAGCGATCAATATTCCTCTAACGGTTAATCCGCAAGGACGTCTTCTTCTTTTCTTGTTTCGAAAAGGCCTACTTTGGTCTACGCTTGTTCAACTGTGGGGCTTTTATCTTTGCTCAGTATTGTCGCATCTTCTGCCGGTGTAACTCCTTTCTCTCTTCTGTTCGGGGAGTACCTTTTCTTGAGATTTTTTCCTGAAATCCATGGACTTCCTTCAGAGTGCGTGTCATAGACTGTCTGTTTTGGAGATCTGTTATTCCCAGTTCTTTAATATCCTTCTCGGTTTCTGTGAACCAAGTGGTACGAACCTTCTTGTTTTGCCAGAAGGTGAACAGACGGTTGTTAGTCGGTTAGATACTTAAATTTTCCCTGCTCCAGTAACATCTCTCTGTGTGTTTCTTTGATGTTTATGAAAAATTCTGTTTTCTCCAGCGACACTTGAAAACCCACTTCACCAACGTGTTTTCTGAGGCAATTTACCTGCATTTTTACCATCTCAAGAGAATCAGTAATCAATGCCATTTCATCTGCAAAGGCCAGGCAATGTACAGCCAGTCCATCGTTTTTACGTCCCAGTTAGGTACCACTCTGATCACCTAAGTTGATCAGTTCCTTGCGCCATTCTCTCATAACCTTTTCAAGGACACAGTTGAAGAGAAGTGGGGAAAGTACATCATCTTCTTGTCTCACTCCAGTTTTTATTTCGAAGCTTTCTGAGATCTGGCCTCTAAATTTAACCTTGGAATGCGTATTGGTCAAGGTTTATAGGATGAGTATGCGGGTTTTCTTATCTAGCCCTAGTTCCTGTAGTACTTTGTTAAGTGTTTCTATAAGAATGGAATCGTAGGTCTTCGTTGTCAACGTTGAAACGACCACCTTGCGGTTTCTCATCTTGGAGTACGCAAGTACAATCAAGATTGAGGATCTGTTCAACATAGGATAAGGTCTTGAACCCAGTTTGTCTTGTGAGTCTCTGAAGTGGAGGCTTAGCTTGGCATGAAGTGGTTTTGTGTGAAGATCCGCCGTTAGGACGTCTATATATATATATATATATATATATATATATATATATATATATATATATATATATATATATGGCGAATATGTTAGTTTGCCGAAACGTCGAGAATCCTGTTCTTATCAGAACCAACTCTCAAAACAGACGCGGAATCTCCGAGAAAACATATCACCACATATTTCTATGATCTTCTTTGAAAAAATCCAACAATATTATTTTGTCTAGGCAAGTGTAGATGCAACGGTCGTGGTATACAAATAACTAAATAGAAAATTAATCAATGCGGCCCGCAGTCAAATTATCATACACAATGTGGCTCGACAGCTAAGAAATTTGCCCACCCCCCGGTTGGGGTTAGGGGTTAGTCCGCTTTTGCGCTCAATACCTCAAATATAACACTTTTTAGTTTCTAAGCTAGAAAAAATATCAGACGATATAAAGTCTTTCCACTTTATCTCAATTTGATTTTCTTAATAAAACTATTTAATTTGCGATTTATGTACAATAGCCTTAATTACATCACCTACAACCTTTTCCGTTTAAATGTGACTATTGTTTTGTAATTTAATTTGATTTTAGATCGAATTTCGTGTTCAAATGGACAAGTTTAACTATAAGTAATTTCTAATTGTTTGCAGAAAGTACGAGGAAATTTCCAACAACTTTAAATTAATTAAACTATTGAACAAATATTTTTAATTAAAATCAAATATGCAAGATTGGATTAAGCATTTTTAGAAAATGTTCAAAATTAATTGGAAATAAATAGTAAAAGTGTTATTAGTTCACAGTGACATGCAAAATAGTGTTCGTTTGCGAGCCAATTATTGGAAACTTTTATTGTGTTGCCTACTTTTCAATTAGTATTTTTAAAACCAAGTAAAACATAATTACGGCAGAGCAAATCGTCTCGACTGACTTAGGAGATTTTAATTCGTTACTTACAAACTCAATTAAGGACGAGCAATGACCACACAACTGAATTGAAACAGTAAGTAATTGAAACAGTAAGAATAAAACCATTATTACACAAAAATTGAGTTTTAATTAAATAGTATTTAGTTGTGAGAGGACATGATGTCTGTTGATTGCTTCATTATATATTGCATACTTATAATTGTTGAAAATATTACAATCAATATATCAGTTTTATTTCACAAGGAATAAATTATAAACCATTATTTATATTGATATTCTTTGCTTAATTATAGATTACATAATTAAAATTGTTGAATATATTATATTTATTGTAAAAAGTTTTAATTTGTCTAGATTTTCAAATATATCTTTATTTCTTAATCAAAAATTAAACTAATTTTAAATCAAAAAGGATTAAAAGAAAACGTTTTATTGAAATAACAAATTAGTAATCAGTCGAAATTTTGTTACAAACCGTCCGGAAGGTTGCAATTAGAGTTTCTGCTTTTGAATTCAGCGTAATGACGGCTAAACATCAAAGGGGGTCGAATTGTGCACGTAAGCAAATAATTCCCCATAATTCCTGTAAGCAATGCCTCATCGATAATTATTCACACGATGACGCGGCTAATAAGCCAATAACTGTATGACTGAATAGGCTGTTTAGATTGCCAGCTCGATATCTCCCATACACATATATAGTTATATAATAGGTGAATGGATTGATTTATCGAAACACGCCGATCCCGATTTCAGATAATGGTAGCCGCCGACGCTTTCAGTAACTAAAATTGAATCGACCAATTTCTACAAAGAATCTTTTCACGGTTTTCTCTTCTCGTCGGTGCTTTCTCGCTCAATAGAGAATAACGTGCCGAAATACAATACAAAACAGATTTCATAGAAATAAAAATGGGTTGTTTTCTTCTCCGATAAGTAATCGATATTTAATTAATGTTCAATTTATCTTGTAAACATCAATGCATCAATTTATCTTGTATTCAACTATGTGCTTAGAAACTACCAGCTATTTTGGATTTAATCAATATCAGTCCTTGTTATACAAAACGTTACAACAAATATTATATATAGTATCTCAAACAATGGACACATAAATAAAAGGTGTAATAACAATTAGTTAGTCTGCATAGTTATAACAAACCATTCAATTTATGTAACAAGATTGTCTCAATTTATATAATAACGTTTTTAACATAATTAATTGGTCTTTCATTAATCCCTTAGCTGGTGAAATTGCCTGCTGGCAAGCTCAAATGTTGCGTTCAACACGTTACGAGTACGTACGTACCCAAGACAAGAAACTTAGTAATATATTCAATTTTATCAAAATCTTTATATAATTTATTTGGCAAATAATTTGTCGATTAACTTATTTGCATGTTTTATCTCAAGACAAGAACATTTTCTGTGTGGTCTTGCTTGTCTAGTCTTGTCTCTCTAGTCGTGTCTGTCTAGTCTTGCATGTCTAGTCTTGTCTGTCTGCTCGGGGAGACAACAACTAGGGCGGTTTCTATTAACTGTCCGGGCTGCCCACCCTGAATGAATGCAAAATATGCGATACCGGGGTGGCGTATACTAAAAGCCAAGGTGGAATAGGGGGTTTAGTAAGAGCTTCCCCCGAACCACTTTCATAAAGTCTTATCTGTCTAGTCTTGTTTGTCTAGTATTGCCTGTTTAGTCTTGTCTGTATTTATAATTTTTCCGCTTCTCTTTTGTTTTCCATATTACCTCTTATGTATGTTTTACATGAGACCAATTTTACCTAAGACCAATTTTACCTGAGACCAATTTTGCTCGCTTTACAGCATTGCAGTAACTAGTCCTTCTACATCCAGTCCAGCTTCTAATGACTCTTCAAGCTGGATTCTTTCATCTTCATTGTTTAGGCATTTGAAAATCGTATTATATACGTCGTCATGCCTGTGACCACACAACAAGCAGTTCGCTTCCTCCCTTTTCTTGAACCTCTCCAGGTATGCCATGAAACTACCGTGTCCGGAGCAAACTTGTGTCAGGTCATAGCACATTTGACCATCTGCTTTTTCACACCACTATCTCACATTTGGTATTCATCCATGTCTCCAACGTCCGATTATATCCGATACCTATCTTGCATTCCATCTCTCTATAAGTTTTTCCCGTGCCGCAGTTTTTGCTATCAGCTTTCTTGTTTTGCTTTTGACCAGTCTACACTCCTTGTATATTTCTTCTCTCTCCCGATCCAATAGGTCAATTGGCGGAATGCTATCTAACACCAAGCAGCTCCAACAGAAATCGTTCTATATGCGCAGACGACGCGTATCGCCTTTATCCTTTGAACTGCCATCACTTTTTTTCATCGTCGTCCACTTCATAGCATCAGCCCATATCTCCGCACCATAAAGAAGTTTTGTCTCCTTTTAATCTCATTGCTGCCACCGATGTTAGGCATCAATCGCGATATATATGTAGCTATTAACAGAGCCTTTTTAGTCTTCTTGGCTATGTGTTCAGTATACCTTAATCGGTCATCAATTTGCACTCCCAGGCAATGTACCCTCTATTTTTTATTAGTGCTTGGCGGTCCAAAGTGTAGGGTGAGCAAAAAAAAATAAAATTTAAATGTTAGGAGCGGCTGAATACACACTCTCGAATTGACAATCCCAGTTTTTACTTCAAAATGGCCCAAAGAGCCATTTCCCACCTGAATTTCAAACAACTATACATGATGTCAAATTCTTTGAATGGAACTTATTCAGGAGGTACCATTCTTCCGTCACTAACAGCGGCGCAATTAGGGCTAAAGTTTCTGGAGAGCCTCAACGGCCTGCTTCCATGTCGTTCAAGAAATTCGAAGTTCTCTAAACCAAAGAAAAACAAGATAAATTTTTTTGGAACTTTAAATATTAGCTCGCTCTTGAAGCCCGGCACACTGAAGCACTCACTCACCAAAGTTTTGAAGAAAGTGGGAGATACTATGAGGAGAGAATGGTAAGTTTCTATGCCCATTTGAAAAGAATGAATGATGAAAGGCTGACAAAGAAAATATTGATGTTTTTTGACAACAACCCCAGAACCCAAACCAAATGGTTTAAAGAAGTCAAAGCATAGTATTCTCTTAGTGAATTTGGGTATTGGAGAAGAAGACATAACAAACTCAGACCTGATGAAAGAAAAAAATCTCCATATTGAAGGATTTGAGGCGAAGAAGAGAAAAACTGTAGGAACAGTGTGAACAGAAGACCGAAGGGCGCAGCAAAGAGAGAGGATGTATAGAGAGAGATATATTGGCAAAAGAGAAAAGAGGATGAACGTAATAGGAGAATTGTACATTGAACAATAGTTGTTTAACGCAAAGATCGAAAAAAAGAAAAATATCAAATAGCAAAATAATAGTTTGGATATTTTAGTTTTAGTTTTGGAAACTTTAATTAATTGCTCTTTCGTACTAACCAATTCTTTATAAATTACTTCGGTGTTAATTATTTGAATATTTGATAAATTAATGTAATTTTATTCTCATTAGTTCACCGAAGTGTGCATAGGCTTATTTCTCCTAAGAGTCGCATATACGTACATTGGCACGTCCAAAGTGATGTTCGACAGAACTCACCAGCCGCGGCGTTTAATGGCGCTGCAGGTCTGTTTGTTGATCATAGTAATATGGTTAGAATAATATATTAATGAATCTAATATTCAAAATTTCGAAGACGACATCAACTTCTCGTTATTTAAGTGCGCGGCAAATAAATTTTTCTGCGCAAATTTGAAAATGTCACGAAAACAACTGCGCACCCGCGCAGCTTACAGGGAGCATTGCTCCCAGGTATCTTAATGATCTACTCTATGCAATTTTGTTTCCACCTATTTAAAGACTTGGTGGTACCAATTTTCGCTTCCCTGTAATGAGCACCGCCTCGGTCCTGTTTATCGCCAATTCCAATGCGTGGTCCTTGAACCATCTACTTGCCCTTCTGACAGCCTCGTTCGATATTATTTCAAGTGTGTTTGTTTTCCTTGCAGTTGCTACCACAGCCGCATCATCTGCAAAACCCACAATAGTCGAAGCCTCCGGTAGTTCTAGATTAATTAGCTCATTATACATGATGTTCCAGAGAAATGGTCCCAAGATGGATCCCTGTGGAACACCCGCCGTTACTTCATAAAATTTAGGTTTATATTAGGATTCTATCAGACAAATAGCTTTTGATTATCTGTAACAAATATTCCAGTGTTTCTTTTTTTCCAACACTTCGATCGTTTTGTCCCACCTTGCTGTGTTGAAAGCGTTTTTTATGTCAAAGGTGACCACTGCGCAGAGTCCTTTTCTTTTCAGGGACCACTGTTGATTTCTTTTGCGGCTTTGACAACAGTAGAGATTGCGTCGATTGTAGATAGCCCCTTTCAGAAGCCATACTATCTCAGAGAGAGCGTTTGGTTTATGTGCGTTTCGAATCTTTTCTTCAATAGTCTTTCGTAAAGTTTTTCTTCTCTCGGAAAGGATCCTGCACGAAGACAACTATTATATGTTTTAACAGTAGTTCTTTGGACATGTCCAGCCAATCTCAGACGCTTTTGACTATATCCGGCTTTTGGTATAGTTCCTGGTGTTCTGCATTCGTCCTTATGCTATATTGCTCCGTGTTTGGATCCTTGACGAGGCCAAATATTCTCCTCAAGATCTTCCTTTCAGCCTGCTTTAGTAGAAGCCCATTGTGTGTCGTAAGGGTCCAGGTCTCACAGAGATAACACATGATCGGTTTGATTACTTTATGTCCAAAATTATGTCCAAAGAGCACTTCGACTTCGAAGAGCACGACCGACTGATCAAGATAGTATGGGAAGGAAACCCAGCAAGAAAGAGACCGCTGGGGTGGCCGAGAATTAGATGGAAGGACAACATTTTAAAAGATCTACAGACTATGCAGATATATGACTGGAAGGAGGCCATGTTTCACCGGGACCGAAAAACCCCACCAAGGGTTGTAGTGCTACCCAGAAGAAGAAGAAGAACAGTAGTTCTGGCCACACTTCCGCCACTAATACGTCATTAGGATTACTATCGAGACCAACCATTTTTTCAACCATTTTGATGCTTCCTGTTATCCATCGATTTTGTAGTCCTATTCTGGACCTGTGATGAGAGATGGTGGTCGTGTCTGGTCTGGTCACTTTTCATGTTTTAGGAAGAGTGTCTTTATTATTTTTTCTATGCGTTTTGGACATAATATACTAGGGATCTGTGGTCTAGCTGATCATTTTTTAGTTACTATCTTGATAGGCAATCCCCAGGGATCCTCGTCTATTTACACCCGACACATTGCTGTAATTAGCATTGTCGTAAGACTGCCCCCGGCAATCGGCGATATCCAAGTCGTGATTTTTCAATGTCCCTGGCGACTTGTTTGACTGACCACAATTTGGAATTAATTTCAAGAATCATTCGACTGGACATCCGTCTTCAGAGACATATATCACTATGAAAGAAAGTTGATCTACACGAGAAATCTCCGGAGTAGAATCCACAGAGGTAGATTGTCACGATTGTATTTACTACCTTTTCTGCCATGATATTGATCACTTCATCGCATATTTTTGATGAAAGATATAATGCTGTGCCACTTACTTTGCTACCGTGATGTTTTATGTGAAAGTCCAGAAGAGGATCGAACTCAGCCAAAAGTTCTAGGGTCCCACTGTTTTTTTTTAACCAAATCTCTCATGGGAATTCTAAAAAATCTTTTTTTGAATTCTAAATATTTTTTGTAGCTGTTACAGGGTTTTTAGAAATAATGTTTGCGCAATTGAAGCTTGAAAGTTCTTCTGCGCCACGTCTTAAAGGCCCCATACACTAGCAACCTTGCCGTCAACTTGCTATGTTGACGACAAGGATTAGTTAGTAGTGTATGGGTAATTGGGTGTATGGGTGATTGAAAACAACATTTCAGGTTGAGTACAAAGTTGAATAAAATCAAAGTAACTTGGATTTTTGGTGGGCGGAGTTTGATGTTTGCAACCATCTTGAGGAGTGTGTGGGGAGGTTGAAAACATGGTTATAAACATCAGTTGTGAACTTGTGAAGGTTTTGGAATTTTTGTGCGTGCAGGTGACTTGTGTTTGGGATTTTTATTTTTTCAGTTTTTTGTAATTTTTAATTGTCTGTCTTAATAGTTGGGTAATATACCAAATATTCCTGTATGGGTGGAATTTTTTTAAACGTTCCGAAAGCTGCCTGAGTTGTGGAAAGTATAGTCTGATGTTTATAAAGATCGAAACAAGAAAAAGATTGCCAAGGAAAAATTATTACTCCTACGTTTGGCATGAGTTGCTGGATACCTGCTAGTGATCTCGTTCTTTTCATTTTCTGCTGCTTCGGTTATACGCGCCATGTAAGATAGCCTTTTATCAATTAATACACCGAGGTATTTGAGATTTTCTTTCGGTGTTATTATTGCCTCATCTACGTTAAATGTTACGGGGCTAAGTGCCGTTAGGCTTGTGAGGAGGACCGCTTCATTTGCTTGATTTGCCTTTCGCATCAACCATTGTTCTGTTCTGGATGTGACAACTAGTGCGATATCCTCCGCGAAACCATATACAGTGGCCCCCAAAGACAGTCTCATTATAAGTTCTCCGTCTATAGCACGTCCCACAGGATGGGGCCTAGTATCGAAACCTGTAGGAATAACACTTTTTTCTTCTTCAAAGGACCACACAACTCGTTAAAAACTATATGCATCGTCAAATTTTCACTCATTATTTCTAAATTCTTGATACAAACTCTAGACCAAAGAAAAAACCGAACAAAAGCAACGTGGAACTGATACTAAAGTTTTCAATTTGGTTGTCTAGTGTGTGGACAAATATCTCATTCTTGTTGACGACAAGGTTGATGACTACGTTGCTAGTGTATGGGGCCCTTTACGATGACAAACCAACACAAGTAAACGCTGCGCACTTGAATACTGCGCAGTGTACGGAATGTGACACATCGTACGTATCGGACGCATCGCATCAAACGTATGGTAAGTATTCTTTCTATAGAAAGTAATAGAAGTGCGTACGGATCGCATGAATCTACCCGTCGGCAATGGCGAGGCCGATGCTCCGAGAGACAACTTTTACCATGCGTGCCGATGACGTCATACGGAATGCCGATCAGTAGACGGACTCCGCGCGATATAAAGAGATATATGATTTAAAACACCCTAATTATTCGAACCAACAAAGAAGGGAGTAAATTTTACTAGGAAAATCCGAATGAATGTGGCGTCAGCAATCCGATTGCTGGTAGTTGCGTCGGCAAATCCGATCGCTGCCGATAATGTGGACGCACTGTCATAAAATAATCCGTTTGATGCGGTGCGTCCGTTACATACGATGCGAAACTGTGGACGTCTACCTTTAGGCACGTATATTTTGGCCCATTTTATCTTACCCCCTCCACTAGAGAAACTCATGCCAAACGTAGGAGTAATATTTTCCATGGCAATCTTTTTCTTGTTCTCTCTCTCCGTGGCGCTACAGTCCTATATGGACCCGGGCCTCCCTTAATTTTCTCCTCCAATTCTCTCTACTTCGGGCTGCATTTTCCCAATTTCGGCTTTGTAGAATTTGTTCCGCATCTTTCTCGACATTTTCCGCCCATCGACGACGTGGTCTTCCTCTGGTTCTGGTGCCTTCCAGTTGTGCCTTATATATCTTTTTTGGGATTCTCTCTTCTGGCATCCTAGTCATATGTCCAGCCCACTTTAATCTGAGGATTTTTATATGTGTTACCACATCTGGATGTGTTACCGTATAATTCTCTTAGCTCGTGGTTATATCTTATTCTCCAGACGCCTTGTTCTTGTATTGGGCCGAATATCCTTCTAAGTATTCTTCTTTCAAACCTTAGGAGCATTTCTTCCATTTTCTTTGTCAGGGTCCAGGTTTGGCATCCATAGGTCGGATTATAGTCTGGTATATTTAAATGTTTGTACTTCTTCCTACTATATTGGATTTAAACGTGTTTTGGAGGGAGTAATATGTTCTGTTGCTTGATATTATTCTTTGTTGTATTTCTTGAATTATTTCATTATTTTCATTTAGTTGTGATCCTAAATATTTAAATTGTTTCACCACTTCAAAGTTGCGATCCTCTATTGTTAAGTTTTGTCCCATTCTTCTAGATGGTTTCATGGCTAGACAATTGGTTTTCTCCTCGTTTACCTCCAACCCTACTTCATATGCTTTGGTTTTTATCTTGTTATACGTTTCTTTAAGGGCTGTTATTGATCTTGTGATAATGTTTAGATCATCTTTTTCTTGTTACGATCTTTATAAACTTCAGACTTTACTTTCCACAGCTCAGGCAGCTTTCGGAACGTTCCGCAAAATGGAAAAATTCCAACCATACAGGAGTATTTGGTAACTATTAAGACGGACAATTAAAAATTACAAGAAACTGAAAAAATCTCTCCTGTCTCTAGACTTCTTGGCTCTTGCATGGACTTATAGAATGGACAGGCTGCACGTGGCCTGGCGATGCTAAGCGTGGATACTGCAGGCGAGAGAGAGGGGAAGACGAAGATACATAATTCTAGCTTTGTTGCGCGCAGGGCTGTAAGTTATATTATGAGCGCCCTGTTTTGTGAAAATGTATTAAACATATTCTAATACTCATATTATTTTGGAAAAACCTTTTTCATAAGGCAAGCCAGGCCATAGAGGTCATCTAAGCGTATGTGAAGATTCTGCCACAGGGATCCCTACGCTGGCTGGGCGCCTAGGCCGGAGCTTTGTAGGCCTAGGCCGAAATCCGGCCACACTGCTCACACAACACTGCTCGTACCTCATTATTTTGTTCTGGATTTTCAACAATTGACGCGAAGTGAACATGTGCAGTGTTTTGTTGGTTAAAGAGTTTACCTCATCCTTTAAAGTTTCAACATATTCCTTCATAATCTGATATTTATCCTGAGTTTCTGAAAGCAATTGCCTCAGTACACGATCTCCTTTTCAAATATTGAAGTCTGGTGGGTTCCTCAATGTTTTCTTCTGAGGTTTGAATAACGTGATTGCAGGTAGCTGATTTTGTTTTTTCTTGAGTAGGCCACACAGCCTTGATGAAAAATGTTTCAACACTTTGTGCAGAGCACTGGATCTCGAGACTTTTTGTTGCAATAATTACAGAGTTTATCAATGTTATTGGGATCAGTGGGAGAGACAAACGTGTAACCGGTGGCGCCTGCTTGGTACAAATTAAACTAACTTAAAAGATACAGTGGCGGGTAGACAGTTTGGCACTGAACGAATTCCTCCTTTCAAAATAAGGGTTATATTAGGTTATAACTGAGCAGACAAATCCAGAATACATATCGCGCGGTAGCGAGACCTCTCCATCCGAAATTAAAAAAAAACATTCTTGTTATATAACATATCCAAAAAACATCAAAATTATTTTAAAAAACGCTTATGTCTTTCGACTACAATGCGCATGCGCAAGACTTTCTAATAGGTCTGAAGTTGCATACGGGATTGTTTCTTCTTCTTTTCCGTGTTGTTTGCTTCAGCTATTTTTTGTCTTTCTGTTTTGTCTGTCTAGTCTTGTGTAGCTAGTCTTACCTGTCTAGACTTCTCTGTCTAGTCTTGCCTGTCTGGTCTTGTCTGTCTAGTCTTGTCTGTCTACCCTTGTCTGTCTAGTCTTGTCTGTTTAGTCTTGTCTGTCTAGTCTTGTCTGTTTAGTCTAGTCTGTCTAATCTTGTCTGTCTAGTCTTTTCTATCTAGTCTTGTCCATCTTGTCTTGTCTATTTAGTCGTGTCACACTAGTTTATATGTTTAGTATTTTTATGTTACTAGACTAGTGAGTCTAATCAAGTTCATATTTTACTTGACTTATTTTATTCAGTTTAAAAATGTTACGTAATAAGTTTTATTTAGCTGAATGTATGAGTTGGAGTGTGTAAGGATTAGATAATTCCGTTCATTTGAAGTGTATTCTATGAAGTAATATATCATTGTCGAGGATTTAGTGTATGATATGGTAACCCTTGTCCGTTTTCAATGGGCTCCACTTCACAGGTCCATAAATGTTCGCGAAGTGCAAAATCAACAGAGAAAAAGGCACTTTGACGAAATTTATTCGCTGTAATACGAATTGGTATTATAGAGGCGTCGTTTATTCAATATGTAACGGCCGTCTGTAAGAAGGCAATATGCTCCAAGAGTCGAGAGCACTTGGAATAAGCGGATTCTAGAATAATCACTTCAAACTTAAAACATTCTCAAGATGCAATTAGTAACATTTTTTTTCATTATGCTCTTTTGCTATCGCACAGATTTTATCAACTCATCGCTTATCGAACAATGAGTCGTTTTAAATAAATATATTTTTTTAAATCCCAGCGTTATATTAAATCTATATATCATCGAATTATATCCAATAAGTTTGGAATCGCTCGACAACTTCCTCGATATAGGAATTTCTCCTATATCCCGTTTTTTGTGGTACATTTTTGTAGAACAAGCTGACAGCAATTAAAACTGTCTCATTAAATGGTGAAAGCATTGGTTTTGGAATTGTCAACTCACACTTTAATCGCACATCCAAAACTCCAACAATCTAACTGTTGACATAAAATTAAAATACGTAGAGTTTACATTCTAAACATATTAATTAAACAGATTATAAACTGCTGCTTGTTTCGTCTTGTCTATATTATTATTGTCTTGTATATATTGTTTCTCGCCTCTCAGGAATTATCTCTATCCTTAATTGTCTAGCATCGTCTGTCAATTTTGTCTGTCTAGTCTTGTCTATCTACTGTTGTCTGTCTAGTCTTGTCTGTCTAGGTTTGTCTGTCTAGTCTTGCCTGTCTAGTCTTGTCTGACTAGTCTTGTCTGTCTAGTCTTGTCTACCCAATCTTCCCTGTCTAAGCTTGCCTGTCTAGTCTTGCCTGTTTAGTCTTGAATAGCCTTTCCCATCTTGTCATTCTAGTATTGCCTATTTAATCTTGCGTGTCTAGACTTTTTCGTCTAGTTTTTGCTCTCTAGTCTTTTCCGTCTAGTCTTGTCTGTCTTCGGCTTAAAGTTAATATTAATGTTGAGGTATATTTCACAGTAGAGTCTTTTTTAGTGAAGTTAGTTGATCCGGAGCCGTTTTCCGGAGTTATGCGCTTAAAGTTATCGAGGGGCTTGAAAGTCCCCTAACGCGGTGGCCACTTCGTAAACCCCTTATTGATGGGGCTATGTAAATCTGACGAGCTCGTTTGGCGTATTGACCATCGAAGCCCTAGCCGAGCATCTGTGACCGGCCCCTTTATTCCTGGACAAGTTGCATTTAATCATTTATCTGCGCAATCGAGGGGAAATTGAGATAGTTTTCCTTTTTTCCCTTCTTGATTTTTATTAAAATTTACCCCTGCTGAAACTATTTTCTTGTGCTTAGTGGGTTGTCAAGTTAAAGACCTCTTATCCCCAAAAACAAATATTAACACGTGCTTAGAATTTGTTTTTGTGGCACCAACTTGTATCTAGTCTTAAATAAACAAACTATAACGTAGATTGAAGTTTACTTTTAGTCTTCTTTAGAGTTATTGCAAGGTCTTATTATAAATACAAACAAATGAATATACTGTGTTTTTTCATAATACAAAAATTTGGTACAAAATGCTTCATTTACTTAGCAAATAGAATTCATTTCAGGGCGAAATAAATCTATAGAAATGTCTTTCATAACTCCAGTTAATATTAATATCTACTTTTGCAACATCTTTATTATATTCTAATTTTGTTTAGTCAAGATTGGTACTAGAAAATCTTTAATGTATATTGTTTGACAAAATATGTTTCAACTAATTCATAATAGAGTTTAAATGAGATTCCTTTCTGGAGTAAGTCAATAACGATCTTCCCAAATTTGAACAATAAACAGTTATGAGGGGGTAGTCTATTAGTCAACACCCTCCAGATTCAAACGTTGAGATAAATAAGATATTATGTAAAGCGTAATGAAGTAGTAATTGTTTTGCGAAGGGACATAATCGTTTTGAAAAATGTTTCCGCGTTGTGGAGGTTTGGAATTCTTGTCTGGTTATTTTGGATTTGTGCCAGTTTGATATAGCGCATAGGCATTCCACTGTCAATATTCAATACCGAACGGAATGAAATACTTCACAAAGTCGTTTGTGTTAACCTATTGGTATTGGGCTATAGAAAAGCGGGGACTTCGCCAAATATTCGGGGCGTATGTATGTGTGTGTATATAATCTGTGTTTATGTTTGGTGCGGTATTTCCATGCATCAATACATAATGCGAACGTCTATTGCAAAGGTTCTTATTCATAACGGATTGGAATGCCTTGTGAATATTCGTTTATGAAGTGAAATATTTACTTAAAATAAATAATGTGTTTTGTGTATATTTTTCTGTAGAATTTTCTTAAAGCCAATTTTTTAATGTTACCCTTACTGGCTATACTTCTATAAATATTTGGTACTTACGTATTAACGTCACCACTGCTACGTTTTGAAATGCCGCCAATCTACACCTAAAATTTTGTGTGTCAATCAATCTAAAATGTTAAATCATAAAAGAAAACTTTTTTTTTGTAATTAAAACTTTTCTAAAAGTCAAAATACTTTTTTATTACAAAATACTTTATTTTTTAACCCCGGTTAGCTTTATATAAATCAAGACAACATACGCGCGATCTCTGGATCTAATGTATAGCGATGGTGGCGTTAATACGTAAGTACCAAATATTTTAATTGATTTTATAAAATTGTTTAAAAATAATCAAATACATTACAAATTATTTTAAATCAATATTTAAATTTCATTAAATTAACCCCTTGACTTAATTTTGCTGAATAGTGAACGCTCTTATACAAGATCAGAATTGATTTTTTTATTTGAGACATGTTAGTGCATAACGCAAAATATGCTCTAGCATCATTTTATATCATCATTTATTAGTGGACACCGCTCCGCTCCTCCTTCATTTACGTTACCTTACTCTTTCTCTCACTATTATTTCAATAAAATCATATTCAACAAAAATCATACAAACAAAATACTTCTTTGAAAACACACAAAGTTATTGCATTTATACTCCATCTTCGTAAAACTAAACAACTGATACCGGCTATAATAACTATACCGGCAGTAAATTGCTTTATATTGACAATATTTCCTTTTTCTATCCATTCATCCACTAAAAATTCTTTACTGCTCGAAATAGGTCTTGAACGTTTACGCACATTTTGTTGAATAGAGCTACTAGCTTCACTTGAATTTGAAGCATATCACATGAATACTCAACAGCATCATTTGATGACCATTTTCAATTTCATTATCAACAATAGGGACTTGGTAAAGAATACGGGATTTCTTAAAACTTACAATTAGTGTTGCGGACTTTTTACCTAGTGTAACTGTTGTTAATCGTCTTTGGCACTCTTTAACTAAGATCTGGAAGCAGAAATTAAGCTTCTACATTGTCTACATTGGTTCAATAAATATATTTGTGTTTTTGTTGAAACTAATTGTTGACATTTTCAAGACGACAGATAGTAGATACAAACGGAACTAACTCGACGTTGCCACGTTTATTTTTTTTTTTAAAGGAAAATATTATATGCATATCAAAATATCTATACATTTTTTAGGATACCTAATCTAACTGGGGTTAAACCAACGGTCCTTGTCACATTGTCCTATATTGGATGAAGAGTTTGCTCTGCCACGCGTATGTTGTCTTGATTTATCTGCCCGCTTCACGGCGAGAAACCTTATCTAACCCAGGTTAAACCAACGGTCCGTACCACATTGTCCTATATTGGATCATGTTCTCGATCATGTAGGACAATGTGGCAAGGACCGTTGGTTTTACCAACTCGGCTGGTACCACTTTCGATTCAAGTAATTTTTGAATTGTTTAGTCGGGATGTCTTAAAATATTCTGAATATTCATAATAGACAAATAATTTCTAGAAGCCAATTTTGTATATACTTTACACAAATATGTGACGCAGAAAAATTTCAATAATTTATATGTTGTCAAAATTAAATTTGGCAACGTTGACCCAATTGTATTTACATTCTCAGTTATGTCAGTCAAGTGACTTATTTGGTTGAAAATGCAAATTTTTTTATTACAAAAACTCTTTCTCCAAAATAAGAAAAAAATATTTTTGGAGGCCTGAAAGACTTTGTTATTGAAGGCTTCCACTACAATCTGCATGCAATTTCTGTGCTGGTGTCGTTAATAAGTAGGTACCAAAAAAGCAACCAACCTTGAAGTATCCCGACACAGTTTCAAGAGGCCGTTTTTACACTTGGAGCATTTATACGACCCCTCGGCCGGGATCAATCTAAACTCAACCAAATACTTGACGGTTTCGTCTGGATCCTGCAGAATCTGGTGGATATCCAGAACACTTAAATGATTAACTCGAGACATTGTGGCTGTTTGTGGCGTGGCTGTTCGTTGCAATATGAATGCAACTTCAATGCGACGCCTACGATTGTATATATGTTGTAAAAGTCATATAGTTTTTCATATACACGGGCATATAAACAAAAATAAACGTGGCAACGTCGACTTAGTTGCGTTCGCATCTACAATCTGTCATCTTGAAAACGTCAACAATTATTTTCAAGAAAAGCACAAATATTTGTTGAACAATGTAGACAACGTAGAAGCTTAATTTTTGCTCCCAGATCTTAGTTAAAGAGTGCGAAAGACGATTAACAACAATTACACCACGTAAAAACTCCGCAACACTAAGTTTAAAAAAAATCCCGTATTCTTTACCTAAGCCCTATTTCTAATTTTATAAAATTGAAATATATGCTACGGCATTCAGCGTGCGAGATCACTGTTATACTAACTACTGCTTCCATCTGCTTCTTTCTGTTTGCCCCTGCGATTTTGTTACCGATATTATTGAGAGCGGGATTTCTAATGTCCCGCTACAGATAATCTAATAATATTATACAGCCCGTTATTTGCCGAAGCAATATCTTGACGTCTCGGAGATGTCAACGTCTACCTTGGCACATGAAATACATGACTTATTAGAGACGTCATTGTATGTCAAGGGATTAAGCAGGTTCAAGTATTTTATCCAGCATTTGTTTCATAATGAATTCGATTTAAATTTAAATATTTTAAATAATAATTCTAGTTTTTATGGAAGTTCGAGCGTAACAAATGAGTCGAAATGAATTTTCGTGTTTGAATTTTCCTATATTTTCAATTATCCTAATAGTTAATAAAATTCATTATTTTTATTTATAATTACATAATAAATTTAAAAAATGGTAATTATTATTTATTTAATACATAATACAATAAATTTATTAAATGACTCCGTTATTTTTGACTTGTACGGTGTAATAAAAAAATCTGGCGACAGCGCTTTATTATGTCTTGAAAGTTTATAGTACAGAGAGAGAAAAGAATAGTAATTGAAAGGAGTCGAGTTTATTTTCTCTCTTTATAACTATGTTTCCATCTTTTTCTTTTCTCTCAGCTGTTCTCGCGACGTTGCCAAACCATCTGTCAAGTGAATTACTGTCGATAAACAAGATTCAAAATAAAATGTTTAACTATAATTATTTAAATAATCACAACAATAACATCACATTGCTTTAATGTTATCTTGTTTTACAAGTACCCAAGTTTATTGTATATAGTTTCTTATTCCTTCATGTTGACTAATGACAAAATTAATTTCGAAAAAAATAAATTAAGACGTGACGGAAGCTTGTCAGCCATAAGAGCCTGTGTATAAAAATTGAAAAAAACATAATTTTTGTTTGTTTTTTCGGATAAACTAAATGGTGGATCACTTTCAAATTTTGAGAAGACATAAATAAAGTATTGATCTGCATGTGTAAAAAGTTTAAAAGCTTAAACTTATTATAAAGCTTAAATATTTAATATGGGATTCGCTCGAACCTCCTTAATTATTAATGTATTTCGAAAAATATTATTGTGGTATTCTAATACTAGATAGATTATTCTAATACAATTAAATTACTATTTTTTATTTATTTCGTGTTTTTAATGCGATAGCTTTTCATCATATTTCAATATTGAGTTCAAAATCTCAAATCTAGGTTATCAGAACATCATCAGAACATCTAACTTCTCAATATGTGTATCGATTTAGAATGTCTTTTTGTGTCAAGCAGTCCCAGGAATTTTCACACGATAATTTCGTTTCTGATCTCGTTGCGCGCAGCCGTAACATTTTCGTCATAAATTCGAACCCGAGCAACCCGAACTTGACCCAGCCCAGAACGAGCAGTTCAAATTTATGAAGAAAATGTTACGGCTGCCCTTGTCCGAGTAAAAGATTGAAGACGAGATCAGAAACGAGACTCTCGTGTGAAGCCCTACCAGGAATTCACAACTGGAATGGCTAGTAACTGAAATATTTTCGAAAAATCCACATTTTATCACATTTTTATTTTATCACAAAGTTGCGAAAATTTGTAAATTTTAAAATTAAATTTCTTAAATAAATAATATTCACAGTATAAATATAGGCAGTTTCGGCCTAGGACAGAGAAACAACAAGGGAGAAATGCTGATATACTTAAAGAAAACTAACAGAAAAAAAACCTCTACTGTATAAATACTTTTTCAAAAAGCCAATGCAATGAAAGTGGATATGGAGAAGTGAATTTTCTCACCAACAAAAGAGAAATATGTACAGACGTCTGGGTTCTAAATAAATTGTATACAGGTAGTGATTATAGAATGGTTAGAGCTACTTTCTAGATTGATTTCTCAAACTGAACCCGACAAACTAACACGGAATCGAAGCTAAGCAATAATAGACACTAAATAAGAAATTGACAACTACGTCAGAAGAAGACACATGGAAATAAATGCCTTATCGTTACAGAAAGCATTCAAGCAGTTGTGCATGAGATCAAAGCAGAAAACATCTGAGCTTAAACCAGACAACCGGAAAAGCGGAAAAAAACACAAGTAGAGAATCAAATGAATACAGTCGATTAAACAAAATCATTCGCAAAGAAATCCGAAAAGATTTACGAGCATATAACACCAGATTTGCCAAGGCACAATAGAAGATACCAAGAAAATGGGAATACTACGATCGAAGCTACAAAGGGGAAGGTATAAATCTGTAAAATAAGAAATAAACAAGAATAGTTGCAAACAGTAAAAGCAAAACCAAAAGTGTGGTTCAAGCCTTTTACCAAGATCTGTACAGTTCAACAACTCCAGCAGCAAGAAATGAGCTACAAATGATTATGAACGTGGGCTCCGAAGAGATACCTGATATAGATAAAGCAGAAGTAATGTTGGCGCTTAGGCAAATGAGGATATTACGAAATCGTCTAGTAAAGCTTAAATTCCAATTGAAATGATTTAAATTGGTGGACACATATTGAAACTGCCAATCAGAATACTTCTTTTTAAATGCCTGCACTAAGGAAAGTTCCGCAAAGCATGGCAGATCGATGAACTTATTCTGCTCTTTAAGAAAAGCGATACCATCAATATGGAAAACTATCGACCAATAAGTCCCTTGTCGCATCTTTAAAAATGACTTATAAAGATTGTAACAAACCGTCGGGCAAGGAAATTCGACTTTTTCAAACCAGTCGAACAGGCAGGTTTCCGAAAAGGTTTTGGCACAACAGATCACCTGCAAATAATTCACAAACTAATCGAGAAAGTGCTGAAAACAAAGTCATAAACTATTACAAAGCCTTTGATTCGATGGAATTATGAGCGTTCATAATAGAAATTGATACTGCTAGAATAGATAGAAATATTTTAACCTCATAAAATACATCTACGAAAATGCAACGCTACAGGTTTCAATTGACGAGGACTTAGTAACAGATCGAATACAAATCAACAAAGGCGTTCGTCAAGGGGATTCCATCTCACCCATATTATTTACCAAGAAGATGTACTTAATAAGTTGCATTGTAAAGCAAGGGGTGTAAATGTAGGCGGTGTATACTCAAACTATTTATGCTTTGCTGATGATGTTGTGTTAATAGGCAGCGATCCCAATGAACTACAGCGTATGGTGACGTAACTAAATTTAGCGTCCCTGTAGCTACGACAAAAAATGAATCTGAAGAAGGCCAAGATTATAAGTATGGAAAAAGAATACTTGTACCTAGGTCATGTAATTAAATTGGGCAACGAAAAGCAAACGTGTGAAATAACCACAACGGTGCGACGGAGGTGGGCGGAGTATGGACAGTTAGGGCATATTCTTTATCGAAAGATCGAAACACCTCTATAAGTCTCAGAAGAAAAGTCTATGATGCGTGCTACATATGAACTAGAAACCATAACAGAGAAATATGCAGAACGCCTTCGAACAACACAAAGAGCAAAGGAAAGGTCAATGCATGGAATCAGCCTACGAGAAAAAATACGTAATGCAGAAATTAGGAGGAGGTCGAAGGTAAAACACATCATTGATACACGCTCAATGATGTATTTTACCTTCGCCCTCCTCCTAACTTCTGCATTACGCTCAACTTTGGTGGTGTTGGTTTGGATAAGTGGTACGGGAGGATACCAATAAGAGGATACAAATAGTAGTTAAATGTCGACCAGAATTAAAAAAGGTATATTGGAAGACCTCAAAAGAGATGGTCGACGTTAACCAATCTGGGCACCGGAACTGATAGGAACATGTAGAAAAATTTGGAAAAGGCTTATATCCAGCAGTGGATGGACAAATACTAACGAAGAAGAAGAAAATAACCTTCAATTTTCTTCAAGTTTAGTAGAATTACTGTACATTTAGAAAAATGTTGAGAAATTTCTAATTGTTAGTCAAAATAAAAAGTAGCGAAAAATTTACAATTTGAAATAAATATTATTCAATTAGCAATAAAATTTGTGGAATTACTCCACTTACTAAGTTATGACTACGAAACTAACTATAAAAAATGCAAATAAAATCAAAACAACACAGAGAGCAATGGAAAGAACGATGTTAGGTATTAGCTTAAGGGATAAAATAAGAAACGAGGAAATACGCAGAAGATAGAGGTCAAGGTCACCAAGGTCACAGATGTTTACAACGCACTGCTCAACTCAAATGGCGTTGGGCAGGGCACGTGGCCCGACAAGATGCAGCCAGATGGATCAACAAAATAATAAAATAGCGACCCAGAGAAAGTAACAGATCCATAGTTAGACTTCAAAAACGGTGGAGATACGACATCGTCCAAACCGCGAGAAAAACATGAATAAGAACTGCACAGGACAAACAGACATGGAAGGAACTGGAAGAGACTTACAACCAGGAGTGGATTGCATACGGCTTAAGAAAAGGAAGAAAAAGACTAAGTTATTATTGGGAAATATTTTTTGAAAATTTTGATAAATTTGGAAGATTAGTTTTTGAAGTACCTATTAACATTTTTCTGAAAGTCATAAAAATATGTCGCGAAAATTTGTGAATAAAAAAAATGTAATTTCTGAAAACAAATTCTTCTAATAATATGAAATTATTTTATTGAATATTTTAAAATGTTTATTGAAAATTTGAGAAAATTTTAATTGTAGATTTATTAAATTTTTGTGAAAGTCGTTGACTTACGAAGTCGCGAAAATTCGTCCAGTACATATACTTTAATATTGTATAAATTTTGTGAAATTATTAGCTGAATTTACATATATCCTCAAAATCCTCATTTTTTTAAATTTTGATCAAATGTGAAATATGTTCTTGAAATATTAATATTCTTATTTAATAACTCGTTGAGTTATGCAATCGTGAAAATTTGTCAAATTATAGTAAATCTCTCAAAAACGAGTTTTTCGAGATTTGTCAATATTTTGTGAATTCTGTTGCTAAACATTTTTTTCTATTTTGCGCCCGTAATGGATTCATAACAGCACTCATATGTGTGCGGTTATGGCTCACCGAGTGCGATACAATTTTCTGAATATGTATCGGCGATTTGTTTACTTACAAATGGCATAAAAGGGAGCAAAATAGAAAAAATAGTATAAAATACTCGTTCATAAGTTTTTCGCACTTGTCCATTAGAAAACATTTCAAAACATGGACGCGTGCTGCAAAACCTCGCTTATTCAACTCGGTCCTTAATATACTATAGAATAATTTTGGAAATTTTTAGCTAATTGGAGTTTGTCTAAAATCAACAATTTTATTAAACCCGTTTAATTATAAAATTGCAAGAAATTGTCAATTTTAAAATTAAATTTGTCAAAAACATATTCTCTGGTTTTCTACAAATTTTGCGGAATCAAAATAAACAGTAAAATTTTGAGAAAATTTTTAATTAATTTTCGAAATATTAACAATTTTCTAAAATATCTAGAAACTAAATTTTCCATTTTCCTATTTGTTTTTTAATTATTAAGTAAACATTTCAGATTAGTTTTGACAATTTTAAGCAAAATTTGTAATAGCTAGTTTTTAACATGCAATTATTGGTCGAAGTTATTACATCTCCATAATCAAGAATATCACGAAACAAATTGATATATATATTCTCGAAGCGGTCTTTGTTGAAATGCCCTGGTTGTTATGTTAAAGCTCTGAAGTGTTTGCAGCGTTTGATTATTTGGGACTTACATGAGTTGGCATGTATTATGAATATGTGTTTAGAGTCTAAAGTCCCAGATATTTAATGCTGCAGTATGTCGGTGGAGCATGTGTGCATGTGAGGTGAATTTAGGTATATTTTGTGGTTTGGAATGAGGAATTGGCATTTGTATGGATTTGGGGATAATCTCCACAGGTTGAACCATGTAAGGGTTTTGTTGGTAAGGTTTTGGAATAGGTAGATGGTGGATTTGAGGGAGTTGCTGTGGGAAATCAGTGCAGTGTCGTGAGCGTATTATAGTATGTAGTCGAAGTTGAAAATGTCATAACATTAACCCCTTAACATATGAATAAAATGCGCGTTGATGTGTCCACATACATGTGATCTTATCACATATACATGAAGTGTTAGAGACGTCATTGTATGTCAAGGGGTTAAATGTTGTATAGGAGAGGGGAAAGTGGAGATCCTTGAGGGTGACCTTGCAGAGGGGAAAATGTTGGAGATGAGATGCAGTTGATTTTCACTTTTGAGTATCTGTTGAAAAGGAAGCTTTAAGTTATATGGATCAGGTAAGGAGGGACATTGATTAGCGACATTTTGAACAAAGGCCGACATGCCAGACGCTATCAAATGCTTTGTTGATGTCCAGGAAGAAGCCTGCGGTTTTTAATTTTGGAGGTATGGGGATTGGATGTTGTTAGATAGGATGAATAGAGTATGGATAGTGGAATGTGAGAAATTTCTGGGTGATATAGACTATTTTTTTCAGAATCAGTACACCAAATTACAAAGGAATTAGTTAAAATAATTAAAAAAGTTTTTTCATTGTTGGCCTGGGTAATCATTAAATAGAAATATATAATAATAAGAAGAAATTAATTCACCCACTTCATAAAGAAGGGGACAATCAGATATAAATAATTGCAGAGGAATTTCATTACTACCCTTGGAATACAAAATATTATCGAAAGCTCTTCTTAACATACTAAATCTTCAATTAGACAAGCAAATTAGAGAATATCAAGCTGGATTTAGGAGTAACAGATCCTGCCCAGAGCAAATTCTAAACTTTAAACAAATAATTAAGTACATTAAAATATCAAATAAAAAGATAGTGCTAATATTTGTCGATTTTAAAAAAGCATATGATTCAATAGACAGAGACTCCCTCTTCAAAACCCTGAAGGAATTTGCAGTAGATAGGTAAACTCTGGAAAGAAGTAAACAAACTCTTAGAAACACAGTATCTAAAATTAAATTCCTTGAAACAACCTCTAGTCCCTTCCAAATTGTATCAGGATTCCGACAAGGAGACGGCTTGTCACCATTATTATTCAACTGTGTGCTGGAAAAAGTTATAAGAGAATGGAAAATGGAAGAAGATGAACAAGAAGTTAATAACTACTTAAAGTTGAGTAGATCAAAAGAAGCAAGAAATTGTTTGACCTTAGCAGACGATCTCGTAAATACAGATGTAGCTTTGGAGAATGGAAAAAAAAGACTAGAACTTCTGAGGGAAACAGCTGAGAAGGCAGGTCTACAAGTATGTTTCGAAAAGACGGAATACATGACCAATGAAAGTAACCCACCAACAAATTTAAAAACCAAATATGGCAACATCAAGAAAAGTGACACCTTAGATATTTGGGTGAAAATATAAACATAAAAAGTGAAAAAAAGTAGTTAAAATCAGTACTGAAAAAATGAAAAGAGCATACATGAAAGTGAGAAATCTGTATAATAAAAAATGTTTTTCTAAAGTTGCTAAATTATTGCATTATAATACAGTTGTAAAACTAGAAGTCCTCTATGGGTCGGAAACACTACTTTTAACCGGATGCAAATGGCATTGGAAGATTTGGAAAAGATGGAAAGAATAATTCTTCGAAAAATATTAGGCCCAATCAAAAACAAAGATGGCAATTGGGTTTTGAGACCAAATAAGGAAGTGAATTCATTCTGCCCTAAAATAACAGACGAAATCAGGAAAATACATGTGAAACTCTATGGACATCTAGAGAGAATGAAAGGGGACAGATTGACAAAGAAGATGATTCCAGATTTCAGAACAGGAAAACGGACAAAGATAATGGATGGGGAGGCAAGACAAAAAGGACTTAGAAGAAATGCAGATTAAACAGGAGACCTTACTCAACACAGAAAAATTCAGACAAGAAGTCAAGAAATCTCGAGGTTTTCAGGAAGCTAAAACAAACAGAAAAACAAATGGAGTCTAATGGTCAGATGAGAGGAAAAAAGCTCATTCTGAGAAAATGAAAGAGTGTTGGAGAAAGAGGAAGGAAAACAGAAATAAATAATTATCTTGATGTGGTCCTTACAAATGACCTGTAACAAATAATAATAATAAGAAGAAATTATTACAGAAATTTGACTACAAATTAATTAATTCGATTATTCTATTAGTCAAATAAAACTAACATTAATATTGTTTTTGTTTTTGTTTTATAAACCATGCTTGTCATGTCCAGTTATGTCCAACCTTATTCAGCCTTTTACCGCTACCACAATCTTGTTCAATTTGGTTCAATCTAGTCTGATGACGTCTACTCTTGTACTATAATATGATACTAAGCAAAAATATTTATTTATTAAATAATTTAATTTAACTTAATTAATTTTTTAGAACCTTTTTTTATTTGATGGTAGACAAAATTTAAATAGCAAATTTCATAATAAACTAAATATGTTTGAGAATGGAAGGACATTAGCTATAATTATCGCAAAATTTTTAAAAATTCAAATATTTTAAAATTAATAAGAAACATGTTTTTACCAAATTAACTGAATTTAGAATCTTACTTTTAAATGATTTCTTAACATATTTCATTTATTTTACTAATAATTACATAATACATGTTCTTCTATAGGCTTCCTCTTTTTTTCCATTTTTAACATTTTTATAAAAATGAGCTTTTTTCGGCCAGCATAGATGGGCATTTTTTTAAACTATTTTATTCTCCAATAAATGAAAATTGGCGATGTGCAATATAACTGTGAGCACTACTTCTCTAAATTAATAAACTTCACAATTTATTAATCGACAAAAACATCTAGAAAAATGTATTTTACGACGTCTGTTTTCATTCATTTTTTTTAATTCTCTCTCCTCTATTACATTACGCCGTTAACAAATGATGTGTTATTTCCTCTTGAGGGTTTGCATTTTAAATTTCAGCCTGATATTGGCTTTTAGCATTTGAAAGGGGGCAGTAATTCCCATGTGTAACAAGTTCCCCATAAAAACATTTTATGAGTTCGGATATTAAAAATATCATCGATACAACACAACAGGAACTGTACAGCATTGAAATGGGAGAAATGAAAATTGAATTTTATTTTGTAATACAAAAACTGGTAACATTCGTTTTCACAACTTTCTAAAAATCAAAAAGGAGGGAATATTTGATAAATAACATTAGGAAACGTGATTGCAATATTGTACTATAATGATTATTTTTAGGTTTAAATGTGGAATTAACTCTTGACGATAGGACAATGACAGAGCAACTATTTAAATATGTTACTAGCTACTAGTTTCGGTTTTAAAATTTAATTAAACAATTTCGCCATTATCAGGCAGAAGTAACAGTTTTGTAACGTGATTGCAACCATTGTTAAAATTATTGAAAATTCTAGAAAAAAGTTGAAAACTAATAAAATTCATTCAAGATGAAGAACATTATGACTTTACTAATATGTTGAAAAATTAACAAAAATAAAAATTTAAAAGTTCAATTAAACAGGCTAATTTTAATTTAAATTTTTTTTTTTAATTTTAACAGTCAATTTCGACAAACTTCTGATTTCGGAATGTAAAAGCTTTGTTTTATGGTTGCTGGATAATTCTTCGCATAATGAAGCAAATAATCTCGAATTTCATTATCTGGATTTTATGAAATTCATCAATTAAAACGTCCTTTAATTCTTTCGGTATTCCTTTTGCCACAACCGCTTATCGATGAAGACAGCAATTATAATTTTTCTAACTCATGGAAGCAGAATTCCGCAGAATACAATTTGAAGATCACTGGTCTGTTAATCTGGAGAAGAATGGCTTAACCTAAGTCCGCCTCTTTGTCTATTTATAGCGTATTTTTGCAATAAAAAATGTAAATATCTGTTATCAAATAAAATCAAGGAATTTAATAAAAAGTGGAAATGCCCTCGATGGAACATATTTGTTATATAAAATGAAAAAAAGTTAATATTGAATATGAACAGATCGGTGTAGTAAATGTAATTCGAATTGTGTCCCCACCCAGTAGTTTACCAGATCCAATCACCCGAACAGTTCTAATGACAGAACTTGGATAGAATCTCCAGCGACCTTTTTACTTTAAGCTTCTTCCGTGCAATTTTACGATGTACTAAACTCCTTAAATGTAGCAAATTCGGAAAAGGTAACTTTATTGGAGCGAGTCGACTCAATCAATATGCATGAACTAAAAATGACTATTTGATTCCGAAACTGCAAAATTTCTCAACAAACATTTCTGGTGAAAGGTAATATTCAATTTTCCCTCCGGCTACGAAACATCCTTAAAAAAATTCCGGATAACACACACACACACACACACAAAGTTTTTCCCCTCTAGTACAAGAAATTCCTTTTTTATTTTGTACGTCCCCTAATATTCAAAATTTATAGATGGCAAATTTACATTTTCACGCAATTACGCAGCTATTAAAAAGGGCCTTATATCCTAAATATTCAAATCCGAACTATCTCTGGGATCTAATAACTTTATATTTCCCTGTAAAAAAGTGAATATAAATTCGATTTAAAATGTAAATGCATGATATATAAAAGGTACAAATGCGACGGATATTCGTTTTTATCAAATCACTCCATGGGGAACCCTTTTAAAATCAAATGTTTATTAGATAATCCAAAAATATTATATTAAAAAGTTTACTTCAATGAATAAGTAAAATTATAAATTGTAAATATATGAAGAACACATGTTTTTGAGTAACTCTTTTCCGAAAATGTAATTGATTAGCTTAGTTAATAAAAAAAAAAAATTAAACCGATAAAAATCTATATTGACATTATATAGCGTGGGGCATTGCGTTACGTCTCCCTCTTCGGTCCTATCACCCTCAGAAGGGTTTGGTGGCATTATGGTTCTACCATTTTTAAAACAATTTTCCACTACTCTCTGTTCTGGGCTAGTTCTGTGGCCTCGTGCAGAGAGAGTCCAGTCAAGCTTCTGAATCCGTCTACCCATCGGGTTGGAGATCTTCCTCGTGACCTTCGTCCGTCGACTTTGCCTTGAACCACCAGTTTTTTTAATGCATCCGCTCTTCTGGAGACGTGCCCGAAATACCGCATTTTGTTCCGGTTTATTCTCTTGGACAGTCTGTCCTCGATTTTTAGTTCTTCTAGGATCGATACATTGGTGCGTCCATGATATTCGGAGCATTCGTCGGTAAACCCACGTTTCAAATCATCTATTTTCTTTCTGTCCGCTTGTCTGATCGACCAGGTTTCAGCCGCGTATGATGCAATTGGGAAAATTAAAGTGGAGACCAGCCTGATTTTCGTGCTTTGATAAATGACGTACCCTTCCATATTCGGGTCAGTTTAGATTTGGCCGTTCTTGCTATTGCTAGCCGTCGTCTTATTTCGGCTTCGCCACCTCCTGTGTTGGTGGTGAGGGAGCCAAGATAAATAAATTTATCCACTACTTCGAAACCGGCTACCTACCGGATATGCGGAGAGTTGTTCGTTTTCCGGTCTACCACTATGACTTTGGTTTTACTGATGTTTAGTTTTAGGCCGTACTCTTTGTTTATATTTCCCAGCCTTGTCATGCTCATTTCCAGCTCGAGTTGATCTGCCGCCAATATAAGAGTATCATCGGCATATCTCAGATTACTTATGCGACTTCCTCCCACTGCAATCTCCCCATACCATTCATCAAGTACTTTGCGCATGACGTACTCACTATATATGTTAAATATGATTGGTGACAGGATACAAACTTGTCTAACTCCTGCTCTAACGTCAAATTTGTTTGAGTAAGTTTGATCTATTCTGACCCCTGCTGTGCTGTGTTCATAGAGGTTCCGTATCAGTTGTATTAGGTGGCCTGGTGTGCCCATTTCCTCTAAGATCTGCCGGAGGGCATCCCACTTGATGGAGTTGAACGCTTTGGAGTCTACAAAGCAGATAAACATTGTGACGTTATATTCGCGTGCTTTCTCAATGATCTGGCGAATATTCAGTATTTGTTCGATGGTGCCTTTTCCTGGGACAAATCCACTCTGTTCGTCCGATATTTGGGGAAGAAGAAAAGGTTTCAGTCTCTCGTTTATTATGGTGAGCATAATTTTACTGGTGTGTGATATTAACGCAACTGTTCTATAGTTGTTGCATTCTGTAGGATCCCCTATCTTTAATAGTGGGTTGAATATTGACTCGCGCCATTCTGAAGGCCATTTCCCGGTGTTCCATACTGCTTCGCATAATGAGTGTATTACATCTACTCCCTTTTCCCCTATGGACTTGATGATTTCTGATGTTATATTATCCGTGCCAGCAGCTTTCCGGTTATTTAGTTTTTTAATCTCCTTTTCCACTTCTGATCTTAGAATGTTTGGCTCCTTTTCTAGACAGTAGCTTGGTGTGCATGGGGCACTATTTATTTATTTAGCATATGGCATGTAGACAAATTTACAAGAATATAACAAACTTATTGAATTTACGAATAAACATCAAGATTCTCTATATTATAGTCTAACGCTTCTGGAGTTGTAGTCGGGAAATCATTGGGGCGGCCTTCGTATGTTCGGTGGGTACATTCATCTATTACGTGTTTGATCCTTTGGACCTCTCCGCAATAGCATGAGGAGCATGGCAATTTTCCTCATTTGTTTAGGAAGTATGCACATCTGCCGTGTTGGGTCCTGATGCGGTTTAGCGTGCACCCGGTTTTGCGTGGTAGGTTGAAACCGAGGGGTCTTCCTGTTATGCAGGGCATGATGTTATTCGTCTGAGCTTCCGATCATTCGTGAATCCACCTATCTGTAATGTTAAACTTAGTTTCTGTGGCAATTCTTGTGGTCTTTGTTGGGGGTTTTCTAGAGCATAGTCGGTTCTTGTTGGCGACTTCAATATAGCTATGTATTAGGAGTTCCCTGTTGTTAAGTATCTTTTTGTATTCGTTTGTTAGCGTATAGGTTCGGCGGAGGTGAGGCGATGGAATATCGCTTAGTAATGGTATCCATTGGGTTGAGGTAGATTTTATTACGCCAGCGATCATCCTCATGTTGTTATTTAATTGTGCGTAAAGTTTTTCACGTGGGCGCTGTTGAGCCACGCTGGGGCGCAGTACTCCGCTGCACAATAAACAAGGACTAGAGATGACGATCTAAGTGTGGAAGCTGAAGCTCCCCATGTCGAGCCATAGAGTTTATGGATAATATTGTTTCTGGTCTTTAACTTCTCCGCGGTTTTAGTTAGGTGCTCCTTAAAGCTTAATGTTCTGTAGAGGGTAACGCCTAGGTATTTTGAATTTTTATTGTGATTAAGCAAGGTGTTAGTTATCAAGGTGGACGTTAAGTTTTCCCTTGGCCATCTTGTTGTTTAAATGAAAACAGATTACTTCAGTTTTGGAAGCGTTAGGTTGTAGTCTCCATTTTCGAAAGAAACTTTTTATAACTTCTAGATTTGGCGAATATCTTCGGCTTCTTCTATTGAATTTGTTTGGGTTATTAACGCCCAGTCGTTGGCGTAGTCCAAATTCGTTGATGTTGCCTTAGGCATGTCTTCTTAGGACGTCGTCTCCCTAACGAAGGTTGGCGATTCAACTGGCTATAATGGTGCGTGAAACCACACCTCTGAAAATCTCTATAGATGTCCGTCCGAACCATCGACGCAGATCCTTTCGCCATGAGTTCTGCCGTCTGCCCACAGATCGTTTGCCCTCGATCATTCCTTCGACGAGGAGTCGGAGGAACTCGTACCGCTTCCCTCTCATAACGTGTCCGATGTATTGAAGCTTTCGTTCTTTGATGGTTGTCAGCACTTTACCTTTACCTATTCTCAGGATATACGCCTACACAAGATATACGCAGTATACGGCGATACCAGTACATCTCGAAGGCGTTAATGCGGCTCTCCATTAATTCGCAGAATGTCCAACTCTTGGAGCTATAGAGTAGCAATGGGAAGATATAACAGAGCAATATGCGTATGCGGAGCTGTAGGTATAGGTATAGGTATCTACTGGTAAAGAGGTACTTCATGGAGATGAATGTCCTTCTGGCCTGTTCTATCCTAAATCTGATTTCCATGTTGGTGTTACTGTTCTCGTTGACGAGGGCTCCAAGATATTTAATGGACGGCACTTGCTCCACAACCTGGTTGTTAATTTTGGAGCTTTTTCGTCCGTCTTGGTGCATTGCAGAACACAGCCACCTTGGTCTTGGCAACGTTTATGTGTAGACCATACTGTGTGCTATGTTCAACGATAAGATCCATCATATTCTGGATATGTAGGAGGCTGTGGGCGACCACGACCGTATCGTCGGCGAATCGTATGTTATTAATAAGGGTGCCGTTGATTTTACCGCCCTCTTTCATATTTTCCAGTGCCTCCTGGAACACTGCCTCCGAGTATATATTATAGAGGAGAGGGGACAGGACACACCCCCGTCTAACTTAAATCTTCTGATTTCTGTTTCTTTGGATGTTATGCCCTTTATCTTGATCTGTGCAGTTTGATGCCAGTACAGCTGCGTGATGATATTTAGCTCTCCCGCATCGACCCCAGTATATTTTAGGATCTCAATGAGCTTCTGGTGCGAGACACAGTCGAAAGCTTTTCGGTAGTTGATAAAGCAGGCGTATATATATATATATATATATATATATATATATATATATATATATATATATATATATGTTGTATTTGAGGTTTTCGCGGATAGATACCTGTGTTGTATTGTTTTCTCGGGGATTCCGCGTTGATGCTGAGGGTTGGCTCTGAAAAGAACCGGATTCTCGACGTTTCGGCGAACTAACATTCGCCATTCTCAAGAGATATATGCGTCCGTGCGGGTCAACCGTTAGACGCATACTGACTACTAAGTATACTAAGTATGCGTCTAACGGTTGACCCGCACGGACGCATATATCTCTTGAGAATGGCGAATGTTAGTTCGCCGAAACGTCGAGAATCCGGTTCTTTTCAGAGCCAACCCTCAGCATCAACGCGGAATCCCCGAGAAAACAATACAACATATATATATATATATATATATATATATATATATATATATCAATATTCATGTCTCTGCATCGCTGCGTGAGAACGTTGACAAAGAAGAGAGCCTCGCGAACTCCGTTCCTAAATCCAAATTGCGTTTCTCCAGCCTGTCCCTTACATCTGGCGAATATGCGAGTGTGGACGATGCGGAGAAATATCTTGAGGACGTGAGACATAAGGCTTATCATTCGGTGGTCGTCGCATTTAGAAGCATTCGGTTTTTTGGCAGAGCGATGAACGTCGACGTCAGCCTGTCTGTTGGTATTTTTCCAGTTTCATATATTAAGTTGAACAACAATGTGAGAAGTTTTAAGCCTCTATCATCTGCATTCACGATCAATTTTAAGGTTTCTTCGTGAATATTGTCTGATCCTGCAGCCTTGTCATTTTTTGAAGTTTTATGGCACGTCTCAGTTCCTCTGTCGTGATAACAGAGCTGGGCTCATTGATATCGCATCTAGGTGGTAGGTGGGATCGTGTGTCATTGAAACAAACTCCTTACAACATACTCCTTCCAGCTTTTCCTCAACGCTCGTTAAGATCTTGTTGTTAGTGTCTTTCAAAATACCGTGGATTTGCTTGCGTTGTATGTTTGTGAATTCCTTGATCTTCTTGTGGAGGTTAAACGCGTCGTGCTTTTTCTCTAGTGTCTCCATTTCACTGCATTTTTCAGCTAGCCATCCTTCCTTTGCTTTTCTGCATTCTGATCTCACCACACTGTTCAGCTCCCTGTACCGGTTATTGTCTGTGGCTTTGTATTTCCTTGTCTCGTTCATAAGTTGGAGAATTTCCCCTGTTATCCACTGTTCCTTTTTAGAGGCTTGAGTATATCCAATGTCCCCCTCCTGGGTTTCCAAAAGTGCCTTCTTCATGACAGTCCACCGAGGTTTTACGTAGTCGTCACTGCAAGAGTTAGTTGTTTGTAGACGCGCCTCGAGATACTCGGTTGCTCTGGCTCGTGTTTCGGGATCAAGAAGACTTCTGACATCGACTCGCTTCGGTTTATTTGGACGTTGGACTCTAGTGAAGTAGCGAAGCTGTAGACTTTGTGGTCGCTGTTGACGTCGGCGCCAGGATATGTTGTTGCTGATTTGACAAACTTCATTAAATGGCTCTTGATGAGAACGAAATCTATTTGATTTCTCACTATGTGGTTAGGCATGTCTGCAACATATAAATTATAGAACAATGGCGCAAGTATTGATCCCTGCGGCAGTACATCCTTAAGCTTTCTGGGAGTACTGATTTCTGGTCCCATTATCACCGGAAATACTCTATCGTTAAGCATGTTATCTATTAATTTCGATGAGAGTTTGCAGGTAATTATTTAATCCTTCCCTCCATACGGTAATGGTATGCTGCTGACAAATCGATAAACGCAGCAGAACTCTTTGATTTGTCCTGAAACCGGGCTTCGACATAAGTAGTAAGTGACAACACTTGATCTTTGCAGCTACGTTTTGGTCTAAAACCCGCTTGTTCGACAGGGATTACTTTAAGTACAACTGGGCTTACTCTGTTGTAGATCGTTTTTTTTTTCTAGTAATTTGTACATTGTCGATAACAACGCAATTGGTCGGTAACTTTTTGGTTGGTTTGCTGGTTTGCCTGGTTTTGGAATGGCTATGACTTTTGAGCGTTTTAATTCACGAGGGATTTCACTAGTCTGTATGATGTTTGTAAAGAAGCATGCTATCGATTTTTTGCGTATATTCCGCAGTTAAGAAGGAATTCAGGATGAATTCTATCGAGCCTTGGGGCTTTCCCATGGGTAATATCTTTAAGGGCAGCTGACATTTCATCGCCGGTGAAAGGGCGAGCGTGCACAGTTTCTCCCGATTCTGATTTAAGAGTTTTTAGATGTTATTTTACCTCCCATGTATGAGCTTTGTCTCTGGGTGCTCTGGATTTCGCCACAATGTGAGAGCCCACTGAATTTGGGCTTATGGAAGCTTTTTGGTTTTGAGAAGGGTTTCGATCTCCAAGTTTTCTAAGTAGAGACCATGCTTTACGACTTGATGTTTGGAAGTTTAGATTTTCAACAGTTTCAGTCCATTTTTGCGGTCTTGCGGCATTTAGGCTATGTAGTAACAGATCTGCGATTCCTTGATCGCCAGTTTCGAGGAAGTTTTGATATAATACCTGGCTATATTGGAACCAGCTAGGGATATACTCTTCCCGGTATTCTCTTGGAATGCACTTTTTATCCGTGCTAATTACTGCTCCGGCAAACCGGACTTAGTTTTTACTAATACATGGTATCCATCCGAAGAATTTATTTAGTTCCGAAGACAATTTTACCCACTCAGCACGTTGAAAATTTAATCTTGGTCTTGGCATCATCATCATCATTTAGCCTTTTGCATCCACTGCTGGATATAGGCCTCCCCCATTTTTGCTTACTGTCCTTTACTTTGAGCGCTCTGCTTCCAGTTTGTGGTTATTCTTTTGATATCGTCCGTCTATCGCGTGGGAGGTCTTCCCCTCTTTCTCTTGTCAGCTCTTGGTCTTCACTGGAGCAGCCTTTTTGTCCATCGCCTATCTGCCATGCTAGCCACATATCCAGCCCAGCTCCACTTGAGCTTAGCCACCTGGTAGATAACATCCATGACTCCTGTTCTCGATAGTAAGTCCTCATTTCTAACCTGGTCACGAAATGACGCACCGAGCATCAATCTTACCATCTTGCGTTGTGTTATTCTTAGCTTATTAGTAGATGTGACTGTCAAAAGTTTTTTTGTTAAAGTTTCGGCGTCGTAGGTCATAACCGGTGGAATGCACTGATTAAAAATCCTTCGTTTTAAACAGATCGGGAGATTACTCCTAAACACATCTCCAAGTCTGCCATATGCAGCCCATGAGAGCGTAATTCTCCTTTTTAATTCGCATGTTTGGTTGTCTCTCGAGATTCATATTTCATGACCAAGATACGTGTACCTATCTACCAACTCCACCTCACAGTCACCAATAGCAATATTTACACAAGGGACCAGATTCGTCATAAATCGTTCGTCAATATTCGTTTTTGATATATACATTTTTAGCCCGACCCCAGCACACACTTCCTGAAGAACTTCCAGCATTTTCCTGATATCTTGTAGGTTGTCAGACAACAAAGCTATATCTGCGCAGATTTTTAGGTCTAAGCCATCTATTTAAATATAGATGGCTTAAACCTAACAAATCTGCGCTTTGCGGATGATATAGCTTTGTTGTCTGAAACTTACAAGATATCAGGAAAATGCTGGAAGATCTTCAGGAAGTGTGTGCTAGGGTCGGGCTAAAAACTAATATATCAAAAACGAAATTTATGAGGAATCTGACAACAAAGCTATATCATCCGCGATACGCAGATTTGTTAGGTTTAAGCCATCTATTTAAATATAGATGGCTTAAACCTAACAAATCTGCGCTTCGTGGATGATATAGCTTTGTTGTCTGACAACCCTTTCCGCTTCATACAAGCATCTCGAAGGCGTATTCCAGAGCGCTGATAAACAGTTTGGGTGACATATTATCGCCCTGTCTTCTCTACCATCATGATGTTTTAACATCATTGTAGCATTTTTGTATATGTTATATATTAGTTTAGTGTAACGATAGTCGACACGACATTTTTGTAAGGAATAATGCCCGCTCCACACTGTCGCGGAGTAACTTCGGCGAGGATCCTCGCCGAAGTTGTTCGAGCCGAGGAACTAGACGGAGGAGGCATCTACACTCTCGCCTTACTTCGCGAGGACCTCAGTGCCATGATTGACACCGAACAGGTGGTAGCTGCTGCTGCAACTATTTGTGTGTATAATATATAGGAAAGGACTCGCGCCTCGTGTCCCTTTGACTCTGGTACGAAAAACCGCTTCATGAAGCGAAGTTAGCCAAGCCGACGCGAGAAAGCACAAGGCAGACCGAGTAACCTGACCACACTCTCGTTCCTTGCTCAACTCCGTGCTACTTCGCGAGAGTGTGGAGCGGGCATAAGGCTAAACATGCACTAGACTCAACGGTGTCAAAGGCCTGGTGGAAGTCCACAAAGGCAATGAAAGCGGTCCATTGGTTCCAAATCTTCTGCGGAACCCGGCCTGTTCTACTGGTTGGTAAAAATCTAATTTGTTTTCCAGTCGTGTAGTAACAATTCTCGTGAAGAGTTTTAAAGGTGACTGAGTAAGCTTATTGGTCGATAGGTTTCCAGTTTGGCTGTATCTCCTTTCTTTTGAAACAAGATAACGATGGCGTTGGTACCGATGGCGTTGGCATCGGTGGCACCTATGGTATGGTATGTTAAAAAGACAGAGAATAAAAAGTGCTATTTTCCTGAGTAAAGTGCTATTTTCTTGAGTAAACAGTTACCACCTAACTTAATTGCATCCGCAGCAATGCTACCCAGGCGCCTTATTGTTTGGTCTTGGGATAGACATTATTAATGGGATTTGTATTCCGAAGTCCGAAATAACTGGGCGATGCTGGCTGTCAGGAAATTCCGCGAGTACTTTTCTTGTAGCTGCTAAAGGGGTGTTATTAGAGTCTGTTGAGGCAAAGCATAATTCAGGGTTATATTCCCTATTCCACGCAGCTGATTTAAATGTGCTTTTATCTTTAGCATCAAAAATTAGGTGTAAGTCGTCTTCGGCCCACCCGACCAGCGCATCCCCAAATTCGATTTCTCTATATTTCCACTGTTCGTAGTGGCTATTGAAGTCGCCTAGGTATGCAACGGGGTGAGGCTATGTTTTAAGAACATGGGGTGGCCAAGTTCTTGTGGGAGGTTTATAAACGTTGGAGATAGTTTTATAGTTACGGTCTCTATGTCGTTCTAGGTCGATATAGAAGCAACAGATGCATGCATTTTCTATGTTGCTTAACATAGATAGCTGTGCCATATGCTCGGTGGTATGTTGCGCCCAGCAATTCGTAGCCTGGTATTTTTTCCCTTTTCTGAAGTTCTTGTTCTGATTCGCAATGGGTTTCCCGGATTGCAACCATGTCGCTATCGTCACTCTTTAGCAGTTTTGATAGGTACTGGCTTTAAGCGTAGCTTATGCCTTCTGTATTGATCTGGCAAAGTCGGAATAAGGGTCCAATCTTTCTAGTCAAAGGGTCCTGAGAAGGATCATTTGCTTTGTTTTGGGTCATGATTATTGATTGATCGATTTAATGAGCTGTTGGTTTAGTGTGTCGTATTGTCAGGAGATCCTTATACCCGTCATACACACAACGGTCCACCGGAGAGGTCTACCTGTGCAGGTTTTCCTGCGCAGGTAGATCGGAGCGTGTGTGGGAATAGACCTGTGCAGTTTCCTGCGTACGGTTGATCTGCGCAGGCAAACCTGCACATGTAATCTCCGTTAGACCGTAGCGTGTATGGCGGGCATTAGTAATCTGACTGCCAATATATGCTAGTCCATTTAACGTTACCCAGGGTGCACCACGCGGAGGCGAACTAGCTTTACACCGCTGCGTTTGGCACTAAACTATATTGACATAATCTGCGTGGGTGCTCCACTGTCACTAGTATTCAAATAAAAAATGTTCAAAAACAAAATTAATTGTCTAATATCTAATTTAGTAATTTCCTTAAAGATCTATACATTTTTTTTCTGTAAATTTCTTACTAATTATTGTAATGAAACAATTACTCAAAAAATTAAATGAATCTTAACAACAAATACTAATCTACATATATAACATTAATTTGGCAATTTATATGTGTAATAAATATGTTTTGGGACTGCTGGAATGGTCTTTTAACTTCACGTTGTTTATTTTTTATTTTCTCCTTTTTGAATTCACTATACCCTAAATGTTTATTCATTATCGAGAAATCAAGTATTGGATTTAAACAAAATCGTAATTGCACGATGAATAAATTTGAATGGTTGATTTCATTATGGAGACGTTAATTGATTAAGCGGTCCATTTGGCTCTTAAACTGTTTGATAGTCGGTTGGGGAGGCAGAAAAAAAACTCCTTATTCGGCTAATTAGTGAATATCTCGAGGAGAGCAGGAAACGTATTTATTTTAGATTAAGATATTCATGGCTTAGGGTAATATATAATTTGCGGAACATCCGAGGGCGATTACCGAAACCATTAAGACAAGTTCAAAGTGCTATTTTCTTTTCGCTAGATTTTTGCTCTGCGCTTCGGTGGTTTTGTATTCAAATTCTTTTAATAAATATTTAGTATCTTCTAGAAATATCTCGATTCGAGTGCAAGAGGCTTGAATGCCAGTCCAATTAGTTTTTTACTTCTTCTTTGTGGAAAAAAAACTAATTGCTCTTACAATTGGGGAAAACAAAACACGACTAATTATAGATAACAATTAATTGGAAAACGTAGCAATATGAAATAATGTGAGTGATTCTCTAATTAGATTGTTCTATTTCAATTAAAAAAAATTCCCAATTCAAACTTAAAACAGTCAGCAGTAAATTTCAACAGTCAAAAATTGGTATTAACTATTGATATAATTGGTATAATTGGTAACGTATTAACACCAACGCAGTGTGAAGTCGCGCTACCGCGCGATATGTAGTCTACATTTATCTGCTCTAAAATAATCATATGTAACCCTTATCCACATATTTTTTTCTTATTTCGGATCGAGAGGATATGTGATCTGGATTTATCTGCTCCGTTATAACCAAATCTAACCAACCATTTTGTTCAAATCTGTAGCTGCGGTGGCGTTAGTAGTAAGTACCAAACTTGCTGCATTCGTATGGTCTGTATTATAAAGTAAGGGTTCCCACTAGGGTAACTAAAACAGCAACATCATAGATAATCTGTTGGTAAAAAGAAATCTACTTGTCGCAGTCACGGTGGAAGATAGCAATATCATAAGGTTATTGTGGTAACCACAGTTTTAAATGTTTTAAAGCACAGAAAAAATGAACTAGACTAATACTACGCCAGAAACTTTTATGCAGCTAGCAAACTTTGTCTTCAATAAGATGAAGGTAAATTTCCGGTGTATGTCTTCTGTGGCCTGTCAAAAGCATTTGACTGCGTCCGTCACTATGCACTATTACAGAAGCTAGACTCATATGGTATTACAGGGAAAACAGGCAATTGGTTCAAGTTGTATCTTGACAACAGGAAATAACATATCAAAATCGATTCAAGCCTTTTCTCGGCATGTTTTGCAGCAATTTCATGCTCTATTTGACTTTTGCGATCCGCAGTTTTTACTTAATATAATTTACTGTGATGTCAGCTGAACAGGGAGTTATATCGCTACGACTTAACCTTTTCGCTGCTATGAACTGCTGTAGCAGTTCAATTGATTTGAGGCCCAGGTGATATGGACTGTTATAGTAGTCCAATTGATATGGCGCCCTGATGCTATGGACTCCTGTAGCAGTCTACCGACTTCATGAGTTCATGAATTATACAAGACTAGGACAGACAAGACTAGGACATACAAGACTAAGCCAGACAAGACTAGGACAGAGAAGACTAGGACATACAAGACTAGGGCAGACAAGACTAGGACATGTAAGACAAAGACAGGCAAGCCTAGGACACAGAAGACTAAGCCAGATAAGACTAAAACAAAGAAGACTAGGAGATACAAGACTAGGACATACAAGACTAAGACAGACAAGACTAGGACAGAGAAGACTAAGACAGACAAGACTAGGACAGACAAGACTAGGACATACAAGACTAGGACATGCAACACAAGGACAGACAAGACTGGGTCATACAAGACTAGGCAGACAAGAGTAGGACATACAAGACTATGACAGACAAGCCCGGGGCAAACAAGACTAAGACATAAAAGACTAAGACAGACAAGACTAGAGAAGGCAAGCACAGACAAGACTGGAACATACAAGACTAGGACATACAAGATTAGGACAGACAAGAATAGGTCATACAATACTAGGATATAGAAGACTAGGACCGACAAATTAAGACAGACAAGGCTAGGGCAGACAAGACTAGGACAAATAAGATTAAGACAAATAAGACTAGGAGATACAAGACTAAGACAGAAGAAACTAGGACAGACAGAACTAGACAGACTAGACTAGACAGACAAGACTAGACAGACAAGGCTAGACGGACGAAAATACACAGACAAGACTAGATTTGCAAATTGTTTTGTTGTTTTCATTCTATTGTGACATAAAACAAAATAATTTGGCAAGATGTGTCCACTCAAATTAACAAAACAAATCAAATTAACAATAAACAAAATTAGCTTCAAACAGAGATTTTGGTTTTTGAAAATTTGGGAATTTTTGCAAATTATTTTGACGTTTTCGTCCAATTTTGACACAAAACAAAAGTATTTCGCAAGGTGTGTCCTTTCAAATCAACAAAAAACAAAATTAGCTTCAAATAGAGATTTTTTAGTTTTTGAAAATTTGGCAATTTTTGCAAATTATTTTGGCGTTTTCGTCCAATTTTGACATAAAAGTATTTCGCAAAGCTTGTCCACTCAAATAAAAAAAAACAAAATTTGATTCGAATAGAGATTTTGGTTCTTGAAAATTTGACAATATTTGCCAATTTTTTTTTAATTTTCGTTCAATTTTGACATAAAACAAAAGATTTTTGCAAGGTTTGTCCACTAAAATCACAAAAAAACAAAATTTGCTGCAAATAGAGATTTTGGTTTTTGAAAATTTGGCAATTTTTGCAAATTATTTTGACGTCTTCGTCGAATTTTGACGTGAAATAAAAGTATTTCGTAAGTTTGTTCATTCAAATCAACAAGAAAAAAACAAATTTTGCTTCAAATAGAGATTTTGGGTTTTATAAAATTTGGAAATATTTGCCAATTATTTTGACTTTTTCGTCCAATTTTGACATAAAACAAAAGAATTTGCAAGGTTTGTCCACTCAAATCACAAAAAAAATTAGCTTCAATTGGAGATTTTGGTTTCTTAAAATTTGGCACTTTTTGCAAATCATTTAGACGTTTTCGTTCATTTTTGATATAAAACGAGAGGATTTCGGAAACTGTGTCCACTCAAAACAACAACAAAAACAAAATTAGTTTCGAATAGAATTTTTTTTTGGAAATTTGGCAATATTTGCAAATTATTTTGACGTTTTTGTCCAGTTTTGGCATAAAATAAAAGTGTTTCCCAAAGTTTTTTTCACTCAAATAAACAGGAAATCAAAATTTGCTTCGAATAGAGATTTTGGTTTTTGAAAATCTGTAAATTTTTGCAAATTATTTGGACCTTTTTATTAAATTAAATTATTTTGACATAAAACAAAAGTATTTCGCAAGGTGTGTCCTTTCAAATAAAAAAACAAAATTTGCTTCGAATAGAGATTTTGGTTTTTGAAAAATTGGCAATTTTTGCAAATTATTTTCACGTTTTTGTCCAATTTTCTCAAATCACAAAAAGCAAAATTTGATTCGAATACAGATTTTGGTTCTTGAATTTGCCAATTATTTTAACATTTTCGTCCAATTTTGGCATAAAGCAAAAGAATTTTGCAAGGCTTGTCCACTCAAATCACGAAAACAAAATTTGCTACAAATGGAGATTTTGGTTTTTGAAAATTTGGCAATTTTTGCAAATTATATTGAAGATTTCGTCAAATTTTGAAATTACACAAAAATATTTCGCAAAAATTGTCCACTCAAATCAACAACAAAAAATACAAAATTTGATTAAAATAAATATTTTGGTTTTTGGAAATTTGGTAATATTTTCAAATTATTTTGACGTTTTCGTCCAATCTTGACATAAAACAAAAGAATTTTGCCAGGTTTGTCCATTCAAATCAACAAAATTTGCTTCGAATAAATATTTTGATTTTTGAAAATTTGGCAAATTATTTGAAAATTTGGAAAATTATTTTGTCATTTTCGTTCAATTTTGACATAAAACAATAGAATTTTGGCAGGTTTGTCCATTCAAATTTGCAAAATTTGCTTCAAATATAGATTTTGGTTTTTGAAAATTTGGCAATATTTGCCAATTATTTTGACATTTTCGTCCAATTTTGACATAAAATTTCTCAACAAGAGAATTGTGTCCATTTTGGTTTGACCATTAAAATCAACAACAAAAAAACAAAATTTGGTTCGAATGGAGAGTTTGGCAATGTTTGCAAGTTATTACAAATAATACAAAGTTATAAAAGTAGTCTGAACATGCTCATTTATTGAGCACATAATCACATCAGTTCGAAAAAGTAATTCCCAGCGAAAGGGTTAAAGCTTGAACTGTTAATTTGGCAGGTCTGAGTACATTCATTACGCTTTAGATCACTTCAAAATCTATTAAATCCAGCATTTGTTAGCAGTTAAACTAGCAACAAAGTCTGTCTGATGAATTGCTGATGCTCCACGAAAATACTGATCATATTCGCGAAAGAGTTGCAACGAGTTTCGTAGTCTAAAATTAGCACTCCGTTGTGGCCGAGCTCTGCTCTGATTTTTCTTTGTAAGATTCTATTTCTAATATAAGATTATTATTATACATCATAATCTTTCGAACATCGGCGATAATCAATACTGTTTGTTTCCAACAAGTTTTCTTCGTTAGCTTCAGTTTTTACATTTACAATGACCGTAATGGAATTTTCAAGAAACGACAGCATTAAAGAAACCGTGAAATTAATACAATAGATCTTTTCACAGTTGAAATTTTTTTGTGAGCATGTGTCAATTTCCGCCATGATGTACGTCAAAAAGTGCCCGAACTTTTTGAGGAATAACTAAATATGTGCCCGAAACTTTCATATTCCCGCTTTTCAAACTTGACGAATGTACATGTGCTTAAATAATCGTGAAAAAGTCTTTTGATGTCGTTTGCAAATTTCAATACAAATTTTGTGTTTTCATTTCCTTATATGTCAAGTAAATTATTTATGTTAATAAATTAGTGATTTAGAACCTTAGGACCTTAGAATTGGTGAAATCATCCTACGTTATAGATAATGATACAAATTTAAAACAAACGGAACACAGCCTGAATATATAATTATATTCAGCCTTTTCGCAGCTCTATAACAATTATTGGGTATTTTTAGGACTACCAAAACAAATCTCATGTGAAATTTGTAAGTTATTTTATAGCTTTCAGTCCTGAAAGGGGGCTCCGGAAAGACTGAATATATTTATACTTTCAGGCTGTGTTCCGTTTGTTTTAAGTTTGTATTTTATTCTTGTTTACTGCCTATATATTGTTAGTAGAAATAACTAACAATTTAAATGTAAAAATTAATTTTGATTTTTACAAGAACTATTTTTTTTTAGAAATTTTAGTTACTCTAACCTCGGGTTCATAAACTTGGGCTTATGAACCCGGACCTGGGCTTAAGGTGGTTAGTTGGCGCGTCTAGGTCCGAATCGATTCGGGTTCTGAAAACCTAATAGCAATTTACTGATTGTTAGTCAATTTTGCGAAATTCGATACAAATGAAATAAATTTTCTTTTCATATTTGGCAAACTCTTGATTTATAAAACTTGATTTTTAAAATGATACAATATTTGCGAATTTTTTAAATAATCCTTACAAAATGTTAGGCCAATTATTCTGTGTGAAACACAATCCTCACAAAATTTTGCTACGATTCGCCAGAAATGTGTGGGTTTTTCCACATTCTTCAATTCAACTGGACCATTTCCAGTTAAAACCACTTCATTCATGGCTTTAACTTTGAATTCTTTTTGTTCATTTCTGTTCTCAATTTTAACATTTGCGTCAAGAAAAAAATCCTGATTGTATTTGATAATCACCTTCTTTTAAAGTTGTGACATTTACTAAAAGTGGCCGAAGTGCCCGAAAGTGGCTTCTTCTTCTTCTTCTTCAGAGTTTTCAGGAAATGATTCTGGCTTTGATTCGGTCAAATTATTACTTAATCTTACTCTATAACTCTATTGGCTTTTCTCGGTTCTCGAAGACGCTTTGGTTGTTCTTTTTCTTCTATTAGCTTAGTTTTCTTGTCCTCTTTCTTCTTATAAAATTCTTGCCATTCTTTTCGAAGCCACGACGGGGACTTTTTCTTTTGTTTTCACAATTTTCTTTTTTTTATCGTTACTTGATGGTGTTGGCTAAAACGGTGTTGGCCAAAACGGTGATTTCTTGAAAGGAGAAGGCACGTATATATCGCGATTGTATATATTATGGGATTTTGTCCTAAAGTTCCAGCATCTATTTGATCAGAATCCTGTTGAGGTGGCGGCGATGTAGTATGGCTTGGAGATTCTACAATAATTGAAATATTGGAATCAGCTGTTTTGTCTACTACGTCTGTAGTTTACTGTTTATGATCGCTGCTAAATCAGTCTTCTGTTTTAAGATAATATCTATAGAAAAACTTAGTGTTTCGTATTATCACTATTTACGTCTACGTATTCTTGTTAATAATAATATTTATTCTTTGATCAGCATCACAGTCTTCGTTAAAATGTATGTTTTCAATAACCTCTGGGAGGAACCACATCTAAAATGGGTTATTCTGTTTCAGCGTTAACTTCATTATTTTCAAAATTCTCTAATTAAAAATGGCAAGGAAAATCTAATGCAAATGTAATTTTGGTATGTATATCATCATTTTCCACAAAAGTATCATTTTCAATTTCCTGAAAGGTCTGAGAACTGGACAGCCTATTTTATAATTGTTTCCCAAATAAAATAGATTTTCATTCTCTTTATCTCCTACCCAGATATCTGACGACGATTTGAAATTATCTAATTTATTTTACATTTCCTGGTCAAAAAAAGTTAAAACATTTTGTTATCTAATTGTGCAATAGAAGATGTTGGAGTGGATGCTACATCTAGAATGGTAATATCCTTACACATTCTCGTATAATTTACATTATTTGTATTGAAAGGACATAAACCAGTCTATCTGAATCTTCTCATAAAGACATTATACCATTGGCGCTCTGGTCTCACGTTGGTAAAAGGAGCTGTTCTTTTTAAATTTTTAATGAGAAGTTGGACACTATCCTGTAGTTGAATTTTTGTAACAGGAAATCCGAAAATAGGGTTTTCTAATAGTTTTTCTTCATCTTTTGTTAATACTGTACCAGGCCCAATTTTTCTTTCAATTCGTGTCTTGCCTTTAGATTTATACAGAAGAGTGGTTTCAGGAACGCGGAATAATTTACTAGCTCTTGAGGTGGGCATTCTTTTGCTAACGGCCTCTAGTGCCCGTGCAATAACAGTGTAGCTGTATTGGAATCTTTTAGCTATGGTGTTACTGTAATCAAGAGATATGTACCATTTATTGGCACATGGGAGGACTTATTATTGACTGATACCTATTATTTTTGTTGATTTGTAAAATATTTTCCTGTGCAAAAGCGTATGGTCAATAACTGATACGATTTAACTTTTACATATCTTCTAAAGACACAGTACAATAAAGATGAATATATATGTCGTGTACAAGTTGAACGAGAACTATAGATTTTTAATACAAGGACGCAGTTATTGACTATGTCAGTAGTTGGTCATATGTTGGTTTTCGGATGTGCCAATTATTGACACCTACGTTTATCAAATTTATCAACGGTTATAAAATCGTTAAGAACTCTTTTCAATCACCAGATTTATTATATAATGAAATAACTGAGTTGACAGAAGAGTTTCTATCACCATTTCTCAAAGCAAATATTTTTCGCTTTCACTACCTTGCTAAACTTACTTCCTAAGATTTCCACAAGACACACGTATCACAGTGGCGGTTGAATTGCAGTGGTTGTTATAAAATCAAATTCTACTTTATCGCTTGTGGTATTATTCGTATTAAAAAAGTAAATATGCAGATGTCAATACCCTTCAAGACCTACACGAGATTTATTTTTCAAGATCTTAATTACGTTATACATTTAAACGCGAAAACAGTCAATTATTGGGTCCCTGTCAATAAATGATACAACTACCTTAGGTGCTAACGCCACCGTAGTTACAGATTTGAACAAAATTGATGGTTAGATTAGGTTATATCGGAGCAAATAAATCCAGAACAAATATCGCGCGGTAGCGCAACCTCTCGCTACGGTGGTGTTAATACGAAAATACTAAGAAATTTTCTGAATTGATAAAAATTTTGTAATCGTTCAAATTCTTATGTATAGAATGCAACATATAATTAACAAGAAAATCTTACAGTTTTTACTAAATATTCAATTAAAACTTATTATTATGTAATTAATGTCCAGTAAGGGGTTATATTTATATATGGAATTAACTGCTGACATTGCTTGGACAATGAAAGAACAAACTGTTTCAATATGTTGCTACCTGCTACTAGTGCTACTAACAAATTTATACAGTTTGTTCTTTCATTGCCTTTCGTCACCAGTTAATTCCACGTTTAAAATAAATCTTATTATATTTTCCAAATTACAATTGAATTATAAAATCTAAAAATTGTAAAATCACAAGACATTTTTTCGAACAAATGCAAAAGAAAAATAATTTTAATAAACGACATGGTAAAACAATGGCAACAAACATGATTTTTTTCCAATATTACCCAATAATAAAATAATGTAATTTTCCTCTCTTAGACAATATTTTATCCAATAACAAAATTACATAACACAAATACATTTAAAACTCAATAATTGAGTAATTACAGCTCATTTTAAATATAATTGCTATTACTTGTTTTCATATATATTATTCATTCTTCTGTAAAATTTAAATAAGGAAATTGGTTTGTCAAATAGCTATGCAAGAGTCATAGACTATGGAGCATCGATATATTACTTCGAAATTAGATATCGAAGCCACAAAGCCAGCACAACATTAATCAGCCTATATCAGATATAGTTAACAAGGCATACCAGAATTGACGAGCGTTATTGAACCATCTATACTAAATGCAATTGAGATACAGCGAGTATATTTGGTGTCTAGTCTTGTCAATCAAATCTTTTCTGCTAGTTTTGTATATATGCATATTTGTGGATCTAGTCCTCTCTAAATAGTTTTGTCTATGTAGTCTAGCCAGTTTTGACTGTCTTGTTTGCCCAGTCGTGTCTGCCCGGTCGTGCCTCTTCAGTCTTGTCGGACTAGTCTCGTCTATCAGTCTTGTCTGTCAAGTCTTATCTGTTGAGTCAGATACAAATTCAAAGTATATTTATCGATAAATGTTAATCAATATATATATATATATATATATATATATATATATATATATATATATATTATATATATATATATATATATAAATCAAAAGGAGAAAACAAATAGAAAATACATAGAAGCTAAAATGCAAAATATGATACTGCTTGTAAGATTATTTATGAAGGAATTCATATATTTTCTGAGAATTGTGTATTTGAAGCCTTTGATGCTGATTTGCATAATGCTGTTTGCTTTGTCAGTTTTCCCATGCCGCTTTTTTCCAATCTCACTTAAAAACGATTAATATAAGTATGGGGTGGTCATATATCTGGATTATTTCTTCTTCTTCTTAATGGCACAACAACCGATTGCCGGTCTGGGCCTCCTTCAGCATGTTTCTCCAAGCGGACCTATCACTCGCCAACGTTCTCCAGTCCCGTACTTGAAGTTTTTGTAGGTCAGTTGTTCCATCTCCCTCTTGACCTTCCGGCCCTTCTCCTTCCCTCTGGTTGGCCATTGAACAACTTTTTCGGAACCCTATGATCACCCATTCTCTGCATGTGTGCGAGCCATCTCAATCTTGCCACCTTGATGAAACTCACAATATCTGGTTGATTGTGGAGCTGATATAGTTCGTGATTATATCTTCGGCGCCAGATTCCTCGTTCTTGGGTCGCTCCAAATATTGCACGTAGCATTCTTCTCTCAAATACACTTAAAGCCTGTTCTTCGCTCTGTGTTAAGCTCCATGCTTCTGCACCATAGGTTACCACCGGTCTTATCAGTGACCTGTACAGTGTGCACTTATGCTTGGGGTGGATTGTTTTGAACCTAAAAAGTTTAAGTAGCCCATAATAGCACCTGTTACCAAGAGTTATCCGCCTTCTAATCTCCTCGCCCATCCGGTTTACGCTGTTCAGTTGCGAGCCCAAGTACACAAATGTATCTACTGTGTCAAAGTGCTTTCCGTCTAGTTCTAGCGTTGGTCCTACCTTCCGATGAGTTTCGTTAGCTACCATGTATTTCGTTTTGTTTACGTTGACAGTGAGTCCTAGGTTACTTGCTTTCTTCTCCAGCAGCGAGTAAGTAGTTTTGGTCGCCTGTTCGCTTCTGCAAATTATATCAATGTCGTCTGCGTAAGCCAATAGTTGTGTTGACTTAAAGTACACAGTGCCGTTAGTATCCACTCCACTACTCCTAACGGCCTTTTCTAGTATGATGTTAAACAGTAAAGTTGCCAGTGGGTCTCCCTGTCGTAGTCCTTCCTCTGTTATAAAAGTCTCAACCAACTTGTTTCGTATTCTTACTACAGACGATACTTCAGACAGTGTTACTATGGTTAGGGCTGTCAGTTTTTCAGGGAATCCGAAACTTGTCATTATCCCCCACAGTTTGTGTCTTATAACGCTGTCGTATGCTGGTCTGAAGTCCACGAATAGATGGTGTGTCGTGATATTGAACTCATTACATTTCTCCAGGATCTGCCTAATGCCAAACAGTTGGTCTGTGGTTGACCTGTTTGTGCGGAAACCGCACTGGTATTCCCCGATATTCTCTTCTGCGTATGGTAGTAAGCGACGGTACAACACATTAGCGAAGACCTTGTATGCAATGTTTAGCAGCGTTATCCCCCTGTAGTTAGAACAATCTAACTTATCACCTTTCTTGTACAATGGGCATATTATCCCTAGCTTCCATTCATCCGGTAGCTTTTCGTTCTCCATATGTTTAATATGAGATCATGCATGCACGATATTAGGGCTCTACCTCCATACTTCAACAATTCTCCTGGAATGCCATCTGCACCTGGCGCCTTATTGTTCTTGATCCTGCGCACTGCAGTCTCTACTTCTTCTAAGGTGGGTTCCTCCACTTGCTCAGTCCCTAATATTGATGTTGATGTTGGCGTTATACTTTCCTCATGGACTACGCGAGTGTTCTGGTTGAGCAGGTCCCTGAAGTACTGACCCCACCTCTTGATACACTTTTCGGTGTGTCCGATTACTCTGCCGTCTTTATCCTTACACAGAAGTGGCTGCTGTTTGTAGCCAAGGCTCGCATTTCTGACCTTTTGATAGAGTCCCCGAGTTTCGTTGGCATTACTCATTCTTTCTGTTTCCGCGAAATCTTCTTCATCTTTTTCAGATTTCTTTCTTCGGAAGAGTTTTTTCTCAACTTTCCGTTTGTTTCGATAATCCTCTACATTCGATCTAGTAATTCGTTGTAGTACTTTTTCTCTGGCTTTGTTCTTCTCTGTCAGAGCTTCCTTGCATTCTTCATCGAACCAGTTATTACGCCTTTGTCCCTTCTTCCACCCTACAACCTCTGCTGCTGTATCTTCGATGTCCTGCTTGATCTTTTGCCACGCTTCATTGACCTCTACTAGAGCGTTTTCTGGCCGTTTGGATATTCGTTCCTGCATTTTGTACTGAAATCTCTCTTTCATCTCATCGGTTTTGAATTTTTCCAGATCGTATCTCTTAACTGCCGGCTGTAGTGTGCGTTGACAATCAATTCTAGCCCTAAGCACCGCCCTTACCAAATAATGATCCGAATCTACATTGAGGCCTCGACAGGCTCTTACATCCAGGATATTTGAACAGTGTCCCATCTATCATCACATGCTCTATCTGGTTCAATACTCTACCACCTGGTGATTTCCATGTGGCTTTGTGAATATTTTTGTGTGGGAAATATGTGCTACTGACTACCATGTTGTTGGTCGTCGCAAAGTCTATCATCCTACTTCCGTTTTCATTAGTCTCAGCATGAAGACTGTGCAGTCCGATTGTCGGTCGGTATATCTCCTCGTGTCCCACTTTAGCATTAAAATCACCAAGGATGATTTTGATATCTCCTTCTGGCGCATCACGATATGCTTTCTGCAGTTCCTCGTAAAATTGGTCCTTCACGTTTTCTTCCTTGTCCTCAGTTGGTGCGTGGACATTAATCAGGGTGACGTTTCTAAATTTCCCTCTTAGCCTTATGGAGCATAATCGTTCACTTATTGGGTTAAAACCAATTACTGCCTCTCTGGCCTTTCCTGTGACAATAAAACCCACTCCAAATTCCTTTTTGACGCCTGGATTCGATCTGGATTATTTATCTTTTCTAATATGTCAAAGGGTACAGAGACCTTGAAAGATGAATATTCGTCGGGATGCTTTGACGTTAATTTTTCCTATTTCAGGTTTTTATTTGATAAATATGTAATAACATCTTCTTCGGAAAGTTTTGGTTGTAAGCGGTAAATGTGAAGATGTTGGTAACGCGTTGTTACCTCACTTGTTACCTCATTATTGGTACCATGTATAGTGTTAGATATTCTATAGTAAAGTGACCACATTTTCATTGAGACAAAGCGGGACAAATGGGATGAAATTAGAATTATAATTTAGTGATGACAACAGAACAATAATTCAAAAAAATATATTTTATTTACTCACACACCAAAATGAACACATAAATACATTATTGTATGTGAAGGATGCCATTATTATAATTTATGTAAAAGTATCCAAATCGTGCGTAAAAATCCATTGTAAATCAAATGGAGTTTTATTATTAAACGATTTCTGTTTGTTGTTAATATGGCAACAACTTGTATTGAAAATCAATTTTCTGACGTGCACTCGTAACGTAGTATGTAACGTATCTTTTTACCAATAATGCCTCATCAAAAAAGCAAATCATTTTCGCAAATATTATTTTTCGGAACATGGTTTCTAATATATTCAAAAGATTTTTCCACATATTCCTATAAAATATCCTTTTTAATGAAAATTTCAGAACAAGGTACCATTAAACGACCGGATTTTCTGAAAGAAGTCAAAAATTTTTATAAAAACTGCTTGGAATATCTTAAAGAATACACAGTTCAATTCGAGGATATTAAAAAATTTTATTTAGTGACACTAAAATAAATTAGAATTTTTCGGAATATGTGGAAAAATCTTATTTTGTATATTACAGTACATTTAAAATATAAAATGCAGATATTTTATAAAAAGCGGGACATTTAAAAAAATCGGCGGGATAGTCCTCCAAAAAGCGGGACTGTCCCGCCAAAATCGGGACGTGTGGTCACCTTATTCTATAGTGGTATAGAATGGTATATTAGATATGGTATAGTGGTGTACCAGGTATAGTGTTAGGTCCGCTTCCCCGTGAGCGTTTTTTTTTTTAATTTAAAAACATTTTTTTAGCTCTTGTATTCTCGTTGGGCAACCAAGCCTCCCTCTTGCTCTTCCAAGTAGTCCAATTCTGGGCCGCTTGGTACCAGTTAATGCCTTCCGTTCGTTTCAGCTCGTCGTTCCATCGCATCTGTGGTCTTCTACGCTATGGTCTACGCTTCTTCTGTTGTTCCATGGTCTCCATCTTACGATTTTTCCGCTCCATTTGTCTTCATTTCTTGCGATGTGGCCAGCCCAACTACATTTCTGCTGCAGTATTTTATTTGTTACATCCCTTACTTTTGCCTTCTCTCTGATTCAATCGTTTCTTTTCTTGTCTCTCAGTGATATTCCTAGTGTGCGCCTTTCGATTGCTCTTTGATTGAACCTTAGCTTTTCCATAATTGTTTCTGTAATTTCCCAGGTTTGCGATCCATAAGTGTTCACCGGTAGTAGTATTGATTGTATGGGGCGCTTTTTAACTCGAGGGGAGTGTCCAGCTCTAATATATCTTTCATCTTGCTGTAGGCCGCCCAGGTTTGTCTGGTCCTCTCGTTTGCCTCTAGTTCTCGATTTGCCTTACCTATTGTTAGTGTTTGCCCAAGATACTTACCTATATGTTTGTACTTTCTTAATTAAGTTGCCGTCGATGGTAATTTGGTCGTCATCTTCTCTATCTGACGTCATGTATTTGGTTTTTCCAAAGTTAATTTCCAATCATATGCGTTTCGTGGCTTTGTAGATATCGTCGATGAGTTTGATGACTTCTTCCTTGTTGCTGGCTATCAGTGCTATATCGTCGGCAAACATTAGTCGGCTCAGTTTCTTACCCGTTATGTTAATACCTCGAAATACTGAAATTACTGAAATTAATTATTTTTAATGCATCTTCCAAGAAAAGGGTGAATAGTTTCGGCGATAAAGGATCTCCTTGTCTCATACCTCTCCCGATTCTCACTTTTTCGGATGGTTCGTGCAGTTGTATTTGTAGTGTGGCGTTGCGCTAGTGATTGTTGATCAAGTTTGCGCACCTATGGTCAATTCTGGAATTCTTTAGGGCTTGCTGGAGTGCTTAGATTTCCACTGTGTCAAAGGTTTTTCGGTTGTCTTCTGTGGTCTTCTCCATCAGTAATCTCATTGTTTGTAGGTGCTCGGTTGTACTGAATCCCTTAAGAAATCTTGAATGTTCGCTGGGTTGGTAGTAGTCCAGTTTTGGGGTATTCCTAGTGGAAATTGTTTTTGTGAACAGTTTGTAACTTTGGGACAGTAAGCTGATCGGTCTATAGTTCTCCAGGTTTTCTGTGTCTTCCTTTTTGTGAATTAGTACCACTATCGCGTTTGTCTAGTCTTCAGGAATGTTCTCTTCTTATAGGAATTTGTTAAACAGCAATAGCAGTTGTGTGGTTAATGTGTCACCCCCTAGTTTCAGCATATCCCCTATTATCCCGTCGTCGCCGGGCGCTGTCTCATTCTTTGGGTGGTGTAGTGCAGATCTAATTTCGGCCTGTGAAATTTCTGTCATGCCCTTGGAGTTTAAATTAATGATTTTCTTCCGTGTATCTTGTTCTGATATGTCGCTCTCTACTTTTGATTCGTACAAGCTTATGTAGAATTCTTGTGCCATGCCAGTCCTTGATTTTAGCTATTTCCTTTTTTGTGTTTGTAGTCAGGCTCCTGAACATCTTCGGGCCTTTGTGTTGTTCTAAGACTTCTTGTGCTATTTGGACTTTATGCTTTCTGATGTCTTCCTTTGCCATCCGCCTGGCTGCTTTATTTGTCTCGGTGTAATCTGTTGTTTCTCTTTTTCACCATACAATCAAATCCCGCTCTACGCCCCAGCATTGCGAGAGTTTGGGCGCTCAGTTTCTTTGTCTTTTTGGATTTCTTACAGCAGATTTCAGCTGCCTGATGTAGGGAGTGTGTGATCTGTTTGTTAAGGTCGTTTATGTCAGTTATTGCAGTAGTATGGTTGTTTATGAAGATGTTTTCTAGCCGGGATTGGAATTCCTCTGGGTTTTGTTTTAGTTTTTCTCTATCAACTTTCTTTAGTGTGGTTTTGTTCATTCTTTATAGCTTTTGGTTAATGTGAATTGTTGCTCTTACAAGGCGGCGATCTCCGGGGACGTTGAGTTTCCAAAATTTCCTTTGATTTATCTATCGCTTTGATTTATCTCTCTCTCTCTCTCTCTATATATAACGTTCCGTTAGATTGAGTTTTGTTTACTACAGATGTTTTGTATACGTTTTTGCTCCCTTGCCATAGCTCGGCAGAATCCAAATTTTCGGTCCCCTGTTTATTGCCGATATCTCGAACATTCGGTGCTGAACCCAGTTTTAGTGTCACATTCTTTGTGATAACCGTAGTTTGACGCTCAGCTCTTCTCTTGAAGGTATAGAAGGTCTTTCTCTTGAAGGTATAGTAACATCCGATTTTTACGGAAGATGCCTCCACTCGCTTCGATAATTCAGCAATAGCTGTCATCAATGGTTATAGTTCCTTTTCTGTTCTGCCAAACATAACTTATTCAAACATTTCGCTACTTAAAAACGTGGACAGGATATTTATCTGAGGAGGTCCTCGATTTTGGGTCTCTTGGCATTACAGATTCTTTTATGTTGATCGGTGTAATAGTACTTTATGATACAAGTGTGTGAAGAAAGGCTTTTGTGGATGAGTTGCAAAGTTTAAAGCAGGAGCCGAAGGCAAGTGCTTCAATCGCAATGAATGCACAAAAGCTTTTCACGCACGTTTATCATACATAATTTTATCTACGAAGCATGTTAAAATACTGTTGAATCTATAATAACAAAATAATTGTTGTCACTGATACAATAAGGGTAGAACGTTCAGCTCTAGAACTAGTAAAAACGCACAGTGAATGGAACACTTTGATCATTGTCGATGTAATCTAGATAAACCTAGGATTTAATCTATATTAGGTTATGATTAAGTTAAGTTATATTAGAGCCAGATAAATCCAGATTGAGAAGCAAAGACTTCTTGAAAAGTTAATTAAAATGTTAATCTTAGTATAACTCAGTAAAATTGTTCACTACGCCTGTTTTTTCTTTAGTTGTTGCCATAGTAACAACAAAGAGAAATCGTTTAATTATGAAACTCCATTTTATTTACATTGGACTTTTAGGCACGATTTGAATACCTTTAGAGACGATTATAATAATGGCATCCTTCACATACAATAATTTACTTATTAATTTAATTTGGTGTGCGAGTAGATAAAATATATTTATTAGCCGTGAATTTAAGTCTATAATAATCTTCTATAGCTATATCAGTCTTCTCTGTCCAGTCTTTCTGTCCAGTCCTGTCTGTCCAGTCGTGTGTGTTCAGTTTCGTATGTCCAATGTTTTCTATCCACTCTTGTTTGTTTAGTCTTTTCTGTCTAGTCTTGCCGGCCTAGCCTTGTCTGCCCAGTATTATCTCTCCAGCCTAGTCTGTCGAATATTGTCTGTCGATCCCGTCTTGTTTGTTTTCTTTGCCTAGTCTTACATTGTCTAGTCTTGTTTCTGTATTATTATATATCAAATCATTATATCCTTTTGACTTTCTTATATTTGATTTTGAAAAATAGTCTTGGACTTTCCTTATGGATATATTTATAACAGCAATGATTTTGTAAGTAAATGTATTGGAAAATTCTTAATAAATAAAAATGTTATGTTTTATATTTATTTATAAATAAGTTTCTGTAAGAGATTGGAGGGAGATTCGAGGGATGGACGGAAGCAGTCGGCAGTAGAATGAACACACGGAGGGAAATCAGTCGAGAGGAAAATAGAATCCCTTTAAAAACAGATGCCTTTGGGTCACAAACCAAAGTGTATAGCCTCGTGCGGCCCCGCCGCATCTCCCGTGTACAGGGATTGTAGCGATTTTTTCACCCTTCGGCTTTCTGCAAACATATGAATATTACTCTTATTTTCTAAGCTACCTGCCACTTTCGTGTAAGCAGATTTATATATTTTGAATCGAATTCATATTTTATATATGAAATACATGACGTAACAGCATTTTATATAATAAATATTTTAAAATATTATTTGGATGGCCTATTTGGAATTTTGACTATAAAATATTTATTGGAAAAATGATAAAATTAAAAGGTTCAGTATCAATAAATTTTAAAATGAATTTGATGATTCTGAATACATTTTGTATTATGACGTTGACGTAATAAAACATGTTTAAATATTTCGTATTTTAGTATTTCTAAAGGAATACCATTTTTAGAGAATTATTAATAATTCCCTGGAATATATTCACAGGATAATTCATATGAATAATCCGGGAATAAATTTGAAACGCAAAAGTTCGCCAATATATTAGATATGAAGTGTTCATCTTCCCGGTATAAAGTTACTTGATCTTTCCAGAAAATAAGTATTAGAACGTGATATTACGTCTAGTTTTTGACAGGCTAGTTGAATATTCCCAAAATTTCCGCGGAAATTGTAATCGATTTCCTTGAAAACTTTACGACCCATGTACGATTACATATATTTACCGAAAAAACATAAATTTTTGTTATGGTCCTCCTGCGCGAATTAACCCAGATTAAACAAAAGTTATTGTTTCTTGTTACAAACATTAAATAATATTTATATTCGCGGCTTTAAACACATTTGTTTCCCACCTGTTTCCTGTAGAATTTCCAATCGAAATAAATCCGCAAGTCTCCAAGATTTATCCTGGGATTACACAAATTCAAATAACTAATACTCAATATTTATGGCAAAAATAAGCACTAATGCGCGTTGCAGAAGTTTCTCTTTCAAATTGTAAACAACTAATATCTGGTAATACTTTAGAGCGGGGATGCACCACAGGTTTTGTTAATCTATAAAGCTGTATATTGTGCAGCGGAACATGGTTCAGCGCTTAAGAGATTTGCGGTGGACATGTCGAACGTATACTACATATGAAACCCTAATAAATTCCTCTAAGATACTGCATAAGCTCCTATATAATTTCTTATTAATTAGGCATGATCAATTTTGCAAATAGGACAGAAAATATTGATAACCATTATATTATTACAATTAATACAATTACAATAATTTTGAAATTTCAAAATAATTACTTAGTAATTATGACACATATGTCAACATTTATTCTTAGTATAAATGTGATTATTATTACTAGCTAGGCATAAAATAACACTGTAGTGCCATAGCACAATTATAAACAGTATTCTTGCGCTTATTAAACGCCCAATATTGCATGAATATATGATTATATTCGACCTGTTCATAGCTCTATAATGTTAAGTCTTATTAAGACTTTTTTTATTCCGCTGTTTTTCTACCCTTTGGATATAAGCCTCCCTCTTATTTTGCCAGTTGTCACGATTTTGTGCCACCTGGTACCCCGTCAGTCCTGCCGCTCGTTTCAAATCGTCGCTCCATCTCATTTGCGGTCTTCCTATGCTTCTTTTGTTGCTCCATGGTATCCATCGAATTAGTTTACTACTCCACTTATCCTGGTCTCTTGCGACGTGTTCCGCCCAGTCCCATTTCTGAGCGGCGGCGCGTCGCACGACGTCATGTACTTTTGTTCTTCTCCTGAGTAGGGAAAGATGATGCGTTCTGGAGCCTCCTCACCCATAAGGATTTACATGTACTCCCCCGCCTTATGGGAAATTACATGTAAAATCTAAGCTCCCCCGCCTTATGGGAAATTTCATGTAAAATTTAGCCTACCCCTCCGTATGAGGAATCCTATACAAAATTGAACGTGGCCGAGCGTGTATCTGTAGATGGCTCCAGCGCTAGGGACGGGGGGAACCGGAGGGAAAGAGGGATTTAGGCCGGACAAGGGCGGACAATACCGAACACGAATAGACTAATCGGGAAAATTCAAAATGAGGGGTGGACATATTTACAGATAGGAGTTCAATTGAGATTATGGGGTTTAGATTGACAAGACTAGACAGATAAGACTAAATAAGACCAGACAGACAAGATGGGACTGGACAGATAAGACTAGACAGACAAGACTAGACAGGACTAAACGGTAAGACTAGACATACAAGCCAGACAAGACTAGACAGATAAGAGTAAACAAGACTAGACAAGACTAGACTGACAAGACTAGACTGATAAGACTAGACAAGACTAGACACACAAGACTAGACAAGCGGAGAAAATTGCGGGCGGGTAGCGGGGAATCGTGTGTGCATGCATAATTGGTTGCAAACATATTACGGGTTGATTCAATTGAGATTATAGGATTTGGGACAAGAACATATAAGACTAGATCACATCCTGCTTTATTTATCTGAATAATTTCCGATGTGTAAGCGAAATTTCTTAAACTTGTCTATGAACTCGATCGTATTAATTATTTTAAATAAAAAAAATATTTCTGCTATTAGGTTTCATTTTGAGTGTGTCATGGCATGCGAGTATGACATATTTAAATCGTAAGATAGGAAACGCTATCAGTTTCATGTTTTATTTTATCTGGATGCTAGTTTGAACTTATTCGATGTATTCTGAGAAATTTGGATGAGCTATACATGCATAGAATCGTGGGAAGGTTGAAACCGTTGTTGAAAACCAGCAGTTGAGTCAGCAACCAGCAGTGAGAGTCAGCATTTTCCTGTTTCAACCTGTCTGGATGAGTCATTGAACAAGTGATACATTGGCTTATTGAGTCTACATACTGAATATTAGACAGTCAACAATACCCAACAAGGTTAAAGTTTGCGGGAGATCCTTCGATTACAGAAACACCTTCAAGCAACAGTGAAGCTGGTCCAGCAGAACATCATCCACGCTTGTGTCAGCTATAGAATTGATGGTTCAAGGATTGATGTAGATAGCTTTATTAGTAAATTGAACAGCCGTTGTACGAGAAGCCCCATTCTAGCCATCCACTTTCCGTCCACTGTCCATCCACTTTCCGTCCACCGTCCACTTTTTCCGTCCACCGTCCACTTTCCGTCCAATTTAATCAGCTTTTAAACAGATTTTAATCAGATTTTAAACAGCTTTTTAGTCAGCTTTCAAACAGATTTTTAATCAGCTTTTTAAACAGCTTTAAATCAGATTTTAAACAGCTTTTGAATCAGCGTTTTAATCAGATTTTAAACAGCTTTCCATCAGCTTTAAGCAGCTTCTTCTCTTCAGCTTTAATCTCATTGGAGTAGGTTAGGTTAGCATTAGGTTAGGTTACGAGGTGTTAGGAATAAAGCGCGCATCATTCCTAACACCCCGTAACCTAACCTAATGCTAACATAACCTAATCCAATGAGATTAAAGCTGAAGAGAAGAAGCTGTTTAACGCTGTTGGAAAGCTGTTTAAAAGCTGATTAAAAAGCTGATTCAAAATGCTGTTTAAAATTTGATTAAAATCTGTTTCAAAAGCCGATTAAAAAGCTGTTTAAAGGCTGTTTAAAAAGCTGATTAAAAAGCTGTTTGAAAGCTGTTTAAAAGCTGAATAAAACGCTGTTTAAAAGCTGATTAAAAAGCTGTTTAAAAGCTGATTAAAAAGCTGTTTAAAATCTGATTCAAATCTGTTTAAAGGCTGATTAAATTGGACGGAAAGTGGACGGTGGACGGAAAAAGTGGACGGTGGACGGAAAGTGGATGGACAGTGGACGGAAAGTCCATTTACTAATAAAGCTATCTACATCAATCCTTGAACCATCAATTCTATAGCTGACACAAGCTTGGTTGATGTTCTGCTGGACCAGCTTCACTGTTGCTTGAAGGTGTTTCTGTAATCGAAGGATCTCCCGCAAACTTTAACCTTGTTGGGTATTGTTGACTGTCTAATATTCAGTATGTAGACTCAATAAGCCAATGTATCACTTGTTCAATGACTCATCCAGACAGATTGAAACAGGAAAATGCTGACTGTAATTTTTAAACTGGACGCGATTGTTTATTTATCACGCGCCCGGTCCTAAGCGTGCGGTTACATAAACATTCACTGTCGTAGTTGTTAAAATAATGTTATTTTCTTGATACACATTTAAAATCTTCAAGTTCAAAAAACTAAACTGATTACGTAAACTTAAGAAAGAAACAATACCATGACACACTCAAAATGAAACCTAATTGCAGCAATATTTTTTTTATTTAAAATAATTAATACGATCGAGTTCATAGACAAGTTTAAGAAATTTCTCTTACACATAGGAAATTATTCAGATAAATATCGCAGGATGTGATCTAGTCTTATATGTTCTTGGCCCAAATCCTATAATCTCAATTGAATCAACCCGTAATATGTTTGCAACCAATTATGCATGCACACGCGATTCCCCGGTACCCGCCCACAATTTTCTCCGCTTGTCTAGTCTTGTGTGTCTAGTCTTGTCTAGTCTTATCAGTCTAGTCTTGTCAGTCTAGTCTTGTCTAGTCTTGTTTACTCTTATCTGTCTAGTCTTGTCTGGCTTGTATGTCTAGTCTTACCGTTTAATCCTGTCTAGTCTTGTCTGTCTAGTCTTATCTGTCCAGTCCCATCTTGTCTGTCTAGTCTTATCTAGTCTTATCTGTCTAGTCTTGTCAATCTAAACCCCATAATCTCAATTGAACCCCTATCTGTAAATATGTCCACCCCTCATTTTGAATTTTCCCGATTAGTCTATTCGTGTTCGGTATTGTCCGCCCTTGTCCGGCCTAAATCCCTCTTTCCCTCCGGTTCCCCCCGTCCCTTGCGCTGGCGCCATCTACAGATACACGCTCGGCCACGTTCAGAACTATTTTGTATAGGATTCCTCATACGGAGGGGTAGGCTAAATTTTACATGTAATTTCCCATAAGGCGGGGGAGCTTAGATTTTACATGTAATTTCCCATAAGGCGGGGGAGTACATCCTTATGGGTGAGGAGGCTCCAGAACGCATCATCTTTCCCTACTTTCCTGATTTATTCATTTGTTTTCCTATCCCTTAATGATACCCCAAGTATTCTCCTCTCAATAGCTCTCTGGTTTACTTTAAGTATATCAAGTATAGCTTTCGCGAAGGTCCAAGTTTGTGACCCGTAAGTAGTTACTGGTAGGATACACTGGTTGTATAATTCGGTTTTGAGGTTTAGGGGTATGTTCATATTCAAGATGTGTTTTATTTTGGCATATTCTGCATAGGTTTGCCGTATTCTCTCATTTATTTCAAATTCTTGATTAGCCTTGCCTATTCGCTCCATTCATAACCGCGCTTAGCGCCACCCTTAACCAAAACGACAACTTCGTCTCCTATTCAATTTTTTTACCGGTTAACTAAAGATTCTGATCTCTACAATTGTCAAATAAAGTCGGACTATAACTTTGGCTTTCTGGATTTTCGGGTTTTCTGGATTTTCGGACTTTTTATTGCCGACAAAATGACCACAAATTCTACTCCGCTTATTCGGAATCCCAAAGCGGCTAGCAAGATGCTATTTATATATTTACAACCAGCAGAGAAAACACTTTCAGGCACACTTTGAAATTTTCCGTTCACTTGATAAATAATGATTTTCAGGAAATATATATTCTCGAATTTTCATAATCATAATTCAAGTCATAACTTTTGTATGGCTTGTCACAGAAATTTATAGTTGGCATCAATCGATTCAACATCTCAAAATTAGTCGGAACAAGTATATCATATTCCCAGGAGGCTTTTAATTAAAAAAATACCATCGAACCGCAAAGCCTAAATTGCGGAAACGATTAAATGTGAAAAAAACGATTTTGCTAAAATCTTTATTTTTTTGAGTTATAGCAAAATGAAAATGTTTCTGAAAGCACATTTGCTGCTGATTACAAATATGCAAATTATATTTCGCTAGCTCTCTCCGTTCACGAAGGTCTGCTAAAATTGAGTAAAAGTTGAATACATTTCGGCATTTGAGCAGAGAACTTGGATAATCTAAGTGTGTAAATATGAAAATGACCTTCTGAAAACGATGCCGCAAACCGTTTTGAATTATCCACCACAGTTTCTGAAATATCGACATATCAAATCGACAATCATAAAATGTCAGTTCGAAATTTTTCAATAAAAATTGAATATTTCCTAACAATTTACACATCGATTTGTTCGTTTTGTCTCGACATACGAACGATTATGAAGTCGAAATTCTGGAAAATTTGTATTCAGAATTTCACAGTAAAAAATTGAATATTTCCAAACAATTTACACATCGATTTTCTAGTCTTGTCGTCTAGTTTCTGTGTGCTGAAAATGATTTCGTAGTTGCGAAAAAAAAACGAATTGGCGAATTTTTTGAAAAATTCTGTCGCGATTTTTTTTTCGGTTACCCGAAGGAAATCGAAACCCTGAAAACGATTTTCGAGTTTATTTCGCTATAAAGTTACCAATGAACAAGATACAGCCTGGATATTTTGAGCATTTGAATCGAAAAAACTGGAAAATCGTGTTCCCTGAAATTTTCTGAAAAAATCGCCAAAAAAAAAATCAATCGTGTTGCAATTAGGAAAAATGTTTTCTGGTTCATGTTCGCATTTTCGGTTCTCTACGATCCTCTCGGAAACAACAAATCCCAGCGATATGATTGCACATTGAAACTAGACAATGAATCTGAAAATTTTTTGGAAAGTTTTTACTGCGAAATTCTGAATTTAAATTTTCCAGAATTTCGACTTCACAATCGTACGTATATCGAGAACGGTTGCAAGATAATGAAAAACGGATTGCCGCATTGTTTTCAGGAGGTCTTTTCCCTATGGCTGCACCAAGATTTCCTTAAAAATATTAATTAGTTTCCCAGTTTACCAGAAAACACTTTCAGACACACTTTGAAATTTTCCATTCACTTGATAAATAATGATTTTAAAGAAATATATATTCTCGTATTTCGGTCATGAAGTTCGTAATAGTGTCACCTTTGGCGCCAGTGCTGTTGCGAATAGTTACTATTTGTCCTAGGTTAGGTTAGGTTAGGTTTGTATTCAGTTACTTTCTGGATTATGTTGTCTCCTAGGGTAATTTACCGTTCGCCATCTACGTTTGATGTCATGTACTTTGTTTGGACAACGTTGATTTTTAGGCCTATGCGCTTTGTGGCCCTGTAGATGTCATCAATAAGTGTGACCAGTTCTTCTCTGCTTTCCGCTATTACTACTATGTCATCGGCAAACATGTGTTTAATTGCTCACTTAACATCGGCAATTAAGTGGTTGAGTTTCTCCCCGTTAATATTAAAGCCTCTGTTGTGGAGGTCGATTGTTTTTAGCGCGTCTTCCAGAACTAGTGTGAAGAGCTTGGGTGACATAGGGTCTCCTTGGCGCACTGCTCTGTTAATTGCCACGTCGAATTTTTCGTGTAGCTGGATTTATAGAGTTGCGTTTCGGTAAATGTTGTTAATTAGGTTTGCGTATCTGTGGTCTATTCTGGCGTGTTTCAGTGCTTACTGTAGTGATCCACCGTGTCGAAAGCCTTTCTAAAATTAATGAATGCTAGCCATAAAAGTATATTGTATTCCACGGCCTCCTGGAATAGTGTTCTCATCGTTTGCAGGTGTTCTGTAGTACTGTAGCCCTTCCTAAACCCAGCCTGCTCTTTTGGCTGGTAATAGTCTAACTTTGGTGTGAGACGGTTGGTTAATATTTTCGCGAATAATTTGTATATTTGGGATAGCAGGCTGATCGGTCTGTAATTTTCTAGGTTATCGGTGTCTCCCTTTTTGTGAATGATTATCACGAGGGCGTTTGTCCAGTCCTCTGGTATGTCCTCATTTTCCAGGCATTTTTTGAACAATATTTCTAGTAGGTCTTCTAGTATATCACCGTCTTGTTTTACCATCTCTGTCAGTATGTCGTCTTCGCCCGCTTCTTTCCCATTTTTCGTATGATGTAATGCTAATCTGATTTCGTCTTTTGTAATCTCAGAGTTGACGTTCATGACTTTCACTTCCTGGTCTTGTTCGGATGTGTCGCTCGTTACTTTCGTCTCGTATAGGTCTGGGCAGAATTCTTGTACCATTCTTATAATTTCGTGTCTTCTTTCGATTCTATGTTCTGTTTTGTCTTTGGTTCTGACGATTTCTTTCTTTGTGTTTGTCGCTAGTCTTCAGAAGACTTTTGTCTCTTTGTGTTTGTTTGGACCGTGTCTCACGAAAATAAAATTTTCCCGTTTGAAACAGGACTAGTCTAATCACTTACCCGTTAGGGTCGCTCGCGTCTCCTCCACGTGTGGATCGTCCTTCCGGCGCCTTTTTTATGGGAGGAAATGGTGATAATGGTTGGAGGAGCCCTTAAAATTGGTGTTTTCCAGACGTTGTATGCCGCTTCAGCCCCTTGGGCTCGTGATTACACCCCTGGTTGACTTGACTTAAAACGATAAACTTAAAGATGCGTGCACGTGTCGGTCGAGCTTGGTTCGCGCTTTGATTCTTGTCTTTTCGCTTCTCACACTCGAAGCATACTGCCGCAAATATATTAATTCGCGACGAAATTAATAGGTAAATCGAGCGATTTCGACCCAGGTCGACACATCGGTCTTCTTCTTTTAGTCGATGCCGAAATCGATTCAAATGTTGAATTAAAAACACAGATTTATTAAACAGTGTTGTTACAGTACTTTCTGCGCGATTTGCACATTGTGTTTTCTGATGTCCTCCTTTGCCATCTTTCTGGCGATTTTATTTGTTTCGGCGTATTCTGCTGATGATCTTTTGTTATTTGCTGTAAGTTGTCGTCTTTTATCTAGCATGTTTAGTGTTTGTGCGCTTAGTTTATTTTGTTTTCTAGTTTTTATTTCTGTGTACGCTTCTGATGCTTGGGTTATATATTATTAAGACTAGAACACTCGAAAGTAGACTGGGGTTGGTAATAATCTGTTGTATAATGCAATATCCTGCATGGTATTAGCAAGGGAAGTAGTTCTTTCAACATGAGATTTGTTTTGTAATCTAAATAAGACTTAATATTATAGAGCTGTGAACAGATTGAATATATTTATACATTCAGGCTATATTTTGCTTTTAATAAATTTATATAATTACCTATAATTAGTATGGTTTCACCAATAGTAAATGACCATTTAAATTAATAACTTGGTAAATTCATGTATTTCGCCACAAACATCAAATTTAAACCTAACTTTGCCAGTCATGTACGTTGTGTTCAAGTAAGTTTATTTCAATTTTTAATTGAAAAGAGCAAATAGCACTAATGAGAGATAAATCTTGAAGCGCGTCTGCTGATGGCTATTCGGCACATCTGCAGATGGTATAATATTATTAAATAGCCATGGCTATTATTAAATTTTCTATTTAACTTACGTGAACATGAACTTAAAAATATTGTTATTTATCTAGTACCATCGTTTAGTGCCACGACAGTGGACGGGGGCTAGTAATAAAATTTCAATATATGTTGCATGATTCAATATTCTGCGTGGTATTAGCAAGGGAAGTAGTTGTTTCAACATGAGATTTCTTTTGTGGTCTTAATAAGACTTAATATTATAGATCTATGAGCCGGTTGAATATATTAATATATTCAGGCTATATTTCGCTTTTAATAAATTTATGGTTTCACCAATAGCATTCTCTAGCAATAAAAATAATTTTGCTAGCTTCGAATCTGACTTTCTAAAACACTTGTTTGATTTTGTCTGGTCTTGTCTGAAGGCGGAGGATACAGCATTTACGTATCTGAAATTACTTTTAAAATAATTGCTTCTCCTCTATGTAACTCTGTCTGGTTTTGTTTGGTCTTTCCTTGTTTTGCTTGGCCATGTTCGATGTAACTATATTGCAGACTGCAGTTGTCATAACTAGTCTTGCCTGGCCTTGTCGTGTCTAGGATGGTCTTGCATTGTTCTTTTCTGGCCTTATCTGGTCTTGTCTGGGCTTGTCCGGTGTTGTCTAGGCTTGTCTGGTCTTGTCCGCTATTATTTGGTCTTGTATGAACTTGTATGGCCTTGTCTGGTTTTGCCTGGTGTTGTCTGGTCTTGTTTGGTCTTGTCTGCTCTTGTCTGGTCTTGCCTGGTCTTGTCTGGTCTTGTCTGGTCTTTTCTGGTCTTCTCTGGTCTCGTCTGGTCTTGTCAAGCCTTGTGTGCCCTTGTATGGTAATCTCGCCTAGTCTTGTCATGTCATGTCTGGTTTCGTCTTGTCTCTTCTTTTCTTGTCTTCAATGATCTTGTCTGTTCTTGTCTCGTATTCATTAGAATTCACTGTCTGGTTAGATCTTGTCTAGTCTTGATTTGTACTGTCTCTTGTTATAGTATAGTGTATCTACTATTCTATTGCATTATTGTATAAGATATTGTGTTGTGTTAAAACTTGCCTTGTCGAGATGAATAACGAATATATATTACTTACTAGACAATGAGGAGAATTATTTAGTTATTTTGTTTGCAGAAATTGCAGTTTGTACAATGTTATATAAAGAAATTAAAAATTAAATATTTTTAGAAACTCACGACAAGCAAATAAATCATAATGTGCAAGAGGGAATTAACAGTATTTAGATATTTATTTTTTGAAAAATGTACAAGAGGGAATTAACTTCAGTCTAAAGCATATAACAAATATTTTCATTATTTACATTTTCCTCCGGAAATCCTTCCCCCGGGAGAGAGGCAGCCAACGAAGGTACAGTCTGGGTCCAAGGTAATGACCCCTGCCGTAGAAACAACTGATGATTTATGAGCCATCCACTTGATCACCGTATTGATTCCATCCATATGGGAATCAAACTGCGGATCACAACAAAAAAATACGTAATGGATTAGAATTATTATTTCCACTAGTTTTATTACTTATTTTACGTTCATTCCAGTAAAAGCTTTGATTTTTTTAATATGCACATCTCCCTGACAATTTTAATGCGGAATCATTTACATTTGCATTAATAACACAGATGTATGTTGATTTTTTTGCATTAGTAACGCAGAAGTCAAACACAGATATCCAAAATAACGTAATAAAATTGAGTTCAATTTAATTAAAAGTAAATATTAATTTGATTTAATTTAGTTCCCTTGTTTGTTTTAGTATTGATCGTTAAGTTATATTTACCTATTCAAATTTAGATTTTTACTGATATTTACTTAGTTTATTCGATTACTCATTGTCTTACTTTAAATATTTACTTCTAAATATATTACATCAGATGAATTGAGACCGTACAAGGCCGTACAAGACTAGACAAAACCAAGCAATAAAAGACCAGGTGATAAAAGACAAGACCAGACCAGACAAAACCAGACAAGCCCAGACAAACCAGCCAAGACCAGACAAGTGCAGACAAACCAGACAACACCAAATAAGACCAGACAAGACCAGACAAGACCAGACAAGCCCAGACAAGACCAGACAAGACCAGACAAGACCAGACAAGACCAGACAAGACCAGACAAGACCAGACAAGACCAGACAAGACCAGACAAGACCAGACAAGACCAGACAAGATCAGACCAGATCAGACAAGATCAGACAAGACTAGACAAGACCAGACAATACCAGACAAGCCTAGACAAAACCGGACTAGATAATACCCGACAAGACCAGGCAAGATCAGACAAGATCAGACAAGACCAGACAAGACCAGACAAGACCAGACAAGACCAGACAAGACCAGACAATACCAGACAATACCAGACAAGCCTAGACAAAACCGGACTAGATAATACCCGACAAGACCAGGCAAGATCAGACAAGACCAGACAATACCAGACAAGACCAGACAAGACCAGACAAGACCAGACAAGACCAGACAAGACCAGACATGACCAGACAAGACGAGACAAAACCAGACAAGACCAGAGAAGACCAGACAAAACAAGAAAAGACCATGCAAGACCAGACAAGACCAAAAAAGACTTGACAAGACAAGAACAGACAAGGCCAGACAATTTCAGAATAGACCAGGCGAAACCAGAAAATAACCAGACTTGATCATTCAATACCAGATAGAACCAGACAGCACCGAACAAAACCAGACAAGACCCGACAAGACAAGACCCGACAAAACCAGACCATACCAGATAATATCAGACAAGACCATACAAGACTTGACAACATGTACATCCATATTTAATAACTATTAGAGAATAGTATTCAATTTATTCGCTAGTATGCGAATTTTGTCAAAATATATTTGCCCGGTGCTTATTTTATTTTGTCATATTTGTCTTCATATACTATATCATTGGCAACATTTAGTTAACCACTGCGTATTTGTATGTATATGGGTAGATATAATGTATGTTTTATATATGTTTCGATTTTGGAGATGACTTATCATTGGATTCGGCTTTACGTTGAGGATTTTTGTGGACTCGTTTTTGTGTTGAGGAAATATGTTGCCAGAAGAATCGGTTTAATTAATATAATATTGATAAGATTATACACTGCCGAGCATAAAATTAGGGTCACACCGTAATTTAAAGTTATTTTAATTTTTTTTAGTTTTTTCCGTGTTTTTTCCGTTGTAACAGTCTACTAACTGATTGCTTGAATAAAACAAAAGATTTTTCTTTCAAAAAGTTTATTGAAAGTAATGAAAATTAACAATTTTAATTTTATGTGCTAAGTAATGAAAATGAACAAGTTCACTTTGATATGTTTTTGTTGAAATAAAAGAAAGTTATAGGACAGCATAGCATTTGTTTCTGTGGTCTCATCTGTCTGTTGTAAATTGTTGTCATTGTTAGTGTTTTGCAATGAGCATAAATCCCGTTGTTTCGGCACAAATTGTGTCGGCTTAAATTGTGTCGGCTTTAGAAGACGGTCGCGGTCAGCGCGAAACTGCGAGAAACGTTGGTGTAAGTCTGTAGAGTTTGCAACGAGTATGGCGGCGGTTCTAAGAGACTGGTCTGCTCACTCGAGGACCTTCTTGAGGCCGAGGCAAAACTCAAACAGCTAGGGATGACCGCTTTCTCGTTTCTAGTGCTTTGAAAAACCAAACGGTCACGGCAGTTTCCCTTCGAAATCATCTGCAAGAAGTGAGAAGTGTAAACATAAGTGAGTGGGAAGTTAGGAGACAATTTATGCTGCTGGGTTATCTTCCCGAACTAGAGCTACAGGACCGCCGCTTTCCCGTGCACACCGGATTGCGAGGTTGAATTTTGCACGAGAACACTTGACTTGGACAATAGCGAATTGGAGACGCGTATTGTTTTTCGATGAACCGCAATTCTGTCTTACGGGCTCAGATAGACATGTAAGAATGTGGTGACGACAAGCCGAGAGATATGCTCAAGCGTGTATTGCCGAGCGACTACCATTTGGCGGAGGATCAATTATGGCATAGCGAGGCATATCTTTTGACACTCGCACGGAGTTAGTCTTTATCGAGAATGGGGCGTTGACTGCGCAAAGGTATCTGGCAGAGGTTCTAGAAGACCATATTTTTCCATTCATTATTATTCTTGGAGACGACGCAACATTTATGCATGATAACGCACAGCCCCACACTGCTCGGATAGTTACTGAGTATCTTGACGAGTGTGAAATCACGCGATTTGTTTGGACAGCTCGCAGTCTAGATTTAAATCCAATTGACCATATTTGGTTTGAGATGGGAAAACATTTACGAAGACATGTGCCGGCCCCCCGAAATTCTAGAGAGCTTCGCGACATACTGTTGCAAGAATGGGACAATCTTCCGCAGAACTTGATCCAAAATCTGATCCAGAGCATGACACGTCGTTTGCAAGCTGTTGTCATTGTCAGAGGAGGGAATATTCGCTACTGAAGTCCTTAAACTTTCTTTTGTTTCAACAAAAGCATATCAATGTAAAGTTGTTCATTTTCATTAGTTAGCATATCAAATTAAAATTGTTCATTTTCATTACTTTCAATAAACTTTGAACAACAAAAACCTTTTGTTTTATTCTAGCAATCAATTAGTAAACTGTTACAACCGAAAAAACACGAAAAAAACTAAAAATTTCTAAAATAACTTCAAATTATGGAGTGACCCTAATTTTATGCTCTGCAGTGTATATTATATGCTGGTCGGTAATGTACGTTATTTAAATATAATTTATCTCGATTTAATTTCTTCAAAATTTGATTTAACTTTAGTTTTGCTCGTCTTAGGTTTAATTATATCTAGTCCTGGCGATATCTCACGTAGTTTTGTTCAGAATTTGTCCGGCGTTACTATGTGACTCAAAATAAACTCAGAATTACATCTTTGTATAGTAAATGGCATAAGTATAGTAAATGGCATAGGGATCCGATGTTACTGGAGTAATATCCTTTAATTTGAAGTGATTTTAAACGGCATATTCATAATTGACGATTTCGCATACTGGAAATGGTATAATACTTGGAAGTCACAGTCTCGACTGTCGTGAGAACTTGTTCAGTATACTTTTTCAATAAGCGGCTTTACATAATTGCCTACAACTAATTTTGTTAAACTTAATAATGAATATACAGCCAGATCAATTCGACGAGACAAGAATATTCAGTCCAACAAAATAAAAACACTTAAATTAGTAGTGATTTTATAAAGGCGATTAATAAAAGCAAATCTAAAATGTATGAAAAATAAGAAATTCTGAATTCTTATTATTGTAGTAATTCGTACATTGTAGGAATATATTTGTTTGTCTTCTTACACCTAACTATGTCGTGTCACTGTCATATGAGTTATGTGTCGGTGATAACCATGAACTTTGATAATATCTGAACAACGTTTACGGACATCCGATATCTACGTCTTACGTACTTTACGTCTGTCAAGATGTTTATTGACATTCATTAATCATTTTGAAGATTGCTCAGTTTATATAGGCATAAGGTCAACCTGAAGAGTCATTTTTATTAATTAACAGGCGTGAGGCTGGTTGGCAGCAGCTCGCCATTCTTCCCGTCTGTCCGCCTTCCTATTCAGTTCACAGTATGAGGCACAACTCATATCTTCCAGTATTTGACTCATGTACTCTAGTCTGGGTCTTCCTCTATAATTATTGCCTACTGTTCCCTCAATTATAAGCTTCAGTAGTCCATTGTGTCGTAATATGTGGCCCACAGGGTGATTTCGTCTTCTTTTTAAATATTTAAGGATCATTTCTTACCAGCTGATTTTCGTAGTCCTTGTATAGCACCAGGTTTCAAATGCTAGTAGTCTTTTTCTCTCCCTCTCTCTCCTTTTGTCCAAGATTTGCTGGCATATAGCGCGACGCTCCATACATAGGACTTCAACATTTGTATCCTCACATCAAGACGTATGTTCTTTGCAGTAAATAGGTTCTTCTTTTTATAGAAAGCGTTCTTGGCTTGAGCAATCCTACTTAATATTTCTCTGATGTTTTTTCTATTATTCCTTATTTTACTTCCCAGATAATTAAACTCATTTACTTCTTGTATCATTTCATTTATTAACTCTATTGCTTTCTGGTTTTCGCCATTTCTACTGCAGATCAAAATTTTTGTTTTGTTTGTAGGTATTTATCCGCATAGTAAATAATTCCTACATTATTTTGTTCAGGGAACAACCCTGCCATACACCTTTTCTGACGTGTGCTGTTTATTCCTTGCTACCACAACAAACTATTCCAGTTTCTTGCTTATAGATATTATAGATGAGTCTTCTTTCTCTAAAGTTGATACCTGAAGAATGCTGAATAGAACATTCCAGTTCACATTGTCAAACGCCTTTTCAAGGTCGACGAACGCTAAGAAAGTAGGTTTGCCTTACTTCATCTGCTATTCTGTCACTTGCCTCAATGCCTAGATTACCTGTCTTGTTCCGACTCCTTTACTAAACCCAAATCGATCATCAGATAGATTTTCACCAATTTGTGTTTCTATTCGCTTCATAATAATTCTGGTGACTATTTTTGATGCATGACACACCAGACTCAATATTCTTATTGTTTACATGATCTTGCATTTTATTTTTTAGGTATAGGTACTATTAGGCAAATCACAAGACAAAATATAAATTTGGGCAATGGCTTCCTTGTAAATATTTATATTGTTTATGTGTATTGTTTCACCAATAAGTTAGGTTAGGTTTCAATATGGAAACTGATACATTGAGAATTTAGTGTTGTAATCACAGCCACAGCATGGATGCCTGAATTTTATCCAATAGCCAATGGCTCAAAATTTTGATAGATATAGGAAGCAAATTAGGATTGTTACTGAATTAGGAAAAGTTTGGATTATAAAAAATGCACAGGTCTTAAGTGACAAAAATGTTGACAATGATCAATCTCACTCGGTAACATTCTCAGACTATAAAGCAGACTTTATAACAGACATATTAGGTTACATCACTGTTCTCTTTCTCTATGAAACAAACTGGTTGTGGTTTGAATATGTTTTACAGAAGAATATAGAACTTTATGAAGCAAAAATAACTTTTCTCCATCCAGCTAGATGTATTTAAAGTCATTAGTCAAAGTCTAGGCAATTCTCCAGTCTTGTAAATATTACATACTAAGTTGTACAGTTCTTTTTTCAACTTGTCGCCTGATTTTTTCAATAGTCCTCCCGGTATGTTATCCACCCCAGGAGCCTTGTTTCTTTTGAGATCCTGCAATGCTTTTTCAAACTCTCCTTCCATGATAGGTGCCTCTATGTCATCCTTCGTTATTTCATCTTCTTTCTCCGTGGGAAAATTAACACCGTTTCCACTGTACAGTTGTTTCAAATATTCTTTCCATCTTTTCTCTATCATTTCGTCATCATATATTAACTTTTCATTTTTGTTCTTAATGCTTATTGTTTTTGGCTTTCTTGTTTTAAGGAACCTCTTAATATCCCTATACGCCATATCCATTTTTCTTGTTTTCATGCTGTTATTTTTGCCTACACATAATCCCATTGCACTGCACCTTGTCTTGTTTTGTCCTCTTATTATCTTGTTTCTTAAGGTCTTGTATTTTTGCTTTTCATCATCTTAATTTGTGTTTTTATACTGTTTTCTTTCCTTTATCATATCTACAACTTCTTGACGTATCCACTCTTTTCTATTTTCTTTTTTTCCTAATACAGTTTCTGTTGAGTGTAAAATGATCTTCTTTATCCACTTTTATTATTTTGATCCACTTCTCTTCTACTCCCAAGTGTTCTTGAATGTCTCTTATGTTATTGTTAGTTTCTTCTATATAATTCCATTCCATATTTGAGTGGACTCATCTTTAAGTTTAGAAATATCCAATTGTTTCTTTTCTTTCATCTTTAATCTTTTGAACTTTATTTCACAATGTATGATGACTGGGTTATGGTCGCTGTCGATATCAGCTCCCGGGTAACTTCTACTATCTTTCACAAGATTCTTAAATCGTTCCTTTTCTAATATGTAGTCTATCTGGGCCCTTCTTAGGTCTCCCAGAGCTTTCCAAGTGTATCTTCTTCTTGGATGCTGTTGGAATGTAGTATTCGTTATAACTAATTTATGCTGTATACCAAAACTCTACAAGTCTTTCGCCTCTCTCATTTCTTCTTCCCAATCCGTACTTACCAACAAGATTTCCTTCAGCTCGTTCTCCGAGGGTTACTTTCCAGTCAACAAGTATAATAAGGTTTTCTTCCCCCATTATTTTAGCTACAGGTTCACGTAGGTTTTCATAACATTTCTCCACCTCTTCATCTACCTCTTGTGTTGTCGGCATATAAACTTAGACTATCACAGTATCCTTTGGTTTAGTTTTGATCCGTACCAAAATTAATCATTCATTATATTGCACGAATCCCTTTACTCTGTTTTCTAGTTTTTTATGCTAGATAATGCCAACTCCACCATATCCTGGTTTAGTTTTTGCTGTTCCAGAACGAATTATCTGATAATTTCCACTCCGAAAGTCTCCTGCTTTTGGCCATCTCATTTCTGTTATATCGTATGGCGATCTACAAATTCACTTATAAATATAGTTGATGTATGTACATATATGTGTATAAAACTATCACTTCTGCAGATTGACTAACAATCAAGATAAATATATTATACGAATACATTTGAAATATAGGCTATGGGTTATAAATCCATATCTACAGAGGCCAACCAATTCACGGCAGCAGGATTGGCATTCAGTATCTCGTTCATTTGTCCTTCAAATCTTCTTATTGAACACTCGTGGGCTATATGAGCTACGGTTTGATCTGGCGCTCCACTGTCCACAGTCGTAAGAATCCCCACTTGTATAACATGGACTTGCATGGATGGACTTTGCATGGACTGGCGTGGCCAGTTCTGATGCGGTTAAGGCTACACCATGCTTTCCTAGGCATTTGCATTCCTGCGAGAGGAACGGTGGGATCCTCATGGTCATTATGTTTAAAATCAAGATTGGATGTCCATTTGGTTTTCTAAGCTTCTCTTATATGAAATGGTTTGTGATGCGTTAGTACCTCATCTTGCCAGATGGGTTTTTAGGACTTAAGACGACGGCCTGTAACGTTATCCAATATCATGTGGATTGGCAGATTTCTTGGGTGTTCAGTGTCGTGTAGTTTGTCCCATTCGCGAACAGTAGCTTGTCGTCTTCTCAGATCTGGTGGTGCTAAATTCGTTAATGCGTGGAGCCAAGGTACTGGAGTGGACTTTAGGGTTCCTGATATGATTCTCATGCTATCATTGAGGTGCACATCGGCTTTGTTAGTATGAGAAATGTTGTACCACACTGGTGCACAGTATTCTGCCGTTGAAAGAACAAGTGATTGAGCTGCCGCGGCATGCGGTTCGTAGTGTTTCTGCTTTTGCTCCCCAAGTAGTCCCAGCCAGTTTTCTGATTATGTTGTTCCTGGTTTTTAGTTTTTGTTCAGTTATCTCCAAATGTCTTTCATATGTTAGGGACGGGTCTAGTGTTACGCCAAGGTATTTGGGGTGGCTGTTGTGTTTTGCTCTTTTGCCACAGAATATGACATTCAGGTCTTTATTTGCAAGGCGGTTATTAAGATTGAATGCGCATACTTCGGTTTTGCCTGGATTTGGGCATAGTCGCCACTGTTTGTAGTATCTCCCGAGCTTTTCAAAGTCCGCCGTTAGAGTTTTCTCACCATCCTCAAGGAGCCTGCTTTGAGCGGCTATAGCGATTTCATCAGCATAGAATTAAAAATGTATAATTCTTTGTTAAGAATTTAAGTAAATTATGTAAGTAATAAAAGTAATTTATTTAAGTCATTTCTGCTATACGCAATACATGTAAATCTATCCTTTCCTACTTCATGATCAAGTTTTTTAACTTTCCAGTCTGGAGTAAGGTCCGTACATTCCCGGTACCGATTCTTCTCTGCTTATTTTTTGAATTGGCTTCTCCATCTGTCCCTCTACGGAGATATGAGTGGAGGATTATTTTTCCTTTGGAAAACTTTACTATTGTAGAAGCTAACACCACTTCATTAAAGATCTTTAATGAAGTGGTTTGCCTTTGCCTTCTTCATCCTATGCCGTTGGCTAACTAGTGGCACATCCGCCTTTAGTGGAAGTTTCCTGCCTCAAGGGCTTGAGAGAGCCCTGTAATTAAAAATCAATCAAGTAGTACTCTTTACAATATTATGTAGTACAATTTATCACTGACACTGATACAATTTCATGGAAATGAGCGTATTGTGCTCTGATACAAAACTGACGCGTATGAATAGAGATTTAGAATCATTAAAAATATATTATATAATTATTTGTTATAACTTATAACAAATAATAAAAAAAAAATTGTAACAAATAATATAAAAATAATAATTATTTGTTATATCTTATAACACGGTTTCAATATATCTTACAATGTATTCCCCGTATTTGTAGTATGTCTTGGTATTATTCAACATTGTTCAACTGTTCAACATACAACAGGGCACTCTGTGGTCACGATTTCGATGCAACACGGAACGCGATTCGTTCAACACGGTTTGTAACAGAACGAATAAATTGTGTTAAATGAAAGTTGGCTATATAAACACACAAAGCACTGTTTCAACTAAATTTTGTAATTTACAAAATGTCTAGTTTTTTTAGAACTTCAAGTCTGATTTATTAGTATATTTAATCTAATTTTGTTTTCAATGATCGTACATGGCCTTGTTTAATCTTATCTAGTCTTGTTTATTATATTTCTATTATTCTCTGCCCTTGTCCTTGTTTAGTGTGCAATGTAGTTTATACTATTGCTGTCTACTATTTACAAGTTTCTGCATTTTTTCTTGTCTTTAAACCTAAGCGAACTTTGTCTTAGCAATTATTGTGTTCGTTGTCTTTGCTTTTCAATTTCGGAAATAAAAGTTTATTTCCTGTTGTCTCGTTAGGACTATGATTATTGTTGTTACAAAATTGAACGGTACTGTCATAACACGGTTTCTATATAACACGGTTTCATAACAGATATCGATTAAATCGTGTTATATCCGTATTATCCGTTTTACAATATAATTATGGCTGTTACAAAATAGAACGATATTCTCATAACACGGTTTCTGTATAACACGGTACGTAAGTCTATATTGAGCTTAACACGGTTGCATAACATATATCGAATAATCCGTGTTATATCCGTATTATCCGTCTTATAATCCGTGTTATATTTCGCTGCCTAAACCAAACAAAAACTTGATTCAACTGACTTTTGTAATTTACACAATGTCTAATTTATCTAATCGTGTCTACTCTGATGTATTCTTGTCACATCTTAATCTAATTTTAACTAACCCCATACAGTCCTGCTTCATTTAGTCTTGTTTAGTCGGCTCCTCTAAATTTCTTTAGCAATGGTCATGGCTAAAACATAGTCATCAATCATTTTCTTTAGTTTTGTATATTATTTCCTAGCTTGGCGAATATTAGCTAGTAGGTTTATTTTTCTTTGATTTTGTCCACTTTATTCTGATCTATTCTTGTTACATCATATACCAAATAATTATTATTACAGAAATTCTAAAAGTTCCCTTCCTTCCAAAACTTACTTTTGAGGAGTGCTTGCGTTTGAATAAACTATATGAGTCTCTCCAGTTTGATATGAATATATTCTTGAAATACTTGAATTATATTTTTCAATTTTAATAAAGTATTTATGATGAGGTTTAAAAAAGTAAGATTTCGGTCATGTATGAATAAATGGCAACGGCACAAAGGATAAAAATTTTAATTTAAAAAATGTTCCATTTCCATTTTAATTTCGCAATATTGCAAACACGCATAAAGCGCGAGAAAATAAAAAGTGTAAAAGAAAGGAAAAAAATATCTAAATTCGCGTCGGTTTAGAAATCACGTCCCGGCGCCTTCGCCGCTTTCGCACCACCTTTTTTCCACAAACACAAATCAAACATTCGAGAGAATCTCGTGCAGTAAAAAGCGGTAGAAACTTACAGCCAAAATATGATTAAAAAAATATTTGTCTGCTGCGGCTTAAAGAATATTTTTTAAGGAATCGATATCCTGTTATTTTTTTCCGCATTGTGTCTCACCCTAACAATGCCAGCAGGAACAGGGAAACATTATCGAAGTAATAAAGAATCATAATATAAAGCGAAGACGGGGATGGAGTGCGAATACGTGGAAAAATATTTATAAGCGATTTTTGTTAAAGCCGTACAACGTTTTCCACCAATTATTTTCGGCCGAAATAACTGACATAAAAACAAACTTTTACAATGCACTTAATTATACAAATAAGATTCTGATTTTAATTACGTCCAATTCATCAAAGGAATTAGGTTTATAAGACGGGGATATTCAAAATAAAGATAATAGGCGTAATTTTGGGGGAGAAATCTTTAATTTAAACTTTAAATCTTTAATTACACGAGAAGGAAAAAAGCCTGGGCAGGATTTCATTCCAGCAAGCACAACAAAATCCTTTAAATATTTGAACGATTAAAACATTTGCTTCTACTTTCGCTGACAAATTTAACTTGTAAATTTAATAACAATAATTTTAAAATTTTAAATTTTGCCCAAAATTTTAACGCAAAAAGCAGAAAACTAAAATATGAATGTATAAATCTCCATTTGTGGATTTTTCTTATTAAATTAATCTTTGTCTTGTAATGGATTTAGACCAATTATAGTTTTCTTTAGGGTATTATTAAAGGGCTCAGTATAATCTCTATTAATATAATCCCTCCTTGTAGTTTCAAGTTTAATTCATTAATAATTTCAAGTGCGCAGGTAGTGTGCAAACTAGGCGAGTATCAGCGCTTCGTCTCTCAAAACCAAATTTACTAAGAGAATTAAAGACTATTATTAATATTTAGCAGTTACTTACAGAACTTCTTTTTCATCAATATTATTTTCAATTTATTCCATCTGTGATTACTGTAAAGTCTGATAAAATTGTGTATATTAATTTTTGAAATGTTGTTTAAAAGCAAAGTTGAATACGAATTGTTACATTATATTCTAACCCAGTGATTCTCAAGGTCTGCGACGAGGCACTTTTATATGCCGCCAAATTCTTGACGTGTGCCGTCAAATTTTAGAAGTGCAAACAATAAAAATTATTTGGTATGTACTTTGATACAGCTAGTATAGTTTTACTACAAATCTGAGGCTTGGTAAAGAATATGGGTTTTTAACTTAGTGTTGCGGACTTTTTACCCGGGTGTAACTGTTGTTAATCGTCTTTGGCAAAACTCTTTTTTCTTTAAAAAAATAATAAACGTGGCAACGTCAGCCTAGTTGCTTGCGCCTCCACCATTTGATACTTGAAAATGTTAATTTTTAACAACAAAAACACGAATATTTATTCAACCAGGCAACGTAAAAGCTTACTTTTACTTTCAGATCCTAATTAAAGAGTGCCAAAGACGATTAACAACAGTTACACCAGGAAAAAGTCAGCAACACTAATTAAAAAAAAAACCGTATTCTTTACCATGCCCCTAATCTGGATTAAACCCAGACAAAACTATTTACTAGCAGAGTTTTCGGATAAAACGTAGCTCGATGCATGTAAGCCGTGGCAGAAATTAAAACTAACGTAAAAAGACAATATTTTACTGATTTCACGTTTTTAACCTAGGTTAGATCAAAGGGGAGATTGGGTAATATTAGAACAGATAGATCCAGAGAACATATCAAGCGGTGGAACGACTACTCGTTCCAAAATTTAAAAAAATAATTCAAATTACGACCTTTTTCAAATTACGGTAAAATTACCTTGCGACTTGCAGCGGATGTAAGGAGGCAAGCGCTATAATCCGAGTTTTCAATTTTACCATAAGGTAGACTTCCAAGCAAAGCGGATCTGGCGTCACTAATGCAGCGATACTGACGCGGTGACATAGCGATAGTATTAAGCGCTATGGAAACGCAATGGAGGCGCAATTTGAGCTCAGTACTGGCGCACTGACGCTGAGCCCATCAGTGTCGCGGCGCTGGCATGGGGCCTCATACATTACCATTAGCCATTTTGCTCGGGGTACAACGGATATCCGTGCATGTAAGGAGGACGTGCTAGTTGCAAGGTAAATTATTTGAATTATTTTTTCTTATTTTTGATCGAGAGGTCGCGATAACGTAAAATATATGGTCTGGATTTATCTGATCTAATATCACCCAATCTAACCTTCAACCTAACCTAGCTTAAAATTGTTAAAAGCGGCAATACATTGTCTTTTTACGTTAGTTCTAATTTCTGCCACGGCTTCCATGCGCGAATCTCCGCTTCAGCTGAAAAACATATGTGATTTATTCACTAGTGCAATAAAAGTCTCCATGACAACGCATAGAAATAAATCACTTATGGGCTCCGTAAACATAATCCTAAATGTTGGCTGACGTTCTCTTTTGATCGCCAATCACATAACTTATGATACTTACATATTTTTTTTGTATAAATGTCATGATTTCTGCCGGAGTAATCTTTCCGCGTTACCATCTAACAATAATTCTTCGGATGTATCCAGTTATGATTAATAAAACACAAATTAATTAAACACAATTTTTTTTTATACATCGGTTCTATTACGCTCTCCGACGTCTTCCGATTTCCATCTTCCATCTTCCTCGGTCCGTCCACAGTCCATCTTCAATTTCCCTATCTTTCAGTTCGCCCTCTATGCCCTCTCGCCAGCTTCTTTTGGGTCTACCCCGTCTTCTTCTGCCAATAGGTTGCCAGTTCATCATTTGTTTTGGAATTCTCTGTTCAGGCATTCGCTGCACATGGCTGAACCATATAAGTTGTTTATCCCTAATATATTCTGTTATTGTGTGTGTAATCCCCATTATCTCTCTGATGCGCTCGTTCGTTATTCGTTCCGTTCTCGATCTTCCGGCCGCTCTTCTCCAGAAGTCCATTTCCGTCGCTCTCAGTGTCTGTTCTGCTCTGATTTTCAGGGTCCATATTTCCGAGCTGTATGTTGTGATGCTTTTGATTATGGTGTTGTATATTCTTTTTTGTTTTCCTTAGTGATATTCTTATCTCATATCACGCCATTCAGTAAGGAGATAGCAGTTCTTCCCATGTTGTTCCTTTCCTTTGTTGCTGTGTCCATTGTACCGTCTCGTGAAATAGTTACTCCTAGAGATTTGTATTGTTTGAAATGTTTAATGACCTTTCCGTCTTCCACTTCCATATCCTGCTGTTCCCCTCCTATACACATGCACTCGGTCTTTCATATATTCATTTCTAATCCCCATTTCCCGTATTCTTCGATGAGTTTTCGTGTCATAAAATTGAGATCATCATAGTCCTGACCGATTACCACCTAGTCATCCGCGAAGCATAGCGTGTAAAGTAGCATATTGTCAGTGATGGGTATCCCCATCATTTCTAATCCCCATTTCCCGTATTCTTCGATGAGTTTTTGTGTGATATTCTTATCTCATATCACGCCATTCAGTAAGGAGATAGCAGTTCTTCCCATGTTGTTCCTTTCCTTTATTGCTGTATCCATTGTACCGTCTCGTGAAATAGTTACTCCTAGATATTTGTATTGTTTGAAATGTTTAATGACCTTTCCGTCTTCCACTTCCATATCCTGCTGTTCCCCTCCTATACACATGCACTCGGTCTTTCATATATTCATTTCTAATCCCCATTTCCCGTATTCTTCGATGAGTTTTCGTGTCATAAAATTGAGATCATCATAGTCCTGACCGATTACCACCTAGTCATCCGCGAAGCATAGCGTGTAAAGTAGCATATTGTCAGTGATGGGTATCCCCATCATTTCTAATCCCCATTTCCCGTATTCTTCGATGAGTTTTTGTGTCATATAACTGTTACGTCTTTTGAATTGTTTGATCATCATAGTTCTGACCGATTACCACATGGTCATCCGCGAAGCATAGCGTGTAAAGTAGCATATTGTCAGTGATGGGTATCCCCATCATTTCTAATCCGCATTTCCCGTATTTTCCGATGAGTTTTTGTGTCATATAATTGAGATCATCATAGTCCTGACCGATTACCACCTGGTCATCCGCGAAGCATAGCGTGTAAAGTAGCATATTGTCAGTGATGGGTATCCCCATGTTTCTACATTTGTGTTTCCAAGTTCTTAGGGCTGCTTCTAAATATATCTTAAATATTGTTGGTGACAGACAGCAGCCCTGTTTCAATCCCTTCGTTACTATGAATCCAGGTGTGCCTTTTTACCGATTTTTATTTTTGTTATGGATTCGTTGTATAGTATCTGGATCGCTCTAATTAATCCGATTAAACACAATAAATACATTAAATAAAATTCTGACGCACGAATCAACAATTTTATTGTTACCATGACAACACCACAATCATAGTCAAATTTTCTTTGAATTGTTTCTTGTTTAAACAAAAGCAAAATTAAATAAAAGGTTGTATTTCACTCGCGGATGAAATTAAGGTTTAATTCGCGAATTTAAATTGAATTTATCAATCCTCTCGCTTAACCTCAATTTTATACCCTTGCATAATAAAGAACTATTAAACTCATTTTATTGTTGGTGTGCCGTCAAATTTTGATGTTGAAAGTGCAGCCCAAGAGAAAAAAGGTTGAAAATCACTGTTCTAACCTTTCGATTGTGTCGCATATTTGTACTTGACTAGATGTAATAGGGATTATTTAGCTAAAGCCATTTAAGTAAATAAGTTTTTGTACTTCAGTACCTTTAGTGAAGTTGTTCCTGGCTATGCATTTTATTACTGAGAGGACTAGAAATTTTGACGTATAAACATCAAACGTGCCGACAACAATATCTACTATATGATCCTTATAATGTGGTTTAGTACGTAAATTTAGTGTTATCTATTAAGATTTGCGCAATTCAATTCCTTTCATATAATTTGATGTATCAAGGTTTGTACAATTCAATTTTGTCCGTTTACTGAATTGAATTGAATTTTAAAAATGTAATTTTGTTTAGCAAGGTATACGCAACTCAATTTTGTCTACTTAGTTTTGTCTATTAAGATTTGTATAGCATTAAAACTGCCTGCAACTGCCCCTACTATTTAATCTTTATATTATTTTAGTTTAGACGTAGCAAATAGCTATCGAATTGTTGTAATTGTAAAAATAAAATAAATTGTTTAAATTGTTGTAATTGTAATTGTAACTTTATATTAATATTGGCAAAACTACATTATAGATAATCGTATAAACTTAATAAGGAACACAGCCTAAATGAATATAATAACCTTTCCGGAGCTCAATAACATACGAACACAAATCTCTTGTGAAATTTGCCAGTTATTTACTAGCTTTCAGTCCACCTTCGTGACACTATACGAAAACCATAAAAATAACATTAATTTTAAGATCATGTCTTTCCGATAACTTAAGTAAGTAGCCATATGCAGACCCGTTTTGAGATTTATCTCTCATCAGTCCAGCTTTGCTTTTATTAATAACAATTTGTAAAACATGTGGGTTTCACGTGAGCTTAGGCAAGGTTGAATATATTTATATATTCAGGCTGTGTTCCGATTGTTTTAAGACTAAAAGTATAGCGTTTTCAAATAAGTAAATAGTTAAGGCCTTAGGCCTGAAAAAATAGGCTTTTTGGGGATTTTTTTTCAGAAAAACTACAAAATAAATCGAGATAAAAGAAACGTGATTTTATTATCTATATCAGTGACTGCTTACAATAATTTTTTTGAAGCGATTTATTACAAAATGGCGGCTGTGCAGCGTTTTTGCGACGACGTCTTTTTTTTTCGGGGTCCACGGCCGGACTAACAGCTCCTGTAATTTTTAAAATAATAATGAGCAAATGAATTGCCCGATTATATATAGTAATTGCTATAGAAGTACGTAGAATTTTTGCGATATATTGATTTTTGGCCAAATGGCGCCCTTCTAAAGTGAAAAGTGAAAAACTTGCCAGAAAAATTGTCAGATAATTGTTAATAACAAATGAACTACGCAATATAAAAAAAATCCTACGTACTTCCATAGACAATGTATATTTCAAGATATTTTCAAAATTTCAAGTTAATCGGTTGAAAATTGCTTGAGTTACGAGTCCGGCCAACTTGAAAAATACAGTATTGAGATAAACGCGTTTAAAGTTTTGAGTAGTAGAAAATCATGAATAATTTCACAATACCTTTATTCTGCGATGCCTGCACCATACAATTGGCCTTCCAGATTATCTTCCTGCTCTTGCTTTTCTTTTCTGCTTGATCTTGAAGCGATTCTTGCCTCTTTTGCCCGGTCGGACAGCAATCTTTCTGCAAGCTTTATGCGCTGTTTGTCGATCTCCAGGCACATTTCGTAGCTGTTCGGGCCGATTTCCAAGTTCATTGCTTTGATTATGTGCAAAATTGAAACAAACCCGTCATTGAACACACAAACTGCAATATCCGTGTATCCATCCAAGATTGTTTTACCACTCGAAATGGATTTCGGGGCCAATGCCCACACAGTGGAATTGAAGCTTTCATTATTGTTTTGTGTGTAACCACCGATGCACCGAGTTAGAAGATCTTCACTGGTCAGTTCTTCATAGATTGGTTTGATAACTTCATAGACTTCAATTGCAAGAGCTGGCTTATGTTCGTACTCAGCCAAAGTATTTGTAGCTTTAGCGCGATGCACCATGAATCCTCTCCAATAGGACATTTGTCGTGCTGCGGTTTATCATCAGTAGATAATTTGTGATCCAGTGTAGCCCATATACTGCTTCTCATGTTTTTAACTGAATCACTGTTTCTACGAATCGCTAATCCATAATAAATAGATAGCTCGTCTATAAGTTTCCCAGTCATTTTGCCCCTTCCACCGAGACCTTTTGTCTTCTTTTTCAAATTACGTAGTCGGGTGCCCATTCGCTTTTGCACGTGATCCATGCACTCTTTCTTGAGTACTGTGAAATCCTCATACGGCTTAGCATCTGTAATGCCTTTGAAAGTTTCAGTGCGGCGAAGCATCTCAACAACTGAATCGACTTCCATTTTTCCTGCCGATCCATCGTGATTCACAGTGCATTCTTCTGCATGATTTTCTGCCCACTGCACATATTCTTCGGTATATTTTTTTTTAGCCCAATATTCACACGCCTTACAGTTTTTTGATTTCACTACACAATCAACGATTTTTTCACCGTTATAGCCAATAAGAGTCGTTATCCCATACAAAGACGTAAATCCACGTTTTCTCCACGAGCCATCGCCTGATACTACAATTCCATTTTCTCCATTTTCAATAGATACGGTTTTCTCTTCTTCCGCAGCTCTCATCATACTGTTCTTGCAAACTAGATTGGTTGCAAAGCTCATTTTTTTGACAATCTTATCGTAGAATGAGTGAAAGATAGGCCGAGGTAATTCCGTTAATGCACAGAATTTTCTTATTCCGTGCCAACCAACTACAAGCAATCGCATGGCAATTATGATTCTACGGTTGATTTCGTAGCCTTTCTCAACAAGTAGACAACTCGGTATCTCAGTCTTTTCACAATTCTCACAGGACACTACTAGTTTGAATCCCAAACCACGCTTACTGCTTTCAATAAATTTCACTTCCGATTGACATATCTTACAAACGACAGCGTTCGAAATAGCTGAAAATACTGCGATAAAGTTAATTATACGATAGCCAAACGCTGGATCCACTTCAATATCATATAAATATTCCAATTGCTTTAGTTTTTTTTGCCGATGTACTGGCATTCAAGTCGTCTGGTGCTTCTAGCTCATGGCGATTCAATGGTCTTCTTCGAGATATTTTTGGTCTCTTTCTATTGCAAAACGACGTTTTTATTCCTTTCTTCGCACTGTACACTACTTTATCACTCATTGTAAAAACTCAATAATTATACAGGGTAAAATAAATGGAAGTTCACAGAAATATCGAGGAAAACAAGTGTTCGTCGACTAGCGTCCTTCTCAAATGCTTGGCTGTGCCCAACTAACTAAAAGAGACGTTCGACAAGGATAAACTCGTCTAGACTAGTCAGGAAATAAATATTTTCAATAACATCTGCCGTATACCGGCTCTAGTCCCCTAACGTACTTTCCCCCTAGCGCTCACAAAAGGAGCTCGCTGCGGACCAGATGGCCTTGTACTAAAATTCGAAAACCGAGTACCTAAAGGTTTTTCGCGGCCATAATTTTCTGGGACACCATTTTTGAGGTCCTAAGGAACCATTTGGAATTTAAAAAAATAAATTAATTTTTCGAAAATTCTACGGTGGCCTAAGGCCTTAATGTGTCATTTCTGAAATGTCCCCTGCATTACTCTCTGAATTGTAGGTTAAGCAAAATGTGTAGGTCTTGTTTCTGTGCTCTGAATATGGTGTTAATATAAACTCCATCACCGCAGAATATACTACCAAATCTAAGATGAGATTGGAAATTTGCAAAAAAAAAACATTTTCAAAATATGTATCTAAAGATCTTATTCTTGTTATTAAACTACAATCTTCAAAATACGTATTTACTCAGCATTCTTAAAGTATATACAGCTTTATTAAGTTTCGTTAATACCTTGTGTATGTGAATTGACCAAGCTAGGTTACAGCCGAAATAAAGACTCATAGAAAACTGATTCTCAATATCTACATCCTCATTCCCAACTTGTACCATATATACATAGGGTATGTTTCTGTAGATCGCTTCGTTCGGAAGATTATTATATTGGTCTTAATAATAAGGTACTAACCTTTTTCTGTACACGATTGGCACTGAAACCAATCTTTCCAAATTTTTGCCACATTAAAATTTTTTTAACACAGGAAGTAATATAGTTAAGGAAGTAAAAAATTTTTTTAACACAGGAAGTAATATAGGAATACTAGGAGGTTCAGAAAATATCCGAACTTTTTATTTATTTTACAAACTATTGGTCCTTGTCTCCTTCAAAGTACACCATTCACTCTATTTAAGCACTTTTCCCAGCGCTGTTTTCATTTCGCGAAGCAGTCCTGCTTGGTTTCATTTTAGATGGCCTTTAAGATCTGTGACGAATTTGCTGCGATGTCATCAATTCTCTGAAGACGGTGTCCGCAAATAGCTAATAGCCAGGTCTGACGAGTAAAGACAGTCATCAGAATTTTGGCACAAAACTGACGATTGACAAAGCTGAGTGTGTCGGCAGATTGTCCTTGCGGTGCAAGAACTATGAGTTGTTACAATTCTGATCACTTTCTGTGGAATTTTTGTCGTAACCATTGCAAAACTCCATTGACAGAATACACACTCACTCACTCACTCCGTTGGTTTCTTTGAGACGTGACAATCCCGTATCGCTCTCTTTTTCTGCTTCCATTCCTTCCTATCTAGCGCCGCATCCTCCCATCCAGTGGCACCCATCTGTCTGCAGTCAGACGTTACCTCATCTTGCCATCTACTCCTCGGCCTTCCAGGGGGTCTTGAACCTTCCATATTCTTCTCATAGATCTGGCGAATTATTCTGGGAGTATCCATTCTGATCACATGTGCACCATCCCATTACAGCCGTCTCGCTTTCATGATGTTAACTACCCTGGGTTGATTGGCTAACTTGTACAGCTCATGGTGAATGACTGATTGCTCAATAATATATATTATATTGCTTTTCTATATGGTACTCACTCGCGACTATCGATGGGAATCGTGCACGGGAAGCGACGATACCGTGCCACTCTCACTTTCTGTCTCCATTCCTGCCTATCCAGCGCCGCATCCTCCCATCCACTGACGCCCATCCGTCTGCAGTCAGAGGTTAAATCATTTTGCCATCTACTCCTCGGTCTTCCAGGGGGGCCTTCAGCCTTCCATCTTCTTCTCATAAATCTAGCGAACTATTCTGCGAGCATCCATTCTGATAACACGTGCACCTTCCCATTGCAGCCGCTTTTATGATGTTCACTACCCTGGGTTGATTGGCTATCTTGCAAGGCTCATGGTTTGATCGGAGATCCCATCTTTGAGTTTCCTGGTCAAAAGTGGGAGTGGGAAAATTTTCGTGTACACCTTGCTTTCGAAGACTGTAGCTGGTGTTCCATCCTTTCGGTCGTACTCCATGTTTCGGCTCCGTATAGCAGTACTGATCTGATGATAGTGTTTTGTAGCTTTAGTTTGGTTTTTATGGTCAGCAACTTGTAGGAAAGTAATTAAAGTAAATAAAGAATTAAAGAAAGTAGGAAAGAAAGTAAAGGAAAGAACAGGAACTACACTTTGTTAGCGTTCTGTAATCTAATTTGGTGTTCAACTTGTCTTCTGTTCATTTATATTGACACCGAGGTATTTGAAGTTTGGATTGTTCTTAAACGTGAAATTGTCTATGTTAAGGTTATTGCTATATTGTCATCTGTAGTCATGTTTTCTCTCTGTATGGTTATATTCCGTCTTCTCTTCATTAGTTTTAAGAACTATTTAGACAGCGGTTTCATTTAATGTCCTAAATAGAGTTTAAATTTCTCCTCGATTACTTCCTATTAATACTATGTCATCTGCATATGCCAGGATGTTGTGATTGTAATCTGTAAAGTCTCTGGTTATCTTTGGTTCCCTGAATTACTTTTTTCAGAACAAATGTTAAAGAGAAGTGGTGAGAGCGCATCACCTTGTTTTAGTCCAGTTTTGTTTACAAAACTGTCTGATATGGAGCCACAGTGGAATCAATTATTGTCCCAATTCATAAGAGGGGAGATAAGCGAAATTACAGAGGAATATCCCCACTTGTCACAGCTTACAAATTACTGTCTTACGTTTTATTACGACGACTAATTCCTTAAGCCGTAAGACATAATAGGAGACTATCAGAATGGTTTCCGTAAAAGCAGATCTACAACAGGCAACATATTTTGTTTCAAGACAATTAATGAAAAAATTTGGGCATACAACAAAAACGTGCATTACCTATTCATTGATTTCCAAACAGGCCTGCGACTCTGTCCACAGAGAAACAGCGTGGGCTATCATGGCAGAATACCGAATCCCACAGAAATTACTCAGCTTGGTCAAAATGTGTTTGGAGAAGAGAAGACCATCTTCAGAGATCAGAAATAGCAGCTTTGTGGTTCTTCAGTTTCTTCAGACTGCTGGTTACCTCTTCGTCGTTGATGAAAGGTTCTACTGTTGAACGGGTGTTTTTCTCCAGCTTGTTCTCTGGTTCAGGGCAGTTCAGTAAGTTGTCAAAGTACTTTTTCCATGCCTGTAAAATTTGGGTTGTTTCTGCGATGAAAATTCCTGTCGTGAAGAACTGATGATCGCGATTGATATCCAGTTCTAATGTTATTTACTGTCCCATATACTTTACGGATGTTGTTCTCTTTCTGGTCATTCTCAATGCTCTCTAATGTGTGATTAAGGTAGAGTTTCTTCTCTTTTCGTAAGGTTCTGCTTGTGGATTGCTTGAGAAGACTGGATATAAAATGTGAGGGCGCATCAGAAAAGCTTAAGGAGCGCTCTAAACGATTTTCAACTGGAGGAATGCTTTGCTACTTGCAAAAAAAATCAATGTGTAATAGGAAATAGTCGCGTAATATCAGTATTGTCAAGTTTAATAAAGTCATGCTATATAGCAATCATGATAATGTCATGGAAGGCTGTTATATTATTGTGCTTTAAACGTTATTTTTGTAATGCGTCCTTCGGTTTAGCTTAATTAGGGATATTATTATTAATATGGTTTAGTTTAAATTGGGACAATCCTGATGTGGGTAATATTCAGCTCTACGTTGCTTTTGGAACGTAAATTAACGTTTCACCCAAACTGTTTGTTATAAAGTAATATTAATCGCAACTTACGCAAATTTTAATTGTCAATAATACACACTTTCAAATAAAATAAAGGAGCTTCTACTGCTGTTCTGTATGTATCGTTGAACCATTTCTTCTTCTATCGTTCCACTTTTGGCAATGTGGTTTTAGCTGATTTTTGAATCACCTTCCTGATATCCTTCCACTGTCTATCACTATCTGTAGTTTCACCTTCATCCACTTCTCCTGCTTCATCAAGTATATCAAATCTATTCCTCACTTCCACTTGATATTGACAAGTTTCAGGATTACCCTTTAATGTCTGTAGTTCATACTGCATTGCGCGTCCTTGTTGCTGGCGTTTGTGGTGTGTTTTCAGTTTCACATCCATGGATGCAACCACCAAATTGTGGTCCGAGCCTATGTCATCTCCCCGATAGTACGAATATCAGTGATGGCGCTTCTATGTCGGTTTGAGATTAGTACGTGGTCCATTTGGTTTGCTGTCTTTCCAACTGCTGAATACCATGTTTCTTTGTGTACATCTTTGTGTGGGAAAGTCGTACTCCTAACAGTCATGCTTCCTGATTCTGCGAATGAGTTTATTCTAAGCCTATTTTCAGAGGTTTCTTCATGAAGGCTTTCATTACCTATCGTCGGTTATTGGTGTTTTTCTTTACCTACTTTGGCATTAAAGTCTCTTAGTACAATCTATATATTGTGACAGGCCTTCATACACACTCTCCAGTACTTCATAGAAGCTGTCTTTCACAGAGTGCTATTTACCATTTGTAGGTGAAAGTACATTGATAACTTTCTTCTCATTATCACGCCCTCTCTTGCCGAAGATTGGCGATCCAAATGGCAATTTTAGCTCTGGAAACTGCAGCACGAAAGATTTCTGCAGACGAGCGGTCGAACCATCTCCTCAAATCTTTCAGCCACGAGTTCTGGCGTCTTCCTACTGATCTTTTCCCTTGTACTTTGCCCTCTATTATGAGGCGTAATATTTCGTATTTATCACCTCTCATCACATGACTCAGGTATTGCATTTTTCTTTCCTTGATGGTGTTCAGTAATTCTATTTGTTTGTGCATGCGCTGGAGTACTTTATCGTTGGTGATCCTTTGTACCCATGAAATTCGCAGCATCCGTCTATACACATACATTTCGAAGGCTACTATTTTCTTTTTGGTCTGTGAATTTAGGGTCCAGCTTTCTAATCCATTGAGTAGGACACAGAAGTCGTAGCATCTGATCATTCGAGTTCTGAGTTCCAAACTGAGGTCTGGTCTTGTAAAAAATGATTTCATATTCATGAAGATTTTTCTAGCTTGCCCAATCCTTGAAAGTATTTCCCTTTTCGGGTTGCACTGACTATTGACGTTAGCTGCCAGATATTTTATTGAGGTCCCTTGTTCGATTCTTAGCCCCTTGACACGCAAGTGTGGATTTATTGGAGTCTTAGAAAAGAACAATTATTTGGTCTTGGAGACATTTACATGCAATCCAAACATCTCGCTATAGTGAAATACGGAATCTATGATGCTTTGTAGTTCTTGTACATCGCTGGCTATTATAACCTTATCATCGGCGTATCTGTCCGCCCTGGGTCGATCTAGTGCTTCTCCTAATATAGTTTCCGGGTACAGATTAATCAGGAGTGGAGACAAGACGCAACCTTGTGGAACACCCCGTCTGATATGCATATCTTCCGATGTTGATTGTTCCATCTCTACTACCGCCGTTTTATGTCAATAAAGTTCTGATATGAAACGTAGGTCCTGTTCGTAGACTTCGGTTGTTCTTAGAATTCCGAACATCTTCTGATGATTAACACAGTCGAACGCCTTTCGATAGACTATGAAACATGCAAATACATTCACATTCATGTCTCTACACCTTTGTCTCATTACATTTAGGGTAAAGAGTGTTTTACGTGTTTCGAGTCCGTTTCGGAATCCAAACTGGGTGTTGTCCATCTGATATTCGCACTTTTTGTAGATTCGCGTGTGGATGATTCTAAAAAAGATTTTCAGGACATGGGACATAAGACTTATCATCCGATAGTCATCAAATTGTGAGGCGTTGGGTTTCTTTGGCAGGGCTACGAATGTTGATTTAAGCCAATCTGACGGTATCTTGCTTGAGCTATATAATCTGTTAAATAATACTGTTATTAAGCTAGGCCTTTACCTTAATTATCTGCAACCAATTTAAGCATTTCAACGTTGATTTTATCGAGGACCGGTAGCTTTTCCGTTTTTTTGTGCTTTTATTGCATGCACAACTTCGTCTCTGGTTATTTCTGCCTTTTCATTCAATATGTGATCTATCGGTGGTGGAGAGCGAGGTCTGTCATCATTAAAAAGTGTTTCGATATTGATAATGCATATATTAAACGATCCACCTATCACTCGTATGTAGCTCATCCTTCAATGATTGCTTCAAATCTAATTTCTGTTTCAACACATGGTATGAGGAATACTGTTTCGAATGCATGCTTTCCTGATTTTGTTCCACTGTTGAACATAGTGTACTTTCCGCGGTTTTATATTTCTTCTCCTGGAAATTTTGTTTCTTGAATATCAGCAATTTGTATTTTATACTTCTCGAGCTCAGCTTGCAATCATTAAATGTGTCCAGGCTTATAGAGACTCCGTGCTTTCCATGTACCAATTCGTAAGTCCATATACCTTTTGTCATGTCGTCGTAGAGTATCAATTCTTAAATCGTTCCGAAACTTAAGTGAGAGATTCATGACAATCTTTTTTTGGCGAGACGGTTGATCCCAAGTACAATCCCCAACCTAGAGGACCAGGATCAAATCCCGAAACTAGTATACGCTTACAGTTGATAGTATACGCTAATGTAAAAGTTTTCCAGTTCCACGCAAAATTTGATGTTGAATCGTTGCTCCAGAAAATCGTTCATTTTAAAAATCACCTTAATACTTAAACTACTTTGCACTCAAATAAGAATATCACGAAAACTAATAGAGATATCAGAAATTCAAAAACACGTAGTTTCATCCTAAGTTCCTAGTTCAAAATATTCGTGAAAATGTTCATAATTCAAAAAGGTAATTAAAATGCTCGGTTATTTTCCGAACAGACCTTGTATAATGAATATTCCTGTTTATTAATTCCGCAACAGTTGATGAGTTGATAAAATAGATAAACAGGTGGTAAAATTGATCCTAGTTTTTTTAAATTCATTTTTGACACCCTCGAATCCGGGAAAAGCTTTGAATTTTTACATATAGTGATGTCAGTGCTTAATAAATCAATATGACTTTGGTTGCATCAGACATTGATTGCCTTTTATGATTGGAGCGATAGAGTTATTATTAAAAACTTTTGGCGATAATCTGTTGATAACCTTGTTTATTCTCATCTCTCTGTCTTTTCTGTTCTCTACTATGTCCGGGTAAATATTGCGATGTTATTAAATTTGTTTCATTTGTAAATATTTTGTAAGGAAACTGTCATTATGTGTTTAATTAAACATTAAAAATATTAATTTTATTAAAATAAATGTTGTATTGTGGTAGAAAATATACAAGCGGAATCATGAAATTTTAAAATATACAAAGAAATCATTCGATAAAAACGATTTTTTTAATAGAATTTGAGATAATTGATTAATATCCACATTCCCACTAATGTTTTTTCCCGAGGAACCAAATTGATGGTCATCGTTAGCAGCAAAAATTTATCTTATTTCTCCCATAAAAAAGAATCAATAAAACTGTCGCGTAATAATATTATGATATACGAGGAAATAACAATGAATCTATCCCGGTTATTACATTTTTTCGATTTCGCCAAAAGTTGACATCGACTGGAAATTCTTCTGCCGCACGAACCTATTAATAAGGCGGGCATTAGACCCGATTCAATCAATCAAAGTGTGATACGATCTTCGAATCAAGGAGGAGTAATCACCGAGGAACGCATCAATCAAACGGCAGCTAGATATGATCTCAACTACTACCTAACTACCGGTCACGGTCCGTGCCCCGTGATGCTCATTCAAACTAAGTGATCAATATGCGATCTGGGATTTTACTAGCCTATATGACTTTATTACCCCTAAATCCCATTACGCCTCAATATGAGGCATGGCACGTTGCAGTTACAGCCTTATTTTACCATAATCGATATATCTATCAACTCATATCTCCCTGAAAATTTCTTTTGAAATCCATTGCGGATTAAATCTTCTGAAAGATTAGTACACGTCTAAGACTAAGCCTGTCGCGTGTGTAAAACTGTCGCGTCGTCTGACCCTCGACGTTATCAGCTCAAAAATATTTGAAACTTACCGATATGATAACAGTTACAACATCTCTATATGTTTTATTGTCTCTTGTAATTATGACAATTTTTTTTAAATTAAATTTCAATGAACAATGAAGTTGAATGGCTCTCAAAGATAATTTTTTTAATTTGAATGTGTAGATAAATGCTAATGGCCAGGCAAGATTAACTAAACTAAACAGACTAGACTAGACTCGATACAATAAACTTACATCGCTAAGACTCCGTAGACAAAATCAATTCCGAATGTATTAGATAGAGAATACTAAGAGATACAAAACAGGTCTAAACACAGGGATTATTAAAAAGCCAGACACACATGAAATAGATTAGACTAACAAGAAACCAATACATGGATAAAATTAGTTACATTATACTTCACAAGCGACAAGAAAACCTAAGTAACCAGTCAGGATTAAACAGGCAAGATCATATCGACAAAACGGAATACTTAATACGAGATAAACGGAATATTTAATACGAGATTAAACATCAAGGTCTAGACAGACCTAGTGTTGTCTGATCGTGTTACTAGTGTTGACCTAGTGGTACTCCTGATAGACCAACTTGACTCCAAATTTGTTGTAGGATTTAATTATAAAATGGATTAAACATGCAAGATCATATTGACGGAATATACAATACAAGATTAAACATCAAGGTCTAGACAGACCTAGTGTTGTCTGATCGTGTTGACTAGTGTTGATCTAGTGGTACACCAGGTTGACGAACTTGACTCCTAATTTGTTGTAGGATTTAATTATAAAAACTTCTCCTTTTCCGATGTTGTATTTTGCTTTATCTACGATTACTAGTTGCTTTATCTACGACTACTTGTACAGTTCGTGGACTATGTAAATACATCATAACACACACGTATGTAACAGTCCGCAATTAATGATAAGTTATGATTGATAACACACACGTGCGTTTGGTTTACGATTCGTTGATTGGTTGAGAGCTGCTACTACGTGCACATACGTTCAGCGCCCCACGTGCCACAATTCAACATTCAAAACTAACGGAAATTGACATTGCGTACCTTGGATTGCCTATATCTATGAGAACTCCTATTCCAGTTTAACCCAAATAAGTACTAAATGCTAAGGTATATAACCATTAAGAATGTATTTATTTTCATTTCTTTCTAGTTAAATAATGTCGAGTAACAGTTATATAAGAAAATACAACTGTTTGTTTATTATAATGTTAAATAATGATAATTAAATAAACAACCTAATAAGAAATAAATTTGTTACATCAAACATATTTTTCTTATTAAACAGAAACAAATTAGTGTGGTCGTAGATAAAGTATAGTACATAACTCGAGTTGTAAGGCAATCACGTACTCGCGGAATTACGCACTCCCCGCTACGCGGGTCTATTCCAATTTGACGGTAATGACCTTGAAAACATCAAATTAATAATTTCCACGTCTTAAACGACATTAAATTTCAGAAACATCAAAACTACAATTATAGTGTCAATTTGTGTCAAATGCTTTGTAAATGTCTTGTTGACAATGCTGGACAATGTCAGAAAATGCTTTGTAAATGTCAAATTTGGAACGCTAGGAAATGTAAAAATTTGGAACTTGATGACAATGCCAGGACACTGTCAGAAAATGCTTTGTAAATGTCAAATTTGAAACTTGAAGACAATGCTGGACAATGTCAGAAAATACTTAAGAAAAGTCAAATTTGACACTCGATGACAATGCTGATAATGTCAGAAAATGCTTCGTAAATGTCAAATTTGAAACTTGATGACAATGCTGGACAATGTCAGAAAATGCTTAAGAAAAGTCAAATTTGACACTCGATGAAAATGCTGGTAATGTTAGAAAATGCTTTGTAAATGTCAAAATTGGAACGCTTTATGAAGGCCAAATTTGACACTTGATTTAGCATTCAAAAATTATTTGTTCTAAACCAATTTGACGGTAATGACCTTGAAAACATCAAATCAATAATTTCCACGTCTTAACCCTTTGACATACTGTTTTAACCCTTTGACATACTTTGACGTACATAATGAGGTCTCTAAGACGTTAAAGATATGTCCATGACGATATGAGACGTCATGTGATAAGATCATGTATATATTTATTCGTATTTTATTCGTATGTCAAGAGGTTAAACGACATTAAAATTCAGAAACATCAAAATTAAAATCATTGTGTCAATTTCATTGTGCAATTAATCCAAAAACGTCAAGTTATTGTATATTTTGACGTTTTATGACGTCATTTATGTACGTATATAAGCATAAGACGTTTATATACGTATTTATCACGATATAATAGCAAATGTCAAACTTGATATCTGAACGAACAATTGACGCCAAACCAATGACAAATCTGACGTTTTAATATTGACATACTGAAATGTGACGTTTTTTTAGTAACTGTTCCGCTCGTACGTAATATGCTTCTTACAACTCTCGTTACGTAATATATTATTATATACCAACTCTGCAAAACGTTTGTTTCTTCTTTTGCTAATTATGTATGATATTCTAGCTCGGCAAATCGTCTCCAATTACTTGCGTTTTGTTAATAAACCTTTTGTAATAAACATTTAAAATAGATTAAACATTTACATGTAATTACTTGTAATATTGCATATAAAGTATCCATTGCAAGACCGAAAATCCGAAACCTTAGATAAAAACGTTTGGTGAGAGGATTGGGAAGTTTATAAATAAAGCTCCGGCGGTGGATTATGTTACAATTACGCACTCAAACTAAACTATCGATTCGTGAGGGTAATAAAAAGGAAAACCTAGACGGAAAGTCAGCTTTACGTCCTTTAGGGCTGGCTGGCGGAGCCCTGGAAAAATTCGCGAGTTTGTATTCCGAACGAACGACGGAATCAATCCCCGTTCCGTCGTCACAATGCAGCCCTCGCTTATCGTCTCTGTCATCTTCAACGAGCCACCATCAACCACCAATCTCTCCGACCCCGGAACGATGAGCTATTACAACACCTTTCAATATTTCTCTTCCTGTGCGCCCTTCGCAAATATATATTTCCCCAGAATTTAAATTCCGCTCACACATTTCAATACACAAACTAGCATAGTTCTCTTGTAGGGAAATATTCGCTTGAAACAAAAATTTCTCTATCTTAATCAAAGATTAAAGATATTTCTTTTCTATAGTTTTTCACAAACTGATATGAGAAAATTTCGATCATGAATCAATTTGAATCAAATTCAACCTTGAATAAATTTCTTGTCTAAATCTAAACAATTTGTACTAAAATATGTTTTGTAGTCGTGTTTACATACACATTATGTAATAATTTTAATAAATTATTATTTCTGAAATGTATATATTGCCAACAACAACAAGGTAGTTTCGAACTCTAAATAATTCACCACTTATAAATTAATTACATCTAGTGTATTTGTTACAGAAACTCAATATTTTTCGAATGTTTGCATAATAAGTGTCGGATTTCGAGTTACTCGATACCAATTTACCACACGCAAAAATTATCGCTTCCACAGAATTAGATAAACCCATATTTATGTAACCCACAGCGTTATAGTTAATAAATGGTTGAGTGTTCCTATTAAGGAGCATTGGTTTACAGGTCTTTCGAAATCCCTCATTAAAACAAGATCATAATAATTTTATATATAAAATAATATAAACTTGGTATCAGCATCATCTTAAATATTATGGTTTTCGGCACCTAAATAAACTTAGGAAATAAAAAGTTTCGTATAATGTTCGGTCTCTGTCGTCAATAATTTATTGCTTCAATAAAACTGAATTTCGCAGCTTGGTTAAGATACTAACACACTAGAGTAAAGGAATAAATTGCTAATAGAACTGAAAGATTTCGAATAATTGACGAGAAATAATATAACAAATGATAAATGAATATGAATAACTTTTTAAAAATTGGAGGTATCAAAAATTTAGAATTTTCTGGTCTTCTCTCCTTTTATCTGGTCTCATCTGATGATGTCTGGTCATCTTTTCCCAGGTCTTGTCTCTTTTGTCTGTTTTGTCTTGACTGGTCTTGCCTTGTCTGGTTATGTCTGGTATTGTCTGGTCTTGACCGATCTTGTCTGGCCTTGTATGGTCCATTCTGATATTGTCTGGATAGGTCTGGTCTTGTCTGGTCTTGCCTGGTCTTGTCTAGTCTTGTCTGGTCTTGTTCGATCTTGTCCGGTCTTGTCTGGTCTTATCGGGTCTTGTCTGGTCTTGTCTTCTCTGGTCTTGTCTTGTCTGATCTTGTCTGGTCTTGTGTGGTCTTCCCTGGTCTTGTATGATTTTTTTCTGGTGTTGCCTTGTCTTCTCTCCTTTTATCTGGTCTCATCTGATGATGTCTGGTCATCTCTTCTCAGGTCTTGTCTCTTTTGTCTGTTTTGTCTTGATTGGTCTTGTCTTGCCTTGTCTGGTTATGTCTGGTATTGTCTGGTCTTGCCCGATCTTGTCTGGCCTTCTATGGTCCTTTCTGAAATTGTCTGGATTGGTCAGGTCTTGTCTGGTCTTGCCTGGTCTTGTCTGGTCTTGTCCGGTCTTGTCCGGTCTTGTCTGGTCTTGTCTGGTCTTGTCTGGTCTTGTCTGGTCTTGTCTGGTCTTGTCTGGTCCTGTCTAAACTTGTCTGGTCTTGTCTGGTCTTGTCTGATCTTGACTGGTCTTGTCTGGTCTTGTCTGATCTTGTCTAGTCTTGTCTGGTCTTGCCTGGCTTGCCTGGTCTTGTCTGGTTTTGTCTGAACTTGTCTGGTCTTGTCTCGTCTTATCTGGTTTTCTCTGGTCTTGTATGATCTTGTCTGGTCTTGTCTAATATTGTCTGGTCTGGTATGGTCTTGTCTGCTCTTGGCTCGTCTTGGCTGGACTTGTCCGGACTTGATTGGTTTTGGCTGGCAAGACCAGATCTGGTTTTGTCGGGTCTTGTCGGGTCTTTTCGGGTTTTATCGGGTCTTACCTGGTCTTGCTTGGTCTTATCGTCTCTTGTCTGGGCTTGTCTTTTCGGGTCTTGTCTTGTCTGGTCTTGTGTGGTCTTCCCTAGTCTTTTATCATTTTTTTCTGGGGTTGCCGGATTGGCTAGTCTTGTCTGGTCTAGGCTCTTCTTGGCTTGTCTTGCTGATCTTGGCTAGTAATGGTAGGTCTTAGCTGGTCTTGTCTAGTCTTTTCTGATCTTGACTGTTCTTATTTGGTCTTGTATGGTCTTGTAGCTGCAAAGGGCCGTTCAAACCTATTTTAGTTTTTCGAGGGCATTACAGTAATTACCCAAATATTTTCGGACAAATTTCAGAAAATATTTTATGAGGGTCAATAGTGTAATCCTCGGGAAGATTACGACAGGATATTTTTCTCCGGAGAACCGGTAATCACCAAAGTGACGATATAACCGAAGAAAGAAAATTAATCTACCAGAGGAGGGAATAGATACCTGAACGAAATATAAATATTGGGACCCTCGAATAAACGATCAGTAAAAGTACGAAGGCAATCCGAGTACGAGCGCCTCCGAGACATCAGTTCTACCCAAGTCAATAGTGCAGGTTTCTTCAAGTTATATCCAAGTTCTTCGAATACGTTGCAGCTCCGCCATTCCCTTAATACAGTGTTTGTATCTCTTGTATATTTGTATATTATGTGATTGTAAATAAATTGCTCTGCAAACCGAGTTATATATTTATTCTACCGCGCCTCACACCCACAGTCTTTTCTGGTTTTATCTGGTCTAGTCTTGTCTGGTCTTGTCTGATCTTTTCTGGTCTTGTCTGGTCTTGTCTGGTCTTGTGTGATCTTGTTTGGCATTGTATCGGGTGGGCAAAAAAAAGTTTCTTTTAAAACATTCAATAAAATGAACAAAATTAAATTTTATTCCATGATCTAATTGACAACTATTTATAACAGTCACATAGACAATGCCTACTCAAATTTGAAAAGTTTTAATAACAACCACTTTGGGACAGCTTTACTAATTAAATCAAGGGAGGGACACGGAAATCTTCTGTTACTCTTTAGCACACAGCGATCTAGATGCATTGTGTGAGCCTTTCGCTACGTCAAAGCAAGTAACGAGAAAGGTCAAGACCTAATATGTCAGGGGCTGAAGGCCATAGGTTTATGTACTAGTAAAGTAACATAAGATAGTTGTAATCTGTGTAACCTCACTCCTTATGTAAAACGAGAAACCTCACCTTTGTTGGCGAGTTCTTCAGCAGTTCCTCGTCTCCGGACCAATTGAAGTATCGTGTACAAACCAAACAAAGGAATCGTATACGAATGATATAATCGTATGATATACGATTCCTTTGTTTGGTTTGTACACGATACTACAATTGGTCCGGAGACGAGGAACTGCTGAAGAACTCGCCAACAAAGGTGAGGTTTCTCGTTTTACCTAAGGAGTGAGGTTACACAAATTACAACTTTCTTATGTTACTTTACTAGTACATAAACCTATGGCCTTCAGCCCCTGACATATTAGGTCTTGACTTTTCTCGTTACTTGCTTTGACGTAGCGAAAGGCTCACACAATGCATCTAGAGCGCTGTGTGCTAAAGAGTAACAGAAGATTTCCGTGTCCCTCCCTTGATTTAATTAGTAAAGCTGTCCCAAAGTGGATGTTATTAAAACTTTTCAAATTTATTCCATGTGTTATGGATTTATTAGTATCAGCAAACATTCCCATGGGACAATTATGGGACACAACTTCGTTCAAGTGGCTGCCTCGGCTGGCTTTGCAGTAGCTCATTCTGTCCAATCAATTTTCCAAGACCTTGTTGATGGTTCCAGGCTGCAGCTCATGGATTACTTGGATGATATTGGCCTGAAGTGCATGAATCGTTTTTGGATTGTTAGCATAACATTTATCCTTCATTGTTCCCCTAAAAAAAATCCAAAGGGGCGATGTCAATTTGCCGAGGCGGTCAATTGACATTGCCAAGACGGATGATAACACGATTTGGGTATTTGGTGCGCAAATTATCGGTGGTGGCATGAGCTGTGTAGCATGGCGCGCCATCCTGAATGAACCAGAGGTCGTTCAAATCCATGTCTTCAATTTAAGTAAAAAGAAAGTCGGATAACAATAATAATAATTAAGATAAGACTCTGTAATGCTCACCGTTGATCGAAACGTTGTTCCCAACCTCATTTTCGAAGAAAAATGGTCAAAAAATTCCACCACTCCACAATCCGCACCAAACTCTCACTCTCTGTGGATGCATTGGCTTCTTAACAATAGCGCGCGGGCTTACCGAGCCCCAGATTTGGAAATTTTGTTTGTTACCGTAACCGCCGTGATGAAAATTCGCCTCGTCACAAAATATGAGTTTTCGCCCAAAATCATTGTCCAATTGTAGCTGCCCTAAAGCCCAAACTGCGAAGTGATAACGAAGCGGAATGTCGTTCGCCTTCAATTGCTGAGTCAATTGGACCTTGTAAACGAATAATCCGAGATATTTGTGCAGAATTCTCCTCAGGCTAGTGCGTGAAATGTAGAGCTGTTGAGATCGACGGCGAGTTGATAGTCGTGAATTGTGTCTCACACTCTCGGCTGCAGCAGCCACATTCTCGTTTGTACGCACCGTACGACAACGAGGACCATGAGTTTTGTCCACTAGCATGCCAGTCTCACGAACTTTTTGCACAAATTTGCGTACAGCAGGCACCGGACGGGTGCTTCATTTCGGCCAAAACTTCTTTTCAAAAAACGCACCGTTTGGGCTACACAGCTCTCACTTTGGAAATTAGTTTTCAATATTTCCCAACGTTGTTCAAGCGTTTTGACTGATTCTCATATACGTGACAATCAGCTACGCGACGTCACGCGACAATCAGCTACGCGACGTCACGCGACATCGCCTGTCAAATAAGGATTACATTGTTTTGAATGGGCACGTTCTCACTATGGCTACGTGACAGCTACGCGACGTGCCCATTTAATACAATGTAATTATTATTTGACAGGCGATGACGCACGGCATCGCGTATCAGAGTGTCGCGCATATGGGAATCGACATTAAGGCGACTCACTTCATTCCGCTTGTCTAATATAATTCTGTCTGGTCCAGGTTCCAGGCTGTAGCTCCCGGATTGCTTGGATGATATTGGCCTGAAGTGCTTGAATCGTTTCTGGATTGTTGGCATAACATCTGTTTTTTACGGTTCCCCAAAAAAAAATCCGCCAAATTGGCCGCCCCGGAGCTGCGATTTGAAGCTCTAAGACTGCCAATTAACAGCCCTGGACCCTGCCTGGTCTTCGGAGTCTCCTCTGGTTGTGTATGGTTTTGCTTTTTCTTGTCTAGTTTTGCCTGGTCTTGTCTGGTCTTGTCTGGTTTTGTCTGGTCTTGTGTGGTCTTGTCTGGTCTTGTGCGGTTTTGTTTGGTCTTATCTAGTCTTGTCTGGTTTGTCGGGTCTTCTCGCGTCTTGTCGGGTCTTGTTGGATCATGCCTGGTCCTGTCTGGTCTGCTCTTGTCCGTTCTTGTCTGGTTTTACCTAGTCTTGCTTGGTCTTGTTTGGTCTTGTTTGGACTTGTCCGGTCTTGTCTGGTCTTGTCTCGTCATGTGTGGTCTTGTCTGGTCTTGTCTGGTCTTATCAGCTCTTGTCTGGTCTTGTCTGATCTTATCAGGTCTTGTCTGGTCTTATCAGCTCTTGTCTGGTCTTGTCTGGTCTTATCAGCTCTTGTCTGTTCTTGTCTGGTCTTATCAGGTCTTGCCTGGTCTTGTCTGGTCTTGTCTGGTCTTATCATGTCTTGTCTGGTCTTGTATGGTCTTCTCTTGTCTTGCCTGGTCTTATCTGGCCCTGCCTGGCCCTGTCTGGTGTTGTCTGGTGCTGTCTGGTCTTGTATGGTCTTATCTGATCTTGTCTGGCCTTGTCTGGTGTTGTCTGGTGTTGGTTGCTCTTATCTTGTCTGATCTTGTCTCGTCTTGTCTGATCTTGTGTGGTTTTTTCTTGTCTTGTTTTGTCTCGTCTTGTCTGGTCTTGTCTGGTTTTGTTTGGTCTTCTCTGATCTTGTCTGGTCTTTTCTGATCGTATCTGGTCTTGTCTGTTCTGGTCCGGTCTTGTGTGATCTTGTCTGCTCTTGTCTGTTCGTGTCTGGTTTTGGTTGGTCTTGGCTGCTCTTGGCTGGTGTCTGTGGTGTCTTCTGATCTTCTCTGCAGTGGTTTTGACTGGTTTTGTATGGTTTTATCTAATATTATCTTACCTGGTTATGTGTAGTCTTCTGTTATTTTTCTCTATTCTTGTCGCAACTCTTCTCTGCTCATGTCTATTCCTGCCCTGTCTGGACCTATGTCAGGAGCTTGCTTGTCCTTTCTGAAGATGTTTAGTCTGGTCCAGTCTTGTTTTGTCTTGTACAGTCTTACCAAGTTATTATTAAACAGTCTTATCGCGTCTTGCCTAGTTTGGTTGAGTGTTTTGGTTGAGGAATAATTACAATTTTTGAAAATTAAGAATTTTTTCCATCGTAAAGAGTTTCTGTTGTATATTTTTTTCATAATGCTCCTTTAAAATCTGTAATTGAAGGAGAAAGTAAGAATTAAATAAAGCCCTAGCTTTTTCTGTTTGGTTTCAAATAAGCCGGCACAATGCTAATCAAAGAGCTGTCAATAGCAGAGAGCTCTAGTCTAACGTAACATTTTTTCTTATATTTCACGAAAGTTATATCTGGTCCGACAGAACATTTTTCAACGATATCAATTCCGAAAAGAAAATTGAAAATTTAATCAAATGTAAGAAAATAATGAGAAATACTTGTGGAATATTTGATAAGTCACGTAATAGTACAAGGAATAAAATAAACTGATAGAAAGTATCAAATGAGTTGTAAGTTTCTTACAAAATTCTAGTTAATTCTTAATTTTTTTGTCGAATTTGTGATGTAAAATCTAAATCGATATTACAAAGTTTAATTAATGTGAAACTACAAATAAATTCCAAATGGTTATAGTACTTCCATTTCGAAAGTATTTCAGGCATTTTCAATAAGTATTGCTCCAATTAATTGTAAGTTGAAATAAACTTCTTATAATTTATTACAAATTATGACGGGTTTTCAATTCATTGTGTTTATTTTTAAAAATGCTTATAAATTAACCAATGCATATTCAACCGTGCTTAACAGGAATATTTAATTGAACGGTTCAATTAAACCGTCTAGCCGCCTCTCCTTTTTTTAAATGATATGAATGTGTGCAACCTTTTCAGATATGTTACAGGAGTACAAGCAATTTATTACGGACTACGTGTATGCCAGCGAAATATAAATTTACGTCATTACATACTAATTACTAATTTACTTCGACCAAATTCATAATTTAAATACAATTAGATGTTTAATTTAAATTTAACTACACCCGTCTTGTTTTCTTTGTTTAGACTTGCCTCGATAGACTCGTCCGTTTAACTAGACAAAACAATGAAGACACCCGAATAAACCGTCAGAATAAACAGTATACTTTTTTTGTCTAGACTTGTGTGTCTAGTCTTGTCAGTCGAGTCATTTCTCTCTAGTCTTCTCGGTCTAGACTTGTATGTCTAATCTTGTCTGTCTAGTCTTGTCTGTATATTCTAGTTCTAGAGTAGTCTAGTCTAGTAGTCTAGTAGTCTAGTCTAGAGTAGTCTAGTCTAGTATTCTAGTCTAGTCTGTCTCGTTTTGCCTGTCTAGTCTTGCCTGTCTGATATTATCTGTCTAGTCTTGTTGGTCTACTTTTGTCTATCTAGTCTTGTCTGTTCAGTATTGTCTGTCGAGTCTTATCTATTTAATAGTCTGTTTGTCTTTAAGGGTCTAGTCCGTCTAGGTTTCTCTGTCTAGTATTGTCTGTCTAGACTTGTATGTCTAGTTCTGACTGTCTATTTTTATCTGTCTAGTCTTGTCTGTCTAGTTTTGACTGTCTAGTCGTCTCTGCCTAGCGTTCCCCGTACAGCCTTATCTGTCTTGTCTTGTCTGTCTAGCCTTATCTGTCTAGTCTTGTCTGCCTAGTCTTGTCTACCTAGTCATGTCTGTCTACTCTTCTCTGTCTAGTCTTGTCTATCTAGACTTTTCTGTATAGTCTAGCCTGTCTAGTCTTGTCTGTCTAGTCTTGTCTGTCTAGTCTTGTCTGTCTAGTCTTGTCTGTCTAGTCTTGTCTGTCTAGTCTTGTCTGTCTAGTCTTGTCTGTCTAGTCTTGTCTGTCTAGTCTTCTCTGTCTAGTCGTGTCTGTCTAGTCTTGTCTGTCTAGTCTTGTCTGTCTAGTCTTGTGTGTCTAGTCTTGTCTCTCGAGTGCTCTCTGTCTGTTAGCTTTCTCTTAATGATTCATGTCTATTCTTGTCTCTGTATTCTCAGTTGTCTGATTTAGATTTAAGGTTTAAACGAACGTTATATTTAGATAAAAGATAAAATAAAATGGGGAATGCGCGATAGTACTCTTGGATTCGTGATATGTTATGGCTTGAAATGGGTCAAGCCTCAATAAGTCCGACAAATGGCTAAATATTATTCAAGTTGGAGTTATAAAAAGGAATCGAAAGCGTTTATTGTGGCCTGCAGAGACTTGAATAAAGGTGAAACTTCTTATATGATTCCAAAAAAAATCAATCTATGGTTTCTTCGATTTGAAATGGAAGGATCTAATAGGTTAGATGAGATTAGTTTTTAATTATTAAGTGGAATTTTAGGTAATTTTTAGCCTGTTTTACGAGAGTTTTTCGTTTGGTGTCAGCTGCAAACCAGTTTGTTCAAATTTTCTTTACTTTTAATAACTGGAACTAATAAGGAAAACTTTCTGACTTTCGTCGAATTTCCATCACCCAACTTTGTGTTTTGATTGACTTAAAAACTTATTTTCTTTAGAAAATTATTTATCCGGTTTGGATTTTATTAAAGAAAGGAGAAAGCTACCTATTTCGATAAAATTTAAACTCAATAAAATCGATACACAGTTATATGATTATCTATAATGTAGTATGGTTTTACCAATTCTAAATTTGAATTCAATTATATCAAAGGTTAGAATATATTTCTTGGTTAACAAGATCATGTAATAGTAGTTTATGTTTTAATATTCCTAAATTATTTCTGATTTAATCTAAATAGAAAAGATTAAACAGACAACGTTTTTAGAAATATACAGAAAGAATAGGTAGAAATGTATATATTTTAGTTAACTAACAATACAAGCAAGTCCACAAAAATCTAAACTTAATTAATTAATCTTTGATTACGAATTTCAAGATAAAGTAGATTTTCTCGTTAATTTCCTGTGGAAACTTTTCCCAAAATATTTCTCAATTTCTCGCTGAGAGATTTTGATGCAGTGGACGTCTTAAAAAACGGTGTCCTACTACCACCAGCCGAGATAAGCGCACAGAACTTACAAAAACAATGCTTGACTTGATGGAGGATTACCAAGAAGAGAAGACGTGCTGCGCTGTGATAACGCTCTGAATAGGTGTATGCTTTTGACAGCTTACATAAAGCGAAAAGCTGTTTATGCTCCGAGAATTAGTAAATTCTTTTCATACTTGCATAATATACGGATCAGATAACAACAAATTTACTGCATGACACACATTTCACTATAAAATGGAAGGAGAATTCTAATTTCATTTTCATTATTTATCACCTCTAATCTCTAAGAAATACCAATTACATCCCCGTTATTATAGAACATTATAACACTAGACTTGTTTGTTAATTACTTATTATAAATGCAATCTAAAATGGCTTCTATGTGAGTTTTTGCGGTGCTGTTCATACCTATCGAATAAAGGACAAAAACTCCCGAAAACTAAACTTTTCGTTAAAACTTTTCGTAGAAAGAAGCTCGCCTATTTGAATTTGTTTCTACAAAAGCTGCGACAACTCGGTTAAATAGAAATTGTTATAACAAAATAAAAGTTGTTATAGACAAGACTGGACAGCTAAGATCAAAAAAATACAAAGACAGAACGGCTGGATGCATGTACAATGCACAAAAAAGACTTGACTGAAGAGACCAGAACAACCAGTCGAGACTGGACAGACAAGATTAGAACAAGATTAGACAAGACAGAAAAAACAAGACTGGCCAAAGTAAATAGACAAGACTGGACGAACAAGACTATACAGACAAGACAAGACAGACGAGACTACACAGTCTAGACTAGACAGACAAGACTGGACAGAAAAAAACTAGAGAGACAAGAATTAGGACATTAAACAGACAAGACTAGACAGAAAAGACTAAACAGACAAGACTAGACACAGAAGACTAGCCAGACAAGACTAGACAGACAAGGCTAGACAGACAAGACTAGACTGACAAAACTAGACTGACAAGACTAGACTGACAAGACTAGACTGACAAGACTAGACTGACAAGACTAGACTGACAAGACTAGACAGACAACACTAGACAGACAAGACTAAACAGACAAGAGTAGACAGACAAGACTAGACAGACAAGACTATACAGACAAGACCAGGCAGACAAAACTAGACAAACAATACTTTTTTGTATTGCGGTTTGGGGGAATCTCTTACTAAACTCCCTTTTCCACTTGACATTTAGTTTGCGCCACCCCAGTATTGCATATTCCGCATTCCTGCAGGGTGGTAGCCCTGAGTGTTAGTGTCTTCCTGGTGAAAAAGTCAAGTTGGATTTCACCTGGGTTGGATTCCCCGCCTGTCTCTGTATGGAATCGAACCCTTGTCTTGCGCTCATCAAACGGGTATGTTGTCCATTAAACTACTGAGGAGGACAGAAAAACAATACTAGACAGACTAGACCGACAAAACAAGAAAAGTCTTTCTAGTCTTGTCGGTCTAGTCTAGTCAGACGGACAAAGCTGCACAGACAACACAGAATGTGCACGTCAAGAAAGGACTAGAGAGGCAAGTCTAGGTATACTAGACTAGTTAGACAAGACTACACAGACAAAGCTAGTTAGAAAAGACTAAGACTAGACATACAAGACTAAACAGCACAAACAAGACTAGTCAGACAAGACGAGACATAAACGACTAAACACACAAGACTAGACTACACAGACTAGACTAGATAGACAATACTATATACACAGGAATATACAGAAAAGACAGACAAGAGTAGATAGAGAAGACTAGAGACAATACTAGACAGACAAGGCTGGACAGACAAGACTAGACAGATCATACTAAAGAAACAAGCTTTGTCAATAACTAGATAGATAAGACTAAACAGACAAAGCCAGACAGAGAAGACTGGACAGACAACGCTAGACAGAGAAGACTAGAAAGACAAGACTAGATAGACAAGTCTAGATAGGCAAGACTATACAGACAAAGATACAGACACACAAGACTAGACAGACAAAACTAGAGAGATAAGATTAGACAGACAAGACTAGACAGACTAGACAAGACTTAAAAAGTGGTTTGGGGGAAGCTTTCACTAAACCCAATAATTCCACTTTTATTTTGCGCCGGTATCGCATATTTTTGCATTCATTCAGGGTGGGCAGTCCGGACAGTTAATGAAATCCGTCCAAGTTGTAGCCTCCCCGACCAGGATTCGAACCCGGGTCTCCCGCAGGTAAGACTAGACAGACAAGACTAGATAGACAAGACTAGACAGACAACACTAGAAAAATTAGACATACAAGACTACACAGACAAGGGAAGACAAGAGAGGCCTAAAAGAAAGAGGCCTAGAAGGCTAGTCAGACAAGGCTAGACAGGACAGACGAGACTAGACAGACAAACATATAACCCTCGCCCTTATGTGAAATTGAATGTAAAATCTAAGCTCCCCCGCCTTATGGAGAAATTCTGTACAAAATAGTACAGTACGTGGCCGAGCGAGTGTGTGTAGATGGCGTCACGTGTTATCAGTAGTTCTGAAAGTGGCCCATCTGCGAGGCCGTGGCCGTGTAGACGGCGTGGCAATAAGCGTGCGCGGCGGTTAGCGGGAAAATTCAAAATTAGTTGCGGGGTGCCAGCGGAGAAACGGATATGTATGCATTGTAGATAATTGCTAATCGATTGCAGACATAATTAGGGTTGATTAACGTTTGCAATTTTTGAATCTGCGCATGCGTGAGATTTTCACGTTCAAGGTCACTGCTTACATTTCCTGTTTCAATCTGATTTTGAACTCCTACGCATTTTCGTGAAATTCCCATGGGCGAGTTAACATACCTCCTGCTATGGTCGAATCCCTGGAAAGCTTTACACATCGAAACGACTGTACAATGGCCATGACGATAGTAACCAAGAATCACAAAAATATTGTGTTTATCTAATGTGATGGGAATAATAGATTGTGAAAAATGTATTTAGTTTCATATTTAGTACGAGATTGATAATATTTTTAATAATTAAAAAATTATTAAATTTTGTTGTAATAACTTTGTTAGTTAATAAAGTACGAGAAAGACAATGTGATACAATAGAAAGATTATCCTAGCGCATATTGCTGCTGAAATACAAAAAAAAGTCCTGTGGCACTTTCTTGCAAAAACTTGTGTTGACTGATGCAGATATAACAAACATTGAGGAAGAGACAAAACATAAGAGCTACCTTTGGTATGAATAAAGATATGGCAGCGTGACGGCTTCACGGGCATATGAATTCAGTAGGTGCGAAACCAGAGATGGAGCTGATTGCTTTAATAATGGGAGGAAAGATCCCAGACATGCCTGCAATGAAGCGCGGTAGAATGTTTGTGGATGAAGTGAGGAAAACCGTCAGTATCACACCGGGGGAAAAAAAAGTGACCTAATGGTCTGTAAAAAATATCCCATGATAGCAGGATCACCAGATGAGAACTGTGAATCCAGCATAATAGAAATAAAGTGTACAGTAAATGTGAAGACTGAAAAATTATGTAGAAAATGGGAAACCGACCTAAAAGCATGTGCAGGTGCAGGTATAGTGAAGAATAGGGTAGGCTCCGAAAATCGGGTTTTTCGTTTTTTTTTTACCTGATTTAAGCGCGGGAAAGTAAAATGAAGCATGCAAGTCGTCCGGTTGAAGAAATATTTGTGTTTTTGTATTAAAAAAACTGACATTTTAAACACAATAACTGACGTGTATGACTGGTCACATATATAAGAATGTGCATACAACTAGGTAAGCGGTGACAAATTTAATTTTATCAACATATTATAAATTGTTTGAATTTTTCTGCGTCACATGTTTGCGTGAAGTATATACAAAAATGGTTTCCAGAAAATATTTGTCCATTCTGTATATTCAGAATGTTTTAAGAGATCCCGACCAAACAATTCAAATTTTTTTTGAATAGAAGTTGATACCGGCCGAGGGGCAGTATATGTGTCCAAAATATGAGTTGAAATGTGAGTTAAATGTGACGGTATTTTGACCCTGAGTCGGGATATTTATAGGTTATTTTTTTATTATCATATGTTTAGTGGCTTCTAATATATTCTTTTATTTTGATTGGAAGACATAGTAATTGTGTTATTTCAGGTTTGATGGTTTTCGAGGGGTCTGTCGTCATAAGGTGATAAAGCGATCACTGTCAATGATATACACCCTGTACCTAAAAAAGAGGCAAACCCAATTATCTTCAATAATGGCAATTTGGTCCTGGCAAAGGAGGTACCCTTGCGGAACTCAACGGTGTGGTCACACATTTTTTGTTCTTGCTTTCATCACCTTATGATGACAGACCTTATACACTTTAGAATTCATATTTAACACGCAAAACAGCTGATTTCTCTCTTTGGCTCCTTAATGTTTTTGGTCCATTTACTAACAGCTGACATCACAAGCAGACGCCATGACACCTGCGATCGTTTTCGAACTCATTTTAAACTTTGAATTTCAATTGCTTTTTTTTTTCTAATAAAACTTTGTTTCCTGCAGAAATAATGTATATTTTTGGAAATAGTAGGTACTTTAGAATATTACAAAACACTTTTTAAAAATCAGTCATCATGTCCATTTGATCAGAAATATTACTTCTCAAGGGAGTGATAAAGTTGTATATAATGAAAACTCTACATTTAATTTATGGTTTTATTATATTCTAATAATAATAGTTTTACTTATCAACTGCCGGCTCGGTGTAATCGGATGTCTGACACTGATAACAATTTCATGTTCAACCTGTTTGGCTTATCAGCTGTCGGCTAGACGTGACCGGAAGTCTGACACTGATAGCAATTTCTGTGTATCTTATCAACTGCTAGACGTGACCGTTCATTGAACCCGTGCAAGTATGGAACTGCCGAGTTAGCATTTTCCTGTTTCAACTTGTCTGGGTGAGCCATTGATCAAATATTATAAAATAAACAATGATGCTGAAAAGAAAAGGAGTCTAAGTACTGAATATTCACCGTACACCTCCAAGAAGATAAAGTTGGAGTCGCAGACAGCCAAATAATTTCTGTAAAATATGCAATCAACAATCCCCAACAAGGCTAAAGTATGCAGGAGATCTACGATCACAGAAACACCTCCAAGCAAGACAGTGAAGCAGGTCCAGCAGAACAACATCTAAGCTTGTGTCAGTTTAAGAACAGAGTGATCAGCTATAGAATTGATGGTTTACGGGATTGATGCAGATAGCTTTTAAACATGCAAGACTTGACAGACATTACTAAAGAAACAAGACTAGTCACATAAATAGATTGACTAGACAAATAAAGTCAGACAGAGAGGACTAGACAGACAAGGTCAGATCGAGAAGACTAGATCGACAGGACTAGTTAGTCAAAACTATATACACAATACTAGACCGATAAAACTGGATAAGCAAGACTAAATAGACAGGCCTAAACTAACAAAACTAGTGACACAAGATTTAGACAGACAAGACTAGAGATGCAAGTTTAGACTTAACAGACAAGACTTGATAGACAAGACTATATAGGAATTGCGCAGGAATTGCGCAGGAATTGCGCTTGGCCATCAAAAATAGCAAGCAGAAATGCTGGCTCGTACTTTGCCGATCCATAAATGAAGACCTACGGGGCCTCCCATATCGAATTGCTACGAAAAAACTAATGGGTAGACAACTGATACCTGGGATATCGTGCCCACAACGGATGAGAGAAATAGTTACCACACTATTTCCAGTTCACGAACGAAGACCGGCAGAAAAATGGCAAACCACTGAAAATCTCGTGATACCTTTCAGCGTAGAGGAGATCTTTGAGGCTAGGAAACGATTACTGTCAGGGAAAGCACCTGGTCCAGACAATATCCCAAATGAGATCATCGCAGAAGTGTTGGAAATGTGGCCAAAGTTGTTGCTGAAAATTTACAATGCGTGTCTTCGAAAGGGAATTTTCGCTACGCAATGAAAAAGACAAAAACTCGTCTTACTAAGAAAAGGGTACAAATCATTGGAAGAACCATCGTCATACCGGCCGATATGCCTCCTGGACAACTTAGGGAAACTTTTTGAAAAACTATTACTTAGGAGACTTGAGACATACATCGAAAACAACGGAGGACTGTCTCAATGGCAGTATGGTTTTCGAAAAGGTCGATCAACCGTGGACGCTATTGCTGAAGTAATTAAAGTATCAGAAAAGGTCAAAAATGGAACACGGCAATCGAAAGGTTATTGTGCATTAGTGACCCTTGACGTTAAAAACTCTTTAATTCAGCCAGGTGGGATGTTATCATGAAGGCATTAGCATCAAGACAGACACCAGAATACTTGAGAAAGATGATAAGTAGCTACTTGAGCGACAGACGGTTGATATACCACATGGACGAAGGTGAAGTTGAGTATGAGGTAACAGCGGGTGTCCCACACGGATCGGTCTTTAGAATCATTCTTGTGGAACATTATGTACGATGGCTTGCTAAACCTAGATTTGCCTAGAACAGCGCAAATAGTTGGGTTCGCAGATGACGCCGCAGTGGTGGTGACAGCAAAGGAAATAAGTACACTAGAACTAGCAACTAACGAAACCCTTTGGCGGGAAAATAATTGGTTAAAAGAGCAGGGGCTAACAATGGCAGTCCATAAAACAGAAGCGATACTTATCACGGATAAGAGACTATTTATCGATATTATCGAAATCATTGAGGTACCTTGGCGTCCAACTCGATAGCAGTCTATACACAGACCATATAACCAAAAGATCGAAAAAGGCAGCGTCCACAGTCACAGCTCTGGTAAGGTTGATGCCGAACATTGAAGGGCCGAAGGAATTGAAACGGAAACTTCTCAACAATGTGGTACACTCAAAAATTCTCTACGCGGCGGAAATAAGGGCGGGCGTAACGAAAAAGGTTGGAGCGAGAAAACAACTTACAGGGGTACAGAGAAGAAGTGCTCTAAGAGTAATTTCTGCCTACAGAACGATGGCAGACAAGATGGGATAACGACACTAGTGGAAGATGGACACACAGAGTTATCTGTAACATAACAGCATGGTACGAAAGGTCACACGGACATATGAGTTACCACCTTACACAGGCGCTCACTGGTCATGGGTGCTTCAACGCATACCTCGAACGGTTTAAAAAAGAGACACTGCGGAGTGTTTTTATTGCGGTCATATCCCAGAATCAGAGAACGAAAGAACTCGACTCGCGGAGACACTAGGCGGTATAAAACTTGAAGAACAGAAAATCATGGAAATTATGTTAGAAAGTGAGCATAACTGGAATGCAGTACAAGGTTACATAACCGAAATCATGTTGGGAAAAGAACAAATGGAGAGAGAATGGAAGGCGATTATAATATCGCACGAGATACAAGGAAGCTAACATGGACGACTATATATGTGACGAAAAGACCGAAAAATGGGAAAAGACCGAAACATCACACGACTACATAACTAATACGACAGAAGACGAAAGACGAAATCGAAACGAGTAAAGGACAATAAAAAGAAAGACAAGGATAAAATTTGTACAAATACCACCACCCACCTGAGGTAATGCTCGCACAGTTCCGGGTGGAGTGTAATGTAGAGACGGAGGAGGGGTTTTAGTGGGTATGGTGGTCACGAAGCACTCGATCAGAGAGCCCCACACTACACGGGTTTGAATATCGGGTGTGCAACAATGCATTCTCCCTGCTCTCCGAAAAAAAGACAAGACTATATAGACAAGACAAGCTTAGACAGACAAAACGAGACACTCAATACTATAGAGACAAGACTAGACAGACAAGATAGGATACACAAAACTAGACAAACGGGATATAAAAGAACACACAAATAGAGCTAGGGAAGGAAGGCAATCTAGTAACTGATTATTTAGATTAGTTATCCAGTGTTTCAGAGACAAGAATATACACTTTAAACCAGGCCTGGACAATTGGCGGCCCGCGGTCTACATTCTGCCAGCGTCTACCTTATATGCAGCCCGTGAATCATTTTATAAACTACTTTAATTACAAAAAATATCTGCGTATGTTAAAAAGAAAAAAAAATTGGTATTGAGATTGTGCCCTACCAAAATATTACTTCTCTGAGAAAGTGATTACTAATTTATGTATACATTGCACCAACAATGAATGATGAAAAAACCTAATTCGTATTCTTGTTCCTGTGGTGCTACAGTCCTAGTGGATTTTAACTTCCTCCCCCTGCATACATTTTTGCTTGGTGTCTAGATTTTAGACAGAAGTAGAGGACCTTATAGTTTTTAACGTGGGTGCCGAGTCACTATTTTAGGGAAGGATTTCTTGGCAGATTACTGTGATGGCCTAGAGCCATGCATAGGAGGACGGTGGCTTATTTCCATATACGTGCCCCCGGGTTTTGAACCTTCGACTAATCCAACCGCCTCTAATTCGTACTACCGCCTCTAATTCGTATTCGTATCTTAATTCGTATTCCAACAAAAAAAAACTACAAAAAATACCGAAAGCATGCCTATGATATGCTTATTATGTTTACCAGGACCGATGTTTACTTTATCATATACCTGACATTCTGTTCGCTGTTCTCTGAAAGTATTTCATTTTACAAGCAGTATATATTGTCCACTATGAACGTAAACTTATTAATAATAATAATTAATTCGTATTCCAACATAAAAAAAACTACAAAAAATCCTGAAAGCATGTCTATTATGTTTACCAGGCCTGATGTTTACTTTATTTTATACCAGCCACTGTGTTTGGTATTCTCTGAAACTGTTTCGTTTTACAAGCAGTAGATATGGTATTGTTCACTATGAATGTAAACCCATGAACCCTATGAACCCAAACCTGACAATATTGGTGTGTCTAGGCGAGTATATATGCAACGATCGTAGTATACACATAATGCTATAAAAAAAATTTGAATGCGGCCCGCGGCAAGATTTTCAGACGTAATACGTGGCCCGCATACCAAAAGATTTGCCCACCCCTGGTTTAAACCAACTGATCAAATCTTTTTTTTTAAGGTTTAACATTTATTAAAACACAGCATTGATAACTACGTATGGTGGTGGATAACATATGTTGAACGTCTGCATCGCGCACATCTCGGAACAGCTCTTCGCATTTCTTCGAGATGGCGTTGTATTGACCTATATTTGTTCTGCTTCTGTTTTCAGCCCTTTCGTCGCATACTTTCTGTGACATGATAGTGTATATTATACTATCCATCACTTGCCACTGTTCCTCGGATTCGAGCATGTATTGTACCATTGGTGCTGAATGGACCCTATTTTTTTCGCGCTCCGCATGCCACCTGTTGCACTCGAAGATGGTATGGACAACCCCGTCCTCTCCGCAGTATTCGCAGAGACTGTCTGTTGCTTTGCCAATTCTATGGAGGTAATCCTTATAGCACCCGTGGCCACTAAGTACCTGGGTTACATAGTAGGTCACCTCGCCGTGTTTCCTCGTCGTCCAAATTTTCACAACCCTAATTAATTTTCTTGTCCATTGTCCGTTTGTTGTTGTGTCCCAGTATTTTTGCCATTCTTCGTATGATTTAGATTTTGCCGCTTTTTTCCTTTCAGTCCTTGCCCGTGTGTCGCCGTTTCGTTGCGTCATGTATATGTTTAATCTCTCACGTGCCATTAATTCAATTGGAATAATTCCAGTGATTACTAGAGCCGCTTCTCTGGACACTGTTCGGTACGCGCTGCACACCCTCAATGCTAGCTTCCGCTGTACCGATGCCAGCTTATCTCTTAATGTTTTTGTCTTCATTGCCTTTGCCTATATCGGGGCGCCATATAACATAGCAGAGTGGACAACCGAGCACAAAAGCCTCCGCTTACACTTCTGGGTCCCTTCTGGGTACACTTCTGGGTACATTTGGCATGAGTCTCTCTAATGCTGAAGCCGTTTTTAGCGCTTTGTCGCAAGCTTTACTAATATGCTGCTTGAAAGATATGCTTTTGACGATTACAACGCCTAGGTGTTTTAAATAAGCTTTTGGCATGATTGTAAGGTTCCTTATTTTGATATAAATTGGCTTTATATGCCTCTTTCCCGTCAGAAGTGCAGCCTCCGTTTTCTCAGGGGCCAACTGCAGTTGCTTCCCTGCCATCCACTCTATGTTCAAACTACTATTTTTATAGCTTCATTTGTTTTAGATTATAATTCTTTTTCTCTTTTCCCACAAAGCACGAGCGCAAGGTCTTCCGGAAAACCGACAATCTCTACCCCTTCCGGAAGTTTAAGGCGAAGCACTCCATTATATACAATGTTCCTACAAAATTGTAGGGCCCATCACTGAGCCCTGTGGAACACCGCTGTAGATCTCGTGCTCCACTAATTTATTGTCTCCTTCCATAATAATTTTCCTCTCAGACTGGCAGCTGCGTATCATACGTAGTAGGTATAGGGGGAAACCGCGTGATGTCGTCTCGTGGATGTTTTGAGAATGTTTTGCCGACAAGCCGAATTAAATGCGTTGCGCACGTCAAGTGTTACCAGGGCACAGAATTTTCTGTTTCTACGTGTGCCAGCCCTAGCTTCCTCTGCAGATTCAATGACCTTCTTAATGGCGTCGGTAGTGGATTTTCCTTCTCTGAATCCATATTGCTTTTCAGACAGAGCAGTCCCAGTTCGAAGCGCTCTTTTGACCCGGTTTACTAGCAGTTGCTCAAGCACCTGCTTGTTGCACCTGCGACGTCTAGTAGACATAGTGGCCTGTACGAAGAAGCTTTATTAAGGGGCTTATCTCCTTTTCTCAGGAAGACTAGTTTAGCCTTTTCCATTGCGCTGGAAAGTTGCCTTCTTTTAGTAGGTCATTCATTAGTCCAAGAACATACTCGGGAGCATTTCTGACAACAATTTTTAGTACCTCTGGTGGAATTCCGTCTCGTCCTGGGGCTCTCCCGCTATTGAGGCGCTCACAAGCCATTTTAAGTCTTGTGTGAATAGTACTATCTCCGTTACTAGAGGCTGCTTCCTTCCATCTTGGTTCTTGATGGATGGGGAACAGTTTGTCAACCAACTCTTCTATTTTTTCCAGGGGTATTTTCGTAATTGGGTGTCTGCTTTTCAGGTTTCTAGTGGCTATTGCATAAGCATCGCCCCAGGCATCGTCGTCAGTTTTCGCGTACAATGCTTCCCAGTGTTCCCTTTTCGCTTTATTTATTGCACCGTTGAGAGCTTTTTTAGATTGAGAATATGCACCTCTGAGCTGATCTTTGGTGCATGCATCTAGGTTTTTCTTGCCTTTCCTTTGGAGTTGCCGTCTCGTGGAAACACATACTTTCCTTAGGTTGGCAATATCTTCCCTCCACCAATATACTTGTCGTTTCTTGGTAGTATTTCTTTTTGTTGGTAGCATCGTATTACACACTCTAGTGATCATAGATACCATTTCCTGTGTTTTCAGAGGTTTTTGCTACTTCCATTTCTAATTAACGGATTAGCTTATCCTCCTTCAAGGATTTAGTTGACCATCCCTTATATGTTGTTTGTAGGTTTACGCAGTTTTTACTTTGGCTCTGCAGGTTATAGAAGATGTATCTATGATCACTAAGTGTTTCTCTGTACAGTATTGAACTGTAACTGATCAAATCTGGATACGCATAAGTGATCAACGACAAGAATTGTTGATTTCATGTTTTTAAGGAAAATCTATATTCCTGGTGGAAATTGGAAATAAACATAGATTTGTTTATAAATTCTAGATATTATTAAATAAATATGTTTTGTTTGTTTTTATTTACAAATTTTAGACAATTAGATTTCGTATATTTATTGTATTTGCTTGGGTTATTTTGTTTATCTATATTTGATTTTTTTGAGTATGAACCTTATTTCCACAGTTTATTTTTTTAATAATATTAAACATCTTGAAATGATGAAGCTATAGTCATTGAAAACAGAAGCCTTGGTCGACAGTGTTTTAAAATACTTTTGATGTAAAAATTAAAATTTTATAATACGATAGGAGGGATAGGATATAGAGCATGTGAAAAGCTCGTTAAAAAAATATCAAGAGCACAAAGTTTTTAATCGACAGGAGACCCGTTTTTAATACATCGTTTGTAACCCTATTCCCTTTTTTGATGCAAACAGTTTGTTTGTCTTTTTAATATTGAATACTTCGTCAAGTTACTGCACAAGCAATCTACATTCTAGATTATTCCGTCCAAACTTACTTATATACTGAATATGTTCAATATGTAAAATATCATTTAATAGCTTGCCACGAAAATACGAACTATTGCAGTTTTACATAATCATAGTTTCAATAGACAAACTTTCATACGAAAAGATAAAATAATTCTAGTATTGATTGAATCAAAAATTTTAGATAGAAATAATTCAGAAATTCCAAAAATATTTGGCAGATAAGGCATACTATTATATTTAGAGCGGAAACAAATGTATTAATTTAGTAGTGATTAAATAAAATATGTAGACGAAAATAAATAAACAATACTATACATATTATGCAGATAAGACACGTTAAGTTTAAACTAGAACGATAGGAGGACTTTATATTGTATTGTTGAAGGTGGAAGGAAAACTAAATAAAATGTTCCTCCCTTCTATTGGAAAATCATAAACTATATAATACCCTTTAATAGCAAGTATATAGTGAAAAGACGTCCCCTAACTGGGTCGATTTGGCCCTCTTATCGCAATCTCTTCTGTGCGAAAAACCATAGGCCATTATGGACCACGTGAAATACGACAGTTTCCTTGTTCACAACATGTGGCACTCTGTGTTATTGGTTCTAAATGAGATTCTCCGATCCTTAAAGATCAACCGAGAGTGAAGAATGGGCCGGAGGTAATGACTGAAATCTACTTCGTTGAAGAACGAACGCCGAAGGCATTCCGACGAATTATTACTGATGGTTACAATTACATTATTTCGCTAGACTTGGTAATTGGTTTTTACTGGATCTTTGATTAAATACTAAACACCAGAGAAGCTCCCTAAAAGAAATTATTAACTTATTTATCGCGAATGGGATTACCAAGAGAAAATCATTCGAGTAGTCGAGAAATAGATCAGTCTAGTGAGATTAAACGCTTTAATACATAAACTTATCAAATTCTAGCGATCAATTGATATGGTGATTAATATGGATGGTCGTAGATCCGTCTACATTGATTTGTGGATTTGTGATGGGAACTGAAGGCTGCAAATTGAATAATATCGATATCAGTCCAGCCGAAATTGTTCCGGGTGTATTGTGACACTAAGCACGTTATAATCGAAGGGGAAAATGAAGACAAACGCCTGGGGCGGGTCTACTAAGGGTTTCGGTCTCATTAGAATTATTATTTATTTTGCGTCGAGTATTTCGAGTTGGAAATATTTTGGGATAATTTTATGAAAGGTGTTTTGATAGTAAACGGCGTTGTTGTTTCTTAGGACGGGTTTTATGGGGTGGGTTTTGTTGTTTAAGTGTTTTTTTAGGAACCATTTTGTAGGGGTAGATTTTATTCAACGTTGAATTGAACAGAATTGAATTGGAATTCTAAACGAATATATAAATACTAATCCTTAATCCACCTTAGGTACGCAACGCGGTTTATTTAGCTATATACATTTTTGTGTGTGTATTATTTGTTTACTATTCACTGTTTAGTTGTTCTGCACCTTATGTTGTGTTTTAAATCTTTGTCTAGTTATCGTTCTTATACAGCTGCCACAACTCTTAGATCTTGTGTTTTTAGTCTTTTTGTCCCTTCAATTAATTTACACTTTCCAAAAGTTTATGAGCTTTTAAACAATCATACTACTATCATATTTAATTTCAATAATATTTGTTTTGTATTTATATGAAAATAATAACTACATCAAAATAATATTTCAGTAACTAATTACGTCAATTCAGTAACATTGATGGAGTTTTAAATAAAAAAGAAAGTTTTTAAACTGTCTATTGATAAAGATTCTGTTCCTGTGTAAAATAATATTTCCTCGTTTTATTTACTTTTTCTCTTGCCATTTTATCGCCGAGTTTATTACGTGAAGTTATGAGGAAGTTTTGTAGTTGGAAGTTTTTAAAGGATATTTTCCACTTAAAAAAGAGCAAGAAAAAATGGAACGGGGACCCATATAAAATGCGAAATGAAAATGTATAAGGACATGCGCGTAAAATGAGACACTTTTGTAAACACCGAGGAGCAAAGTTAATATCAGATATCGGCTTGCCCGTTCACAGACAGGTAATCAAAACTTGAAGCGCATATCTTCCCCACATAAAATATTCAGCTCGTTTTTCTCTCGAGCCGCGTCCTTTGTGAACTTGCAACAAATGGGGAAAGACGGTGTAGGAGAAAACGCCGTTTTCGGAACTTTCGACGATGCAGCGCCGGATTCCCCAAGGCCTATTATAAGTTTCAATACCGATATATCATGTAGCCAGTGTATTCTAACAGGCCCGATAAGTTTTGCATGGTTTAGCAAGATTAATGAGCAGTGTCTTTCAGAAGACGCCGCCGGCGATAACGGCGGCTCACAGGAGGAAGACGTCTTCTAAGCAGACGTTCTGATAACAAAGTCGTTCGCGATCGCCCGTCAGAAGTCACCTAAGGCTTTTTCAGAGGAAATATCATCCGGTTGGGACACTCTCCGCCAATCTGAGCTTTAATAAAACACATCAATTTCAAACACATCCATTCACAAGCTCCACAAAAAAAAACCCTTTGACAGAATTTAATTTATACATTATTTTTCATCATGCACCAGAATCATGGAAAACTATACATATCGCACTTTGTTAGTAGGTATTGGTAGCAAAAATAAATATTTGGATTCATATTTTTACTTCCAATTGCGAAAATAACTCAGAAACTATGATAAACTGTCAAAAATGTACATAATAAAAAGAAACCTTGTATTTTAATGTTTTTTATCCGTCAAATTGGTAATAATCCAGCCTAAGCTTTTTCTATATAAATTAATCTACTCTCTTTCTTCAAAAATTCAAAAATAATACCGAAACGGAAAAATAACGCGAAATTTTGAAAAATGTTGGAAATCAAACTTTTGCAGAGAATTAAATTTCCTATGAGAAACTTTGTTATATAGTAATTTTTAATGTATCAATTTCGTAACAATCGACTGAACAAAGTTAAAACCTTTTGTTCTTATTGTATATTTTTTTGTCCCAAAAATGCCAAAATAACTCGGAAACAATGCGAAAAATGTTTCGGACAAAACTCGTAGAAAACTAAATTTTCCATATGAAAACTTGAAAGCATTTAGTGATTGTTTATTGGTCAAGTCAATAATAATTAGTAATTAGACATCGGATTATATGCATTTGCATGTTTGCATATGCAAATGCATAAAACGCTATTTTTTAGCAATATTGCATATTTTATTACTTTTTCATTTATAGTCCTTATTTCAGTAGTTAAATGTGTTTTATATCAGGCGGGAACGGTGGCAGGTCGCAGCCGGTGACCTGCCATGCGGGCACCTCGCACTCGGCAACCCGACTACTGGCTTGCACTAGTCAATAAATTGATTTCCTCTACAAAGCAAGTGTTTTTAAAAGCACCGTCTTCACCTTCTTCTTCTTCGTGGCGCTACTGTCCTATTTGGACCTGGGCCTCCTCCCACTGCCTATACTTGTGCTTGGTGTCTTGATCTTACACAAGTGTAGGGAGCCCTTGCAATTTTGATTGGTGTCTTAATCTTACACTAGTATAGGGAGCCCTTAGAGTTAGCGAGCCACTACTAGGGGAGCTTTCGTGGCAGATTTTTACTGTGATGACTTTGCCAGAGCCATCTACAGAAAACGCTGGCTTATTTTTACCATGTCCAGGATTTGAACCCGGGACTTGCTGCTCCAAAGTCTGACACCGTTTTTCGTTATCCAAAAATTTGTAAATAACTCAAAATTTTGAAAAATGTTATAAATAAAACTATTAGAGAATTAAATTTTCTAGAAAAAAACCTTATTTTGTGATTTTTAATTTTTCGATTTTGTTATAAATAATTAACCATGAAATGTCAGAACCTTGTTTTTAGTATTATATTCTTCTTGTCGCAAAAAATGTAAAAATAACTCAGAAATAACAAAGAAACTAAGCAAAATTTTGAAAAATATTTCAAATAAAACTTGTAAAGAATTAAATTTCCTATTAAAATCTTATTACATCGAAAATTTTTGTTTGTCAAGTTCGTAGTAATTAACCTTGAAACAAAGCCTTCTATTTGTGTTTTCGTGTCTCTTGTTTCAAGCCTGAGTACACAAGTAAACTCTTTTAGCATTCAATTCTTCAAACATAACAAACGTGGGCCCCATTACTAAATTTTATACTATACTATATTCTCGAATTAGAAGAATCTTCGTCCTGCAGATTACTATGTACATTATTTCTTTAATATTTTGTAATCTTATTTAACGTAGTCAAGCTTTGTTCAGCCTTTTCTAAAGGGTCCGCCAATTAGCGCGCTCGATCTTTAACAGCTGATGGCGGCCATGTTGTTTGTGGTAGAGTTGTCAAACCTAGTTGTTATTATTCAGTGTATCTTCACAAATTACCATGAACCAATTCAGCCGCGAGCAACATGTGCAAATCATTAAAATGTATTACGAAAATCATTCATCGGTTCGGGCAACGTTCCGCGCGCTCCGCCAATTTTACGGTGCAATTGGTCGTCCTGCTGAGTCGACTATCCGTCGTTTGATAAACAAATTCGAGGCAACCGGTTCGGTGAACAATAAGCCAACACCGACGCGTCGTCGAAACGTCCGATCTGCCGCGAATGTCGCCGCTGTGCGCGATAGTGTGCGTGAAAATCCGCGACAGTCAATTTCACGTCGCGCACAGGAACTCAGCCTTTCGGAAACATCACTTCGCCGAATCTTGCATCTGGATTTGGGCATGCATCCGTACAAGATCCAGCTGACACAAGAGCTCAAAATAAACGACCATAGACAGCGCCGTATCTTCGCTGATTGGGCTTTAGAGCAGTTGGAAGTCGACCCCGAGTTTGGTAACAAAATCATCTTCAGCGATGAGGCACATTTTTGTATAAATGGGAATGTCAACAAGCAGAATTGCCGTTATTGGGCCGAGAACAATCCACAGGAGGTCCACCAGGTCGCAATGCACCCAACAAAGGTAACTGTTTGGTGTGGATTTTGGGCCGGAGGCATCATCGGGCCGTATTTCTTCGAGAACGACGATGGTGTGGCCATCACGGTAAACGGCGAACGATACAGATCCATGATAACGAACTTTTTCTGGCATGAAATCGACAATATGGATGTCGAGGATATGTGGTTTCAGCAGGACGGCGCTACGAGCCACACATCGCGCGCCACAATGGATCTTCTGCACGAGCGCTTCGGAGGAATGGTTATCTCGCGCGGAGGCGACATCAACTGGCCACCGAGATCGTGCGATTTAACCCCACTAGACTATTTCTTGTGGGGTTTTCTTAAATCACAGGTCTACGCAAACCAACCACAAAACACTGATGACCTCAAAGTCAACATACGCCACGCCATCGATGAAATACAGCCCGATTTGTGCGCCAGAGTCATTGGAAATTGGACTTCTCGTATGCGCGCCACCAAGCAAAGCCGAGGTGGCCATTTGAACGATATTATTTTCCATACATAATGCCTTCGAATACTCTTTCAAACAAAAAATAAATTTCATTTATACCTCTCATACAACTTGCTTTATTTTATTTTAAAGATCGAGCGCGCTTATTGGCGGACCCTTTAGTTCTACCTTCTCACTCTTCCTTTTAGTCCAAGCTAGTTTAAACTTGAGTAGTTCTAACTTGAGTTATGACTGATCATATTTACTCTAGCCAACGATTAGACTTCTTCTGGTCATATTTCGTTATCTACAGTGGTGTGCTGGAGAGGGCTCGCGTGGGCGTTAATTTTTTTATAAATCTGCGAGCCCATTGTTAGTTTTTCTTAAACTAGCCTTTCACAGTTTCCACTATCCCAATCTATAATAAAAACATACACCAAGCTTTGTAATCGTTTTTATTTAAGAATTTATATTATGTGTTTATACTTTCAAGTAAACTAACAATAATTTACCAACCTTCTCTTATAAAAAAAAAACATAATATAACTTAAATATGAAATGCTGCCTGCATATATAAATATATTCAACCTGTTCATAGCTCTATAATATTCTTATTAAGACTATCAAACAAATCCCATGTTAAAACTTTGAATTGGTAAAACCATACAACATTATAGATAATCAGATAAACTTAATAAAGACGAAACAAAGCTTGAATATATAAATATACTCAACCTTTCCGGAACTCTATAATACTAATGAGTCTTTTTAGGACTACCAAAAACAAATAACTCGTATGAAATTTGTCAGTTAGAAAGCTATAGAATAGTGAAAGCTATAGAATAACTGACAAATTTCATACGAGATTTGTTTTTGGTAGTCCAAAAAAGACTTATTAGTATTATAGAGTTCCGGAAAGGTTGAGTATATTTATATATTCAAGCTTTGTTCCGTCTTTATTAAGTTTATCATGTTAAAACAACTAGTTCCCTTGGTAATACCAAGCAGGATATTGAATTATACAACAGACAATATCTTATTACTAGCCTCAGTACACTTTCGTCTCACTAAACGAGAACCAGATAAATAACATTTTTTCTAAGATCTTTTGTAATCTATTTGTATTAAGTGAATGATACAGATGGCTATTCACTTAAACTATTTAGAAATAAATTATCTTAAAAATAATGTTCAACGTTTTTGATTAAAACTTTAAATAATCACGGTTTTTCTGACAAATTTTGGGTAGAAATTTTTATTGCATTTTACTCTGATGGTGGCTAGTGTAATGTTGGGTAAGAAAACTGGAGTTTCAACAAGGCTTGTTCAACAATTTCCAAATATCCTAATTTGGCATTTGGCATTGCTGAAATTAGCAAATGCATCATTTTGAAATATTTCTTGATAAGATCTATGCTTTTTATACCAATCTCCAAAATATCAGCGAGATTTAAAAACATGTGCTGCAGAAATAGACGTAGAAATTATAAAAATCGGTCGCGTGTTGGGACCTCGATGGGCTACAAGCTGCGTATGCACTTGGCGGTTTGGAAAATATTATCCCGCTTTATGCAAATATTTTGAATCTAATGACAAAACTTCTGGTTTATTAAATCAATTTCTTAATGATTTAGCTTTAATGATCGACGTCTTCGCTTACCTTTCAGAAGCCTTACAAAGTCGTAAAATTAATATTGTTAAAGCAAATTAAATAGTTTTCCCATTGTATCTAGAAGACATAATCGCCTGTAAGATCCTGGCTCTTGTGTTTGCTTATCTCCTTTTTTAGCAGCACTAACGTTGCTTTCTTCCACAATTCAGGGTAGATTCCAGTACTGAGACATTTGTTCATGATTTTTAAAATGTATTGCGGATGAACTAGGATTGTCTTTTTTATTATCTCAGCGGGTAATCCATCAGGCCCTGGTGCGCTATCAATATGGAGCCATTTACGTTTCTGAGAATTTTGCTATATCTGTTACTGTCGGTTGTTTCCAACTCACTTAATCATGGATCGGGATGAGGGCGTTTATTATCTCCTGTGCTTTGTTTGCCTGGAGGTTCGGCTGGTGGATTTTTAGATTTATGATGGACATCCTGTACGCATCTTCTCACACATCCTCGTCAATCTATTTGCATAGTTTTGCCCATTGTTGCTTTTTTGATTTCAAGATTTTGCTTTTGAGTACTCTTTGGGCGACTGTGTAGATGAGCTTCGCTTGTATAGAAAATTCTTCTTCTCCAAGTCTCTTCCTTTGCCGTTGATAATTTCTCCTAGCTGCTATACACTTTGCTCTGCTATTTGCAATATCATTATTCCACCAATACATTTGTTTGCGACCTTTGTGTGGTTTTTTCTTAGGCATTGAAACGTTGAAAATCTGAAGACGGCTTGCAGTCTTCAGATTTTCAATGATCGCTTCTGCTGTATCAGTTCTTCTGTTGTTGATGTCGCCCGTCAGTTGTCTATTGAATTTTTCCTCATCTATTTTCTTGATGTTCTATCTCTTAGCCTGATTTGTTTTATTGGACGCCTTGCTCTCTAGGGAGTATGTAATGGATTTGTTATTACTAAGGGTTTCACGGTCGAGAACTTTCCAGTTGGTGATTTCACTCGAGATGTTACGCGTAGGGAAGGTAAGATCTACTATAGAGCCCGTTTTTCCTGTTTCAAAAGTGTTTTTGACCTATGTTTTGAACGTACATATAAGTCTCGGCTGTCCAATCGGGTAATAAATTTCCTCTATGTTCTGTTTTGTGGGATCACCAGTATGGGGATTTTTCTTTGGGAGATTCTTATATCGCAACTATGAGCGGTAAGGCACGATCTTAGTTGCTCAGGTTAGGTTAGGTTATTTTAGGAAAAGCAGCAACTGTATAGCTTATACCGTCGCATTTCCACCCATACAAATCCCGGTCTACTACCCTGTCATTGTTTTGTTGATGATTTTTATACCTGCGTCTTTTTCTCATCAGTGAACTATTACGAATTGCTCACGATGTTTTTATTTAGTTAATTTAGGACTTGGAAATCTACTTTTAATTCTAATATCTGATCTTATACGATCTTTCCTGACCTTGTCTGGTCTTGTCTTGTCTTGTCTGGTCATGTGTGGTCCTGTGTAGTCTTGTCTTGTCTTGTCTGGTTTCGTCTAGTTTCGACTGGTTTCGTCTGGTTTTGTCTGGTTTCATCTGGTCTTGTTTGGTATTATCTGGTCTTGTCTGGTATCGTCGGGTTACGTCTGGTTTCGTCTAATATTGACTGGTCTTGTCTGATCTTGTCTGGTCTTGTCTGATCTAAACTGATCTTGTCTTTTCTAGTTTGACCCTGTCTGATCTTTTCTTGCCTGGTTATGTCTGGTCTTCTCTGGACATGTCTGGTCTTGTCTAATCTTGTCTGGACTTGTCTGGTCCTGTCTGATCTTGTCTGGTCTTGTCTGGCCTTGTCCGGTCTAGTCTGGTCTTGTTTGGTTTTTTCTTATCTTGTTTGGTCTTGTCCGGTCTTTTCTGGTGTTGTTTGGTCTTGCCTGGTCTTGTCTGGTCTTGTCTCGTCTTGTCTGGTCTTGTCTGGTCGTTTCTTCTGGTTTCGTCTTGTCCCGTCTGGTTCCATTTGGTCTTGTCTGGTCTTATCTGATCTTGTATGAGCTTCTCTGATCTCGTATGGTCTTGTTTGGTCTAGTATGGTCTTGTCTGATCGTGTCTGCTCTTAGCTGATATTACCTGATCTTGTATGGTCTTGGCTGAACTTGATCTAGGCTCAACCTATTTGAACTGGTCTGGTGTTGATTGGTCTAGTCTTGTCTGGTGTTGCATGGATTTGTCTGGTATTGTCTTGTCTGGTATTGTCTGGGCTTCTGTATGCATTTGCTCCTTGGTTTTCTTTCTGTTTTGTTAATTTACTATTTGATTTGTGTAATATATAAACTTTGGAACTTGAAAGGTGCAGTGTGTTTGGTCTGGATAGTTTTAACATAATTAGATTTCGCCGGGGAATACGCTATATTATTTGCAGAGCCTGTTAAAAGATCTAATCAGTGATGAACGCAAATCAAAGTAAATAAACCGAATTAAGCTAAGTAAATAAAGTTTGTTTATAAAGGTAACTTTGTTCGGTGCCTAGTCTAGACGGCTTGATGGATCCAACATGTATTTTATGTCGAGATCTGATTAATTATACGGTTATTGTATATTTGTTATGTAGTAGTTGGATTACTTGAAGTTTCACTGACAATAAAAGAAAATTGTAGGTGAAATTGCAACCAATCTTTATTTGGGTTTCTCTTTGTTTGGAAATGGAAAACGGGCTTGTAAAAGGAAAAATTATTAAATTTGAAAATGTTTTTCAGTTGAGATAATTTATCAAGCTTGATTTTGAATAAAATTGTTTTTAATTTTAAGAGGAATTATAAGTAAACATTTTAGTTTCAATATTATTTGCTAATTATTTTATTATAATGCTAAAGAAAAATAAATTAAAGTATATTGTTAAATTCTTTTTTGAGAAATCCAATAAATTTGTTGTAAATCACAAATATTTGAGTATAAAACGGAACGAGTTTGACCAAATTGCGATTCATACGACTTCAATGACAAATATGTGAACACATTTCATATCCAATTTTAAAACTAATAAATCATTTTATTACACAGTAGCTCTGTCTTACTGATGAAATTGATTAATACACAACAAAACTATTTTAATATCAATCTATCGCAATCAAATCTATCTGAAATTAGAAAAATTCTAAATAAAGGGTTTTTTAATTAAGATTATATAACAATCGAGACAAAAAATAATCAACAAATACAAGATATTCTGCTTTTAATTTAAATTATTAAACGGTTTTTAAGTATATTCTACCTTTATTCTTTCACAAAAATGTTCATGTGAATTATTGATTTTGATCAATGTTCCCACCGCACTGGAATTAGATTAGATCCGAAAAATAAAACCGAAAGCTTTTTCCTCTTCGCAGAAAATAAAAAATAATGGAGATCTTTGACTTATGCATCTTAAAGTAATAAAGATGCGAATCATCCGACCGAAATGATTCGATAAAAATAATTCATTTCGAGTGATCCCACTATGCCACCAGGCTTCGTAAAATTCCTAATCGTGTAGACACTACATTAAGCAATACTATGTCTCCATCTTATGCAAATTTAACACCCTTCATATAGTTCACATTATATCATAATTGAATAATTTTATGTTGCTTTTCTTTGCAATAAAAGTAATATAATATACAATGGCACAATTATAAAATAAAGTAATTGTTTACGAACTAACTATTACTAATATTACAAAAACAATTAAAATAAATAGTTTTATTACTATTCTCATTTTCATACATTTTCTAAAAAATATATGAATTTTCTGTTATTATTGTTGCAATTTTTTTTTTAATTCTCCTGGATCATTTACGATATGTCTAACGACAATAAGCAAATGTGGTGTAACATCGTAAACTCTTGTAAGTATTTACCCATTGTAGTATTTACCCCATATCAAGCGGGAGTTTGCGTTTCAATCTACGATTTCCATGTCTAGTGAGAAGTCGGCTTGCAAGAGTGTTCGGGTGTACTTTGAGTCTATCAGAGTATGTGCTGGAATGTTCTTCAATCACTCCTTTCACTAGTTGTTACAAAACATTTAACGTTGTTACTTAACTAATGTTAAGGTCGTGGTTAATGATATTATTTGTTACAAAACATGGTGCATTTACAATCATTTTTAAGGTTTTTGATTGAAATCTTTCTAGTATCTGGATATTTGAGTTGCACGCTGAACCCCATAGCTGACTCCCATAGCTCCATACTGGTTGCAGAACAGAGTTATATAGTAGAAGCTTGTTTTCCAAGGAGAGTTTTGATTTTGGACCGAGTAGCCAATACATTTTCCTTAGTTTAAGATTAAGTTGCTTTCTTTTTGTCCATAGGTGCTTTCGCCATGTGAGTTTTTGATCTATGTTGCTTGGATTTTCCACTTTTTTAGCTAGTCTTCTAGTGTATTAAGATGCAGTTGGATTCGTTTTACTGCCTCGACTAAACCTGAATGGGATGCCATTATCGATGTGTTATCTGCATATGTTGCTGTTAGAGTGTGGGCTGTGGTGGGCAGATCTGCGGTGTATAGAAGGTAGAGTACTGGGCCTAGTATAATTCCCTGCGGTACACCGGCTTGAAATAATTTTAGATCGCTTACCTCGTCCTTGGATTTGACTGCAAAATATCGATCACTTAAGTATGATTTAAGTAAGCATTTCATGCAAGTGATGTGGAAGTTGCTGTCTGATCTTGTATAACCGTCCAGTATGCCACACCTTGTCAAACGCTTGTGCAATATCTAGAAATACTGCTGGGCAGTATCTCTTCGCTTCAAAGTCCTCACTAATCTTCCTAACGATTCTATAAATTTGCTCTACCGTTTCATGTTGTTGCCTGAATCCGAATTGATGTTGTGGGATTAGATTTTTGTCCAGTAGAAATGGAGTTAGTCGTTTTAGTAAAAGTTTCTCGAATACTTTTGAGAAAGGGGGCAACAGACTTATAGGCCTGTAAGAAGTAACTACATTTGGGTCTTTTCCTGGTTTTGTTATTAGAATTATTTTGGCTAGTTTCCACTGCGCAGAAAAGTTACTCAAGCGTAGCGCTGCATTGAACAGTATATTGAGGAATTGTTATAATTAATGTCAATTCTTTCTAACTTTTGATTAATAACACATCTTTCCGCAAAAGAAAAACTGTTATAAGGAGTATATAAACATGTTTAATAACAACTAACTATTTTAGAATATTATTAACTAACTATTTTAGAATATTATTTATTTTATTTAGTGTAAAAGTACAAAGGCCTTGGGACGATAAGGATACCGAATCAGCCCCAAAAAGGTATCGGGCTCATGATTTTAGGAAATGTTGTTACTCATCAGATACTTCGATGCTGCAAGTTTAAGATTTTTATCTATTACCGTTTCTGAATAAATCGAAAAATACTAAAAATCAGTAAAATTTGTTATTCTCAGCTCCTTGTTAATCGGCTGATCTAAATACCGAATATATTTTGGTGGTAGCTTCTAAGAAAAAAATATAAGCAATATCTGTTCATAAGAACCTTAAAAAAAACTAGGTTTTTTTCTTAATTTTAATTTTTAACCATGTTATGATAACGCTAAAAATATGAAACTATTTTTTTTTTAATTCCTTATTCAATTTTCGATGAAATTATGAGCTTGGAGCATTTTTTAAAACGGTACGCCATATTAAAAAAAAATACGAAAAAAATCTCTTTGCTCAAAAATCGAATTCTTTTTATGATTTAACTCTTGAAATGATAAAATAGAGAAGATTTCTCTAATCATTATTATATACTTTATTTATAACTATAATGTACTATAATTGAACTATAATTTATAACTATAATGATTAAATCAGTATCAAATACTATTGTTTATATAATTCAACTACGTTTTAGGGAATTTAAACTTTCCCGCTCAATTATTATTTAATTCAGCAACCATAACTGGCACTGTAATTCAGAACTGGTAACACTGTTTTCTATTTTCATGAATCTCATGATCTGTAGATAACGTTAAAATTATTTGTTGACATTCTAAACAAGTATTGGTAGTACTGTTTGCTGTATTTAATAATTAATATTATCTAACCATATTATTATTGAAGTGAAAATATGTCTACATCTAAAACATATAATCTAAAGTGTTGCATATGTTCAAAATTCATTAAAAATCGCGAGGTACCCCAAAATATATACAATCTGATGAAGATGCTGAAGATTTTTCAACGTTCTTTGATCATCCAATTGTAGTTGGTGATGTTTTGTGTTATAATTGTCGTTAAAAAAATATAAGAAAACGAAACTTGACGACGAGGATCAGGATACATCGTTGGAGGAAGAATTAGCTTCAGATACAAGTGAATTGCTGGAAAGAACGGCTTCGAACTTATCATCGATGACTATGTCTCAGTCAAGTACTGATGATCCATCAATTAATTTAGAGGCTGTATGTGATGATGATACAGAAGAATGTATTGAAGTTCAAATTAAAAGAACTGTTGTAACTCACAGATATTCTTGTGTGTGTTCAAGATTGTCGTATGCAATGCTTTATTAAGAAAAGAATTTTCATTCCGGATGGAAATCGATGTTGCAGCGGTCATCTCATAAAAAACGCTTTTATACTGAAGATTTGAATTTATTCAAAGTTTATTCAAACTGGAGTTTTTTAAAATCGTCAGAGTTAACTAAAATGATGGAAAGCTTGCCTGTTGAATGTGACACTACACTGATTGATAAAATGGATGATTTTCGTATACCTGATACAACTTTATATATTTACTGGATTAAGACGCGAAAATATAATCGAGTTGCGAGATTTATTAGCAACTATGAGAAATAACGATTCTCCTACGGTCACTTAAGCTCTTACAGTAATTTTGTTTAAGCTACGTACTGGTAACTCAAACAGATTGATATCAGCGACTTTATAAATGGAAAATGAACAGTTGGTTTCAAAATATTGTGACCAAGTGATACAATCATTTGAGAAGGATGTTTTACCACGGTATTTTGGTTTTCGATCTGTGTCTCGATATGATCTCATTCAAAATAATTCATCACTTCTTTTAAAAAGTGTGTTTGCTGATCGCAGTGATAAGCTTTTTTTGATTTACGATGGAACGTATGCTCGTCACCAAAAGAGCTCGAATAACGCTTATCAAAGAAATTCTTACTCTGGGCAGAAGAAAGTACTGTTATGTAAGCCATTTACTATTTGTACGACAAATGTATACATAGTAGATATGTGAGAGCTCTATCATGCCAACATAAATGGCGCTACTATAATGAAAGATAATCGATACTCCTGACGGCATTTGCATTTCGAACCTGGTGATGTTTGTGTTGTTGATCTAGGATTTCGTGACGTTCAGACGCATTTGGAAGAAAAAGGTTATAATGTGTTGATGCCGGCATTGAAAAGCAAACGAAATAGTTTAATAACTGCTGAATCTAATGCGTCAAGATATGTGATAAAAATTCGTTGGGCAGTCGAAGCAGTACACGGAATGCTGAAACAAAAATGTCATCTACTTGACCAAAAATTCGACAATAAATTGTTACCCAGAGTCGGTAGTTTTTATAGAATTGCATCATTTCTTCGAGTATTTAGATGGAATTGTTGAAATGATAAAATTTCGGAATATTACTGATCATGCATTAGCTGAAGAATTAGACAAAAATGGTTGGCCGAGAAAAAAGCTTCCATTTGAGACAATTCTGTCTAGTGATTTGACAGATTTTCCAGAAATGACCGATAAAGACTTGTAACTTTTATTTACGGGTTCCTATCAATATAAACAAGCAATATCATATTTAACAGAAACGATGGATGAATCAGATAATATGACTATTCAGTTTGTCAGAGATAAAACTAATATATTGAAGGCTCAAGTACAATCTCGCCATATTTGTCGAAAGGTTTACAGATGTTTTATTGAATACAATTAAAAAAAAAACAAATACAATTGGATGGAGTGAAATATCAGATATAGCTGCGAATTTGCTAATGGACTGACGACAATTGGTTGTTGTTCACACGTAGCTGCAATATTTTTTTAACTGGGGCACGGACGATATTTGGCTAAAATCCTCAGACCAGCAGCAATACTAAATACTTTATTCAATAAAGACAATATCACCACTGTGATTGATGAAGATAGCGACGAGGACTTGTAACAAATTCATAAGAAGATTTGTATCATTAACAAATTAATATAATTATTGCATTTTTTAATAGTTTATAATTAAATTTTAATATTAAAGTTATTGAATAGAGAACAATTATTTTTATATGAATGTTCTTAATTTATTCTGTTGTTTTCACTAATACAGTAATCGCAAAAGTTCTGTATTTTTTCATTTCAAGAGTTAAATCATAAAAACAAAACGTTTTTATTTTTTTCAATATGGCGTACCGTTTTAAAAAATTCCCAAAGCACATAATTTCATCGAAAATTGAATGAGGAATTAAAAAAAAATAGTTTCATATTTATAGCGTTATCGTAACATGGTTAAAAATTAAAATTAAGAAAAAAACCTCGTTTTTTTAAGGTTCTTATGAACTGATATTGCTTATATTTTTTTTTCTTAGAAGCTACCACCATGCCCCAAAACACATCCGGTATTTAGATCAATCGATTCGCAAGGTGCTGAGAATAACAATTTTTACTAATTTTCAGTATTTTTCGATTTATTCAGAAACGGTAATAGATAAGAATCTGAAACTTGCTGCATCGAAGTATCTTATGAGTACCAACATATCCTAAAATTATGAGCCCGATACCTTTCTGGGACTGTTTCGATATTCTTATCGTCCCATGGTCTTTCCATAAATGTAAATCAAGATATACATTTTCCTTCCTAGTTCTCTTCCTAGTACACTTCCTAATTATCGTTAGTTGAAAAACGAAAATAGAAAATTTATGTAATATTGGATACATTACCTAAAAGCTTTACATAACTGCATTATATACCTAGTCTAGCTTTGTAGGATCAAAGTCGACTTGTCTAGTCCTATCTGGTCTTCACCTGTCTTGTCCAGTCTGGTTCCGTCTTGCCAGTTTTATCTGGTCTTGTATAGTCTTGTAATGTCTTGTATGGTCTTGTCTAATCTTGTCTGGTCTTGTATGGCCTTGTCTGGCCTTGCCTAGTCTTGTTTGGTCATATCTAGTCTTTTCTAGTTTTGTGGGTTTGGTTTTGTCTGATCTTGTGTGATCTTGTTTGATCTTGTCTGGTCCTTTCTAGTTTTACCTAGTCTTTTATGGGCAATGGTCAATGTATACTTTTTACTATATACTGTTAACTTTATATGCAGGGTGTGCCAAAACACAGAGTGCAGTTTTGAGGGGCTATTAAAAACAAACGGCGCAACTGACAGAAATGAAGTTTATTTTATTTCATTCGGTACATCATGCCGTTTTATGTATCAAGTTTTGAAGATGATATTAGAAGGATGATGGCCCACAGCAGCGTTACATTCATTAAGCCAATTTCTAAAGTTTTCGGCCGAATTTTGGCACATCCCCACGGGTGTGGCGGCGATTCCTTCCCGAAGTCGATCCTTGAGTTCTTCCAAAGTGTGAGGCTGACGTTCAGAATCATTTTTCTTCGCCACAGCAAGAAGTCGCAAATGCTTGATTCTGGTGAGCGTGGGGGCCATTCCAGATCACCTCTCAGAGAAACCCCTTATTGAATTTCGAGCAATGTGGGCCGTAGCACTGTCCTGTTACCAAATTTCTCCTAGATCGGTTTTCCTCCGTTAGTTGTTCCAATTGAGGTCTCAAAAACTGTTCCTACAAGGAAACAACGTATAGCGGTGACAGTCGCGGTCCATTCTCCTCAAAAAATAAAGCCAAATCACCGCAAATTTAGAAATTGCACTTTTGGGTTTGTCGTGAGTTGCCTCGGGTTAATATTCAGCCCAGTACCAAAAAAAATATTTATTCACAGCTCCACAGAGATGGAAGTGGGCCTCGTTACTACTGAAACAAGTTGAACTCGCATGTGTCCGATTCAACCTTTCTTGGGAGCGATTCATGAGGTTTTCATTGTCAATTAAAAATAAGAGATAAAAATCCTCCATGATCAGCAGTCAGAATTGTCTAATGCAATTGCATACTTCCGGGCAGAGCGCGTAGGCGACTGTTATTTAGCTTCTCTCACTATCATTGCATTTTCGGGTGTTCTTGCCTTTTGGGTCTTTCTAAACCCCTAGATATCAATGTGGAACCAGTTTCTTGGAATGTGCGCACCCATCTCGCGATTACATTACGGTGAGGGACGGTACCACGAGGCGCAATATTGAACTGCTGTCGGAACGTACGCTGGGTGGCGTCGAAAGAACGCCATTTGCTTTTGAACGCTGGGTGGCCATTTTTCAAAAAACGTACAGATGGCAAAGCTTCTATGTTGTCCGGACCAAACCTTGGTAACGACTGAAACGGCACGATCTCAATGAGACCCCTCGCAGGTTCCTATATCCACCACACGGGATGTACCTGCCCGTCAAAACTGCACTATTTGTTATGCCGCACCCCATACCTTGACAAAATTGTCTCCGAAAAGAATTGAATAAAACAAATTTTGGATAACTTAGATTGTATCTAATTGTAAAAGCTAACTGTTGAAGCTTAAGATCTGTCTTATTAATCTCAATTTAATTTGTTTGGAAGGCTTGGTTAGGATTCAAGATAACAAGTCCTAAAATTGAAGACTAATTTCTTGGATATACATTTTGGTAACAGGCTTGTTTAAAGCAAAGAGCAACTGACACGGGAAAAGAAAAAACCGAAACAAGAGTAGATATCAAAAGAAACTCTTCTACTTATGGATATAAGGAGGAAACATAAAGCTAACCAGAAAAGGTAAAGAGTTGCAGAGACTTTTAACAATAAAAATACGTGAAGCGAAAGAAAAATGGATAAGTGCAAAATGTGAACATATAGAAGAGCTACAAGCAAAATATGTTAACCGAAATCTATACAAGGAAATCAAAGAGCTAACAGAAACACGGAGGAAAAGACAAACTGCCATTATTAAACATAGAAAAGAATAGATCATAACAAAACCATTCCAATAACTGAAAAGATAGAATTAATATATAGAAGAGCTCTTTTAAGATACAAGACTATATCAGAACGTATCAGAATTAATCAGTATAATACAGAGGGACCTGAAGAAGTTCTTTATGCCATAAATGCATTGAAAATCGGAAAAAAACCTGGTTCAGTTTGGTCCAGTACCAGACGAAATATCAAGCATTCTCTTGAAACTAATAAATGAAGACCAACTAGACATAATTCTATATCTCTTCAATGCAGTATACAGAAACGGGGTCATACACAATGGATTCAATACAATAATGAATTCAATATTCCTTCATAACGATACAAAAAAAAAACAAGTGCGAAAGAATGCAGTGATCATCGACCTAATAGTTTGATGGGCCACGCACTAAAATCATTTTCTAAAGTAATCCACAAAAGACTTAGAAACAGACTTAATTTGGATTCAGAAACGGATTTGGTAGACGAGAGGCTCTGTTAAGTTTTAATGGGTTAACACAGAGATGTTTGAATATGAAGCAAGTTATATACGTATGCTTTATTGACTACGTAAAGCCTTTCGATAAGGTACATCACGATACTTTAATAGATCTACTGAAACAACGAAACATAGACTCACGAGACATACAGGTAATTGAAGCGTTCTGCTGGAATCAAACTGCTACGATAAAAATAGATAATATGGTCTCAGATGAAATAAAGATACTCAGAGGGGTACGGCAGGGATGTATATTATTCCCAATGCTTTTCAACCTGTACTCTGAAAAGATATTCAGAAAAGCACTTGGTGAAGAACAAGCTGCAGTCATCGTGAATGGTCAATCTATAAATAACTTGAGATATGCGAACGACACAGTCATTATAGCAAAGACTATTTAAAACATACCGATATTACCTAATAAAGTAAACGATGTCGGTCTGCAATACGGTCTCAAGATAAACCAGTATGCTGACCTGAATAACTAAATTCATGATAATATAGAAAGCAAGCCCCAAAGCAATATGAAAGCCCTATGCACCGATAGCACTCGGATATCAAAAACATCGAAATACAAATACCTGGGCATATGGGTAACAGACAATATAGAACAGACACACAAAATAAAATCGGGAATTCAATTGGCCATAAATACATTTCTGAAAATGCGAGCGTTCTTTTATGATAGAGAAACTAAAATAGATCTGCGTACAAGAAAGTTAAGAGGGTACGTCTTCTCGATTCTACTCTGTGGAGTGGAGGCATGGACATTGCTCCATTGGACATTGAAACATTGAAATAAAGAAGCTAAAGTCTTTCTAACTATGGTGCTATATACGTATGTTAAAGATATCCTTGAAAGACAGAGTGACGAAACGTATGAATCAACAGCTGGAAGTCATATCAACAATAAAGAGAAGAAAGCTATAGAACCTGGGTGACATAAGAAGAGAGAAAAATAAGAACTGCTCCAATTGATAATGCAGGGAAATATATTAGGCAGATGTAATATCTTTAGGCCCAGAATCTCATGGTTGCGCTATAGACATAGGTTAAAGATATCCTGGAAAGGCAGAGTGACCGATATAAGAGTGACGGAACATTTGAATAAATAGCTGGAAGTCATTTCGACCATAAAAAGAGAATGCTGTAGAACCTGGGTCACATAACAAGAGAGGAAATATATAATAAGAAGTGCTCCAATTGTTTATGCAGAGAAATATATTAGGCAGACATAATATCGGTATGCGCAGAATCTCTTGGTTGGGTAATCCGAAGGAATTGTATAACACAACATCCAATGAACTATTGCGAGCTGCCACATCTAAGATCAAAATTGCGTTGATAATTGCAAACCTCCTGAAAGGAGATGCCAATTGAAAAAGGAGAAAAGTTTTGTTTGTGGAAAGATCTGAATAAAACAAGTTCTCGATAACATAGATTATATTTATAATTTAATTATTGTAACTTGATAACTAACGATTCACTAATTAGCGAAGCTTTATATCCACCCTAGAAATCTCAATTTAATTTGTTAGGAAATCCCGGATAATTTTAGAGATATCAAATCTTATAATTGGAGATGAGTTTGAGGGTTTCATTTTGGTTGTTCTATTGATTTGATCCTAATAAATTACATTTACAGGTATTTTAACTTAATTCTTTTTTTCAAAATTACTTTTTCGATGATATATAACATACGTATACAGGGTGTTAGGTAAACATGCGGCGAAAATTCAAGGGGTTGTTCCTTGGGCCTAATCTAAGAATATTTTGTCCTATGATGATTTCTGAAAAATGCTTTGTTTCGAAGATACAGGGTGAACAAAATTTACGCCAGTAACAACATTTGATTATCAAAAAGTACATGTAAAGTTGCTCAATCTACAATAATTGTTCGAAATGACTTCCTCCAACCTGTAAACAAACATTCAATCTTCTCGTCATTAAGTGCCGAACTCTTTCAAACACACCAGGGTTTTTTCTTCAGGGTTTCTAATTGAGTTACACCCAGCAATTCCGATTTCGCAATTCGTCCAAATTCTCCACTGGAGTATCGTAATCAAATGACTTCAGATAGCTCCATAAGAAGTAATCTTGGAGGTTTAAGTCTGGGGATTGAGATGGCCCTGCGTGTGGCCCACCTCGACTAATCCAGTGGTCTCTGTTTATTGCTGATAAAAAGTCACGAGTGATATTGTTGGTAAAAAATCACGAGCAACCAAACTGAAATGTGGTGGTACACCATCGTGCTTAAACCACATTGCAATTCTTGTCGCCAATGGTTGAAACTCGGGTAGTGTTTCTTCCAAGAAGTTTCGATACATCTCGACAGTAAGTCGTGCGGGTAGAAATACCGATCCAATTAGAATGTCACCCACAGTTCCAAACCTAACATTCAAGGAGAACTGATGTTGAAATCGAAGTTAACGTACCTCATGCAAATTTTCATCTGTCCGCACGTGGTTGTTATGAAAATTCCTTATTGCATTTCTTGAGAAACCGGCTTCATCGGTGAAAGGAATTTGTGTCAAGTATTGAGGGATGAAGTAATGGTTGCAAAAGCCATTGCCATAACACAATACGTGGACGATAATCACCAGGTAGTAGTGCCTGAACACCAGGTAGTAGTGCCTGAGGAATGTGGTATGGATACAACAAATTGCCCTTAAGAATTTTCCAAAGTGTCCAATGACTTACATTCAAAGTATTGGCAATTTTTAGGCTAGAAGTACTTGGATCTTCCTCTGTCATGTCCAGCACATTCTCTTCCATTTGTACCGTTCCATCCATTTCGTTTCAATGTGCCTGTTTCACGAGGACGTCGTTGCATGTTTTCGAGGATTTTTCGGTCTTAGATATTACGGCTAGGAAACCGTTCAATGTACTATCGTCTAGCTTGTAATGAATTTTCATCAAGTCTATACATGAATTGCATGTGAGTCATCTCGGCATTCGAATACATGTTAGAGAACTCAGTAATTATTAAAGACACTTCAAACAGCCAAACATCACTCAATGTAAATAACTGCGACCGATACAGGTGATGATCACTGACGAGACGTATTCAAATGAGATCCACTTGTACGTTAGTAGATAAAACAGCCGTTCCAAGTTATCGTCAACATTTTTTTGTACTTGATAAACTCATTAATTTTTTGTAATTGATAAACTCATTAGGTCACCATACTTTTATGATTTACTTTAATAATTTCAATAATTATTTATCGAATATTGTTGTTGCAAATCTTGTTCACCCTGTATCTTGTATCTTCACCCTGTATCTTCACCCTGTACAAAGGGTTCTTTTAGAAATCATCGTAGGAAAAATATTCTTAATATAGGCCAAGGAATAACCCCTGAATTTTTGTCGCATGTTTACCTGTATACTATCTGCTAAATATGATCTATTTTCAATATTGCACCTATAGCTTTCATTGTTAGCTTTCATATTTACATACTGATGGAAGAACTATTTTCTACAGAATTATTTTATAAAAGAGCAACGTATCAATTGATATATCTTTTATCATATTTACTATCATTTAAGTTTTAAGTAAATGCATATATTGACAAGTAAATGTGAAAATGGACGTTTGAATGTTGAATGTAACACAATTCTAAAAGTTATTGTCAAACTTTAAGTAGTCTAAGTTCCACTTTGATAAAATCCGAACACACTTTACTCACAACGGCAACTATTTCCTAATATCATACAAACTGTTAAAAGCCATGTTATTTATGTAACCCACTAAAACGTGTTTTATTTGTGTCTATGATGTGGCCATTGTCACATACATAATTCGCGGCACGTAGACGAAGCCCTTTCTTGCCGCTGCATGTCCTCAGCTCCTGCTAAGTGCTCCGAACCGAAACATTCGCATACACGAGCCGTTATGTGGCTAACATGAATTCTCCATCAACTGCCGAAACTCTAGTCCTGGGACACATTCAAAAAGTGATTCATTATCAAAATTTTCTTATTATTATGATTGAATGTGCGTTAAGATTCAAATGGTATTGTGCGATTTATACAACACCTTCAGTAGGTTGACGCAATAATTAAATCTATTATAAGATTCAAAATCCATGTTACTTAATGATTTGATTTATTCCAATTAATTCAAATGCTATATAATATTAGAACAACAATAGATACTAACACTTATTATATCACGATTTTCTTGCATTACTTTCTGTACAAAAATATAAAATTAACTTTGTTAGAATTATGTTAAAAATAGCTTTATTATAATTGCTTTCTAGCACACTGAAGTTAAGTCTAGGTGTTTATTGCGTACACAATCTATAGCTTGTACTTTCTTTGTATATCGTATAGTTGTATTTACTTAATTATGTCTTATATTATTCTTAAAATTTTATAATTTTGTGAACCAAATAAATGATTGAATAAATATAATGCAATGAATTATTATTATAGTCATAGAAAAGAAAATACAACAAGTAATATTAAATGACAACAAGCACATAAAGCACAAATATAATTTTTTAAAGAAAAAAATTCTATAGTTTGTTAAATACAATGTAAGAATGGGAAATGTAAGCTGTTTATATATAAAGAGAAAAGGTTATTTCAGAGAAACAACAAAGTAAACATTACATTGGAACGTTGAAAATGTGTAAATATTACTGCAAACAAATATCATTGTATAGTGGAAGATATTAAAAAGCCCCAATAAAAAATGCGCATTCCACCATTGCGAGAGTCTTTGAACTTTGAAAAAGAGCAAATAGTTCTTTGAAAAAGTAAATGAAGTTTTCAAGATGAATAGATGAAATCCTTTAACAGAATAAATGTAAGAAATCCTATAAATAAGAAATTAAATTACTCTAGCTAATTGTGAGAAATTAAGAAAATTTGGTTTGTTTAACAATCACTAAGAATTTTTTTTTTTTAAATGGTACCGTTTCTAAAATATCAGTATTAATTAATTAATAATTCAGTTATTTTAAAATTATCTACCTCCTAATTACTCTCCGTGTTTTCTTTTCATTTTTACAATTTAATTCCACATTTTCCATCAAAGGAAACGCGATAATGGTTATTGTAAATTTGTGAGAATGGCGGTCATTACGGGAGGAAATTAATCCCACATGCAATGGTAATTAATAACGTATAAATCGTTAGTAGGAATCAAATTTAATTACCGGCTTCGTGGAACCATTAGCGAATTTTATTTATTTTTAATTAAAGTCGTTAAAGCGCCCGTTTTGAGGAAAAATTCCTAATGTTTTCTATGACGGTTCTCGTCAATCAATCGATAAATATTACCAACAGAGTAGATCCCAGTTATAATAAACAATAAATAAGAAAACAAACATTCTAAATTGAGATACAAAGACAATTCATACAAAATAAAGAGATATATCAATTATAGGTTAAAAATTACCCGTTCGTCTCCATTTGTTTGCCTAATATTGCTTGACTCTCTTATCTGCAATTGCTTTGTCCCGCTCGTTATATCTACATAGACTTGACTATCCAGTCTTTCCTGTTTAGTCTTGTCTGTCTAGTCTTGTCTGTCGGGTCTTGTCTGTCTAGTCAGAGGAAAAATAATATAAACAATGATTTTATGTGTGGCATAAGATAGAATTGGAATTGATGTTCGGGTTTAGATTTTCCGCCGTGACAAATATATTTCTTGTCGGGTTGTAATTTTCCGACCGGAGGTTTTATAGTCTCGAACTGAAGACTTGATGGGGAATAAAGCTGTTTCGCAATTGGCCGGACGCGACTCAACATTTTCATGGCGTACCTGCAATAAACTCTGACCGAGGTGGTAGGTTACGTAATATATCCGACGGCCGCCGTCTGGAAACGAAGAAAATTTTCTATTGTGCAGGAGAAATAAAAAATAATAAAGGGAAATACGCGAAGAGAAAAAAGAGTCGGAATTACTTTTTGAATTATCTAGCAGGGTTTCAGTCCGTCCAGGTTATACGGGGAGCTCTTTTTAAAAAATTTAAGAGCTTATATTTTCAAGTTTCTTTTTTTTATGAGTCGTTATGCAGCGAATATACGTGCGCCATGAATTTCTGATAAGTGTCTTGAATACCACATCCATAACATTTTACAAAAAATGTAAACTCAACATTAACTAATTATATCCTTTCTTTTCAGGTATGTGCGCTTCCAAGTTCCATTCACATCGTCGCGTTAAATTAGGTGAGAAATAGGATTAATTGCTTACTTCCAGCGCAGAAATTTTCTGTTGCCTCATAAAATAATTTATAAGTTCCTGCTAGGCCGTACGACCCATAAAATGTCATTTTATGTTCGTACACTGTGTGAGTGCTCTTCCCTAAGTGGGTAACATTAATTTTTTTTTTATGATAAAGCTACTTGGCTACTTGATTGTTCCCTTACAGAGTGCCATCTAAACTCGCCTTTTGTGGCAGGTGCTCACCCTTTATTACATTTATTAAAACTTACCCGTTGTAAACACACAACACACTTTTAACAAGAACAGATTACTTCCTAACGATTTTATTTATTTATCTATAAAAACTCAATTAAACCAGAAGAAAATGCGAGGTAATTTTAAAATATCAAATATTCCACAATGGAAAACAACGTGACTAATAGATAAAATAAGGAAGACAAGTCTACACAAACAATACCAGACAGATAATACTATACAGCCTATAATAGACAGGCAAGACTAGCCAGACAAGACTAGACGTACAAGACTAGACAGACAAGACTTGACAGACAAGACTCGACAAGCAAGACTAGAGGGATAAGACTAGACAGACAAGACTATAGGGACTAGTATAGACAAACAAGACTAAACGGACAAGACTCGTGCTGCTTACTTTATTTTAATTGAGTTTACTCTATATTGTCTGACATATTTCACTTAGTAACAGATGTGTATTGTACTTACAATTAGATAGTGAAATAAAGGTATTTGATTTGATTTGACTAGACAGGCGAGACTAGACAGACAAGACTAGACAGAGCAGATAAGACAGAAAAGACTGCACAGACAAGACTAGATAGACAAGACTATACAGACAAGGCTCGACAGGCAAGACTAAATAGACAAGAATAGACAGACAAGACTAGACAGACAAGACTAGACAGACAAGACTAGAGAGACAAGACTAGACAGACAAGACTAGACAGACAAGACTAGACAGACAAGACTAGACAGACAAGACTAGACAGACAAGACTAGACAGACAAGACTAGACAGACAAGACTAGACAGACAAGACTAGACAGACAAGACTAGACAGACAAGACTAGACACACAAGACTAGACAGACAAGACTAGACAGACAAGACTAGACAGACAAGACTAGACAGACAAGACTAGACAGACAAGACTAGACAGACAAGACTAGACAGACAAGACTAGACAGACAAGACTAGACAGACAAGACTAGACAGACAAGACTAGACAGACAAGACTAGACAGACAAGACTAGACAGACAAGACTAGACAGACAAGACTAGACAGACAAGACTAGACAGACAAGACTAGACAGACAAGACTAGACAGACAAGACTAGACAGACAAGACTAGACAGACAAGACTAGACAGACAAGACTAGACAGACAAGACTAGACAGACAAGACTAGACAGACAAGACTAGACAGACAAGACTAGACAGACAAGACTAGACAGACAAGACTAGACAGACAAGACTAGACAGACAAGACTAGACAGACAAGACTAGACAGACAAGACTAGACAGACAAGACTAGACAGACAAGACTAGACAGACAAGACTAGACAGACAAGACTAGACAGACAAGACTAGACAGACAAGACTAGACAGACAAGACTAGACAGACAAGACTAGACAGACAAGACTAGACAGACAAGACTAGACAGACAAGACTAGACAGACAAGACTAGACAGACAAGACTAGACAGACAAGACTAGACAGACAAGACTAGACAGACAAGACTAGACAGACAAGACTAGACAGACAAGACTAGACAGACAAGACTAGACAGACAAGACTAGACAGACAAGACTAGACAGACAAGACTAGACAGACAAGACTAGACAGACAAGACTAGACAGACAAGACTAGACAGACAAGACTAGACAGACAAGACTAGACAGACAAGACTAGACAGACAAGACTAGACAGACAAGACTAGACAGACAAGACTAGACAGACAAGACTAGACAGACAAGACTAGACAGACAAGACTAGACAGACAAGACTAGACAGACAAGACTAGACAGACAAGACTAGACAGACAAGACTAGACAGACAAGACTAGACAGACAAGACTAGACAGACAAGACTAGACAGACAAGACTAGACAGACAAGACTAGACAGACAAGACTAGACAGACAAGACTAGACAGACAAGACTAGACAGACAAGACTAGACAGACAAGACTAGACAGACAAGACTAGACAGACAAGACTAGACAGACAAGACTAGACAGACAAGACTAGACAGACAAGACTAGACAGACAAGACTAGACAGACAAGACTAGACAGACAAGACTAGACAGACAAGACTAGACAGACAAGACTAGACAGACAAGACTAGACAGACAAGACTAGACAGACAAGACTAGACAGACAAGACTAGACAGACAAGACTAGACAGACAAGACTAGACAGACAAGACTAGACAGACAAGACTAGACAGACAAGACTAGACAGACAAGACTAGACAGACAAGACTAGACAGACAAGACTAGACAGACAAGACTAGACAGACAAGACTAGACAGACAAGACTAGACAGACAAGACTAGACAGACAAGACTAGACAGACAAGACTAGACAGACAAGACTAGACAGACAAGACTAGACAGACAAGACTAGACAGACAAGACTAGACAGACAAGACTAGACAGACAAGACTAGACAGACAAGACTAGACAGACAAGACTAGACAGACAAGACTAGACAGACAAGACTAGACAGACAAGACTAGACAGACAAGACTAGACAGACAAGACTAGACAGATAAGACTAGACAGACAAGACTAGACAGACAAGACTAGACAGACAAGACTAGACAGACAAGACTAGACAGACAAGACTAGACAGACAAGACTAGACAGACAAGACTAGACAGACAAGACTAGACAGACAAGACTAGACAGACAAGACTAGACAGACAAGACTAGACAGACAAGACTAGACAGACAAGACTAGACAGACAAGACTAGACAGACAAGACTAGACAGACAAGACTAGACAGACAAGACTAGACAGACAAGACTAGACAGACAAGACTAGACAGACAAGACTAGACAGACAAGACTAGACAGACAAGACTAGACAGACAAGACTAGACAGACAAGACTAGACAGACAAGACTAGACAGACAAGACTAGACAGACAAGACTAGACAGACAAGACTAGACAGACAAGACTAGACAGACAAGACTAGACAGACAAGACTAGACAGACAAGACTAGACAGACAAGACTAGACAGACAAGACTAGACAGACAAGACTAGACAGACAAGACTAGACAGACAAGACTAGACAGACAAGACTAGACAGACAAGACTAGACAGACAAGACTAGACAGACAAGACTAGACAGACAAGACTAGACAGACAAGACTAGACAGACAAGACTAGACAGACAAGACTAGACAGACAAGACTAGACAGACAAGCCTAGACAGACAAGCCTAGACAGACAAGACAAAGAGACAAGACTAGACAGACAAGACTAGACAGACAAGACTAGACAGACAAGACTAGACAGACAAGACTAGACAGACAAGACTAGACAGACAAGACTAGACAGACAAGACTAGACAGACAAGACTAGACAGACAAGACTAGACAGACAAGACTAGACAGACAAGACTAGACAGACAAGACTAGACAGACAAGACTAGACAGACAAGACTAGACAGACAAGACTAGACAGACAAGACTAGACAGACAAGACTAGACAGACAAGACTAGACAGACAAGACTAGACAGACAAGACTAGACAGACAAGACTAGACAGACAAGACTAGACAGACAAGACTAGACAGACAAGACTAGACAGACAAGACTAGACAGACAAGACTAGACAGACAAGACTAGACAGACAAGACTAGACAGACAAGACTAGACAGACAAGACTAGACAGACAAGACTAGACAGACAAGACTAGACAGACAAGACTAGACAGACAAGACTAGACAGACAAGACTAGACAGACAAGACTAGACAGACAAGACTAGACAGACAAGACTAGACAGACAAGACTAGACAGACAAGACTAGACAGACAAGACTAGACAGACAAGACTAGACAGACAAGACTAGACAGACAAGACTAGACAGACAAGACTAGACAGACAAGACTAGACAGACAAGACTAGACAGACAAGACTAGACAGACAAGACTAGACAGACAAGACTAGACAGACAAGACTAGACAGACAAGACTAGACAGACAAGACTAGACAGACAAGACTAGACAGACAAGACTAGACAGACAAGACTAGACAGACAAGACTAGACAGACAAGGTTAGATAGACAAAGCTATACATACAGGCCTAGACAGACAAGACTAGACAAAACTATACATACAGAACTAGACATAGAATAATAACGAGCAGTCCTAGACAAACAATTCGACAGACAAGACTACACACACAATAATATCAAGACTAGGCAGACAAAAATATCAAGACTAGGCAGACAATAATATTTATAATCTAACTTAAAGGATACATTGAAAGTGATGAGAACTTATAATATACTTTCAAGAAGAAACAAAGTGGACTACATACTTCCAATGCATCAAAAGATAATATCAAAATCTATAAGATAAGCTATTGAACCTTATCTAATAGAGGCTTTTTGTATAACTTAAATTGAATTTAATAAACATACAAGACTAGGCAGACAAGACTAGACAGACAAGATTAGACGAACAAGACTACACAGACGAGACTAGACAGAAATGACTTCAATGAAATCAACCTGACCAACCTAGACAATACCTGTTGAGTTCGAGTCAGAGAACATGGCGGAAGCTAACATAAACAGTGAAAATCTAAATTGCAATTATTGCAACAAAAGAGTGCGTGATCCGGTAATTTGCGTAAAGTGTAAAAACATTTTTCATCCGTGATGCGTATCACATGCTAGCAAACTATCCTCGAGCTGTAATCATACAATTGACGCAAATAAAATTGCTGGCAATACAGAAGAACTTACCAGAATTCAATATCTAAACCCTATTTCAGAAACCTTAAAAAAAATACGCTCTCTAACCACAAAATCAATTGACGCAGAAACTAGTCAAGTCGCGCCAATTGTAGAAGAAGCCGCGCAAAATAATAATTAAAAAAAAACCTAACAATTTTAATTTACATCAACAGTCGAATTCGAGACTTGAGAATAATTCTTTAAATACTGAAATAGATGCCTGTAAAGTAGTAAAAGAGGTTTTCATAGAACCAAAGAGAGGGAGAAACCGAGCTTCTCTAGGCAAGGCAGTGAGTGGTGAGCGAGACGGACAAAATCTCTGGTTTTGTTGGCAGGAATATTGAAGAAAAGAAAATATGGCTATATATTGGCAAAGCTACAGATCATGTGGACGAGAGCATTATTTTTAAATATTTAGCAAAAATGTCTGGCAAATCTGAAGACAATTTTATTGTCAAAGAAATAATCCCGAAAACAAAATTACCAGACAATAAAAGCTTTAAGGTCGGGGTCAATTTAGACATGAAAGATGATGTATATAAGGACTCTTTCTGGCCCGAGGGAATACTCCACCAAAGATACAATTTTCGTATTGAAGATAGAAGAAGAAATTTTTCAAGGGCAAGCCCGAGAATGGACAACATTTAGAAAAACTTAGCCTCCCTACATCTAATACGGCAACAAATACTTCCAATTCGACGTCAACAAATCCGCTTATTACTAATCTAATTTTTATCCTTAACGTTCAATCCATCGGTAACAAAATCCCCGAATTACTCTTTTAAACTCTAAACCTGTCTTCTTATGTGTCATGGAAACTTGGACAAAAAAACGAACATTTACATCTTCTACATATTCAGGATTATAGATTAGCTAGCAGTTTCAGTCGATCTTAGTCGACTGGTAGTGGAGTGGCAATATGGAGCAGAGCTTCAACGGATATAAATGCAATGAACGTTGAGATAATCCCAATTGATTGTCAGTGAAAAAACATGTTGAACTATGTGGTGTCCTGTGGGGATGTAAAATGTATTGAACTATTCTAATTAGTATTTATAGACCTCCACCAGGCTCCAACTACTTTTATGGAAACTCTGGATAATATCCTTACAACTTATTTTAACAAAGCCAATTTTTTTATAGTTACTGGAGATTTCAACATTTTCTTTACCTCAAGTTCGAAGGATAAAATCAATCTGGTCAACTTGATGTTATTCTTTGGATTGGTTGGACAAGTTAAAGAATTTACCAGAATCACATCCACCTCAAAAAGTCAAATTGATAATATTTTTGTCAATTACAGGCATAATGTGAGAATTTCTGTTGCTGATACTGTTCTATCTGACCATAGAGCTATAATTATTAGCTGTAACTTAAATAATATTACTCAATCAAGAACGCATATGAGAAAATACACTCCAGAACAGCAAGCACAATTTGTAGAGAGACTGAGGGAAGAATCCTTGTCCAAGGTGTATGACGCTAGTAATACAAATGACAAATTCATCCACTTTATAAATAGCTTACAGTTATATTATTATTCATCTTTTCCATTGATGAAAGTTAATAGAGAAAATAAAAATTGGGTTACTAAAGAAGCAAGAACATCTAGTCGAAACCTAAGAGATTTGTATATTCTACAAAAACGATACCCAATTCTTCGTCAACAGTATATTGCCAACAGAAAGCTCCATCGTCATTTATTAGTTTCTCTAGAAAGGAAGTTTTTTAGTAGTTTATAAAATCATTGCAAAAATAAGCAGAAAGTGGCTTGGAACATTATTAACCAACAAACATGCATGTTCGTAGATAAAAATGATATTCAAATCAGAGAAGATAATTCCATTAACCAAAATCCCTTAAAAATAGCAACAATGTTCAACAATTATTTTCAAAAGGCTCCGGAAATAATTTCACAAAACATTACTCCAACGACAATATCTAATAATCACATGATATTCACTATAAGAACAGCATATCTAGAATAGTTTTCAGAAACAGAGATAATTTGCTTAATACAAGAAAAACTAAAAAATAAATCAGGAACTGGCCCTGACTTAATACCAGCCAAAATTATTAAAGAGAACGTGGATTTGTTAGCCCATCCAATAACGCATATTGTTAATAATGCCATAGCGGCTGAAGTATTTCCTGAGGTTTTAAAGATAGGTATGATTGTTCCCGTCTACAAAAGAGGCCACAAAACTATATTAAATAATTATAGACCAATTGCCCTTCTGTCGCTCTTATCAAAAATTTTAGAATATTGTATATTAATTCGATTAAATTCATTTATTAACAAACACTACCTAATACCTAACCAACAACATAGTTTTCGCAGAGGTAAAGCGCCCTAGCGCCCTATCGGAATTTCACACATACATTTTAGAAGAAGTTAATGGAGTCAGTAAACCGATTGGAATTTTCTGCGATTTAGCCAAAGCGTTTGACTGTGTGTGTCACGAACAACTTCTGAATAGATTGTATTAACTGGGTATTCGTGGTAATTTAGGTAATATAATTAAATCTTTTCTTGAAAATTGATCGCTATATACAAGAATTGTATCTAATAACAAAATCTACAAATCAGAACCTTTGTATATAAATACTGCTGTTCCTCCAGGGAGTGTCCTTGGACCTACTCTATTTTGATTGTACATGCAGATATAGTTTCCTACATCGAACAAAGGCAATGTGTATTTTATTCTGATAACTCGACCTTTATAATATCAAAAAACTCCTGTATACAAAATGAAAGAGAAGGAATTTTAATTTTACCAAAAGTTGTGAACTGGTTCTCCGCTAACAATCTTTTCAGTGAAAAAACTGAATATATAATTTTTGAAACCCAAAGAAGTAAATACGTGGAGAATGTTAATTTAAAGGTGAATAATATGCATATTAATAGAGTTAAGTCTACAAAATTTCTGGGCCTAGTTATTGAGGATTTTTTAACATGGAATATAGCTACCGAAAATATTTAAAAAAAGTTGCATCAAAAGGCATTTGTAATCCGACATCTCAGCAATATTCTAAGCCATAAAATCCTGATACATTTCTACTATGCTGAGGTTCTCTTTAAACTTACGGAATTCTGGTTTGGGGAACATCACCAAAAATTATAAATGTTCTAATTGCACAGAAAAGAGTCATCCGTTCCCTTATGGGTATTTCCACAAGAACATCTTGCAGGCCCATTTTTGAGTGGCTACAAATACCAACCGTCATCAGCCTATATATATATTAGAAGTATCAAGTTTTAATTATAAGATGATAATAAGATGATTTTATTAATAAATGAGTATTGTTAGAAAGCTGGATATACATGAACAAAACACAAAAGGCGGTAACAAACTTTACACACCCAAATGTAATTTACAAATCTGCACTAAATCTCCAAGCAAATTTGGAGTGTCTATATATAATAAGCTGCCTAGCAGTCTCACCAATGAAAATTCTTCCAAAACGTTCAGGAAAAAATTGAAACATGGTCTAGTAAAACAGACATTATATACTTTTGATGTACATTTGATATGTAATAATAAATTTTGAATTTGAAACCAGACTTGACTGACAAGACTGGACAAACAAGACTAGACAGAATAAACTAGACTAGACAACACAACACTTTAAGCAATAGGCAAGGCGAAACAAGCCCACTGGGAAAAAATGGTGGAAGATCTAGAGGCAAACATATGGGGAGATGCATTTCAACTATGTAAAAAGAAACTCAAAGTCCATGCCCCTAAGACCTCAAACGAGTGGTGGTCTTCTACGTGGTGGTCAAACACGTAGTGGTGGTCAAACACGAACCCTTTGCCTGGGAGCAGCCAGTGGTAAAGGATATACCATTATTTGCAGAGGAGGAGCTCGCCATACCAGAAAAGCGGATCCACATCGGAAGAGCAGCAGGGCCAGATGATATACCTCCCGAGATAACAAAAATTGTAGCTCGCCACCAGCCACAATTTGTATTGGAGACAATGAACTCAGAACTAATTGCTGGAAATTTCCCAAAGAAATGGAAAAGAGCGAGGCTAGTCCTGCTACGCAAGGACAATAAACCAATGGGCGAACCAACTTCATATAGGCCGCTGTGCATCCTAGACACTCCGGGAAAACTTTTAGAACAACTGCTGCTGGGCAGATTAAAAAGGGAACTTGAAACTGGAATCGGGCTGTCTGAGAGACAATACGGCTTCAGAGAGGCCAGATCCACAATCAGTGCGATAAATGCTGTATTAAAACTCGCCGAGGAGGCAAGACAAGGCACCCAAAGAATGAGAAAGATATGCGCATTATTCACCTTCGACGTGCGAAATGCTTTTAATAGTGCAAGCTGGAAGATTATAATGCATGAAATGACAAGAAGGGGCGTGGCTCCTTACCTACTACGCATACTGAAGAGCTACCTCTATGACAGAACCCTATTATTAGAAACAGACGGAAGTACAGAGGTGAGGGAACTCTGAAGTAGTGGTGCACCGCAGGGTTCAGTTTTGGACCCAACTCAGTGGAACATCCTATACGACAGGGTCCTAAGAGTCAGACTCCCAGATGGTGTAACACTTATTGGCTTTGCCGACGACCTAGCGCTCATAGTCTCGGCCAGAACGGAAATTTCTATAATGCAAAAGGCAAACCGCGCAATACAACAAGTAATAGAGTGGATGACAACCAATAACCTAACGCTTGCACCGGAAAAGTCCGAAGCTGTGTACTTACTGGGCTTAGGAGATTAAAGCCAATATCTTTCCAAATACAAGAGACCCGCATAGTCCCAAAGGATGAAATCACATATCTTGGAGTAGTAGTGGACAAAATACTTCTACTTCGTCCCACACATCACGTAGGCAGCAGCCAAGGGTATGAAGGTAGCCGCAGCGCTGGACAAAATTATTCCCAATGTAGGTGGCCAGTAATATATGGCTAGTAAGTAAGAAGCCAGAAACGCAGCATCCTTAGTATGGTCATACAATCTATTATGCTCTACGCCGCCCCAACGTGGGCTAAAAGCATGTATGGGGAAAGTAATGTTAAGCAGCTAGCAGCAGTACAAAGAAAGGTCGCTATTAGGGTCTCTAGCGCATATAAAACTATATCCGGAAAAGCCGCCGTAGTAATCGCGGGCATACCTCCCATAGACCTCTTAGTAAAAGAGAGAGCCGAATTATACGCGAATGGTAGCAACAGGCAAGCAAGGAAAGCAGCTAGAAAAAATCTGCTAGAGGAATGGCAAATAAGATGGCGGGCGTCGGACAAAGGCCAATGGACACAGCTGGTCATACCAGATATCTCGACATGGCTGAACAGGAAGCACGGTGCAAAAAACTATCATCTAACACAATTCCTCTCAGGTCACGGCTGCTTCCGCGACTTCCTGCATAAAATACGAGCCGCCGCGGACAATCTTTGCGAGTATTGTGGGGAGATAGACTCGGTACGCCACACCATATTTGACTGTAATAGATGGGAGCCTGAAAGAGAAAAACAAACAGGTAGTGTGCAGATGCCATTCGAACCTGGGACGATAATGAAGTACATGCTGGAAAACAAAACAAATTCGGAGAGGACCGACAGGCTTGTCAAAAACATTATGACTTCCAAAGAAGATGATGAGAAGCTGAAACGCCACAGAAACAAACTAATCTACGAGCAAAAAACCTAAGTAAATTTACAATATGCTACAATAAGTGCGGTTCCGGAATGATCGGTGGAGTTCCTAAGGTGTTTTTTGTTTTGTTTTTATTTATCTTTTATTTTTTATTGTGTAAATATGTATTATATATAGAGAATAGAGAAATAAATTAGTTAAAAAAAAGACAGACAACACTAGACAGACAAGACTAGACGGACAAAGCTAGACAGACAAGACTAGACAGTCAAAACTAGACAGACAAGACTAGACAGACAAGGCTAGACAGCAAAGCTAGACCGACAAGACTGGACAGAGAAGACTAAACAGATAAGGCTAGACAGACAGGACTAGACAGACAAGGCTAGACAGACACGACTAAACAGACAAGACTAGACAGAGAAATTGATTGATTTTGACAAGGTAGATTAGACGAGACTAGACAGACAAGACTATCCAATTTTATAGAAATTATAGCACGACACCGGGCTTTGCCAAATCTACTTCATCAACTACATATAAAAGTGGGTATACCACAAGGTAGCATATTGGGCCCGCTTCTATCTACCATTTATCTAAAATATCTCGCGATGGCATTAAATTGTTCTACGGATTTGATAAATTTTTGTGATGCTACAACCTTGTTGGTAGTTGGTAAAACAATGGAAGGTATCATACACAATGTAAAGAGAGCTTTTAAAGTGGCCTAGACGTGATTCCGAATGAATAAACTGAAATCAAAGAGAAAAATACAAATTTAATCATCCTCAGATCCTAGTGATCTGATTTAAAATTACCTGTGCCAAGTAACCATAGGCTTAAGTACTAGTAGAAACGGAAAACTTTTTCGTATAGTATATTTTCGTGTATACATATATATATATATATATATATATATATATATATATATATATATATGTAAATATATATATATATATATATATATATATATATATATATATGTATATATATATATATATATATATATATATATATATATATATATATATATAATATTTAAGAAATGTTGTTTGCGTGGGCGTTTATTAATTCGTGGGGGTGTTAAATGCGTGTCCGATCCGCTTTTACGTTTTAATTTTGCGATCCGGAAGACCGGAAATCAGGTTCGCTGCGAGACCCGTGTAGAACGGGAAATGTCCTCTTTAACAACATAAATCTCGTTGATGATTTATACAACTCGTTCGGCGTAATTTGTAGGTGCAAAAAATATGCTTTCTCTTCAAGAAACATTTCATATTGGAACAGACGGTTACGTAGCGTCCAATTCATTTCATCGTCGCGTTCCTTCGTTATTTTTGCGCTTATTTTTGGGAGTGTGATAAATAATTTTCTTATTAAAAGGAGTGTTTATTAATTTAGAGATTTTCTGCTAAAGGGAAGAAATTCTTTATACTTTATTTTCATGTAACAGTAATTATAATTTTTTAATAAAAAAAAATAAATTTTAAAAACGTATTTCAAATTAATGTAGGGAGTCTTTTATCAAGAATCATTTGTTTAGTTATTGGGAATGGGAAATTAAAAAGGCATAAATAAAGTAAATAACTAAACAAATGATGCATACTAGGTATGATAAAAACCAACATATATTAATTATGTATTAAGAAGTTTTCAAATAATATGATAACATCTTTATAGATCTATTGTACCCCACCCTCTTTCCCTAATCATTGATCCATTACTCTATTTATATACTCCTCTATTTCTGATTCCTTTAGGATTTCCAGGATCTGGATGGAATTCAGGGATTGCAATTCCTCTTCGTTCAAGGAATAGGCCTCACGGTACACCTTTCTCTTGTGGATCAGTACTACGTAGTCCTCTGTATAGAAGTTTTCTCTGTTGAGCTTCAGAATCTCCATATGTCATTTTCCGCGAGGCCTAAGATTTTGAGGTTAAAATATTTTTTAGAGCATTTCCTTTTACCCGATATTAATCACCAATATTACTGTCGATTTTCCAAGAAAAATTACATGAAAACCATTTAGAAATTTACCGAAAAAATTAGCAAGTTGTCATGTTCTTGTCTTTTTTTGCGTTTCTCTTTTTCCTTTAGCGTTTGTACCTCTTATTGGCGGGCTCCGCTACATGGATCCGTTTTATCCATTTGGTTCTGTCTTGGGCCATGTCTGGATAGATGTTGACATACTTCAGATCTCTAGTAAGCGGCGCATCTATGTTTATGTCGTTCCTTTGGTCTCCCACCGACGAATTCCAGAGTGTAGTTCGTCTTCGCAATGTTATTGGCTCCACCCTTGCAGGAGGCTCTTTTTTGACTATTCTATTCTATTCCTCTATTTTCATTGGTTTTATTGGAGGTGTAATCTAGCTTACAATTAGAGACGCTGGCTATTTACATCAGTAGCTTGATATCAGTGGCGTAACTATATCATCTGAGGCCCATGGCAAATTCATTGGATGGGGGTCCCAGTAAAAATCGTCACGTTGTAATTTAATTTTAATAAATCAAATTTATATATTTAGAATCTATAATATCTAGAATTTATATATTTATATATTTTAATCAAGTTTATATATTTAATCTTAACAATATATTTATTAATAAAATTCTTTACTCCAAGCTTTCTGATCCGCAAAATTATCACTTAACATGACAACCTGTATTGTCTCATAGAGTTCCTTAAAATCAAAAATGATCTTTCTGCACTAGCTGCAGTCACAGAAATTGTAACAAATAACATTAATGCAGTACATACTTGAGGAAAGCTGCATGATATAAAATGATCTCTTTATTGTTAATAAATCAGCAAGTTCTCTATTACACAAAAACTGAGAATTGCCCTGGCAAATGATTCAGATATGTCTTTTTCATATACTTCAATAAATTCCAGAGCTTTTTTAATAGTTCAGTATCATTTAAATTTTGCAAAGTGGCAGGTTGAAAAACACTGAATTTGGAAACAATTTCATTGTTTTGCAATTTTTGTTGATTAATAATGATGTCCAATACTCGATAAATTATGTTCACTTTGAACACACTTTCCGGTTCTTGGAGACTTCATCTTCGCAAAGTTCGTCAAAATATCGTTTTTCCTTCCACTGACGAGTTTTAGAAAATTTAGGGTTGATGGACCACTTTTCTGCTATACTATTTGCTTCCTTTTTTAAATTTTCAAATTTATGTCGACACGTTTACATTTTTTGCTGACAAATTTTGAACGTGTTAAGGAATTTGAAAGATCAGTGGCTTTAAACTTAAGTGCTTTAGAGGCTGCATCGATAATTTGTAAAATGCAATAGAAAAAATTTGCAATAGAAAACCAATAATATAATGAAGTTGTAGTTGCTGATCTTAATAAATGATGTAGCTTCATGTCTTTAATCTGATTTTCAATTTAACAGAATTGTTTTCATTAGCACTTTTTGGACTTCAACGAACCGAACTTTTAAAGCAAAAATAGCAAGTACTAAATTTAGGTTACGAGCACCGCAGTAATGCACCGCATGTACCGATTAGTCTCGAATTCTTTTGAAATTTCGAACTCCACCATAAGTGACTTTTATTGTGTTAGCACCGTCATATGCTTGTCCTCGACACTTATTTAGATATATATATATATATATATATATATATATATATATATATATATATATATATATATATATATATATTGTCATTCATGTATTTAATTATCTGGTTAGACGTTGCTAAGGCAGTTTGGTCCTTTTGGCAGTTTTGGAACTTATGAGTTCCTAAAGATGACTCTTTAATGACGAGCAGCTTTGAGATTCCATTTACGTCTATTTCGATTATAAAATGTCGATGAAGTTCACACATTTGATCTGTTTTTGAAACATCTTGAGTCGTATCGAATATGATAGAGTAAAATGGTGCGGCATTTATTTCATTTATTAATGTATTTTCTACTTAGAATCAGATCAGAAATGAGATCATCTGACCCTTTGGTTTGCTTAACAATTCTTGTTAAGTCGGATCGTATTTTGCTAAAATAGGATCCTGATAACTCAACAATACTCAAAAAGTTTCCTCGGGAACTTTGACCATTGCTATCTGCATTTTATGAACAAAAGGCTAAATTACAAGTTCAAAATATTAGTGTACCATCAAGGAGTCTAGAACACATGGCGCTAAAAGGATTTTACTTTCTTGATCATGGATCTCTTTATTCTGGTCACTTTTCATGATCTTTCTTGCTATTCATCTAGTGTTTAGTGTTTAGCCCATTCTATTCTCTTGTTGATACGTAAAACAAGAATCCTGACAATCCAAATGTCTCGTGTCTTTCTATGGCGTCTGCAATATGTTTCCAGTTGTCATAGCCTTCCATCCAAACAATTTGATTCTTTTTAGATGCCCGATTTGCGAATAACCAACATGGTTCCCAACACGTCTTCTGAAATATTAAGGAATTGGATAGCCATGTACGATCAAGTTTTACACCAGCCTAGTAAATAATATAGTATTGTTTTTCTAGAAAAGATATAATGTCATTGTCTTTTAAGAAATGATCCTTAGGTTTACAATGTCCGTTTTTGATCACGAACCGTTTCACTTGACATTTAGTTTTTTAATGCAATATTGTTCACACTAAAATATGATTCACTTTGATTTTTGCTAGTACCTTGTTCTGGATCTGGATGTACACTGGTGTCTGATGCTGCATCTGCAATACTGTTACGTTTAGTTAAGTCCAATTCTTCACTTTCATACTGTTCACTTGTTTTTCATCAATAAAGTAAACATTCTTATTAGTACTGACTTATTTTAGCTAACTTTTTCTCAGACTCCCTCCTTCTCTTTCGTTTTTCGCTCCCAATCAGATAATTTACACAATTAACGTTACTTTGCCTCTATTTCCTGCTTCAATAAAACAAAAACTTCGAAAAATTGAAGACACAAATTGCTGGTTGTCAAATTGACACAACAATCAGACGAAGATTTTGAGCTCGCGGCCTCGGGGGAACCATTGGGCCGGGGAGGAGCGTGGTATTTTGCCAGCCCTGCCACCCTCTAGTTACGCCACTGCTTCGTCTCTATTACGCCTAATTGGCGTTTAATCATAGTTGTAGCTGGCCAAAACTCGAAATCATGCTGTGCAACAAGTCGGATGGCAGCCTGATATTTATGATTTGTTTATCACCACACACCAAAATTAGGAAAATATATCCATCCACATCGCTTTTAAAGTTAGTTTTTGTAATGTAAGTAATACAGAGTTTGTTACATTTTTTTGTACTCTGATACTACATAGGCGAAATTACGAAAAAAAACTTCGAATAAAACTTGAAGAAAATATATTTTTTTAAAAGATTTGCTTGATTTTCTAATCTCAATTAACTTCCTTGTAGTTTAATGATTTTCTTAGTTGGTTTAATCAATTTTGAAAAAAAAATGTAGATTATAGAGCTGCAGATCTTCTGCAACCCCTACTGTCATCTTCCTCCAGGCCCAGTGTCTTGAGGTGTTTCTAAGTCTGCTGTGACCCGCCACGATTCGACTCATGTCAGAATTCTAATTCTGACGCCTGTCCCTGTTTAGTTTAAGGCCAGCTTTTGATCTTGTCTGGTTGAAAGATCCTGGCATTACTTTGGATTGTCTTAGCCCTGGAAATTCTTTCCAGGTTTTCAACCAATGTTTTCTTATTTCTTCATTTAAACTTTTGTGGATGGTGTTCATACTCCGTTCATACATACCTTAAAAAGGTTCCGGTCTATAAAGGGATTTCTAGATCTCTTGTTAGGTAGGCGATCTGCTTTTTGGAAAATGTTCCACTATACCAATATGTCCTGGTACCAAGTAGAGCGTTACTTTATTGTCTCTACCAAGCTTGTTTAGCTTTCCCACACAGTTTCATATCAGTTTTTGTCTGATTATGTATGAGCTAATAGCCTTGGTGGCTGCTTGACAACATGACAGGATAGCAATTCGTTTTTTTGCGATAGTTCCTGTTTAGGTTAAATTGTGCACATTTATCGATTGCATGTGTTTCTGCTCGGATGATACTTGGATAGATTCCCATGGATTCGAAGTACTTGATACGAGATCCAAATACTCTTGCATCGGTAGTTTCCTTCGTCTTCGAACAATCTGTGTACCACTTAATGGAAAGTTGCTCAATCTGGTATGCTGAGGATTCGTTGCTCCATTTGGCTTTAATGCCACATATTACTGTGTAGTTTTTCTCGAATTGGTATGCAAATACCCTGCAATCGCTGATCTGGCTGGCGGTCCCGTCCACGACAAGGTGCAGCGGCGTCAGACCCAGCAGTTCAACTTTGAAGCAAAGTCAAATTTTGTTTGTGTTTCACATTTTTCTTGTCTTATAAATTCGCAAATAACTTGAAACGAAATTTTCAAAAATATTTTAAAGAAAATTTGTAGAATTTTTGTTTATAGAAGGCATAGTATTTACTGCTGTTTATCCTGCAGGTTGGCAATAATCAACCTTGAACAATGTCAAAACAATAATTTTGTTTTACATTTTTCTTGTCCAGAATCGTTCGTAATCAGAATTCGTAATATTCGTATATAACACGAAATATAAGCGCATTTAAAAAACATATTTCAAACATAACTTGTAGGGATTTAGTAACCTTTATACGTAGTAATTTTTATTCTGTCAATTTGGTAATAATCAACCTTGTGAAAGGTCAAAACCCTGTTTTTGTATACTGTTGGTGGAACCATACTAATTATAGATAATCATTAAAAATTTATTAAAAGCGAAATATAGCCTGAATATATAAATATATTCAACCCGGTTGTTTTAAATTTTACCTGTCTCAGAATGCGAAAATAACTGAAACTTTGAGAAATGTTTCAAAGAAAACTTGTAGAGAATAAGATTTCGAAATATTTGAATTTAGAGATATTTTCTATGTTTCAAGTTGGTAGTAATTAACTTCTAAACAAAATCAAAAGCTTTCTATTTTATATGTTTAGTGTTTCAAACTACTTCTTTTTAGGCTAAAAAAGCAAACTTTTTAATGCAGACGAATGTTGGTAAACTAATAGTAATTCTTCTTCTTCTTCTTATTAGCCTTCATACTTCCATTGTTGGATATAGGCCTCTTTCAATTTTTTCCATGCTTCTTTGTCATTTGCTGTTCTCATCCACTGTTTTCCTGCTATCGTCTTTATGTCATCTATCCATCTTGTTTGGGGTCTTCCCGTGCTCCTTTTTGTTTCCCGGGGTCTCCAGAAGGTAATCTTGTGGCTCCATTCTTCTGTATTTTTTCTGGCCACGTGTCCTGCCCATTGCCATTTGAGATCCGCTGTTCTCTCCATGACATCTATTATTTTTGTTTTTGTCCTGATATCTGTGTTGCGCATTTTGTCTCTTAGAGTGATTCCCAGCATCGCACGTTCCATTGCTTTTTGAGTCACTCTAAGTTTTTCTGTTGATTTTTTAGTAATAGCCATCGTTTCCAGGCCATAGGTGGCAACGGGGAGGATGCAGCTGTTGTAAACTTTACGTTTTAGGTAAATTGAGACGTCTTGGCTTTTTAGTATTTGGCTGAGCTTTCCAAAGGCGGCCCATGTCAGGTGGATTCTGCGTTTGATTTCGCAAGTTTGATTTTCTTTGCCAATTTTAATTGTATGCCCCAGATATGTATATTGCTCTACTTTTTCTATTATGGTGTTATCAATCGACATTTCCTGAGGGCTACTAGTTATAATTTTTGTTTTGTTTAGATTCATTTTTAAACCTATTTGCTTGGACAGGTTGTTTTGTTCTTCTACCATTGTTTTTAATTCTTCGATATTAGTGCTTATTAGAATTATGTCGTCCGCGAATCTTAAGTGACTTAAATATGTCCCGTCGATCTTCATGCCTTTCTCGGCCCAGTTTAGTTGTTTGAAAACTTTTTCTATAGCTGCGGTGAATAATTTGGGGGAGATCGAGTCCCCTTGCCGTACCCCTTTGCTGAGATTTATTTTCCCCGTGTGTAGGTCGTCGTTTATTTTTACGTGAAAGGTGGCCTCTTTGTAAATGTCCTCCATTACAGCGGTATATCTCGAGTCTATTCTTGCGTCGTTCATTGCCGACAGGAAAGCCCAAGTCTCAACACTGTCGAACGCTTTGTGGTAGTCTATGAACGCTATATTTATTGGGATATTGTATTCTGTTGTCTTTTCCTTAAGTGTTCGGATTGTTTGTAGGTGGTCTGCTGTGCCGAAACCTTTCCGAAAGCCCGCCTGTTCCACTGGTTGGTAGAAATCTAGTTTCTGTGTGAGTCGGTTTGTGATAATCCGCATCATAAGCTTATATAGGTGTGATAACATGCTTATTGGACGGTAGTTTTCTAAGTTTGTGGTGTCACCTTTTTTGTGCAGGATGATGACCTCTGCGTTCTTCCATTTTTTTGGTATTTTCGCCTCGATCAAACATTGGTTTGTTAGTATCCGCAGAGCTTCCAGTAGTGTTCCGCCTCCCGCTTTTAGCATTTCTGCTGTTATCTGGTCCTCTCCTGGGGTCTTCCGGTTCTTCATTTGTTCATTTGTTATTACATATATTATGTAATGTTACTGTTACATATATTATGTAATGTTATGTAGTGTTATAGTAATTACATACCCCAATTTCAGGCAGAAAATCCATGTTGACTTGTGTAATTAAATAATTGCAGAAACGAAACTTGAATTATAATTTCCATTTTTTTGGTATTTTCCCCTCGATCAAACATTTGTTTGTTAGTATCCGCAGAGCTTCCAGTAGTGTTCCGCCTCCCGCTTTTAGCATTTCTGCTGTTATCTGGTCCTCTCATGGGGTCTTCCGGTTCTTCATTTGTTCATTTGTTATTACATATATTATGTAATGTTACTGTTACATATATTATGTAATGTTATGCAGTGTTATAGTAATTACATACCCCAATTTCAGGCAGAAAATCCATGTTGACTTGTGTAATTAAATAATTGCAGAAACGAAACTTGAATTATAATGCGAAAATAGAATTTTTTTTAACAAATTTTATAATTCATTTAGAAATTAAGACTGAACATTTTGGTACAATTTGCTGGTAATTGTTAATTATAGATTTTTTATAACAGTACAAATATTTTAAAACCATTCAAAAAATGGAAACTAGTGTCATTAAAATGTGTATTTTGTAACAAATATGAGACTGTTGGAACAAATAGAATGTTATATTTAATATACAGATGAATTTGTTAACTGATTCTGATTTTTAGAGGATTTTAATAATTAGTGCAGAGATTCACAGAACAAGTTTAATCAAAATCTTATCTCTATAAAATGGCAAATTTATATGTCTAAATCTGGAAAAAAAACCAACGAAAAGATTTATTTAAATGAAATTTAGGTAATAATATACCAAATAAATACTACAAATTTTTCAATTCCCGAGATTTGTAAACTCAAGCCGAAAACCCCCGTGGATAAAAACATTCGCGCGGCTTCTTTGTTCTGCGATTTATAAATAATACACGATGGAGCGGTATTTATTCTGGAGAGTGTTTCTGGAGATTTTGATGAAACCAATCCGATTGCGGCGGGAACAATGAATTAATATGGGAAAGATTTCCCTGGGTGCAGCTGCTGGACGTAACCTACGGCCTACCTTCTATTTTCCCAAGACTATATTTATTATTTACCTCTCGGAAGTATCTTATGTAATTTATAATCGAAAAATATAAAGCCTGCCGCACGAAATTTATCACGGAAGTAATTGTGTGCGAGTAAATAAATATTTTTCCCAGGAAAATTAATTGGTAAATATAAACATAAAGAATAAACAATATTCTAATGATATATTATAAAAATGAGTGAGAGAATATATAGTAAACCTAAGCATTTATAGTGAAAAGCATATATAGTAATCGCATAAATCGCATATATAGTAATAAACATATATAGTATATAAATCGGAATTTATTTTTTTGTAAATAGAGGGTGTTTCAAAAACAATATGCGTATTTCGCATACATATCTTTATTAAACCTTAAGACACTAATTAATGAAACTTTACACACATATTTACGAACCTCTCAAGTCTAGATTACAGGTGTTCAATATGTCGTCCATCAGCGGCATGAACAATATCAGTCCGATACTCAACTTTCTCCCATACTCGGGCAAGCATGTCCTTCGTCACTGATGTTATGGCAGTATGGATCCGGTTCTGTAACTCTTCCAGGTTCTGTGGGAGTGGTGGTACATAAACGTTGTCTTTAACGAAACCCCACAGGAAGAAGCTACAGGGTGTAAAATCCGGTGACCGTGGAGCTCAGCTTTGACATACTAAGTCGTCAGCTCCTTGACGACCAATCCAACGGTTCGGTAGAGTTTCATTCAGATATTCACACATTTGGAGACCTCGTCTTGTTTAAAAATGAAGCTGTCTTCTTCGTGCATCCTCCAAAAACTACTGCTGACCGTTCACTGTGTTTCCATTAAAGAAGAATGGGCTGTAAACATATGATCGGGATATCGTACTAAGCACATTGACTTTGGGCGAATCTCGTACATGTTCAATGACTGCATGTGGGTTCTGTAGGCCCCAAATTCGAACATGGTGTTTGTTTACCCGACCACGCTGATGGAGGACATATTGAACATGTGTAATCGACACTTGTGAGGTTCGTAAATATGTGTGTAAAGTTTCATATTCGTATGTCTTAAATTTAATAAATATATGCATGCGAAAAACGTATATTCTTTTTGAAACACCCTGTATTTTTTTCTAGATTTAATTAATTTTTTTTTTTTGTAAATTTGTTTCAATATCGAAGTATCAAAGTGGTACTTTGTAACAATATTATAAAGTTAAATATAAAAATTCCATAAAATCTATCTAAAGCCATCTTCAGCTTCTAAAGCTGGTAAAAATAGAAAAAAACATTTTAATGTCCCGGCGCATTCACCTCCGTGAACAACAATCGTTCCGCTTTGCCTCCATAAAACTTATATATCCCCGTTTATTGCATAATATATTCCATCCGATTATAAGATAGACGGTCTGATACGTGAACGGAATTGATGATCTGTTTAATCAAACCGGCTAGCGAGCGCCCGTACAAACCCCTCGAATCATCATCATCACAGAAGACCCTCGTCGGGTGTACACTTGGCTTGGATGTATTTGAAACCGCAATATTACCATGAAGCACCGAGACTTGGCACGCCGTCCTCCCTCGCCCTCATTTAAATGAAATATTGCCGCTTGTCTTGTTTATATATTCCGAATGCAAGAAGTTTTAATGTACTTCTGTTTTTGTTTGTTGTGTGTATGTGTGTGTGTTTTATGTCTATTTTTCTTGCGTCTGGGCATATCGCGTTGTAACCTGAAATTAAGATATTAAGGTACTAATTACAATAAGTCACAATAAATCAATCAATGCAATAAGATAAATCAACGTAGGATAAGGTTGCTCAAGTCGTACCTGTGCTTAAGTTATACCACAGCATTTTGAACAAACTACGGCGATGACAATACATACATTGGCAGCCAAATAAACATCAGACAACTAACTCGCGTGACGCATTATTATCTGACGTAAACTAGCCACGTTGTAAATTTTCTCATGAAGTAAGTTTATTTAAATTTCCTTATTATTTATTGTATATATTTGGTAGCTAATCTTGCAATTAAATGATTGATAAACATATTTTTCTTATTCATTATTTCTTGTTAAATATAAATTCATTAGAATTTACATAATAATTTAGACGAAAGTAAATCGTATTAATTTTATCAACATATCATAAGTTATGTTTAGTTTTTAATTTTAGTGCACCGTATCTTAAGTCGTACCCTATGAGATTCCTAAATCGTACTGGTACGATTTAAGAAATTGTGAATTGCTTTTACCTACTCTCAACTGACGTTGTTAGCGTTCTTCATTTTTGGCCCATAATTATGTCAAGGCAGTCAAAGCGAATTTATAATGCAAGGAAACAAAGAAGATGGATAAGGCGTTAACCAAATTTTCGAAAGGATTTATAATGAAGCTCATAGAAATATAATATTCCTAAACCAGCTTTGCGCCTTCATTTAAAAGGCTAAATAAGAATATCCAATTTGGTAGGCCTAAGAATTTGACTAAAAATATATAGAAGGAGTTACACACACTTTCTCAATTTAGAATTAAGTTTTTTTGGGTTTACTGCAACTGATCTATTAAGACTTGCTTATGAGGTGGAGGAAGAGTATAAATTACCACACCATTTCAATAAGGAAAAGGAAATTCATGGGTGGAAGTGGTATTATAAATTCATGAAGATATTATGATAATCCTAGTTTATCTTTACGTAGTCCCAATTTAACATTAAATTTCGGGAGCAGGGAATAACAAAACAGAATTGACCACTTGTTCGTGCCAATGTTAGTATATCCATATTTCACTCGAAATTTAAATCGATTTCGGCATCTCTCGAAAGAAGGGACAGGTGTGTCGACCTTTCGACCGAAATCTCGCGATTATTTATTTATCACGCCGCGAATTTATATTTCCGGCAGTATGCTTACAGCGCTGAAAGCGAGACCACGTAGATCAAAGGGGGAACAACATCGCCTAACATTGCGCACGTATTACAAATTTATAAATGTCAAGTTAAATCTACAACGGGTGGTGCGATAACGGTTCAAAATGCTGCAGCGGCTTTTCGCGTCCGGAACGATACAATTTAAGGGTATCCCTCCATGTATATTCCGATAGTTAATGTTTTTCCCATTTTCGTCCCTTTAAATAGGCGGCGGAAGGACGTTTCACCGCGGGGCGGAGATAACCGCGGACGTTCCACCGCGAGGCCCTAAGATAAGTGATGGGACCATCCCGATTTGATTCAACTACCAAATTAATTTTTCGATAATTACAGTTCAATCACTACTGTTCACAAACCATCCAAATTATTTGTTAGGAAAGGCAAACATCAAGTTGGTGCACTTACAAGTGGTGAAAAGGGTTTCACCACTTGTGAAGGGTGTGCGTTGGTTGAATGCTGCAGGTGAATACATACCTCTTAACACATTTCATAAAGTGCACAAAGTTGGAGAAGAGAAACAGTAAGGAAGTACTTCTTCTTTTGGGTGGACAAACTACCCATATAAAAAATATTGTAGTTATAGAACTAGCGTACGAGTATAGCATTATAATGTTAGCCTTTCTTGCTCATACAACTCACCTTCTTCAACCTTTGGACAGAATTTTTTTGAAATCTCTAAAAACCTGTTTCAACGAAGCCTCATCTTCTTGGTTAAGAACAAATCCCGTAAACACAATTAAACAAACCAAACCAAACCAAAGGGTTCCATACCATACATTGTCAGTCGAAATTAGGCCGAATAATGATAACAAATAAAGCGACAAATAAAAGAAACGCAGCGATCAATAAAAAGGAATTGGCATCAAAAATTAACAAGAATAAAAACAATTGGTTTTGTTTTATTTCTGGAGAAGATCGGGCGGAAAATATGATCGAATGCTTGAAATGCAAATCAGAGGTGCACGATGTATACGCTGGAGTTGCCAAGAGAATACGTACCTATGTGTATGTATCTGTAAATATGTTATTAAAAATACGTTGAATTTATCATTGTTGCTTAATTGAATTCTTAGGTACGACTTAGGCTATAGGTGGTACCACTTATGAAACCGATTGGGTTAGTCGTGCCGATGTAAGTTTATAAAGATTTATTTTTTTTACGTGAGAGCTTAGATTATTTAATTTTTTTATAATACATAATACCGATATTAACAAAGTGTTGAATCACACATTTAATTTCTATTTATTTGATAAATGATTAGTGTTATACGGTTCTTTTCTTTAGGGGTACGACTTAAGCAATCTTACACTAATTTCATGAATAATGTTGCCCATACCTAGTTGAAATTGAAACTAGGGAGTTGGTTGGCCGTAAAATGAAGTGCCCGATATTGCAAGTAATACGCTAAAAAGAAGGCTTTTGTACAGTTGACCCGATCGGATGAATAGTTTTAATTTTATAATAACTTAATTTTAATTTTATTAATATCTTTATGCTTCCTTGATGACTTCTAACCCAACCAGTGGGACTTGATCACGTGATCATTTAGTAAAAGGTAGAAGGGAATCCCGATGATTGGGGAGAAAAGTAAATTGAAATCAAAATAAGATAGAATTGGTGAAACCATCCTACGTTATAGATAATCATACAAACTTAAACAAACGGAACACAGCCTGAATATATAAATATATTCAGCCTTTCCGGAGCTCTATAAAAATTATTGAGTCTTTTTGGGACTACTAAAACAAATCTCTAGATTTGTTTTGTTGTGTAAGACTTAGTTTGATCAGTCCAACCGTACATAAGCCTTCTACATAGAGCATTACATCCTATATGGGGCACTTGATTCTACGCCCGACTAGATTCCCAGTTTCAATTAATACTATTAATACTTTCTTATTTTTTGCCATCTTCAGCCCTTCATTCCAGGATATTCCTCGTTTCTTCAACGATTCTGCCACCGCTTGGTTCCATGTTTTCCTTGGTCTTTCTCTTTGTAGTCTATGTGTCGATGTAGCTAGTTATAATTTTGTGTGTGTCTTCCATCCTCCATCCTTACTAGATGCTCAATCGACTTTAGACGTTTTTTCTGTATGCTTTCCAGAACTATGCTTTTCAACATTAAGCTCTGCGCTCATTTTGTATTTTACCAATTTGAGAAATACTCTTCTTAGATATATCGTTTGCAGCGCCGTATTTTGATTTTCATTTGACCACGTAGCACCTAGCTTTCACCACCGTATGTAAAACTTGGTTTGTGTATTTTACTGTAAACTGTCATTTTCGTTTTCTTCGATATTTTTTTATTCCTTATGAATATGTTACTAAGTGTATAGAAAAGTTAAGTAAAAAGTTAAGAGTAAGTATTTTCATTTCTATTCGATAGTCGATTTCAGCCTCTTCCTTTCCGTCATTCTGTTTATGTATTTACTGATAAATATTTAAAAATTTGCTCTATATCTTTTCCATCTAGTTTTATTGTTATGCTTGGTTTTCTTTTCCCAATGGTCATTACTTAGGTTTTGACGAAATTTATTTTTATATTTCTTTTTTTAACGCTAACTTCCAGATGTCTAAATTCGTTTTTAGATCCTTTTCGTTTCTTGCAAAGATCATCCGGTCGTCGGCAAAAGCATATTCTACTATTTCCACCGCCTGTTTCTATACCCTACTTGTAATTTCTTTGTTTTACTTTACAATTTTTATATATCCCCTGCATTGTTTTTCCTACACCTATGTGTCGGGCATCCGCAAAATGCGTACATTGGGTTGTCTATATCTATGATCACTCCAGTTTAACCCTATATTTAACAATAGTAGGAGCCTCAACCAACCAACGAATCGTAAACCAACCGCTCGTGTGCGTTATCAATCATAACTTATCATTAATCGCGTACTGTTACATAGGTATATGTAATGATGTATTTACATAGTCCACGAACTGTACAATAATGGGCATTTACGATTCTTTTATTACGCAGTCCAGAACTAAATTGAATAGAGTCGGGCTCATTATTGCCACTTGTCTCAGCCCCTCTTTGGTTAGGAACACCTCTTACTGCAAGTTTACTGTTTTAACATAATTTCTTCTATTTTTATAAAGACTAAAAATAGTTTTTCCTAGCTTGTTACTAATTCCTATTTGTCTAAGGCTGTTCCTTTCTTCTTTTCTTGGGATGCTATCAATTTCTTTTTCATTTTAATTATATAATTTAAGGAGTTATTTTTAATTGTTTATAATCAAAAATTTAAAATCGTCAAGAAACGATGTCTGTTTTAACGAAAATGTTATTTTTTTTATATTCCGAGAATGTATTAAATGAAACGAAGTTCCTGATTTTTTTCTACTCTGTGAGCCTTCCCCGGAGATGGGAATTTGAAAACTTCGGATTTTCGTAGATCCGATATTGTAGCTTAACTATATAACGTAGATCAATAAATATTTCACTTATCTCTTAGTGAGGACTTTCCTTAGGTAACGGATGAATTTTGAAACTATATGTTGATAAATGACTGATGACGGGTTTAAAAAGCAGTGAGAAAACAACATTTCAATTGCAATTAACTGCTTAACTAACGATGTAAGAAACAAATTCTCAATTGCAATCAACTGCTTAATATTTTTGCATATTTTATAGAGGACACTACGCCGCACAACTTTTGTAAGACACATTTTTCGTTAAAACGCATTTAAAAAAAAACTTTTCAACCAAGTTTATGTGCGAACAGTAAGTTACGGTAGCATGCGATTCTTGTTATGATGCAAAGTGCCAATAGAAGAGTTTAAGGGAATATATATATTTTTATAGAAATTACGCGATTATTTATATATTGACCGTGTTATATATCCTCTCTTGTAACTTTATATATAATTCGTTGAGAAGACTACGCTTCGGTGTATGAGACCAGTTCTAGTAGCTATAATCGAAAAATTATATTTGCGCGAACAAATTTAAGGCGGTTAATTCAGTGACAATAGATTCGCTCGGCACTTAAATTGGTTTTTTGTTTTATAATATGTTTTGTGAAGATATGTAATATGTTTTGTATATTTTTTGATGGCAATAGAGAATATGCATCAATTTTCTTTATTTGTTTAAAACACTTTTAAATTCGTTATAACTTACTAAAAATTATAAATATTGTTAAAAGTTAATTTTGAAAATAATTTCATAAATTCTGATTAAATTTGACTTGTTTGAACACTCCCATTTTTCGCGCGTTATGGATGACGTCACAGAGCACGTTCAGTATTGTTTATTATATGCATAGACAGTTGTTAGTTAAAGATTTTCAGTCTTAATCGCTCTTTCGTTAATGGAAAAAGCTGAAAAAACATTTTATAGATATAGTCCATTACCGGAATGAGAGTTGATCAAGAACAACAAAGATTGCTGCTCAATTTCATAGATATTTAAAGCTAAATTTAACCATATAAAGCAATTTTATTGATGTCTCTTAATCGATTGACTTTAATGATGCCTTTGGAAATGGAAATCACTTACTTGTTACGTTGTTATATTGGACCAGAACGGTCAAATTTGGAAAAATCTGTATAGGGTTAAAAATGCTTACATTTAGACCTATTCATTCAAGATTAGACAGTATTAGGCAAGACTATGCAAGAATAGAGAGCTAAACAAGACTAGATTAGGTTAACCTTCATTGAGTTAAACTGAACAAAACCATGCATTTCATAGAAAATTAAAGTTGAATTTAGTCATAATAACCAATATTAGTAATGCCAATTCTTCGACATATGATGATACTAGATTGATACCTACTGATCTTGAGAATTTACTTATAAATTTCATAATATAATATGATATAATTGAAATGAAAGGGGAAAGGGTTTTTAATTGCTGAGACGTGTGAAAACATGGAAAGAACAAACAGCTAATGGAGAATAGTAGAATGTAAAATGTTAGCCTTATTTACCCTAAGGTGTAAGGTGTTACATTGCATATTCTAATTCTTACATTTAATCTTTACAATATTTTATATTCACACATTTCTTTCCCTATATATAAAATTTTTCCTTTTTTTGTCCTTTCTTTGGTCTTCCTCTACTTTTATTTTTTTTGACCTTTAGCTTCCCACACTCTCTAGACTGGTCTTTTGTCCTCCATTCGCTTGAGGCATCCATACCATCTCAGTTGGCAGTTCTCTGCTGGCTTTGCTACTGGTTGCACTTTTAATTTTTCTCTGAAGGTGTCATTTCTTATGCGATCTCGTCTTGTGACTCCTAACACTCATCTCATGTATTGCGTTTCCATACTTTGGATCTTGCTTGGTCTCTTTAATCTCTTCGTTCATTCATTTCGTTTCAACACCCAGATTTCGCACCCAAACGTTAGTATATGTACGAATACAGCTCTATATATACTCATTCTTGCTTTTAGTGAAACTTCTCTCTCTCCCAGGAAACTATTTCTGAGGCTGTGGTACATCCTCGCTAAATTCTCTATTCTGTCATTTATTTCTATATCATGGTTTCACTTGCTATCTAGACATACTCCCAGGTATCTAAAGGTGTTTAATTGTTCTTTTGCAAACTTAAAACAAACGGAACACAGCCTTAATATATAAACATATTCAGCTTCACATGAAAACAAATCTCACATGAAATTTCTCGGAACAGGTCAGGCTGTGTTCCGTTTGCTTTAAGTTTGTATGATTATCTATAACGTAGCATGGTTTCAGATTTATTTTGGTAGTCCTAAAGAGACTCAATATTTGTTATAGAGCCCCGGAAAGGCTGAGTATATTTATATATTCAGGCTGTGTTCCGTTTGTTTTAAGTTTGTATGAATATCTATAACGTAGGATGGTTTCACCAATTCTATCTTATTGTTCTATTGCCTCTCCATTTAGCTCAATATTTACTTTTGTATCTGATTTCCCACCAACTATGATTTTTGTCTCTTCGTTTATCTTGAGTTTCTTCTCTACTAATTTCTCATTCCATATCTATAAGTTTTCCTCAGTTCACTTTCATTTCTCGCGAATATAACAAGGTTGTCGGCAAACGCACATTTACTTATACGGATTGGTTCTAGGTTTCTATACCCCACACTCACTGAAGACGTTCTTTTCCTCGTTTCGTTTATTACTTCGTCATTATACTACACGTCTCGTTCTCGATGATTCGTAGTATTGTATTTGTAGATGTAGTAGTATGCTCGTCATTGCTTACATTTCCCACTTTTTAGAGTTTGAAATATAGCGCCTAGGCTAGTGTGGACTAGCCGGCTCGGACCTGTACAGTCATATTTGTTCGTTGTGTTTGACGTTTCACACATACTGAGTACTTTTAGTATACAAAAATTACCAAATCTAAATAAGAATAGAAGGTTTAAATGTCAGGAGATAAGAAGAAGAGAAAATTATGTTCACGATCACGAAAAGAGATAGGAAGAAACCAAAAACGGATGGAAGACTGGAAAAAAATGGAAAACAGATCGATAACCTCAAAAACATCATTTGTAAACTGGCAGAATTAAATAAAAACCAATGATAATAATCAGAATGGAAATGCAGGTATCACATAAAAAGTATTTAGCCTCCTTATGAGACAAATGATTAAGTGTGGATTCATTCACACTTAAATATGTTTTTTTTATTTTTTCTTTGTACAAAAGCAACATGTACAAAAAACTGTCTATAAAACAAACTGTCCATGCGACAAACGGTTTATATGACAAACTGTTTACATGACAGACTATCCAAATGACAAACTGTCTCTATTACAAAAAAGATATATAAGTTTCCGTACGAAACATTATTTTAGTACGAAACATTATTTAGTCTCCATACGAGACATTTACTTAAAAAATGCTTAAGTGTATTGACTCAAACACATTTAAGTGTGTTTTTGCATAACAACTTGTAGAAAAACTGTCTATATAATAAATTGACCAGACGACAAACTTTCTATACAACAAACTGTTTATACGACAAACTGTCTGCATAACAAAGATATTAGAGTTTCCACAAGAAACCTATAGCACATAAATAAAAGTATTTAGTCTCCATACGAGACACTTACTTAACAAATGTTTAAGTGTGTTTATTCATTCACACTTAACTATGTTTTTACACAAAAACAGCAGGTACAAAAACTGTCTATACGACAAATTGTCCAGGTGACAAACTGTATTTAAGTATTTAGTCTTCATGCGAGACATTTACTTAAAAAATGCTTAAGTGTTCATTCACACTTAAGTATGTTTTTGTACAAAAACTGTCTATATGACAAACTATTTGTAAGACAAACTGTCCATACAACAAACTGTTCATACAACGTACATACAAGTATGTTTTTTCTTGTACAAAAACAACATGTACAAAAACTGTCTATATGACAGACTATCCATTCGATAAACTGTCTATGACAAACAGTTTATACGACAAACTGTCTATATGACAAACTGTCCTTACGACAAACTGTCTGTAGAACAAAAAAGATATATGAGTTTCCATATGAAACCAGTATCACATAAAGATTATTTAGCCTCTATACGGGACACTTACTTGAAAAATGTTTAAGTGTGGTGATTCATTCACACTTAAGTATGTCTTTGTACAGAAATAACATGTACAAAGAGCTGTCTATACGACAAACTGTTTATACGAAAAATTGCCTATATGACAAACTGTCAATACGACAAACTGTCTAAACGACAAACTGTCCAAACCACAAACTATCTGTAAGACAAACTGTCCATACAACAAACTGTTCATACGACTAACAGTCCATACGACAAACTGTCCATTAGACGATGTTACAAAAATACTTACAATAAAGGTCTATATTATAAAACAATTTAATTTTTTTAAAAAAAAAAAAAACTGGATAAAATTCAGATAAATTTCTTCCCAAAAGCAAGAAATAGCTCTTACTGAAGACGTAGAAGCAACTAATGCTAGGAGAGCATTCTGACTCTAAAAAGGAAATTCCAATAAAAACAAAACCTCAATGAAAGAGGTACAATACGACAGAAGCATCGAGTCGGTCATCAAATTACCAGCAGCCCCTAAGTAAGTAGATGAGTCAGCAGGCAGTCTAAAATACTTTATGCAAAACTAGGAAAAAATTCACTTGGATAAATTTGTCCTAGATTGTCTGAAGGGTTATAAAATACCGTCCAGAGAAATCCATATCAAACAAAACCACTAATAGACCAAAATTGGGCTAAAAATGGTATTATAAGAAGTAAGCATGAAATATATAAGCTCTTAGCTAAAAATGTAATTGAGCCTTGTCAAAATGAAGGTAATGAATTCATTTCCTCTTTGTTCTTAGTTGACAAGCCAGATGGCTCCAGTAGATTTATTATTAATTAGAAAAAAAAAAAACTAAACACATTTATCGATACTATCCATTTTAAAAATGGAAGATATTAAGTCCACCAAACACTTGATATCTATTGGATCATATATGTGTTCGATAGATCTAGATATTTAAATCTGTATTATCTAACGCACGGTAACTCTTTTCTTTATGGTTTCCAGTCATGCAACATGATAAATGAATGAGTTTTCCTATACGCTAAAAGTCTACAAATCATCGAGAACGAGACGTGTAGTATAATTGAACGATCAAACGAGCCCGCCGAAGGCGGGCGAAGTTCGATCGTGATTATACGAAACGTCTCGTTCGAAGATGATCAATCTCCCTCCCTACATGTACCCGTTCATAAACATACCCTAGATCATCTTGCAGGGTCATCAACTACAAAAATCTCTAAAAATATGACTGTACAGGTCCGGGCCGGCTAGTCCACACTAGCCTAGGCGCCAAATTTCAAACTCTAAAAAGTGTGAAATGTAAGCAATGACGAGCATACTACTACAAATCATCTTCGAACGAGACGTTTCGTATAATCACGATCGAACTTCGCCCGCCTTCGGCGGGCTCGTTTGATCGTTCAAATAACTAGATTGAATAAAGTTGGACTCAAAACACCTCCTTGCTGTACACCCTCGCTTACCGGAAACTCGCGTGATTGCATATTGTCTGTTCTTACAATATTTCTACTATTTTTGCACATGCCCATTATTGCTCTTATTAGTTTTATGTAAACTTTTCTTTTGAACAGGATTTCTTCTATAATTGATCTTGATATCCTGTGGAATGCCTTTTCCAGCTCAAGAAAGGCATGATATGTTTCATCGCATGTATTACTTATTCTTTCCATCATCTGTTTAATCCGTAAATATATATATAAATATATATATATATATATATATATATATATATATATATATATATATATATATATATATATATATATATATATTATATATATATATATATATATATATATATATATATATATATATATATATATATATATATATATATATATATATATATATATATATATATATATATATATGTGTTGTATTGTTTTCTCGGGGATTCCGCGTTGATGCTGAGGGTTGGCTCTGAAAAGAACCGGATTCTCGACGTTTCGGCGAACTAACATTCGCCATTCTCAAGAGATATATGCGTCCGTACGGGTCAACCATTCGACGCATACTTGACCCGTACGGACGCATATATCTCTTGAGAATGGCGAATGTTAGTTCGCCGAAACGTCGAGAATCCGGTTCTTTTCAGAGCCAACCCTCAGCATCAACGCGGAATCCCCGAGAAAACAATACAACACAGGTATCTATCCGCGAAAACCTCAAATACAACATATATATATATATATATATATATATATATATATATATATATATATATATATATATATATATATATATATATATATATATATATATATATATATAATCCTGTATAGTAATGACTTTCCTCAAACCACTTTGTGACTGCTCAAGCTGTGGTTCTAGTTCCCGACTAAGTCTTACTTCTTACTTACTTTCACACAGTTTCGATGCTTTGCTTAGCAGGGTGATTCTTCGGTAGTTGTTACAGTCTCTTCCGCCTCCTTTCTTGTATATTAGCACTATGACCCCTATCTTCCAGTCTTTTGGTACTCTGCCTTCCTCCCAAGCCATATTGCATATTTTTGATGACAACTGGACTCATTTTTCTCCCATATTTTTCAGCATTTCTCCCGTTATATTATCATACCTAGCGGCCTTTCTTCTTTTGGGTCTCTTTTTGGGATTCTTAACCTCTTCTAGTTGTATGTGCTATCTTTGTTGTTGTATTTCTTCTATGTTGTAGATTCCTTCGATTTTGTCCTGAATAATTTCTTTGTTCAGCAGATTTTCAAAGTAGCTTCTCCATCTTTGAACAGAAAGACATAATATCTCCTCCTTTAATATTGCTTCATGTTCATCGTTAATTTGCTTATTTACTTCATTCTGTTTTCCAGATCTTAGGTTTCTCAAAGTTTTGTAAAATAGTTTTGTGTTTGTATGAAAGTCAGCTTCCATTTTTCTTCCAAACTCCTCCCAGGTTTCTGTTTTTGCTTCTAATACTATCTCTATGACCCTGTCTCTCTGTCTTTTATAATCTTGGTATGTGGTATCATCTCCATTACGTAGATATATTTTCCATTTTTCTTTCTTTAGTTTAACTTCCTTTTTAATATTGTCGTTCCGCCAGGCCGTTTTTTTTTTGTTTCGTTTTATTTTCGTGGTTCCATATGTTTCTCTTCCTGCGCTCATTAGGGAGACTTTAGGTAAATAAAAGTAGGTAAAGTAGATAAATAAATAAAAAAATAGAAGGCTATAGAAGATATAGGCTTAGTTTTGTTTATCCAATATTAAGAAAGAAAAGGCAAGATTGAACAAAGCTAAACAAGACTAGACTCAGGAGGATTAAACAAGACGAGATAAGACTAAAGAAAACATGAATATATAAATAATGTAATATCAGATAAGATTCGACCAGGCCGAACGAAAGAATGAGATCGGGCAAAACTTTATATAAGACAATGTTTTGACAAAACCACTTTCAGTCATTCTTCCTAATAATTTGTAATGTACCAAAATAACACCAGGTAATGGATAACACTACAGAAATATAAATAAAATTTTCTTTCAAACACGACTATTACAGTATAATAGCGACGCCGATAAATCTCATAACATGCCATATGACGTCATACTTCGATTCGACCAGTGGTGCGCACTTTTTAATTAAATTTATGGAATAAAATACGAATTAAATGAGAAAATAATGATTTTGGTGTAATCTCGAGCCCATAAGGTATCGGGGGTAAAAAATGAAGTAAATTTGAATCACTTTCATATTCTCCTATGTATTTATTTCTAAATTAGTCACACTTACAACGAGGTGGACTGCCGGAGTTGAAATCTTTCTTGTATCTTTGTAATGAGAAGTTACACTTGTACTAGTTTTAATTATATATATTTCAAAGCAGGAAAACTTCTCCTCCTAATTCCTGCTCTTATTGATATTTAAAATTCCAACACAAAGTGTACGTGGTAGGTAAAACCTTAATTGTCTTAACATTTAAAACCAAGCAAACGTTCATAGATAATTAAATAAAACTTTAAATCTACTTGGCTTAAACCACAACGAACAATGGTTGTTGGGATTGAAAATACTGTTTGTAGATGTTTGGTTTTACCACATCGACCGCCTTGAAAGGTCGTAGATAACTATATTTATCATCCTGATGTATTTTTATATTAAAGATATAAAAATTGTTGTCTAAACAGTTTCTTTCCAATACATTTCGTCATTTGTTCAAGAGTGGTTTACCAAAGGTTTATCCAGGTTTTACCAAATATAAATTGATATTTACATTTCTGTCAGACGTGGAGATATAAACCGAAGATTAAAAAAATTGAAAATCCGAAAATAATTGTGCATATACTGGGCGATTTCCATAGATTTAACTGAAATATAACCGAGTTTTAGTTCGCAATTAGCCGTCATTTATTCGATAGCGTCCGATTGTTGAGAGGGCCATAGATAATCGCGCTAGCGTCAGCTACATTGTTTACAGGGTTTAATACAATTAAACAGCTTATTGGAGCCTCCGTAGGTAGGAATGGGGCTGTTCAGGTGTTGCTATGGGAGCGCGCATTGCAGCATACGTCATTATCAGAGCACTGCAATATGACAATTTAAAATCCACTATCGCGATGTCTGTTCCTTCTTCCTGCCTCCCATAAATTCATATATATAAAGTTTCATAGATTTATGTGAAAACAAAATTTCCCCCCGCCCCTTGAAATATTTGACCCCCTCAAACCCAATGACATTTGTATAGATTTATCGCGGGACCGTGCGCCCGTTGTCATATCGCTATATTACCCTCTATGTTTTTTTTTCGGTTTATTTTATCGGGGATTTTATTTATTTTTATTCATCGGTGTACATACAGTTCTGTTTAATATCTTTTTACTCATAAAATCGAAATTTTATTGCTGATGATATTTTAAATTTTGCTTTAATACTCATTCTGTGCGTCGCTTCCTGTCTCTGTTAAAATTTGCCAACGCGAAAAAAATGCCATTAAAGTGAATACTGATATTAATAGGTTTTTTTTTAGTTTTGTTCTGGCGTATCTATAACTATGCCATGTTTCGTGAACAAACAACAATATCTGATACAGCAATTTATAAAAAAAATTCAATGAAAATTCGATTAAACATATATATTTTGTTTTAGATTAATTTTTGTTTTAGCGTACTTATCTTAACCCAAATATTGATGTTTTTCGTTCAATACAAAAAAATAATTAACCAACGTTATTCTATATCTTGTTTAAAAATATGTACTTTAATCTACGACATTTTGAATTTATGATTCTTGTATTGTTTTCTATATTGCAATCACTGATGAAATGCGATGATAAAATTCATTGTTTGTATTACTATAATGTGAAGTAATACAAACAAGTAATACTACGAGTGAACGCATGTTTTGTTCTAAGTAGCGGTCGGTTCTGATAAACTATATATTTAACATGACCCCATGCTGACAAATCCGGAGAGCGAGGAGGCCACAACTGATCCCCACGCTGGAAAATCAGACAGGAATGAACAATAATCTCGTAACAATCCCAGAGACATGTTAGATACATGAGGTCTTGCACCATCGTGCTGATACCAAATATCGTTCATTGGTAATCGGAATCGAGAGAGGGCATCCATTAAGAACGTTTACATCATCTCCACACAACGTTCACTATTGACAACTACTGCGTTTGCAATTTCATCATCAAAATAATACGGTCCCAATACTCCAGCTAACATATTCCACCCCATAGATGTACGTTTTGCGAAGGCAGCTCTTTCTCGAAAATAACTTGTGGGTTTTCGCCAGGCAAGTACCGTGTATTGCTCCTCTCCCCATGCAATTGAAAATGTGCTTCGTCATTTATAATTATTTTGTTGAAAAAGTTATCCCCTCTGCCCAAAATTCATCGACTGAATTGTAAACTTGAGTTTCGGTCTATTGGAAGAAGTTTTTTTGGCTTTTTGCCTTGTATAAGGCCGAAAGAGTAAATCTGTGTTATGACATTGAGAAGAGATGCTAAGATTCTTCTTAATTACATTTTTTAGTATTATAAAAATACATATTCTATATAAAAGTTTTCACAAGAACAAATAATAAGACGTATGTACAAATTGGGTGCAGCAACACAACACATGGAATAACTAACGACAGTTGGAGAGAGATAACGAAATATTAGGTAAATTCCGAGCTGCCGGAGCAATTGATCATTGAGAGTCTGCGGACAGGCAGTGATGTGTAATGCTGTTTGTGAAGATAACGAGCTCGATATTCCCGCCACGTCCGCCGCCGAGATATGATATGGCGACTCTCGCTTTCCCCGGTGTCGATGGCGGAAGAATGGCACTTGCATCGCACTAACCGTGTAAGTGGACCGTTAAGTCCCTTGGATGCAGTGCGGGAAACAGTCGACGGAGACTAAGCATTGGCGAGAGTGTGCTGGCATGCTGCGAGCTTTCCTCTTGCTTTAAAATCGATAGAAGTTGTTGCGCTTTGCTCGACTCCCTCCCGCTACACATTCTGCACCAAGAATGTTCAAGATAATATTAGGTGAATTTTTTTTGGGGGAAATATTTACTATTCGTTTTAGTTTTGGTGGAGAAGAATGATTTTTATATATTTAAATTTATTATAATTTTTAAATTTCTATTCCACACTGTTTTACTTCAATTCACAGCATTTATATTAAAGCACAAATAGGATTTACAAATGACAGAGGGAATAGAATGCAAGATTGAATTTGTTCAACTTTAATAAACGAACTTTATATGGTAATAAATATTTGGAGTTTTAAAGAATTTTCTTGACTAACATAATTTATAATTGCAACAGAATTAAATACAACCCGACAAGATATGACAAGATTAGAGAAGAAATAATCAGCCAAAACCAGACAAGACCAGACAACCTCAGACAAGTATTTAAAAAAATACAGATTTTACAAAAGAATCTTTGTTTAGTCAGGACATTTATTAAAAATTAATACAAATATATGTCAAATAGTACATTCCTGTTATTTTTAATTTTTATTATTTTTCATTCTTGAATTTCATCCCAAAAAACAATAGAAAAGAAATATATAGGGAATAGATGAAAAATTGAAAAAACTGTAATTCTATATAAAAAAAAACACGATTTAGGACCTAGGACTAGGCTAACTGAGAATATACAAGATTGGAAAAGTCTAGTCATGACTAGCTAAGTCTAGTCTAGTTTAGGCACGAGCAGACAAGACAAGACCAACAAGACGGGACAGGTCCAGACAATATAACACTAGATAACACTAGACAAGATCAGAAAAGAGAAGACAAGTCATGACAAGATAAGACCAGACATGAGCAGATAAACAGATAAGATCAGACATGAGCAGATGAACGGATAAGACCACAACAGATCAGACAAAACCAGACAAGAGCAAACAAGACCTGATAACACCAGACAAGACCAAAAAAGACCAAACAAGATCAAATAAGACTGTACAAGACCAAACGACCAAAAAAAGATCAGACAAGTCCAGAAAGGACCAGAAAAACATAACAAACCAGACAAAATCAGTCAAGACCACACACGACTAGACAAGATCAAACAAAACCAGACAGAATCAGACAAGACCAGACAAGACCAGGCAAGAAAAGAAAAGACCATAAAAGACCTGACAAGACTAGATAAGACCAGAAAAGCCCAGACAAGACTAGGCAAGACCAGAAAAGACCACTTGATTTGTGTGTAGAAACTTACAATTTACAACAATTTATAAGGGAAGGACGGAGTAACTCACTTGTGTTATCGAAACGGCTTGCGGCCGAATCATGAAATTTATCAAAATTATCAATGTCTGTCTGCGGTCGTAGTTCGTGTCAACTGACTGACGGTTGGGCTGACGTTTATGCTTGCGTCCTGACTGTAGCACCGGGGTGTTTTCTTGGTAAATTCACGATACAGAAATTGCTGAGAAAATTCCAATACTTTTGCGACTGGACTTGCAGGTGAAAGTGCGGAAATGTGTTTGCCATCCGTTGGTGTTTTTTTTGTTGCATAGCAAATGTCGTGGTAAGAATATTCCGATTTTGACGTACCCGAAATTTGAGGAATTTTGGAAAATTCCCCCTCACCGAACCGTAGCTGGCGAAGAAGCGCAATTTATAATAATTGCAGAAAAGAGTTGAAATTTGCGAAATGCCCCGGTAAAAGTTGCTAAAGTTGAAAGACGGATGAAATATGACGGGCAAAAAATGGACGACGATTCCCAGGGCTCTGGGGGGGGCGCACCGTGCAAGCCAAACGTGCACACTTGGTTTCAGAATATCGGTAATTTCCGGCTGAAGGACACCGTTCTAAAATTTCTGAAAAATTCGCATGCACCTCTCAGTTAGGACACAACATGCGAATTTCGTTTTTTGCAATAACTTTGCCATTTGCAAACTTTTTGCAACCTATAATAGCTTATGGCACGGTCCAGTCCGTTCTCGATCTGCCACTGTAGGGCAGGAAGTTGTGCCATTTGTACTTTTGTAGATCTTGATTGCGGATTGACATCCTACCGGTTTCCTACTATCGGCCTAAAAACCTACGAAACCGGACCTGCAAACGGGAAGGATTTCCCTCCAGCGCACACTGGGATGAATTACAAATTTACGGCGACAAAAATAGAATTTTACAATGTCTCACAATTAAGCAAAACCACTTAAAATGTATTGTTAGATAACCCATCCATAATACTATAAACAAATAAATTCCAATTCCATTGGTTGTGGGAACGTGTTAAACATCGCTCTTGTCCCTGTTTTGTGTTTGTGTTAAAAAATTGTGAACTTTTAAAATATGGAGAATATAGCTTCAAGTATGTATTTACATGTAATAATATCAAATTTGTAGAAAGTTTTAATCAATACGGTTATAAAAAAAGTTTCGTTAACGACTATCGTAAATTAAATTTTTTTGTAATAAACTGCAATAAATTGATTTTTAAAAAAAGTTCCGCATAGTTCCTTCAAATTAAATATTTTGTAAAACAAAACAAACATTGAAAATTCTAGAAAAGCAAAAATCCCGTCCACATCGTTACACCTTACTGAGAATTACACCTTTTTTCCAGGTAGTCGTGATGATCGCCATTTGCAATAGAGTACGTTGAATAGAAATGAACTTTTTTTTGTATTAAGAGATGGAAGTTTTTATAAGTTTTCTTCGTTAAAGTGTAATGAACGATTAGTACAATACGCGTTGGATAAGTTTTGTGTCAACGATGGTTGTAAATTTGTAAAAAAATGTTGCACTTTTGACATATAAAAAAAATATTCTTCTTAAATTTGCATTTTTAATTAATCGTGTACATCTATTATAGACTGATTTTATATTAGAATCATCAGAATGTCATCATAAGGTAATATGTGAGACAAAAAAATGAAATGAACTGGATTTTATTTTTGTCGCCGTAAATTCGAAATCCGTCCCAGTGTGCAGCGGTCGGCTCGCAATATAACGTCAAAGAAGATCGATTTTTGCTATTTTTTTTCGTTTTTTCTTGCACTTATTTCTATTTTAAATTTTCAGCGAAGACTCGAAAATTCGAGATGACGGTTTTGTGCGGAAAAAAATTGGCGCTCCCTATAGCACCACTCGCGTCGCGTCGGTCCAAATACGGCCGCTCGGCGCCCGAGAAACGGAAATTTCGTGTTCGCTCAGCACCTCCGCCGCCTTTAGCGGTACCACAATATCTCAAAGATTCGTCAATTGTCTGGAGTTTTCTAAATATTTTACCAATTTCGCCCGGCAAAATTTCTTTAGAAAATCACTCAAAACGTCCGTTTTCATTCTCCAAACCCGATTTGACGCATTTTTCCCGCCCCCTCACAGAAAGGCGGACCATACTATTTTAGTATATGTAATTATGTGTAGAATATGAATAAAGGAGCTCACAGACAGGCGCGGAGCGTGTGCGTCGCGAAATTTCCGCGACAAAAAATTCGCTAGCGGAGCGACAGCGAAATGGCCATACCCACATCAAAACACGACTTTTACGTATATAATAGTCATGATTTCCTAAGAGGAAGCTCTGCTATCATTAGTATTGACAACCGAAGAATAAAATCGGTCAGTTTGTTATTTTTTATTTGTTTAATTTCCAAAACTAGTTTAATAAATAAAAGAAAAAGTACATGGGTTTATAAAATCAACAAACTCAATTTTCAAAATTTTCTTCCAATTTTAATGCTATTATTACAAATTTTGTCCTTTTTCCTCATGTTGTTATAGTTTTCATCAACCAGGTCATACAATATAGGAATTTTTTTTAATTCCCAATCAACTTCTCTGTAATCGCCATTTCAAAACACAGCGGCAGCTAAACTGCATGTGCAACGCTGCACAACCGCGGCTTTGCCGGAAAACGCGCCAGTTGAAATGAACATGTACATAAGCCGCCACGTCAATTGGTCCGCCGCGGTAACGCACCGGTCGCGGCAGCGAAACTTCCGCACCGGTCTGTGAGCTCCTTTAATTCTGAAATAATTTTTATCTACTTACACACCATATCGAACACATTAATAAATACATTATTGTATGTGAAGGATGCCATTATTATAGTCGTGTGTTAAAGTATCAAATTCGTTCGTATAAGTCCAATGTAAATCAAATGTAGTTTTGCTATTAAACGATTTCTGTTTATTTCTGAAACGATTTCTGTTACTATGGCAACCTAGTCATAATCTAATCTAGATTAAATCTAGGTTAACCTAGATTACATCGAAGTAGGGAAAGATGGTTCCTTCTAGGCCTTCCACCTCCATTAACCTTTACACTTCCGGTTCCGACCTGCGTTTCCGGTTTTCCACTTCCGTTTTTCACACATGGGAGTGTGAGGTCTATGTAGCCACACGCGCGAGGTTTATGTAACCCCACGCTTGGTGTAAAGTCTATGTAGTCCCACGTGTGAGGTCTATGTAACCTCACACTGGGTGTGAGGTCTAGTTTCGACTTGCGTTTCCGGTTTCTCACCTCCGGTTTTCCACATCCGGCCGCTTCATTTCCGGTTTCTGCACTGTTGGCGGGAAAATTCAAAATTCGGCGCAGGCGGGAAAATTCAAAATCGAAACCGGAAGTGTCAAGGTCCAAATCAGTGGAGATGGAGGGCCTAGAAGGAAAACTCTTTCCCTACTCATCGACAACGACCAAATAGTGTTCCCGCTACTGTGCGCTTTTACTAGTTAGCAATTTATTCCACGGAGGCGCTGAACGTTCTAACCTTATTGGAGTTATTGGTCAGTGATTTATAATATGTTGTCTGTCAATATTACAATTTATACAATATTATCGGTTAGAAATAATAATTCTTTTGTAGATTCAACAGTATTTTCGTGCGTGAAAGGCTTTTGTGCACTCACTGCGATTAAACCAATCGTCTTCGGCTCGTGCTTTAAACTTCGCAACTCATGCAGAAAAGCCCTTCTTCACACACCTGTATCATAAACTACTATTATGTGTTTTAGAATTTCAAAATAAATACAAAATAACATATTTCATCTTATGCAATCAATGCTTAAATTAGCATAGCTTCTTGTTCTGAGGACATCATGACTAAACTACTATAAGCACGTAAAAATCGCGTTTTGATGTGGGCATTGTCATTTCGTTGCCGCGCCGCTAGCGAATTTTTCGTTGCGGAAATTTCGCGATGCATACGCTTCGCTCCGGTCTGAAGGAGCCTTAAAACAGATATATCTAATGTATTTATGGGAATGTTGAACTGAAGTGAAGGTTATTATTGACGATTATATTAAATTTTTACTATTTTAATGATGCATATAGTAAAAATTTAATATATACCAATGAAATGATCAAATTCTAATAAAGTTTTAAAAGCTCTAATTAATGAAACATACAAAAACAATAATAAAATCGAAACGTTTGAACTGGTTTTCGGTAAATTATTGTTGATTAAAGTGTAATTATTTTTAATTGAATGCCATTTTCCATTATCGTTTATTTAATTCCAATTAAAAAATAGTTTAATTCAATCAAATTTTATATAGATATAATAAACTTACAAAATTCGCGTACATATTCTGTAATTTACAAAACATTGTTTTAACTTAATCCTCATTTTATCCATCACTTCATTCGTTTACATAAAATATTCAAAATACATTAATAGTCCACTTTTTTAAAATAGTTGCATCACAACATATTGTTTAAATTAAACAGATTGGAATATCACAATAACATAGTCCGCAAAAGTCGTGGATACAAAAAGCCATACATATTTTGCAATTTTCTAAATATTTTTAGATTTATTTTAGTAATATTGTATAAAGAGAATAATCGTCTGTGAATAAAATAGAAATGTGTTGATCTGTGAATTCGAAATGAAACACTAAACACTTCATTCTTGCAGGAAGCTTTAAATCCGAGCTAATCTAGTTTGGGAAAGTTGGCGTGGTGGAGTGAAAATTATGTAAATATAGATTAAATAAAACAAGCAGTTGCTTTAACCGCCACAAGATCCACATTTCAAGACAGAACGTATACCGAATATAAACATTTCCGTTGTCCTTTAGGATCTGCGGCCGTTTCCAAGCGTTTTGCATAATCCTCACAAAGATTAACTTCCTGCCCATCAACAACAAACTAGACTGATGCCGCAGCGCCACTAGACCTCCAGAATTAATTAATATATTAATGTTACATCAATATACTCTATGATATACCGAGGGGCTTAATATTATAAACTCTGATCTAATATTCACCGAATTATAGTTACTTACCGAAATATAGATTCTGGCGCATGGCAAATGTTTATGATTTAAAGCAGATCAATGCAAAATAATTATTGCTGTTCCTAATTCATCAAATAAAATCTATTTTTTCGGAACATTTCTCAACATTTTGTTGCAAATAGAGAACAAGAAAATTGTTTGATAATTCAAAAACCAAATTTCTGGTTTTGCAATGTGAGAAAATCGCCGAAGAAAATTATTATTGTTATTTTATATGAAATAAACAATAAACCGAGATGTAGTTTCAATAGTCGTCTGTTATAAATAAAATAGAAGCTAAAAACGATTTTCCTTAAAGTTTACTTTTTGTTGGGTCGACAAAGGGAAACCATATTTCCAAACGGCGAAGCAATAATTTAAATCGTTGGACTCAGCATGAAATAAAAAAAATAAAACCTTTTCGCTTGTGTAACGTAAAAGTTTGCGACCAATATTTGAAATTTATTCCGAAAACAAATATAACAGCCCTCGAGTTCGGTGACACCGGGGATACAGATGTTGCAAGGAGACAAAGCGCACCGCAAAACCTTATTGTCTTCGCAATATTTCGAATGAAACCAGCCAAAGGAATCGTTCGAATTGCATTTACCTAAAGCAAATTGGACGGTTTCAACGAAATCTAGTTCATTGTTCGTAGTTTTCCGGTTGTTTTGCGCTAATCTCTGGCCGGATAAATGGGCACATGTGGCGCGTGCTCCGCAGAGCTATCGATCCGTTATGAGTTAGACATTTATAATCTACCCTGTTAATGAGAGCGAATGCGACACTTGTTAACCAACAGCTCAAATTTTATTTTCATTTCAATATAATTTTTCATATTTCCTACATACAGAAAGAATACATACAAGACATCTCACAAAGAAACCATCCTTACCATTTATACTCACACACAGACAAATTCCAATTTTCACAAACGTGCCAAACCTTATCACGATTTCTTTAAAAGAACCATTTGATCGTCTACATTTAAATCGGCCTAACTTTTTTTCTCAACTTAACTTTCTGCCTTTCATTTTTTTTTCTTCTCTAGATATTATTGGAGCACGTTTGTGAGATAATCCCATCACGAAAAATCTGAGTGATAAAGTTATATAATGAAATTACTTTTTTTTGCTGAGGCTCTTAATAAATACGAAAGGGCGGTGGTATTTTTGGATCCAAATAAATTTTGGAGGAGAAAAATTCCATTGCCGACGGTTCTAATATTACGGTCTAAAAGAATACAAAAAAGGAATTTTAAAATCAAATTAAACCCAAAAAAATCGTATTACATGTCCAAATGTGGGTAGGATTAGGGTAACAAGACTAGTGGGATCGCATTGGTTAGGAATACTAGTCACACAAATCCAAACAGTCCAGATAAGACACAGTCAAAACTACATGGACCAGACTAGGTGGACTAGAGTCTAGACAATCAACATTACAGACCGGACAAACGAGGAAGTTCGAGATGGAAAAGACAAACAATATTGAAGAGACAGGATTGATAGGAACACGGAAAATGGTTCGCAAAAAATGTTTCGCGGATCCTAGTGAAAATTAAAATGAAAATCAAACTTTGCAAAGCCATTTTTAATTATGCAATAGCAGAACTGTACAAATTTCATTGCAATCTCTCTTTTTTCGTTTTTTAAAATCAACGTTTGCTAAATTTCAAATTGCCATTCTAATAAGATTTACAAATTTGTGTCCATGAGCTTAGAAAGCTTAGAAAAAAAACTGCTTTTGCTGACAAATTAAACGAATAGTGCAAATATCATATGTTCATGTTTGTACATTTTTAATTAGGTTCATTTGTGTATTTCTTGCACTTGAAAATTTCTTTAGTTTTTGGAATAGTAATTCCATTTTAATTTACATTTTTTTTATTAAATTTTTAAAATATATTTATTACATTTTGCAAATAAATTTTTTTATATCAAAATGCTGTTTTTACAAAATTTTACAAATTCATGTTTGCATTTTCTTCTTGTAACTTTTTTTTTGTCAACTTCTTCTTGTAATTTCTGCAAGTACCTGGATAATTCTTTTCTGGGCGCTGAATACTCTTTTTAAATGATGTGATGGCCCTCATATTAATATCCCATATGCTATAATGGATTCAATTTCCGCATGGTACCCATTTATTAAGACAGACTTGCCTATTAGGCCACTCAGTCGCCTTAGTAAAAACACTTTCTCGTTGATTTTGCCAATAACCGCATCTGTCATTATTTTCCAAAAGAGGTGTTCATCGAGGTGTACTCCTACGAACTTTACGTTCTTGGTTCTTGCTATGTTGCTTTTGATTATAACTAGGTCTATGTCGTCGTTGTATCTACTTCTTGTTGTTTGGAAGTTGATATATTTTGTTTTCTGCGGGTTTAAGTGAAGGTGAAGCAAACCATAGATTAATCTTTTGAATTATGTATTTGGCAGTGATCTCAATTTCCTGAAGAGTTGAACCAGAGACAATTTCACTGGTATCATCCGCGTATAAGGTGCAGTTATCGACACCTATGAAATTGATTAAAGCCGCCGTATAAATGGAAAACAAAATCGCCTCTAAGACAGTTCCTTGTGGAACCCCCAACGGCGTAGATATTATATCCGAAGTGGCCTTTCCAAACTTTAAATGTTGTTTCCGATTTGATAAGTTAGATTGGAACCACCGACAATTTTTTTTTTACCGACAAGTTTCAAGTTTTTCTATTAACTTATTATGGTCACCACAGTCGAAGGCTTTCGACAAGGCACAAAAACTGCCCACAGGGCAGTTTCCTTTATCAATTTAATTTACTATCTTATTGTAGACTTGTTCTATCGCCGTTATAGTTGATTTATTTTTAAAAAACCCATGTTGCTGACTAGGCATTTTTTTTGTTTTATGAGAAAGGATACTAATCTCTTTTCCATACAATATTCCATTATCTTGGCAATTACTGATATTATGGCAACCGGTCTATAATTATCTTTTGAGGATTTATCTCCTTTTTTGAAAATTGGAAATTGAAAATTATCATTGAAGTTTTTAACCCGTCTAGATAAATTTCCTATGTAAAGGAACAATTTACCAGGTTTTTATTGGGTCGTATTAGCTCGTTACTTACTTCTTTGATAAGATTACATGGCAAACCATCTGGACCGGCACCTGCTTTGTTTTTTTTAGATTTGCAAATATTGCGAATTTCCAATTCAGACGTCTCATCCAGAAACATGCTGTTGCCATTATTTGAGATTATTATTTATGGTTGTCGAATCTATATTTTGGATTACAAGTTCTGGCGCATTTTTGAAGAACAGGTTAAATCTTCTTGCAATTTCGGCCGGATTGTCGATGGCATTATCATTTTCATTTAGGATTATTCGACTTTCTCCTTTAGGTTTGTTGGATAATTCGTGTACCACAGAGCTTTTTGTTTGTTTGTTGCCTTAACTATTCTCGCATTATAATAGTTCCTTTTTGTAAGGCGTATCAAATTGGAATGGTTTCTTTTACCTCGAGCATATTTCATTTGAAAAAACGTATACTCTTCTTGCAACACAAACAGATCTTGCAGTTTGCGACTAGATATTTTCAGTTCTTCTGTTATCCACGGATTAGAAGTCTTTCTCGTATTTTCATTATAGGGAAGTTCATGTTAAAATTGTACTGAATTTTATTGATGAGCTCCGCAGCTTTAACATTACAGTCTTCTGTTTCAAAACAACTCGCCCATGATTCCTCCTTTAACGCCGAAAGGAAATTAGCTTAGTTTCTAACTTGTCTCTGCAGTCTTGTCGGTCTCTTCTTGTCTGTTAAGTCTTGTCTGTCCAGTCTTGTCTGTTTAGGCTTGTCTGTCTAGTCTTGTCTGTCTGGTCTTGCCTACCTAGTCAAATCAAATCAAATATATTTATTAATTCACAGAGGTGCATTCGTACTTATTGAACATGTCATCTGAGAACAAACAGGATATACAAGATAATAGTAACAGGATAATTGATAATAGTTATAGTAACAGCAATAAGAGTCATCAGAACCAGTGATGATAACGAAAGGGTCTCAGGCATAATTGAGTTCTTCAATATATTTTCTAATTTATTTCTGAAACTTCTGAATGAGTTATCTGATTTTATGTTGTCCGGCAAACTATTGTAAGTTCTGATGCCTATTTTATTCGGTGCCTTATTACTTATTGTCAAATTTATCTTGTAGTAATACAGCTTCTCACGATTTCTTGTATTGTGGCTGTATAGATCTCTGTTGGTTGAGAATTGAGTTTTGTTCTTGTGAATGTAGTAGGCTAAATCTCAGATATACGTACAAGGGGCCGTTAAAATTCTCAATTCTATAAAGCGTGGTTTACACGAGTTTCTAATAGAGATGCCCGTGAGACATCTCATGGCTCTATTTTTCGCTTTGAAAATTTCTCTACTGAGTAGCGATGAGCTCCACACGAGTATTCCATATCCTATAACAGATTGTATTTCTGCGTGGACGATCTGTACTTGTGGATCTAATGGATTTACTGATTATGTGGCGTATATATCTTAGCAGATACGATACTTTATTTTACATATAGTGTTGTTCGCTGTTGCATTCCATGTTAGGCACAACATGTTAGCAAACTTCCAGGTATATTACAAGGAATTTTACTTGACTTGCTCTCTGCAGCTTGTCCTGACATCTTTAGTTACAGGTTACCTGCGATAGCTCTTCTTACCCTTTGAAATATGATATATCTGGTTTTGTTAATATTAAAGCACATGTTGTTTCCACTAAACCACTCAAAGATGCCATGAAGCAGCCTGTTGGTCGACGATTTGTCTATTCTCCTTACATACGATAAAACTGGAGTCATCACCATATAGGACACAATGATCGGCTTCAGTGTTTTTATAATATCGGCCGTATATAGCAGGGGTCTTCAAACTTTCCAGCCTTAGGGCCATACTGATTACTCCAGTAAGTTCCGAGGGCCAAAACCATATTATCATTGTTGCCGGTGGTAAAAAGTGAAATAGTCCACTGATGAAAAAAAAAAGTCCGAAAAAGTACGCAACGTTTAAAAAAGGCTGCAAATCGGACTAAAGTCCGCAAAACGGCAACACTGCAGATTATTAATTTTCCTGTCATTATCTGTAATTTCTAGATTAGTCGTAGAGTACGAGCCATGAGGAGTAACGTGACACGACATCTGGTGGACACAAGCGGAAATAGGTAGTACCTTCTATCGCTAACAGATGGCGCTAATAGCACGTACAGAATAATCTCGTTGGTTCGAGAAGGTTCTGGTGTCTTCCACTCACTTCTAGATGGAAGTAATTGGAATATATACGAAGGCTAGTGGCGCAACCACAAGTCAGTTCCTATGACACTGTTGTGAAATAAAATAGTGCGTACCTCCTTAAAACGTGTTTGTGCGTGTTTAAGTTTAAGACATCTTTGTAACAGTATTTTGATTTGAATTGTTGCTTTTGTGTGTGATTTAGTAGTATGGAAAAGAAGCGAAAAATTGATAGTGAATGCAGAAAATTCAAAGATCAGTGGAACATTCAGTATTTCGTAATTGAGTCCAGTAACAAGGCGCTATGTTTGATTTGCAATGAAAGCATAGCCGTTCTCAAGGAATATAACATTAAACGTCATTATGAAACAAAACATTTTCAAAATTACTCAAAATATACAGGAAGTTTGTGGACAGAAAAATTCGAAGCTATGAAGCGCGGATTGAATTCGCAGCAATCTTCATTTACAAAACTCAAAACTGAACAAGAGGCTGCAACTCGTGCCACCTTTCGTGTGGCTCTTGAAATTGCAAAACGTTTCAACGAAAACCATTCACCGATGGAGAAATGACCAAAGAATGCATAATTGCAGTAGCCGAAGAAATGTGCCCTGAAAAGGTAAATTTATTAAAAACTGTCAGTATGTCAGCAAACACTGTGGATCGAAGGGTAGAAAACATCGCTGAAAATATATCCTCTCAACTGTTCGACAAAAATGGACATGTTGAGTGGTTTTCTTTGGCCTTGGATGAGTCAACGGATGTGTCAGATACTGCTCAGGTGTTCGAGTTTTCGAGTTTATATTCGAGGAGTAGATAAAAGCTAATGAAGTGCATGAAGAACTTCTTGATATGTATAGTATTCATGGCACAACTACTGGTACAGATATTTTTAAAGGAGTTTAAATGGCCATTAATCAAAAGAACCTTCGAAGGAAAAACTTGAAATGTATTACAACTGATGGAGGCAGAAACATGAGTGGGAAAGATAAAGGAGTGGTCGCTCTTGTGTCAAAGGCTGTAGAAAATGACGGTGGTTCAAAACCATTAGTCTTACATTGTATCATTCATCAACAGTCTTTGTGCTCAAAATGTTTTGATATGTCTGAAGTTCAGAAACCAGTCATATCAACTGTTAATTTTATCAGATCTTTTGGGCTGAATCACCGACAATTCCGACAATTTATTGAAGAGATTGGAGAAAATGACTTACCTTATCATACTGCCGTACGTTGGCTTAGTTGTGTGAAAGTCCTTCAGCGCTTTTTTGAACTTCGAGCAGTGATCGAAATTTTTTACTGAATTACAAAACAACGCATGGCTGTGGAAGTTAGCATTCTATGTTTGTTTGACAAAACATGTGAACGAACTGAATTTGAGATTGCAAGGAGAAAACCAGCATCTTCCTGATTTATACACTAATATCAAATCATTCCGGAAGAAATTGATACTGTTTCAATCACAACTACGAAGTAAATGTTTTTCCCATTTTAAAACATTTGAAATATTCAGCCACACCACTGAGACTGAGTTTCCTATCGATTTTGCAATCGAAACTTTGAGTGCTTTGAAAATAAATTTTGATACTCGTTTCTCGGACTTTGATGCCATTGCGAATCAAATTAAGATTTTTCAGAATCCTATTGATACTGACATTGAAACCCTAGTCCCGGAACTTCAAATGGAAATGATTGATCTACAGGGCAGTGATATAATTAAGAACAAATATCAAACTCATCTTTGTTGGAATTTTATAAGAGTCTTCCACTGACACAATTTGATAATTTGCATAAATTTGCTCGTGGGCTGTTTTCTGTTTTTGGTACTACTTATTTGTGTGAGAAGACCTTCTCCAAAATGAACGTAGTTTGGAGATCCCTGGTATATAGGGACCCACTGTACCACTGTCTAGTCTCGTCTGTCTAGTTGTGTCCGTCTAGTCTTGTATGTCTAGTGTCGTCTCTCTAGTCTAGTCTGTCTAGTCTTGTCTGTCTAGTCTTGTTTGTCTGGTCCTGTCTGTCTAGTCTTGTCTGTCCAGTCTTTTATGTCTAGCCTTGTCTGTCTAGTCTTGCCTGTCTAGTCTTGTCTGTCTAAACTTGTGCGGTGCCGCATATTCTATTGCCACCCGAGAACTCAAAGTAAGATCTCCAAACCTGAAAATGCCTTGACAAAGGTGCGAGAAATGGTGTAGGTTCTCTTCACCAAGAACCAGAAACTACCGTGGATTTTACCGGCAACTCCTGAATTTTGAATCTGAAGAAACTCCCAGAAACTACAGTGGGTTTTACCGGCAGTTAAAAAAACTCCTGAATTTTCGATTGAGGAGCTGAACAGAACCAGCCAACGCTTTCGAAATGACAGAGCACCAGGACCTTGCAATCTCACTCCAGACGCTGTAAAGATTGCCGTAAATAGACAACCAAAATGTGTTCTAGAAGTTATGAACTATATAATAGCGGATGGCAGATTCCCGGGTAGGTAGAAGATAACAAGGTTGGTTCTCCTCCGGAAAGGTGAGAAGGCCATACAGGAACTGTTATTCTTTTACACACCAATATGCCTGGATGTCCTGGGGAAACTACTTGAACAATTACTACTTGCCAGAATTACAGCGGAATTGGACAATGGTAGAGGCCTTTCCGATAGACAATAGGGTTCAGAGAGGGAACGTAAAAAAGAAATGCTTTTAATTCTGCAGCCTGGGAAAAGATTATGGTAGAGCTAACTGACAGAAACTTTACCCCATACCTGTTGAGGCTAGTGCACAGCTACCTCTCAAATAGGAGAATACAGGTGGAATCCGGCGACGAGGTCGTCAAATGCAAAATAAATAGGGGTGTTCCTCAGGGCTCGGTCTTGGGCCCTACACTGTGGAACATTCTATGGGATGGCGTGTTAAGGCTCGTAATAGTAGGATTCGCCGATGACTTAGCTATAGTTGCAATACGGAAAACTGAAGAAGAACTAATGGCTAGATCGAAAAAACCTTAAGCTAGCCCCTGAAATAAACAGAAGCCGTACTTCTTACTGGCAACAGGAAAATAGGACCTATAAAATTCAAAATTAAAAAAGTCACAGAAAAGACATCACACCGAAACAAGAAGTCAAGTACCTAGGCATGACTATTGACCAGAAACTGTCTTTCAAAGCACACCTAAAGAAAACCATAATAATCACATGGGCCCTAGGAAAATTATTGGCTAACATCGCCGGTCCGAAAAGCAGCAATAGAAGACTACTATGATCTGTGGTTCACTCGACCAATCTCTATGGAACCTAGGTCTGGACTACAGCCATTGAAAAATATGTACATGAAGCAGATGCTCACCCCTGCACAGAGAAAAATGGCCATCAGAGTATGCAGTGCATACAGGAATATCTTTAGGTAAACTGTGTTGGTGATTGCTAGCATCGACCCGATAGAGCGCAAAATCCATGAGAGAGCCAATTATATAAGACAACGAAATATGCAAATATGCCCTATTCTGCACTTGTCTAGTCTTGTGTTGTCTTGTCTGGTCTTATCTGGTGTTGCCTAGTCTTATCTGGTTTTATCTGGTCTTGTCCGGCCTTATATGATCGTACCTAGTCTTGTCTGGTCTTGTCTGATGTTGTCTGGTCTTGTCTGTTTTTTTTCCTTTCTGTCCGAAAGAAAAAAACAGACAAGACCAGACAAGACCAGACAAGACCAGACAAGATCAGACAAGACCAGACAAGACTAGGCACGATCATATAAGACCAGGCAAGACGACATAAAACGAGACAAGACTAGACAATACCAGATAAGACCAGACAAGACAACACAAGACTAGACAAGTGCAGACAAGATCAGAAAAGGCCAACTAAGGTTGGGCTAGGCAAGACCAAATTAGACAAGACTGTACAAGACCAGGCAAGACCAGACCATCCCATAAACTGTCTCAGACACTACCATAAACTGTTTTTTTATTTGAATAAAGACAAGACCCACAAGGTAAGCGTAGACAATACCCTGCATGAGGGTCAGAGAAGAACTGACTAGACCAGACTGGGCCAGACAAGACCAGACAAGTCCAGACAAGACCAGTCAAGACCAGATAAGACCATACAAGACCAGGCAGTACCAGATAAAACCAGACAAGACTAGACAACACCTTATAAGACCAGACAAGACAATACAAGAATAGCCAAGTGACCAGACAAGGCCAACTAAGGCTGTACTGGGCAAAACCAAATTAGACAAGACCGTGCAAGACCAATCAAGACCAGACAAGACCATAGAAGACAAGACAGGACCAGACAAGGCCAGACAAGACCAGAAAAAAATAAAATCGTTACTTTATGCCTTTTGTTACAACCATTTCGTCTAGAACAGGGCCGCCTCCTTTCGGTCCATTTTCTGACGGCGGACAATTTTTAAAATAACAAATTTTAAGCTAGCCGCATAGTCAGATATTTTCAAATGTAATATGTAGCTTAAATATGTTTTTAATCGAATATAAATATCATTTGGAATCAATATAAAAATTGAAAAAATAGTAACAATTTTATTTACATGCCATAATAACATCGGAGAATGTTAATCGGAGAAAATTAATGCGATTTTTGTTCTTGAATGTTTTTCGATAATTCTTGTATATCACGTTCGGTTTGAGATATTGTGTTTGATCCACAAAAGGTTTTGCAAATTTTCATCGGTCACCCTCGTTCTATATTTTGATTTTATTAAATTCATTCTTGAAAAAGTTTGCATTCTCGAAAAATTGCTAATTATTGATTTCGCAAATTATCTTAAATTAGAAATTTTATTATCTGATAGACCTATATAAAAAGAAATGAAATTATTTTCATCAAAATTATTTTTGCATCACCCATGCACAATATTACTATCTTGGTGCACGTTTTTTAGTACGAACAATGTATAATATTAGTTGTATTTTATATAATTTGAATAACGCCCGCAAATATTCAATATCGCTAGGTTATATTAAAATAAACAACTAAATAGAAATAGAATGTCCTCGCGACAATCAAGTCCTCGCTATTAAAAAGCTGACGCGAGTGTCACAATTTTTTTTTCATAACAAAGTGAAAATAAATATTAAAGAAAACGTTTTAAAGTGAGTGTAAATTCTATGCTGATACCGGAGTTCTTATGACGAATCCACACCACCGGAGACAATTGAAAAAGCAAATTCTTCATTTCTCATTCAATTTTTTTTTATGTCATCTGAATCCCAAACTTGTAAGAAGCATCCCCTCGCATGAGTGATAAAAAATATTGTTTGTAGCACGGGCGAAATTCTCGTCTCGAGCGATTACGCCCTAGTTTTACTTTTCGCCCTAGTTACAAAATCTACTATTATATACATTTATCGTTAATCAATTAACTCTGCTTGTAAATTTTCTTGTGCTTTTAAAATATCAAATCTTATAGGAATTTCAAATATTATTTCAATTTCTTTTGCATAAAAATATTGAAAGCGATAACGAAAATTTTCGTAAAATAATTTTAGTGAATCAATATAAATATTATTTGAAGGACACTCTTTGTCATTGTTAGTTAAATACGATTAAAAAGTAGGAAAATGAGAATAATTATTATTTTCGAATATAAGTTGAGAAATGAACATTTTATTTTAAGCTGAAAACTTTTAATTTCAGTAAATAACACATTGATTAATTTTCCTTTGCCTTGCACTGTTATATTTAATTGAGTTAAGTTGTAATGTTAACAAGAAAAGCTAACTTGCTTATCCATTTAAAATTCGATAACTCTGGTACATATATTGTTTCCTTTTTCTATCAAAAACATTTCAATCTAGTCAACTCGAAAAATCTTTTCAAAACTCTTCCACGATACGACTAATTATTTCAGAAAAATAGACAACATCTTCATATTCTGCATCTATTTCGTTAATTTAATTAAGAATTGTCGAAATTTTCGATGGTTCTTACCGAAAAAATTAGTCTGCTTGGTGGGTCGCACAAAAACTTGCAATGGGGCGCAAGTGGGCCGCGCGTTGCCGACCCCTGGTCTAGAACATATTTTATTTTATTTGGTCTTGCCTGTATTGTCTAGCTTAAACTTATATGGTATTGGTCGATATTTCCTTATTCTATTGTCTTATTTGGATGATTTGTCACTTATCCAGTCTCATCATTTAATTTAATCGATATATCTTTGTTGATTTTAATCCTAATCTTCTAGGAGATCTTTTGGGTCTTACGAAGTTTCATTTTATAGTTAGTTGCATAGGAATATTGATGAGAATCAACAGATTTGCAACAATCTTAAACGATACTGGATCCTTTTTAAGCCGTGAAATATTATGTTGTGATTCTTGTTAATCGGCCTCGATATGGAGAAACATGCATTCGGAATTTGCGTAGCTGACTAATTCGTCGGCACCCCTCGTGTATTGTGTGGGTGTGAAGATATTTCCGGATTCGCGCACAAGGATTTGTAACGTGCACATCCCCGTGGCCACACTGTGTCTGTTTCCGGTATTTCGTTAACCCCGCGTGACAATAAATCTCCGCGGAAGCAAACAAAATCTGTACTGGAAAAACCCGGCGCCGGTCCAACAGGTGCAGAAAATCAAATCGAACAATCTAGTTTGCCAATATACAACTATCTATGATATTTTTTAAAACTGTTTTTTTTTAATATTACGAATGCCAAAGTGTTTAGTGCATGTATAACAACAAGTAGTTTAATGAATGGATGGTTGCGACTGTTACTACGTGATAATTCATACTTACATTGAATTGAAAAAATCACTATGTTTTTACCACACTTATAATATGCAAAAATGTTATATAACTTATTATGCATAGTTTTATAAATTTCTACACATCTGCTACATATGATATGTGTAGAAATTTATATAACTCTGGATAATAAGTTATATAACATTTTTACATATTATAAGTGTGGCAAAAACATAGCGAATTTTTCAATTCAATGTAAGTAGTTTAATGTTTACAGGTCTGATTATCTTTGCTTATTATACCTATATATCAATCCCATATATCAGTCCAAATAATATAAGAAAGTATCAGTCCAAAAGATACAGATATTAGCTGGCTGTATCCATTCTTGTCTGAATTTGTATGATTTTATTTGTTGTATTCTTTAGTAACAGAATAGAATAGTGTTGGAAATCACAACAACTTTCTACATATACCGAAAGATTTTCTTCTCAAAAGACATGAGATTCAAGTATACAATAGATAAAACGTGTAAGGTCAATTTATAAAATCACAATTTAGAGTCATATACACATTTAGATCATATATTCATTTGGACACATAATGTGAAAATAAAAACACTCCCGTAAACTGTTTGTTGATTTGAATAATGTTTCGAAGGGGTGGGAGTAGCTTTGCGATGAAAATTATTCGAATTCCATTAATGCCTCGCACCTGAGGCACCGGCGCAAACATTGTTTATTTATTGCTGTGGAGGACCAGCGTACTATATATGCACGAGCACGGCGAAATGAAGAAAAATTGCCAGGAAAAGCTCACGGATGAAATTGCAAATTTTATTTTTCCAACAAAAAAAAACATACATTTGCATATGAATATTAATTGATTTGCACAGGCGAATATTATTTGAATATAAATTGTATGGACGCACTGAAAAGATTGTTAAAATAAAGATAATTTAATAAAAATAGAAGGTTGCCCACAATTGCAATAGATAAATTCAGTTATTCTAAATAATCAATGCATTATATTTTTAGTTATATCTTGTGAAGTATGTCGGATTTATTAACTATCTAATCGATTTTTGAATTGTAATACTTGTATTAAACTTAAACTTTTATGTGGATGCACATAAAGTTAATCCTGTCCGTCTGAACTTGACCATTAAGTTTTGTCTTGTTTGGTCTTTTCTAGTCTTTCCGGTATAAAGATAGTCAAGATCACGTAAAGAATATGAAATAAAACAACAAGATCCGAAGGTTTTTGCAAGACAAACGAAGAAAATCCTCAGTAAAAGTGTAATTTAGAATTGGTAAAACCATTCTAGATTATACATAATCATATAAACTTAATAAAGTCGGAACACAGCCTGACTATATAAATATTCAATCTTTCCGGAGCTCTATAATACTATTGAGTGTTTTAGGACTAGGACTACAAAAACAAATCTTATGTGAAATGTTTCAGTTATTTTATAGCTTTCAGTCCACCTTCGTGGCACTCAACAAAAACCAGAGAAATAACACTGTTACTTAAGCTATCGGAAAGACATGATCTTAAAACACAATGCTATATTTCTGGTTTTTGTTGAGTGCCAGGAAGGTGGACTGAAAGTTATAAAATAACTGACAAATTTCACATGAGATTTGTTTTAGATAGTCCTAAAAGACTAGTATTATAGAGATAGTAGATATAATATTAAAGATTAGTATTATAGAGCTCCGGAAAGGTTAAATATATTTATATATTCAGGCTGTATTTATGTATTATGGCTGTATATATTTCGGACTTTATTAAGTTTATTTAAATGTGTAATTAATTATAAATTTAGCGAAGTAATTAAAATAATAAAGAAGTATATTATATATTCATAAAGCTGATCTTGTCTGATGTTGTTTGATGTATTCTGGTTTTATTTAGTCGTGTCTAGTTCCATATAGGGTATATATGGTCTTATCTGGTTTTGTTTGGATTGTCTTGTCTTGTGCTGTTTGGACTAATCTTATCTCGTCTAGTCTTGCTTATTCAAGTTGAATAGGCTTATCATTGCTTTCTCATATACTGGGTGACTCAGAACTTCAAAAGAACAACAAAATTATCAATTTACCATTACTTTACGAAAATCATATGCCCACTTTTACTTTATTGAAAATTGTGTGTTGTCTTCATAAATCTACAAAAATAGTGTTCCAAAAATGAATACTTTCGATGAACTAGCAGATATGCATTTATCTTATGGTGCTACTAACAGCAACGGCCGAGCAGCTGTAAAGTTTTATGGAGAACGTTTTCCGAATAGGCAGCAGCTTCATCATAAAACTTTTACTGCAATTCATCGAAGTCTACGAGAACTAGAAAATTTGAGAGTTCTATGATAGATACAGGACGTGATAGAAAGGTTTGTACTGTGGCATTAGAGCATAGAGTCTTGGATGCTGCGCTTTTGCCAATAATCCGAGAACTAGTGTTCGAACTTTAGCACACGAACTTGGAACCAGTGCTTCAACAGTGTGGCGAGTTCTTCGTGAATAGCTCTAACACCCCTTTAGAAGTATTAAACTCCAGGCAATGAATTGAAGACTTTACATTAACCCTAGAAAGATAATCATACCATGGCGTACGTTAAAGATAAAACCATACGCTTCAGAGGCGCGCGCTTTTTTAATACGTGTTTTTAAATGATTTAATTAAAAATATTTATAATTTATGTTATTGTGTTAAAGGTACATATATAATAGTATAAAAATAAAATTAACTTTTATTTTTATTTGTATATTTAATATAATTTAAAACTAAATGAGTAGTTCGCTACAAAAAAATAACAAAAATCAGCAGTACCATCTTTTTTAGCCAATGGTTCCTCTTCTTGTGTTGTATGATCTTGTGCAGTGGGATTTGGGACAACATTTTCAATATTACACCGCACATGCCTCGGAAAAGTGGGAGCCTCTAGTCTCTTTATCATCCAAGCCGTAGTCAGTTGTCTACTGAGTTTCTTCATATATTCCCTTTAATTCAAGGGCAATTCATGTTTCCACAGGGCATTGTGACAGTATATCACGTAAGAATTGACGAAAGCTGTGTTCATTATGCCAAAATACATAGTCATTGGCCACCTATTCCTTTGCCTTGAACACCACATCGAAGAACACATCTGGTCGGAAGTGTCCACGCCTCCTTTGGTTTGATTATAATATCTGTCTATTTCAGGCTTACCAGTTATTGGAAATAGGACACCTTCATCACACGATGATAACAGGTAAACCATCTTGGAGGGCTTCGGCTTGTAGGACACCAAGGTCAAACACCCATTGTACCCGAACATTGACGTGCCTTCTGGTTGAGAGCATGTATTTTTCATCTCTTTAAGGATCTCACAATTTGTTAGACTTTATAGTGCCAGCAACAGTCAGTTTATATGGTTCACGAGGAAGCGCTTTCGCAAGCGTTACTGACGTGAACCAATTATCGCAAGTAATATTACGGTTTATACCATGAATCAGTTGCGACAATTCTTTCACATAACATTCTCTCTGTAGCAATCCATTATTATTTGTGGCTTTGCCTATGTATTGAGTTGTTAAATAATTAATGTCGTTTTTTCTTATAGATGGAATGAACTTCATATTTCATGTGGTAGTGATTGCGGCTTACTGTATTATATACTATTTTAAAGCTTAGACTTTAAACTACCTTTGGTCAAAAACTGAGCGTCATTTGTAAAAAAAAAGTTGGTCAAAAATTAGGGAGGTTGCAGGGAGGCAGCCGGCTCTTGGACATGCCTATCCCCTGGTTCATATAAGGAGGGTCTGTCAGAACCTGTGAACCAGTGACTTTCCTCTTCCTGTTTTTTGTATGCCCCATAGACACTGATTTCGGAAATGGTGAAATCTCATTTAGTATCTCCTGGGTTGCGGACGATACAGCAATGACTTGGCAATCACGCTGAACTGGGGTTACTGGAACTGGGTCCGTTGTGCTCCTTGAGAATGAAGATTCACTATTGACTTGGCTACGATACTGAATTGAATCGACTGTTGCAGGATCCATAATATGCTGGGCTGTGCTCGACGAAGAAGGTCCAAAGACATTATGAAGATTGGGCTGAAATGGATCTGCTTGTGCAAGATCACCTTGAAGAACTTGTGTGAACCAGTTGTTGGTCCAGGAAATTCTTCAACATTTTCTCCATCGCGCTCTCCATCATCCGTCTCAATAATATTTTCGGTTACTATGCTGGGCAGAAATAAGTGATCCAGAAAAACATGTACGTTCAACGGATAAATTCCAGTTTCTTCAAAGCCAGTCGTTATATTTCCGACCGAGGCAACACTTCCGTTCGCTCTTCCAAAAATATCGCCGACTTGGTGAAGCTCTACAGTTACCTACCCGGGTGCGGTATTAGCCAGGTGTTCATTTCTTGGTTGTAATACGAATCTAGTGCTCCAAAAATTGAGACGTCAAGTGGCTGCATTCAATGGGTACAATGCGGTTGTAGACACAGTAATAGGGCTCCATTAGCCTTAGCGAATTCTAGTGCCTTTGGGGCTACTGTGGCCATCGAGGATCAAAATAGATTTGCTTTCAGGGTTGAAGCCCGTGGAACTGACGATGTGTTTCATCCATTTGACAAATAAGTTACCAACCATGTAACCACTTTCATAACATAGCTGCAAGGTTCCTGGAAGCGCTCCATTAAAATACTCAGGTTTATAGTTCTTTCTTGGGATAATCATTACAGTTGGAACGAAGTTCCCAGCAGCATTGGCACAGACAGCGATAGAGACATGCTGGCCTCGTTCGGAACTTGTAAATGCACCGACTTGTTTCTATCACTTCTGTGGAAATATTTTTGGTGGATTTTGGACGGTGCTGAGACTAGATTCATCCATGTTATTAATTTTTGACGGTGGAATATTACTACTGGTCACTAGCTTCTCTAAGAGCTCAAAGAACTTCATAACTTGTGGCTTATTAAAAGCTCTCACCCATACTGCAGAAGTGGCTTCAGGAGTCCCCAACACGATAGAGGGGTTGCGCTCCCTAAACTCTTCTAACCAATCCTAACCTGCCATTTGTTTATCTTCGTCGAATCTATTACACAGTCCTGCCTTATTTGCAAATTCACATATTAATTTCCTGACATCAGTGGTGTTAAAGCCAAAGAATATGTGTTCAAATTGAAGTATGTGCTCCACTAACTGCTGTTCTATGGTAGATTCAAAGGTGAACTTGAAACGACCAAGATTTACAGGAACATTCACGAAATGAAGACGAAGTCTGGCCTGGAGCACTTTGAATGTTTTTGAGGCCTTAAGCCACCCCATTTTGTTTTCGTTGACCCTTTCAATGACTTTCGTCATATCTTCCATTGACCACTAATGACGTGCAGACTTTCTTTGATAAATGCCGGGCATCCTGAAAGTCAATAGAACAGGATTTGAAAGTATTTTTACACGTCGAGAACTTCAGGATAAGTTGACATATTATGTCAACTTAAGCCGATGACGGTTGCTATGTCATCTTATCCTACCAGGTACACAATATTTACTGCCTTTTGTGACTTAAAACTTAACGAAGTTACTGAAATTATAACTCGATATTTATAGGTCATATTAACCGCAGTTCATAATAAAATAGTCAATACAACAATAAACGTACTTGATACAAATTTATGAGCAGAAACATTTTCAAAATAAAAATATTTTTGGGTGACGAGATCAAAACACATTCGAACAACGCAAGCGAGCGGTCACTAAAGTTTTGAGTGGTGGCGCTGTATGTGAGGATTACATGGACAAGACGAATCATGAATGGAGGCCTAGATCGGAAGCCTTCAGAAATATAGGGCGTTTAACTTAAAACGCATCAGTACCAACTGGATGCAGACTGCACAAGACCGAGGACAGTGAAAACTATTGAGAAAGGCTTACGTCCAGCACTGGACTTCAATAAGCTGATTGATGATGATGATGATGATGCTGTATGTGAGCCGACATGTAAACTCCATCTACGTACTTGTGGCACGTATAGTTTAGGTCATCTTAAGCACAATTCCCCTTCTATATAATGCGCAGGTAACACTAACTACATTTAGATGTAAGATAAAATGTTTGGAGAATATTGGAGAAAACGCAAAGAAAAGTATATGTCAACAGTATTATGGCATGCAGAATAAAAATGAACATGATGCCCATTTATCTGGTTTGAGCATTTATCTGGCAATGAAACCTTTCAATAAAAGACGTCCCTGAGATACAACTGTTGCAAAGCGGAAAACAAGATGTGCTGTATTTTCCTACAAAGTTAGGTTAGTTTTTTGAAAATAGATGCTGTAACACCTGGTCAATTAAGATGACTCCAAAACAGTTTAGTAACTAGCGGACAATCACACTAAACTCACTGGTCAGAAAAATAAAAAGCGATTATTGGGAAACATTCTCGAAAAGACTGGAAAGCGATTTCTATGGCCTCCAAAAACAAACATGGCGATTCATCAGGACCCAGAAGAAAGAAACAAGAGAACTCATACCAGTCAGCCAAATAAGCAAAAATACATGGGTAAAATACTTAAAAGCTCTTTACCAAAAAAACGAACCTAACCAGCCTAAAGATATCCCAGGAATCAGCATAAATAACAAAACAATGATAAACACCGAAGATGTCCAACTAGGACTTAAAAAGCTAAGAAACCGAAAAAGCGCAGGACAAGACGGCATTACTAACGAACTCCTAAAATATGGCGGAAAACATCTAGTCGAACAGCTAAAAATTCTAATTAACAACATACTCACGCAAGAGTTGATCCCCGATGAATGGCGAACTAGCATTTCAATCCTGTTATTTAAAAAAGGAGACCGAAAGATGCCATCAAACTACAGAGGAATAAACCTACTATCGACTACCTTAAAATTAACAACGAAGATTATAACAAACAAAATAAATGAACTAACCACAGTATCGGACGAACAACAAGGATTCCGATCAGGGAGGTCATGTACAGACGCCACATTTGTAATAAGACAAATAGTAGAGAAGTCCATCGAATACAATAAGCCCGCATTCCTCTGTTTTATAGATCTGGAGAAAGCCTTCGATAGAATCCGTCTTGAAGACATCATATATCTGCTGCATGACAGACAAATACCACACAACATAATTAAAACCATTGAGAACATATACACAAATAACCACATACAAGCCAAAATCGACAACGAATTCACGGAACCAATACCTGTGCAGAATGGTATCCGCCAAGGGGACTCCTTGAGCCCATTACTTTTCAACATAGTAATGGATGTAATCATAAAAGACGTTCGAAAACTAAAAGGCTATAAAATGGGAAAACAACAAGTAAAGATATTATGTTATGCCGATGACGCGGTACTGGTGGCGGAAAATGAAGATGATCTTCAGAGATTACTATTTCAATTTAACATCACGGCAAAAAAGCTAGGAATGACAATAGCAACATCAAAAACAAAATGCATGACTACATCAAAAACACCAATCAGATGTAAGTTAGCGGTAGACGATGAAATCATCCAGCAAGTAATGCAATTTAAGTACTTGGGCATAGAAATATCAAGCTTTGGAGACATTGAAAACGAAGTCAGAAACCAGGCGTCAAAAGCAGCAAGAACAGCGGCCCAACTGAACGACACGATATGGACAAACAAACACCTACAACCAGTAACCAAAACCCGCATCTATAAGGCAGCTATAAGACCTATATTAACATATACAGCAGAAACAAGACCTGAAACGTGTAAAACTAAGCAGATCTTAGAAACAACAGAGATGAAAGTAATTCGCAAAATAACCGGCAAAACATTGAGAGACCGGGAGAGAAGTGAAAACATTAGACGAATATGCAATATTAACAATGTCAACGATTGGGTGTTGGGAAGAAAAACCGAGTGGAACGAACACATTAGCAGAATGTCAGATGACCGAATTGTAAAAATCTCAAGAGACAAATCGCCGTCAGGGAAAAGGAGTACCGGGAGACCACGAAAACGGTGGAACGATAACCTCAACGTACAATAAAAAAAAAGGACCGGGCAAAATCGACGAAGAACAGGCGATTCGCCTATTTAGAAGAAGGAAGAAGAAGAAGAAGGACAATCACCTAGAGACTGCATGGGTTCACATTCCAACAGAGCACGAAAATTTCCACCAGAAATAACTACTTTAATAAAAATCCACATTATGTATTACGTTCCAATCTAGGCAATCTCACTACTCTAGATGTAAAAATCCAAATTTATTTTATTTGGCTGATAGCTTAATAGTTATAATAGCTTAATATAAAACATGCATTGTATAATTGTAGCTGCATACAGGATCAATATACCTTATAAGATATATTAGTTTACGATCAAAAATGATTTCAAAATAAAATTTGGATTCCCCCGCCCTTACTCATATACTGAGTGTGATATCTACACACAAAAACTGTATAAAACCACATGCCTAGAAGAATAATTGAATGAACTAGAAAAACTGCTTTGACATTAAGTCCGCTGTAGATTTATAATAATAATATCTTTATTATACAATTTGTATAAAAGGCTATCGACCTGAAGTCTTTCGGCCCTGGTAATTACATCAGTGGTTGGAAAAAAAATAAATTATAAAAAACATAATATTGTAAAACATAAATTGTACAAACATAAATATATAAGCGCAAACGTTAACGAAAATATAAGCACAAAATAGATAAATCTAACATATTAATCGTAAACAGCTTCTACAAGAGTTAACGATGGATATTTTTTTTAACATGTTCTGTTGTTCTTCTTTTTCAATACTTGTTCCATGATGTCTCTGTTTATTCCTCGGTCTTTAAATTTTTGTCGCAGCATGTCATGTCTTTTAAGGATTGGTGTTAATTTGGTTCTGACGTATAGCAGTTCGTTAGATGGATTGTGTATAGGGTTGTCTGGGTGTCGCATTTTTGTTATTGTTCTCAGTGCGGTTCTTTCGGCAATTTCTAATATATGTCGAGTCGTCCTGTTTGTCTTTGTCCAAATAATGTGTCCATAGTCCAAGATCGGTCTGCAAATAGTTTTGTAATTAGTGGTCGCTGTCTTCACGGAAATCCCCTGATCACGGAAAGTCAGGGACCAAAAGTATTTGGCTCTTTTTATGATTTCACATTTGCGTTCTTTTATGTGAATGTTAAATTTTGTTGCTCCATCGAATGTGATGCCCAAATATTTAATAGTAGGTGTTGGGTTAACTGTGGTAAGGCCAACCTTTATATGTGGCGAGTTATTAGAAATTCGGTGAAAGGCTAGAAGAGCGTGACATTTGGAAGCGTTTGGGCCTAATCTCCATTTGTTGAACCAATCAATTGTTTGATTAGTAAGTATTTGTAATTTTTTAATTGCTTTAGGAAGAGATTGTGCATGAGATATGAGTGCTGTGTCGTCGGCGTATTTGAGAATGTAGGGATGGTTTATGAGATTGGGAAAGTTGAGGTCTGTATTAAAAATGTCGTGGCAGAAAGTATGGGTGATAATAGTGAACCTTGTGGAACACCTTGGCGGGGGGTAAATAAGTTAGACTGAGCGTCGTTGACTTTAATGCATAAGTTTCTGTCATAAAGGAAGTCTTTTAACAAAAAGAAGATAAGAGGGGATGTTTAAATTGTGTAATTTCAACAGCAGTCCGTTGTGCCAAACTGTGTCAAAGGCTTTATTTATGTCAAGAAAAAGAGCGGCAGAGTGTTGATTAAGAAGGAGGGTGGTTTGTATATTGTTTGTGAGTATGAAAAGTGGATGTATAGTAGAATGTGAAGGTTTAAAACCGAATTAGAAGCAGGGGATCTGATTTTCCAAACAGGTCCAAATACGGGCTTCTAGAATTTGTTCCAAGTTTTTACCTAAAACGGCAAGTAGGGTGATTGGTCTATAACTTTTTGTAAGTGTCTTGTCCTGGCCTGGTTTTAATAGAGTGATGATAGTGCCGGATTTCCAAGAAGGGGGAAACACGCTGTGTAATAGGAAAAAATTGTATAATTTAATTATATGCTTGTGAATTTGGTCGTTCAGCTGTCTGATAAGTAGTTTCAAAATATTGTCCCTACCAGGAGCGCTGTTTTTACCCAAAGCAATGATTGAAAAGTACTCGTCGTCTGTGATTTCAACAGGGGCCTGAAAATTGTTGTTTTTGAAAAAAGTATTGGACCAGTTGGATACTAAGTTCAAATTTTCGTCATCAAAGTCGGAATTATGAGTGGGTGTGAACGCTTTTTCGAAGTGTTTTGCGAAAAGGGAGGCTTTTTGGAGGTCTGAAGGAGTGGAGTGAGGAAATTTGGAGTCTATGATTTGTGGCGATTGAATCTGGTTTTTGTATTTACTAATTTTTTTAATTTTGTCCCACTAAGTTTTACCGTAATCCCGTTCAATCTCCTTGCAGACATTAAGCCAAGAATAACTTCGATATTGGAATATATGAACTTTAATTTGTTTATTAACTTTGTTGAATAATTTTTTCAGGTCAGATTCGTCTGTGTGTAGATATTCCCTGTATATCTGTTTTTGTATCTGATTATCAAAGGAGGGAGACTTAGTGTGTGGTGTTTGGGTGTTAGAGGAGGTGAGTGAAGGGTAATAAGGTTTGAAAGATGTGTATGGAAATCCCCAATATGTTGAATCGAAATGTCTTTGTCGTTTATTGAATTTAGGTAATATGTCATGTCTGAATTTACATTGTCAATATTTGTTTTTTTTGATGTTAGGTCTCGGTTTACAAGGAGATGTGTTTGCAGGAAGAGTGGTTAGGATACAGAATTTTATTGCCAAGTGATCGGATCCAAGGGCCGGTGTAAGTAGAATGTTGTTGATGTAGTGTGAGAGGTTAGAGGTGTTAAGAAATATGTCAGGAGTAGAGTCAGGATTGTTGGGCATAATGAATGTTGGAGGAGTGGGCCTTCTGATGAAATTTGAATTTTTGAGAAAATGGTTGAGAAGTTTAGTTTTAGAAGGATTGATGTTGAAGTCACCGATAATAATTGAATAGGGATACAAGGAGGCTTTCACGAAGATATTTTGCTCAATACTGGAATGAGGGTGAATATAGACCAAGAATATGTGGATTTTGTCATTTTGGAAGGGTAAAGTGAAGTGAAGACAGTCATTGAGTGAATTTTGTAGGAAGGGAGCATTGGCCTTACCAAGTTTATAAGCAGAGCGTCGATGAACTAGAGCACCCCCCCTGGCTTTGTTGGTGATTGCATTTCCGTGAATCTGTATGGTGTTCCAGTTCCTGAAAGTTATTTCCTTGTCCGTCTGTGTTTTGTAGGTATATATTTTTTTAAAAGCTGGAAACGCCCCCCACCCCCTAAGCAAATAAAAAATATAAGAAAAATGGAAATTACATGAAGAAAAAATGGAAGAAAAACAATGGTTACTGGTGATACTGTATAATCCGCAATAACATTCCCTTGCCGGAGACAATAACTGTTACATGTTCCTATAGTATTTCAGTCCAGATTGCACCTTGACCTTGAAGATACAGAATCTTAAAACATTGTTGGGATACCTACATAAACCTGAAAATAGGTTGTTCTATAACTATTTATTTAGCCACAATAACACTGAAAGTAGTTCTTCGAATGTCACTAATATGCAGGAACTGGACGAAGATGATAACAGTAGTTGGTGCGATGAAGCTTAATAATAAAATTATTCTTTTTTTTTTCTAATGTTATAATAAACTGAAAAATAAAGTTCGTTTCTACGTCTAGTTTTCTACTTCGTTTTTTTTTTAATTTTTACATGTACGTATTTTTTCCAAATAATTCAGCAAAAATATCACATGTCTAAACATTTTTTTGACATTCTGGACGCATTTGTTAAAAAAATACAATGATAAATTAAGAAGATAAAAAGTACAGCAATTTTAAACCACTAAAAAACAAACGGTCTAAAACGTTGAATTACAATGACTGTTTCGAAGTTTTTTTTGTTTCCTGAAAAAAAGGGTTTTGGACTTGTTTTAAAAATAATGTCTTCAATAATAATGATTTTACTCCACGAGTACAGTTTTTTGGGTGGTACTTGAACAGCACACAACAAAATGAACGATTTCCAGAGTTGATACTTTTTAGCGATGAGGCTGCGTTTACAAGTGAAGGAATGCTCGATAGCTATAATATGCACCTGTGCACTGAAGAAAATCCTCACGCAATATATGGTAAATGTTATCAGCACAGATTGAAAAATGTTTTTTGTGGAATGGCTGGCAAATACTTTATCGTATAAATTAGGTTCAAGAAATTGCATCAGACATGCACATGTGCGTTGGACATGGGCGCGAAATTTTGTACAATTTTTGTAAATTGTACATACTTCTATTTTATGTTATCAATAAAAGTTACAAATAAATTTCACCCCATTGCTTGTGTTACTGGTAAAATATTTTTGTAAAGCGTTTGTAAAGCATTTTTGACCCTATATGTATTAATAGTTGTATGCTTATTTTGTATCATAGAGTCAGCCCTGAAAGTTTCGCGGTGGAGTTCTGACACACCCTGTATAGTAGTCATAGTAGTATAATAGGTTCAACACTACATACAATTGGTATGGATTAAGCAATGTTAGATAAGGGAAGAACAAATCTATGAAAGAACTGTCCAGAACGAACAAGTTCAAAATCGAGTTATTGAGCTGTAGTTCAAATTCAAATTTTTATTAGATGACAAATAGGAACTAGTAATTGCGTCATTAAAATTTTAGTTCTTCTATGGATGGCCCAGTTTAGTAAAAGAAAAAGTAATCTTGAAAACAACTTGGGCAAAACGAAAACCAAATTTGAATTGTTAATTCAAAGTTAGATGTCATGAGCTATTTAAAATTTAAATTATAATTTAAAAGCATTTAAATATTGAAAGTGTTAATATTACCCAAATATGGTAAATGCTTTATCGTATAAATTAGGTAGAAGAAATTGTACTAAACCAGTTTTTCCGTTTCGTTTTGTATCAAATTTATTACGTTATAGATTTTCTAAAGTTGATTTGCAGAGAAATTGTGAAATTTCTAAACTAAATAAAAAGGAAATAATGTAAATATGTGAAAATATAAAGCAAGGTAATAACAAATCGGCTAATAAAATCCTTGAACGTTCCATTTGAAATGCACAAAATAGCATATAACACCAACAAGTCCAGTTGAAGGATTAATTTATTTATAATTTTATGTCCTTATTATGTCCAATATTAATGTATTAATTTCATCGTTTCATAATATTGACCTCTGTACATTTTGTTATCAAATTAACTGAATATTGAAAATAAATTAAATCAATAAAAATTACATATGAAATTGAATTATTCATGAATAATATAATGTTCATATAGTTTAGGTATTATTTTACACCTGAGATATGGTAAATAAAAAATGCTCAAACTCAAAATGGTTCAACATTTATTTCTGTTTTATTATGGTATTAATTAATATTAATTTATTCATTATTATTACTTTAATAATAGTCTTAATGGGACATTACATTAAAGCGGTTGCAGTTGGGCCTCGCAGAAAGAAGACATTGATTGAAATAATTCTGAGCAAGATTAATAACGGTGTTTCGTTCGATACAAACAAATAATAAAAAAAATGATAACAAAACATCCCTAAATATATCTATGCTAATATTTATAAAGGGTTGTGAGATTATGGCGGGCCAATACAACAATACAGTTATACAGAGCGCGGTGTTTGGCTCTGCGACCGTGTTGATTCTAATTGAAGTGGATTCCCCAGATGCTCCACTTCCATTTCAATAATGGCCCGACGTCTCCGGTGAATAACTGCCGGTCTTTAGGGGATACGATCCGGGCGATGTGCACTACGGCTGCCATAAAACTAGACGCGCTCTTTAAACCGCGTCCAGAAAAAAAAATAACGCATAACTGCGCGCGAATTCGAAATCGATACACTTCAATTCCGAAAAATAAATACGATAAATATTGCCGATGTCGGCGCATTTGCAATTTGAAGAGGTTCGCAAATATCACGGGGAATAAATGCATCGCATTTTATTGCATCGAACAGTATATTACAGGAAACTATTAAACTTCCATAAGTTAGAGGTATGATCAAAAAAATACTTTGCATATTTTATTTCACAAAAGAGTTTCAATAGTTTTTATGCTTTAAAGTTTTCGCGATTTCAGGGTTCAAAATGTCACGGGAAATGTTATTTTAATTTTATTTATTTTATTGTTATTATTATTACATACGTTACAGGCCTTTTATCAGACCACGCGAAATATTCATGACTACTTGATCTTCCTGTTCTTCCAGTACTCCTTCATTCTTTCACTAAAGCCTCTCTTCCTTTCTTCAGTCCACTTTGGTGGCCAGTTTTCAACAAAAGCAGCCTCATTCGTCGAGCGATATAAACAAAATACGTCTGGCTGCAACGACAAGTGCGTGGAAACTGGCGGCAGCCAAATACATTCGCTACACTCGCTCTGGCTGCGCGCAACCAATGGGCTGTTATTCAATTAAGCGTATTCTAAAGGCCGGTCCAGACGCTCCGTTTTGTACAAAATTTTGTCTGCGCAGTATTAAGACGAAATAAAAACGTTGCAATCTGTAGAGTGTCTATACGGTGCACAGTTAATCCAAAAGTTAACTTCGTTAATCGTTAACTCGTTAATAAAAATTTCGTTAATCGTTAAAGCGTTAAAATTTCGAAAATTTAAGGCAAGTTAAAGTTTAAACCGTTAAAAGTGAACCATACAAAACGTATACTGCTTTAGGTACCTTTTGAGATGGGATACATTGGTAAATAAAACAAAAACAAGTTGATAGAATAATTGAATTAATTATTACAAGCGTCAGTAGCGACCCGCCCTGGTTCGCACAGGTAGCAGAGCATATACACACCTACTATGGAAGACTAATATGGAAGAAACAGGCTATATATTGTATTATTCATAATTTCTCATGAGTTGTACGTTTATGTTGCCTTTCATAAACGTAAGCAGATTAAAATTGTCATCTGACAGTGATGAGCGTTTAGCCTTAGCCTTCCCTGTTGAAAAGAGCCGTTCTACTGTGGCGCTTGATGGGATTGCAGTACTATATAATAAAAAAAAGATTCTTTTGAATTTAAGTCTAACCAAGTTCTCACCAAATGTTCTCCAAGTTTTGATTGGAATACAAAGTAATCACTCAAGTGTGGCCAAGGATTCAGTTTCACTTTCCGAGCTTTGCGTACTTTGAGTAGAAGTAGTAGTGTTCATGATGTAATCTTGTAAATGTTGCACCATCAACTATTTCCACCAAAAACCAACACAAACGAAAAGATAAATAAATGAAGAATGATAAAATATAAATGAAGTCGGTTAAAAGTGACACAAACGCTAGAAAAGTCAGGTTATAATAACTTGTCGTATTCAATTGCACAGAGCAAATAATCAACAAGGTCGCTTTATTTTTTTCTCTGTAGTTTCTCGGCTCTGGATTTTTGCTCTTTTGAGCAGTTGCTGTTGCGCCGGGCCGCTCTTGTATGCCCGCGTGGTGCGTATTGAAACAAAAAATGACAACATTTCAACAAACAACCAATGCAACGGACTAAAGTTGACGGAAGTTCAATTTAACGGAAGTTAACAAGAGCCTTAACATTTTTTTGAGTTAACTTAAAAGTTAATCAGTTAAGCATTTTGTTAACTTCGTTAATTAACGGATTAACGAGTTAATGCCAACTATGCGTAGGAGTAACTAAACTGGTTATTTTTGAACAAAATGAATCGGAAAACGGAGCTACCGTCTACATACGCAGACTTGTACACAGTTCATGGATATCTATGCTCTTTAGTTCAGCTATCGCTGCAACTGTACCGTCTCCGCGCATTTTTCCTATCTACACGCAACGTTTTATCTGCAACGTGTTGAACTGCACAGACAAAAGGTTGTGGAAAATAGAGCGTCTGGACCGGCCTTAATATCTGCCGCAGTCAGGACGTCGTGGCCGCCTAGTGCACGGGAACCCATACGCCGTTATGTGTTAGACAGGCTACGCAGCCAGGCTGCCTAGTGCGCGAGAGACCTTAGATACTGCATGTCTGATTGAATGATTATCGTTGGTTATAAAATGTACTTATATGTTGAAGTTGTTAAATTAATTTGTAGCATGACTTAATTTTTATGCACAGCCTACTCGTCTACGCTAAAAGGGAAGATCCCCTGATCGCTCTAGAGACAGAGTTGACCTAGAGACGTTGCAGATAACAGTTTGTTTTACGCCATGTTGGTGCTTTGACACATTGTGTTTGTGCTGGTTGCTTCGTGAGCGACCGCGGTATCCTCCGCATAATAATATTCTTTCACCTATTTATATAGTGCGGTAATTCTTTTCCTATATAAATATTCGTGTTTTTGTTATAGACCAGGGCTTCTTAAATTATGGGTTGTGACCCCAAATGTGGTCGCTTTCATATCTTTCTATTTAACTTAAGTGAATCTGCAGACGCGTTTGGAGATTGATCTTAAAAACAACGTTTTTTATCCAGTACTCGTTTACTGCCAACATTTTACTGTAATAACATACAAATATCTGTTGTATAATTCAGTATCCTGCGTGGTATTTGCAAAGGAAGTAGTTGTTTTAACGTGAAATTTGTTTTGTACTCTTAATAAGACTCAATATTATAGAGCTACGAATAGGTTGAATATATTTATATATTCAGGCTATATTTCGCTTTTAGAAAGTTTATATGATTAGCTATAATCTGGGCACCCTCAATCTCATATCTATGTTAACTATGTAACTATATTACCTTGAAGTAACTATGTTAATATGACATTATATTGAAAATCAATCAATATTTAGTCTAATTTGCAATACGTCTTCCATTAGAACTGCAATTTTAAGTTTTGTATTTTAAAATTGGTATTTTGTTAAATATTGAAACGTAGAAACAAATACAAATTTTAGCCCTTTCGCTGCGGAGGGCGCATATATGCGCCGGCTAATATCACCCGCCTATGTGCGCCGAGCGTCTTAAGTCGCCCAGTTACTTACGTGTATCATTTGTTTGTTCGATAGGTTGTAGAAGTGAATGGGTTAAACATAATCAAACTTGTTTTTCTTCAGAATATTCAAGAATAAATGAAATCTCTTAAAATTGAGATCTCCCGCAAATATAATCTTAAATCCAATTCATATGTCAATTTCAGCCTTGTATCGTATAATAAATATTTACAATAAAACATGAAACCTATGTAGATACAGTTAAGTCTATTAAATCTGATTTATATAATTCCTTCTGTCTAGTCTTGACAGTAGAGCTTGGTTCGTCCATCCCCGATTGCTTAGGTAAATTAGGAAATGACTAACAATAAGTCACAGGACAGCAAAATGGAAATACTGCAAAATGATTGCACCTACAAGAATAATCTTGTTTGCTTAATCTTAAATATAATATCTTATGTTTTCATTCTATATCTACATTTTATTCTATATATACATATATATATATATATATATATATATATATATATATATATATATATATGTATATATATATATATATATATATATTTATATATATATACATATATATATATATATATATATATATATATATATATATATATATATATATATATATATATATATATATATATATATATATATATAATATATATATTGTACTGTTTTCTCGGGGATTCCGCGTTGATGCTGAGGGTTGGATCTGAAAAGAACCGGATTCTATATGAATGCTTTATTCCATATCTATAATTAATGATAACCTATTGCATCAGCAAATTCGTATTGTTGAATAAATGTTCTGCATGTAAGATTTGTAACCGATTAATCTTTGTCGCGCATCTAGTCTTTGTTACGTAAATAAACTAAAAAACGAGAAACAGTGTCGAGTAAACAGGAGATGCAATATGTGAACCGCACCGGATCCCAACTTGACAGACATGTGAAAGTTGGTCGCCTTTGTTGCCGACGGTGACACAAATCCGTCAACAATTGTTCGCGCGACCTTCTAAACACAGCCCGGATGTTCTCTAATGCGGCCCTGTATTTACCCCCGAACCGTTGATTAATTATCTGTTTGATTAGTGTTTTGTGACGGCTTTTAGAATTGCCTAATGGTTAACAAACACATTGAAATTACAATAATTATTATTACTATTCAAATGAATAATATAGAATTCACTATTCATATAAATCATATTTGATTCTTGTCTGGCTAGTCTAGTCTGTCTAGTATTGTCTGCCTAGTTTTGTATGTCTAGTCTTCTCTGTATAGTCCTATCTAGTCTAGTCTAGTCTAGTCCAGTATAAAAGTCTATTTAGTATTGTCTCTCTAGTCTTGTGTATCTAGCCCAGTCTAGTCTAGTCTAGTCTAATCTGTCTAGTCTTGTTTGTCTGGTCCTGTCTTTCCAGTGTTGTTTGTCAACTCCTGACTGGCTTGTCAGTTTAGACTTCTCTATCTAGGCTTGTCTGGCTAGACTTGTCTGTCTAACCTTGTCTGTTCTTGTTTTGCATGTGTAGTGATGTTTGTCTAGTTTTGTCTGTGTAGTCTTGTCTGTCTAGTCTTGTCTGTCTAGTATTGTCTGTCTAGTCTTGCCTGTCTAGTATATCTTGTATAGTCTGTCTAGTCGTGTCTGTCTAGTCTTGTCTGTCTATATCTATGTCCGTCTATGTGGAAAGCAATTGCCCCCCATTGGACCCCATTGCTAAAGAATGCTATGAGGAGGCCTTCTGCGCAGTCTGTAATGCAAAAAAAGAGATGCGAAACACATTTTTGGCGGTGTAAGATGTCAGTCATTCCAGCAGGCAATAAAGAAAGCGAAGTAATGATGAAGTTCCTTAATAAACTTATAGTAAAACTTATATTATAAACCGAAAGAGGCCGCGAAGCACATGATCTCATGCTACAGACTGCTGCGGAAAAATTTGCGGATGTGCTAATAATCAGCGAGCAGTACAGATGTCTGGATACAGGCCCATGGTTCCAGCATGGACAGGTAGAATAGCCATCACCGTGCTGAATCGGAACCTACGAATCAGGGAAGCCATTAAGCAGACATCCAAATTTGTATGGATCTATATCGTATGTTTAAGAGTATATAGCTGATATATCTCACCAAATCTTGACCACGAAGATTTCCTGAGACAGATAGACGAGCTGTAAGAAGATCTGAGATCGCCGAGCAGTGTTGTTCTTGTGGCAGGTGATTGATGACTGCAAATCAACAGAATGGGGCTCAGAAATAATGGATAGAAGAGGAGAAGATATGTCAGAAATGATAGCGAGGCTGGACCTAGTGATCCTTAACGAAAGAAACTCTTTTACATTCCGAATCCGTTTACATTCAGAAATGCCGGATCGGTTATCGATGTTACAATAGCATCGGAAGGCATCGCGCATAGGGTGGAGAGGTGGAGAGGACGCCACCCTTAGCGACCACCAATATTTGGAATTTAGCCCGAAAACGAACCCAGGCAGTCAACAGAGAAACACTACCATCGAACATGGAAACGGAGACGGATGGCTGGTGAAGAAACTCGATAACACTCAGCTAAGAGCGACGTTGGAAGCAACTGAGATACATGGAGAGTTGCAAAGACTTTCAGAGATAGGTGACGTAGATCGACTTGTAGAATATGCGGTCGAAAGCATTACAACAGCGTGCGATGCTTCGATGTCAAAGCGCATTGAATGCAAAAAAAGTCAGTTTACTAATGGAACGCTGAAATCAATAACCTAAGGAATAACTACGTTACGGCATGCAGGTCTGCCTAACGCCGCAGAAGGCGGCGGCAAAACGCAACAGATAGGATGGCTGGACAGGAAGTGGACCTGGACGCGAATTAAAAAAAGCGAGAAAAGAATTGCACATTACCATCAAAAGTGGCAAGCAGAAATGTTGGCTCGAACTCTGCCGATCCATAAATGAAGACCCATGAGGCCTTCCATATCGAATTGCTACGAAAACACTAATGGATAGACAGCTGATACCTGGGATATCGTGCCCACAACGGATGAGAGAAATATTTACCACGCTATTTTCAGTTGAGGAACGAAGACCGGCAGAAAAATGGCAAGCCACTGAGACTCTCATGACACATTTTAGCGTAGAGGAGATATTTGAGGCTAGGAAATGATTACTGTCAGGGAAAGCACCTGGTCCAGACAATATCCCAAATGAGATCATCGCAGAAGTGGTGGAAATGTGTCCAAAATTGTTGCTGGAAACTTACAATGCGTGCCTTCGATAGGAAATTTTTGCTACGCAATGGAAAAGACAAAAACTCGTCCTACTGAGAAAATGGGATAAACCATTGGAAGAAAAATCGTCATACCGACCGATATGCCTCCTGCACAGCACAGAGAAACTTCTTGAAAGGCTATTACTCGAGACTCGATACATACATCGAAAACAAAAGGAGGACTGTATCAATGGCAGAATGGTTTTCGAAAAGGTCGATCAACCGTAGCCGCTATTGGTGAAGTAATAAAGGCAGCAGAAAAGGTTAAAACTGGACACGGCAATCGAAAGGTTACTGTGCATTAATAATATAATTATATTAATAATATATGCATACATTCACCCTTGACGTAAAAAGCGACTTTAATCGAGTCTTATCTTTCTAACCACCTCTGTATGTTCTTGTTCATCTTGACTTGTCTGTCTAGTTCATCTAGTTTGGTCCCTTTATGTTGTCCCCTTATATTTCAGTTTGGTTCGTCCAGTCTTGTCCGCCTAGTCGAATCCATCTAATCTCGTCTGTCCAGTCTTGTCCGTCTAATCCTGTTTTGTCTTGTTTGATTTTGAAACAGTGTTTGTATTTTATAATTATAAATGGATGTTGAATAGGTAAATAGAATGTGGTTCTCGCCACGTTTTTTAATTAGAGTTAAAGTATAACATTCAGTTTTAATTAAATATTTCCAGTAGAACCATATATCGGTGAAATTTATAATGCGGGTCAAGCTGCAGTGCATAGGTAAGCTATGCTACACCAGTTAGCAAATATAATGGAATACGCTTAAACGTGCAAACACTGCAATTTTCATTTAAACTTCGTTTGGGTTAAAAGCGCGGATAACGCCGAGCAAACCTAAATATTTTAAAATTATCGGGGCATTATAAATGTTTAGATACTGTTAAATTTGCATTAATTTATTTGAAACCTTATCTATTTAGAGATCTACATACTGTTATAATCAAGGTAGACGACGTATTTAATTATTGTATTGTTGATTTTCACAAGTCGAATAAATGTATTCAAACTAGCTAACATAGTGTATAAATATGTGTTAATAGACTATATAGTTTTAGTATGTATGAAATATAAAATTAATTTTATTGTTTAATCCTTAAGTGTTAAACTAATATAGAATACGACGTTTTAATGCGGGATATATTTTGACGTTGTAACGCGTTTAGAATCCCTCGGTGTTATATTAACTAAGATATTCTCGAAACTTTCAATGTATTATGATAGATGCGTTCGGGTTCATTCGATATTCCGTTTCAACCCGTTTAAGTTTCAACCGGTTTATCCCGTCACTTTGGAAACAAAGCTTTCCCTGAAACTTGACGAGTAAATGCTTCACGTACGCTCTGCGCAAACATTTCCATTTTCAGAAAGAAAAGAAAAACACTTCTAGATACAAGAACAAAAAACGAAACAAAACTCATTACGATAGCACACGTTCTGATAGATTTATATTGCTAAGAAAAATATTTATATTTTTTGTATTGCTTATTTTCTTCGATCTTTCTGTTGCTTTTTTGCTACCTTTTTTCTTACACGTGTAAACATTCAAGGATTCTCTTTGAATTTGCTGAATAAACCTGAATATCCTACCTCCAAGAGCTTGCACTAACAGGAAATTCTTTCTGGAAAATATTTTCCCGTTTTAATATAGGACAGTTTTTTTTATATATTTTTTGAAATAAATAATACAAAGGAGATAAAACTAGAGAGACAACATATTTAATTATTTATTAAAAATACACAGTGTTTTACTATAACGGCTCTTCACTTTAGCCCTGAACCGGTTATGTATACTAATTTATTTATATATAAACTAGATATCGGAAGGATCCTTCTATTTCTGCCTATGTAGTTTTACTATTTTGGTCTCGCAAGTCTATTCTCATTATTATTGTCTGTTACCCTTGTCTATTCTCATATGCAGACTTATTTGTTTAGTGGTATCTCGTTTTCTTTAGTCTAGATACTCTAGATAACACATGCCAATTTATTTGTTATTAACTGATACCGACAACTATCGCAAACCCTGATCTAATCCCTCCCTTCAATCTTATTCGTCCAGTTTATGAGGGAATCAAATCAAATAATATCAAAATGAAAGTAAAGTCAGTGAAGTCAAGTCGAGTCAATTCAAGTCAAGTCGAGTTCAATCAAATCAAATCATTTTTATTCCAACAATAATATCAAATCTAATTCAACATTTATTCCGATAGCTGTACAATCGGAGCCTCTTTTAAAAAGAGCATCAAATTTTGCTGAAACTCGAGATTTAGGTGTTTTCAAAGTCGCCTATCAAGTATGTGAATTTAAAATTTCGAAATTCAAAATGAGTATATAGCTGATGATTTTTTTCTAAGAAAGCATTTAATTTCGCTAAAACGCAGGATTTTGGGAGTCGTAGAAGTTTTCTTTCAGAATCAGAAAGTTTTTTTTTTTTTCAGAATCAGAAAGTTTTATTTACAGCGTAGATGTATAAATATGGTGTATGGTGTATCGTGTATCGTGTATGGTCTAAATCAGGTGTCTCCAAACTTTCCAGCCTTAGGGCCATACTGATTACTCCAGTAAGTTCCGAGGGCCAAAACCATATTATCATTGTTGCCGGTGGTAAAAAGTGAAATAGTCCACTGACGAAAAAAAAAGTCCGAAAAAGTACGCAACGTTTAAAAAAGGCTGCAAATCGGACTAAAGTCCACAAAAGGGCAACACTGCTATTATTAATTTTCCTGTCATTATTTGTAATTTCTAGATTAGTCGTAGAGTACGAGCCATGAGGAGTAACGTGACACGACATCTGGTGGACACAAGCGCAAATAGGTAGTACCTTCTATCGCTAACAGATGGCGCTAATAGCACGTACAGAATAATCTCGTTGGTTCGAGAAAGTTCTGGTGTCTTCCACTCACTTCTAGATGGCAGTAATTGTAATATATAAGAAGGCTAGTGGCGCAACCACAAGTCAGTTCCTATGACACTGTTGTGAAATAAAATAGTGCGTACCTCCTTAAAACGTGTTTGTGCGTGTTTAAGTTTAAGACATTTTTGTGACAGTATTTTGATTGGAATTGTTGCTTTTGTGTGTGATTTACTTTTGTGTGTGAAGTTGCAAAACGTGGAAAACCATTCACCGATGGAGAAATGATCAAAGAATGCATAATTGCAGTAGCCGAAGAAATGTGCCCTGAAAAGGTAAATATGTTAAAAACTGTCTGTATGTCAGCAAACACTGTGGCTCGAAGGGTAGAAAACATCGCTGAAAATATATCCTCTCAACTGTTCGACAAAAATGGACATGTTGAGTGATTTTCTTTGGCCTTGGATGAGTCAACGGATGTGTCAGATACTGCTCAGGTGTTGATTTATATTCGAGGAGTAGATAAAACCTATGAAGTGCATGAAGAACTTCTTGATATGTATAGTATTCATGGCACAACTACTGGTACAGATATTTTTAAAGGAGTTGAAATGGCCATTAATCAAAAGAACCTTCGATGGAAAAACTTGAAATGTATTACAACTGATGGAGGCAAAAACATTAGTGGGAAAGATAAAGGAGTTGTCGCTCTTGTGCCAAAGGCTGTAGAAAATGAAGGTGGTTCAAAACCATTAGTCTTACATTGTATCATTCATCAACAGTCTTTGTGCGGAAAATGTTTGGATATGTCTGAAGTTCTGAAATCAGTCATATCAACTGTTAATTTTATCAGATCTTTTGGGCTGAATCACCGACAATTCCGACAATTATTGAAGAGATTGGAGAAAATGACTTACCTTATCATACTGCCGTACGTTGGCTTAGTTGTGGGAAAGTCCTTCAGCGCTTTTTTGAACTTCGAGCAGTGATCGAAATTTTTTTGAATGAAAAGCATCGCCCTCTTACTGAATTACAAAACAACGCATGACTGTGGAAGTTAGCATTCTATGTTGATTTGACAAAACATGTGAACGAACTGAATTTGAGATTGCAAGGAGAAAACCAGCATCTTCCTGATTTGTACACTAATATCAAATCATTCCGGAAGAAATTGATACTTTTTCAATCACAACTACGAAGTAAATGTTTTTCCCTTTTTAAAACATGTGAAATATTCAGCCACACCACTGAGACTGAGTTTCCTATCGATTTTGCAATCGAAACTTTGAGTGCTTTGAAAATAAATTTTGATACTCGTTTTTAGGACTTTGATGCCATTGCGAATCAAATTAAGATTTTTCAGAATCCTTTTGATACTGACATTGAAACCCTAGCCCCGGAACTTCAAATGGAAATGATTGATCTACAGTGCAGTGATATAATTAAGAACAAACATCAAAACTCATCTTTGTTGGAATTTTATAAGAGTCTTCCACTGACACAATTTGATAATTTGTATAAATTTGCTCGTGGGCTGTTTTCTGTTTTTGGTACTACTTATTTGTGTGAGAAGACCTTCTCCAAAATGAAGTGCACAAAAAATGTTTACAGATCTATATTAACTGATGAGCATCTTAAATCTCTTTTAATAATTGGTACAAGTAAAATTAGTCCACAACTACAAACTATTGTCAGTGGAAAATCTCAATTACATAAATCTCATTAGTATTTCATATATGCTTGTTATAAGTTATGTTTTTATTTAAAATGTATAAAATATTAGTTGGATTCATTTCAATAATTTGTTAGTTATTATATACTGAAGTTAAATTTTCTGCATATTATACATGTCTCTACTCATTACAATTCTGTGTTTCTTTATCCAACTTATCACAAAAACAATAACAATAAGCCTACAACAACGTTATGAGTAGTTAGCCCATGACCATATCAATGTAGATGTCATATTAATAATTATTCAACATAAAATTAGAATACTTCAGTAAACTAAATTTAATTTGCTATAAAAAATATGTTCTCTAAAAGGAGTTTTCAAGTATGCTAGCTCTCCGCGGGCCGGACAAAATCTGTCCGCGGGCGGGATGTGGCCCTCGGGCCGTAGTTTGTAGACCCCTGGTCTAAATAATAATAAGAAAAAAATAAACATTAAAGATTACAAAAAATTACATAATATACAATTTCTCATATTCGTGTAACTTCTCTAGTCACCTAAAAAAAGTTTAGAAAATCATGGAAATTGTAAATAGTTTCCTTTAACAGGGACAATCTTAGTTTTTTTCTAAAAGCTTTGTAGGATTTTTTTCGGTGATGCTAGCACGCAGCTTATTATAAATGAAAGTTCCATACATTGTAGGTGATTTGCTATAAATTGTGAGGTTGCTTTTGGTGGGATATAATTTTCGGTGTCCTCTTGTGTTGTATTGGTGTTTGTCCATATTTCTTTCCATGTTTGCTTTGTTTTTGTGAATGAAGCAAGAAACTTCTAGAATATATAGACTTGAGATAGTTAAAATTCCTAATTCTCTGAAGTAAGGCCTACACGAAACTCTCCTAGAAATACCAATTATTGAACGGATAACTTTTTTTGTGCTTTTAAAAGAGTTTCGGTATTTGTGGAGGCTCCCCATACTAAGATACCGTAGGAGATAATAGACTGGAGATAGTTTAATAGATCTTCTTTGTCTACTATCTGCCGGAATCTTCGTTTTGAGAAAGCCTTATAGTTTAGTTGTTTGTACATTTTCTCTATATGTAGATTCCAAGTTAAACATTCTTCAATTTTCAGTCCTAGGAACTTTGTAGAGTTTGTTCGATTTATTTGGAAGTTTGCTGTTCCTAAGTTAAGGTTTTCTGCACGATAGCTTCTCTGAGTTTGGAAGATTACATATTCCGTTTTTGTGCTGTTTAAAAATAGATTGTTACTTGAGAACCACATAACAATTTTAGATAGAAGTTGATTTGCTTCTGATTCATTTTGACTTCTTTAGGTTTCCGTCACAAGAAAACTAGACTCATCAGCATATATTTTGCAATGGTTACTATTTATGTAGCACGTTATGTCAGCCAGGTAGAGTAGAAATAGTATAGGGGCAAGTACACTACCCTGCGGGACACCTATATTTATGTTTATCGGTTGTGATAGGAAGAATTTATTTTTAGATGTAATTTCCACCCATTGTTTTCTATTTTCTAAAAATGATTTTAACCAATTTCCCGATTTACCAAGAATTCCAAATAAATATATTTTGTTTAATAGTTGTTGGCGGGAGGCGCAGTCAAAGCTTTTGAGAGATCACAAAATAGTTCTGTCTAGACAAACTTACTTTTTCATGGAATTTGGTTCTTTAAGATATAGTTTCAATGTTATATTATAATGATTATTAACAGAATATTTATTTTCGAAAAAAAAATATGTTTGTAATTTAAATTTTTAATGAAGAAATCGTCAGTAGGAAAATATAGTATATTCTAAAAATTCTTAAAAAAAGGAAAGCCCCAGGGCCAGATGCGGTACCAAACGAAGCGTGGTGCTTGGCTACACAAACGGTGAAGGAGAAACTGCTCGCCGAACTTAACAGTTTCTTCAAAGGCAGCAAAAAATTCCGGATAGTTAGCGAGAGGGAATTATTGTGCCAGTCCTTAAACATGGAAATAAGGAGGAATTGAGTAATTACAGAGGGATAACTCTTATGGATACCGCATACAAAATCTACGCTAAACTTCTGGAGCGAAAATTGCTAGAAGAAGTGAAGGAGATGAAGCTGATTCAAGAAGTCCAAGCCGGATTTAGAAATGGTCGTGGTACTACAGAACATCTTTACACACTAAACTATATTGTTCAAAAAGAATTGAGGAAACCAAAGGGAAATTTGTACGCAGTATTTATCGACTTAAAAGCAGCCTATGACTCTGTAGTGCGGGAGAAAGTGTGGGAGTTTATGAGTTCAAAAGGTATATCGCGTCAGTTGAGAGAAAGTATCGAACGTCTGTATGAGGGAACATGGTGCAGAGTGAAAGTTGGTGAGGCTACATCTGAGGCGGTATATAGGGGGAGGTATATACGGCGGACCTAGAAAGGACGTTAAGTATGGGTCAGGCTGGGGGTGTAGTAATAGGGACCAGGAAAGTCTGGAGCCTAGCCTACGCTGACGACGTCGTTGTGCTAGCCGGTACGTATGCGGAAATGAGAGAGGTATTAACACGACTGGAAAGGTTTTTTAAGAAGCGCGTGTTAAAGGTGAATGTAGAAAAAACTAAGTGGATGTTATTCGGGAAGAGAAAGGGAGCAAAGAGAGAGAGAGTTTTAAATGGGAAAAAACGGAGATAGAACAGGTTAGGAGCTTCAAATATCTAGGTTTTGTGTTCCAGCAGAATGGTTCGTGCAGAGAGCATATTCGATTTATCGTTAAAAAGTCGTGGATAGCGGCTAATAGGTTCTGGGATGTGTGGAGAGTTTATTTTAGAGAGAATTATAGGGCGAAGATGGTGATTTGGAAGGCATGCGTGCGAAGTATCCTGATGTATGGGGCGCAAATCTGGGGAGTAAAGGAGGAGGTGAAAAGGGTACAACTACAATATATTAAGAGGATTCTCCAGTTAGAGAGGTCTACCCCTTGGTATATTGTTCTCCAGGAGACAAACACCAACAAAGTCGCCAGTTATGCAGCAACGAGAGTGGCCAAGTTTGAAAGAAAAGTGGACAGTATGAATGAGGAAAGAATAGTGAAAGAAGTGCTGAAAGTGTTAAGGAAAGAAAGGGTAGAATGTAAGATTGAAACCAAGTGGGGATACCAACGAAAGCTGAGGTATGAAAGGGGTGGATGGAGTCACGTAGACATTGAGGGAATGATAAATGAAGGAATGCTAGTTGAAATTTTTTTGGAAGAGAGACTAATAGAGGTAGAGCTACAGGAGAGAAAGAAACACATAGACGAAGGTACTTATAACAAAGACTACGGGAAGATCCAAGTTACAGGCAGATGCCCAGAATATCTCCTCAACCCTGAAGTCTCACAGACGACTATTGCGCGCTTTAGATGCGGAAGTGAAGAAAGGGGTAGGAGATATTGGATGGCTGCAAGTGATAGAACGTGCCGAGCATGTGGAGAAGGTGAGGAGCTGTGGCAACATTGGGTGGCGAGTTACAGAAAATGTGTATGGACTGAAGCGGAAAAGGTAGCAGTAAGAAGTTGGGAAAAAGTTATGGACGAAAGTGGTTCGGGCCTCAAATACATGAAGAAAATATTAAAATGCAAATACGCGGGTTCAATGAACTCAGAGTAGTTTGTGTTCTCTTTTCTTTTTGTATGTGTATATACGTATATATATATATATTTCCTTTTTTTAGAGACTTTAATATTGTTTTTGTTGGTTTTTGCTGTTTCTTTCTTTATTTTTGTTTTTGTGTCTATGACTCGGTTTTGTTTTGAATGTAAGTTTAATTAACATACTATATAAGTTATAATCACAAATTTGTAAAATTTATGCCAATAAAGGATTAACTACTACTAGTATATTCTAGGCCCACCGCCACCACGGTGACCTTGGACACTTCCGACGAGCTTGACGTCTTCCGGTCGCCCACCCCCACTTCCGGTTCTTATTAAATTCTATTAAAATATTTGGAATCAGCTTTGGCGATAAATTTCCAGCGCTGTATTTAAGTCGGTGGTGATAATTCTCCAACCATCGAGCTTGATTCTTATCTGATGCGTCAAGAGATCTGAATGGCGTTGATGGTTTGAATAAATAGGTGTCTACATCACTCACATCGAATGATTTGATTGAAAGTTCTTTTGGCGTAAATTTTCCATTTACATTGAATTCTTGTTAGCATAAGGTTAGTTGGGTTAGATTACGGGAGGTTAATGCTTAAGCGCTCTTCATTCCTAACCTCCGGTAATCTAACCCAACAATCCTAATGCTAATCTAACCTAATGCTAACCCAACTAACCTAACCAATGAGATTAAAGCTGATTAAAAGCTGATAAAAATAGACCTCACGCCCTCTTTAGCGTGGGGCAGCATAGACCTCACACTTTTTTTTAAGGAAAGGGGGAAAATCCTTTACGTACCCCCGAGCCATCATGCCTCGAGGAATGTAGGACTTACCCGGCTTGGTGTTAGCACCGGTCCTACCCACTAAAAACCACCCCCCTTTAGCCTGAGACAGGGCGCAACCGCGCGAGCATTACCTCACCCTGTCTCCTATGTACCGGCTCTGTGGTATTGTTCAGTTTATCCGCCACTTTTCAATTTTCTTTTTATTTAACTCTCCTTGGGATTTCCACTAGTTTCAAGTTTTCAATTTTCACTACTTTGGATTAATATCTGTTCACTATTTCAATTGAAATAAATTACTGTCTTTGTAAACAAATAGAAAACAGAAACATAACAATAAAACATATGACTAACATAAAGTACACACATAACATTAATATATAAATTAATTAATATATAAATAAATTGTTCAAAATCTAGTTGTCCATAAAATGTAGAACTTTCAGTTGTCATCCAGTACTCTGTCACTCTTACTGGTGTACCCCGCAACGCTCTTCTTCGTCAAGACGTCTCTTGCGAAGAAACGGCATCCCACTCCTCAGGGCCGCGTAATAACGCTCTTCCGATGTCTCTGCCGTTTCTGCATCTGCCTGTCATTTGTTCTATTGTTGTTCTTTCTGTGGACCAAGCCACGTAATTCGCAAGTGTGTGCCAAGCATCGTCTATTCGCTGTCCGAATGATGACACCCCGACGCCACTTCCTTTTTTATGCGGTGTAAATAGGTCCCAAAGCACCCGTGACCTGTGAGTGTCTGCATCATATAATGGTCAACCTTTGCCATGCCTGCACGAGTACCATAAAGCGACGTCTGGAATTATCTCATGTATCCATCTGCCCTATGGATCCGCCTGCCACTCTCGTTGCCATGTCCCCAGTGTTTTTTTCCCGCTCTTCCTTCTTAACTCGGGCCTTGCATATTGGTTATTCGTTGAGTGTCATCTCCTTTTGCCGCTTCCTCTCAATCGCTAGGCGGTGCAAAGGGGAGAAGCCTAAGACCGCTCCGGTCGCCACTGTGCGATATGCGGCAGTTACCCTAACAGCGGCCAGCCTCTGTACTGATATCATAGTATGTATGTTCCTCGCCACAGATAGGCCACCACACCACACATGCGCAGCATGAATTGTGAAATAAAATTCAGCTTTTCGTCAATTATAACCCCAAGGTACTTAAGGTTTTTTTTAACTTGTACTTCCCCTCCTTGGATCCTTATTTTTGGTGCACGATGGTACGTCTTCTACTGAGCAGTACCGTCTCGCTCTTGTTAACCGCAACTTCTAGATCCACACTCGCGAACTAATGTAATGCAGTCGTCACCGCCTCCTCCAGGACCATCTCTAACAGTTCCGACGTCCGCGTCGTTGCTATAACAGCGACGTCGTCCGCAAATCCCACTAAAGTTGCACCCTCTGGCATGTTAACGCGTAGAAGGTCATCATACATAATGTTCCATTCCAGTTTCTATTCCAGGGTCGGGCCCAGTACCGAGCCCTGTGGGACGACAACGGTGGTGCGCCGACTCCTCTGTCTCGCGGATGTGCTGTATACTAGTAGTCGGTCTGTTAAATAATTTCTAATCATCTCAACTAAATAACCAGGTATACTCTTTCGGCGCTGTAGCGCCCCGACTATGGCCGATCACCTCGCCGAATCGAAGGCGTCCGTACATCTAGTGTAGTCGTCGCACAGGGCATCGCGAAACGGCCTTTCCTCGCGTTCGCCATGCGCTCGGTTCAGAATGGATTCCATTGCATCCATCGTCGATCGGCCGCTGCGAAAGCCCAACTGTCTTTTGGATAATCCGCCTATTTGTTCGATGGTCTCATTGAGCAAAGTATCATGTGCTCGAGGAGCTTGCCAGTCGTGTCTAGCATGCACAGCGGCCGGTAGGAGCCCGCTGTGCTCTTGGGGATTAGGACCTGTCTCTTCCACCGCGGATGGAAGCTTTTCTCGTGCAGTCTCGTGTTGTATGCTAGGAGGACGACTTCTGAAGCACTAACCACCGTAGCCGCGACCGCCTCATTTGGTAACCCATCTAAGCCTGGCGCCTTTCCAGATAGCAACCTCTTCGCCGCTGTGCGTAGTTCTTCTTCTGTGAAGTCTGGGGGATCCTGTTCGCCCTCGCCCGTAGCTTCCCAGATTTGTCCCTCGTGAGTCGGGTACAGGTCAACAATTATGTGGTCGAATTCAATAGGGTCTTTTGTTACAGGGGGTAATCTGCGTCCCAGTCTTCCGGTAATAATACGGTAGGGGCGTCCCCAGGGGTCGGCGTCAACAGCTTCCTGTAGCTCTCTCCAGCAGGCCTCCTTGCTACCCTTAATAGCAAGGCGGAACTGTTTCCTCACGGCCTTGTGGGCCGCCACGAGGTTATCGGCCTCCCGGTTACCAGATGTCCTGCCACCCTGTTTATTGTTGGGTTACATAGACCTCACATCCTGTTTAGCGTGGTTTTACATGGACCTCACACTCATTTAGTGTATTAAAGCTTAAAAGCTTATTAAGGGTGATTAAAGGTGATTAAAAGCTGATACAGTCTGGCCCTCATTAATGAGTTAACGGTAGTTAGCCCGTTAATTGAGGATTATGAGGGAATCATACGATTTTATGTGAAGGGCTGTAAGGTATTTACCTAAACGGAGATAAACTTCATAGTGGTGCCGTGTGAATATATGGAACTGTTAGATCCATCGAGAATTACATCAGGGGTCATTTGTTGAGAATGCAGATTCTCGTACCGATCCTGCGGGGGACCGGAAGCGGGGATGGGGGACCGGAAGTCGTTGACGACTTTGAGGTCGTCGGAAGTGTGCGAGCTCACCGGAATTGGCCAAAGTCTCAAAAAGAGTAAACATAGGCGAATAAGTTTCCGTTATTCAGTTCAATCAGTTTCTCGACAATCTTGATTTTTTTGTAAATGTAAAGGGCTGCTAAGAGAAACTTCTTTCTTGTAATATTTTATAAAAACCTATTCTTTACACTAACCCTTTCATTACGAAGCCGCTCGAAGCCATTGAGAAAAAAATGCATACCTTTATGAAAATATATCGGACTTTTTTTTGCAAGTTAATAAAATAAAAAGAATTCAATTTAACAGTTACATTCTACATACCCTCACAAGAAGAATACAATTTGTTTGGTAGAAAACGGTCAATTGTATAGTTTTCACTCAGCATTCTCTGACGAAATCTCTAATGTGAAAAGAGCCTCATTTCGAAAGCACGGGTCGGGTTCCGTGCTTTCGATATGAGGCTCTTTCACCTATTACAAAATTAAAAATTACCAAAATTTATTACATTGGGTGAAATTACTATGTGAAACTCCAATAATAAAAGTATAATATATGATAAATTAATAAATTACTACGTTTCAATTCACTCTTGACTTATAACATAAATTAATATAATTATAAGCACAAACTGACCTGCACTTTCATGCCACAAGAGACCATGTTGGTTGCTAAAAAACACTATACCCAATAAAAATTTATAATAATGAACATCCATAGCCGCGTTTCTGCCTTTTGGCTTCATCAGTATGGATTTATCATTAACCCCTTGACACACAATGACGTCTCAACACGTCATGGATATGTGATAAGATCACATGTATACGTCAACGCGCATTTCATTCGTATGTCAAGGGGTTAATCTCAATTTAAAATTAAAAACAAAATGTGAATCTTCAATAGTTGATAAATTAATACGTTTCAATTCACAATGTTATTCTATCGGCTGGTACAACAAGCTCACGTGTCTAAAAAGCCGCTGGCCGCGTTTTATTAATTTTATTTTTATTCTTATTATTCGGATTTTCACCCTTAATGGTTGGAATTTTCGGGGAAATTGTCATTAAGTCACGGAGTTCCCTTTCGCAGTAGAAACTCAGAGCGCGTTTCTAGAGAGGTTCGCGTGACTTGAGATAACTTTTTATTGAATTTGGCGATTTTCAGTGTTACCGAACGGAAAGATTGCGGTTTTAACAATGATTAGTAATTTGTTTGCTAAAATATTCGAACGGGTGGGAATTAATAAAAGTAGCTTCATTTTCTACGAGAATCACTTCGAAAATTTAATTGGGATTCTCAAAAGATTTAAAACTAACACGTTCACAAATGTAAGAGAACTGTTTCTAAGAGGATAATCTAAGAGGACTGTTTCTATGGAACATCTGTAGGAACTCCGTACTTAATAGACAGAACTAATTGTATAGAATTTAGTTTCCCAAACCTTGATATAAAAATTTAAATGGACCAAAAAGAATTGCGCAAACTTTCACAGACAAAACTTCGGCATTTCAAGTGAAACGCGCACTAAGTATTGTCAGATTCTGGATTTTGTTCATATTTGGATAAATTGTACTTCTAAATGACCTGATATCATTATTTTTTTCTGTGAAGCCTAGTTGCCAATTTATAAGCCTTTACATAATTGACGAAATTTGAGGAACAGCTTTTTTAAAGCTATTGCTAGTATTATCCAAAAAGATTAGACCGAGAGAAATATTGGAAAGAAGGAAAAGATTAGAAGAAGGAAAATAAGTGTTTGTTGTTTTTTTAATAAAGTTTTCTTCTTGGTAGTAATTACAAATTTAAAATTAGATTTTTATTTTGTATATAAAACCGGAAGTAAACATTTCAAATCGGATTTCACTTAACTTCAGTATTTTTTATTTATATTAAAATTTTTATTTCAGCCTTCTTGTTTTTCTCTGTCTTCTTTGTAATTAAGGTTTAATGTCTCGTTGGCGTAGACTAATTCAGGTTTGATAACAGTCGTGTAGTGTCGGACTTTTGTGTTCTCGTGCTTTTTGTCCCTTTTGTTCCGCTCTTTCTGTTCCTGTAGGTTCAACAATTTCGCCTAAGTATTTGAAATTATTAACCTTGTTTATGGTGCCGTATTTTGTAATTACATTTTCTGTTTTGGTGTGTTTTGTGGTCATGAATTCGGTTTTCGAAAAGGAAATTTGTAGTCCAGCTTTCTCGACATATTCTTTTAGGACTTCGATCTGATTGATTGCTGTTTGTTCATTTTCGGAAAGGATCGCGAGATTATCAGCGAAGGCTAGGCATGCAAATGTTTCCAAATGTTTCTATTTTCCAGTTCTTGTTCCCACGCTTTGATAATTTTGTCTAAAACGATGTTGAAGAGTAACGGTGAGAGGGTATCGCCCTGTCGGAGACCAGTATTGATGGGGAATGTTTTAAAAATTCCCCGTTGAATTTGACTTCGGAAGTTGTGTTTTGAAGTTAGTGTTTGTTGGATGAGCCGTTGTGATATTAATCAGGGATTGTCGGTCGTTGGAGTCGTAAGTTTACCTGAAGTCGACAAATATGCATATGATTGGGTGATTTTGTATAACTCGAATATTTAGCGTAGATTTCAAGTTGAAAATTTGCTCGCTGCCTGATCTGTGTGGTCTGAAACCTGCTTGATATTCCCCAATTAGGGGTTCGAGTTGTTCTTGTGTGCGTTGTATGAGGCAAGCGGATAGGATTTTGAAGGGAACAGAAAGGAGGAACATTACATTTGTCTCCTTTTTTGTGGAGTGGGTGGATGAGTGCACATTTCCAATCGATTGGGAGATTGGGAGTAAAGAAATACTTCGCCAAATTCCCTAAATGATCTGTGTGATTTCTTGTAATGATCTTGGTCCAAGATTTTTTAGTAGTTCTGCGGTTATGCCATCTTCTCCTTATACCATATCTAATACTTTTCCTATGTCTTTCCATTCTTCAGTTTTGTGATGCGGTGTCGGATTTCTTCTTGTGTCGGTGGATCGGCGTCGGGTTTCGTGTTTCTTGAAGATGTGTGTGGGAATCGTTCGGGTGATTTGGGGCAATTAGAGAGCTCAGAAAAGTTGTTCTTGTCTGCGTTGTAAGAGGCAAGCGGATAGGATTTTGTAGGAAACGGAAAGGAGGAAGATTCCTCTGTAGTTATTCACATCAGATTTGTCTCTTTTTTGTGGAGTGGGTGGATGAGTGCACATTTCCAATCGTCTGGGAGTTCTTCACTTCGCCAAATTTCCTGAATGACTTGGTCCAAGATTTTTCAGTAGCTCTGCGGTTATTCCATCTTCTCTTAATACCTTATGTAATACTTCTCCTATGTCTTTTCATTCTTCAGTTTTGTGATGCGGTGTCACAAATGAGTTGTGATGCGGTGAGATTTCTTCTTGTGTCGGTGGATCCGCGTCGTGGTTCGTGTTTCTTGAGGATTTGTGTGGGAATCGTTCGGGTAGTTCGGGGCAATTAGAGAGCTCGGAAAAGTAATTTGACAGTTCTTCGCAGTTTTCTTCTTTGGGTAAGTAACCTTTAATTTTATTTGCAAAAGCTCTATAGAAATTTCTGTTGTTGTAGTTTCTAAAGTTATCCCCTTTTGTGTGAACTTTTCGGTTATGTATTGGCGTTTGGTTTTCCTGATTGCTCTGTTTGTCTCTTTGCGGAAGTCGAAAAAGTGTTGTATGGTTTCCGGCGATTTCTTGCTGTTGTATTTTTAAAAGGCGAGTCGGCGATTGATGATGGCTTGATCGCAGTTGGAATCCCACCATGGATGTTTTGCCTTCTTCTTAAGTGCGATTACTTCCTTCGCTTTTATGATTATTTTGTTGCAGAATTCGCGCCAGTTGTTTGTCGGTTCTTTTTCCCATTCTTCTGTAATCTTTGTTTCTTGAATTTTGGATATGTAAAACTTTTTGATGTTTGGTTTTTTGGTGCACTCTCTTCGAATTTTACTTTAACTCGGTGAGGTAGTTGTCTGAGTCGATGTTCGAACCTTTTCGGACTTGAATGTCGTGGATGATTCTGTAGTGGGCGTAGGAGATGGTAACGTCATCGATCTCTGGTATTCACCGATGTTCGTTAGGGGATGTTTTCTGTTTTTGAGTGGCTTTTCTGAAGTGGGTAGATATAACTTTGAGATCGAATTTTTGGCATATATCAATCAGACGTATGCCGTTTGGGTTATTGTTTTGGTGTGCAGAACTTTTGCCGATGATTCTACGATAAGTTTTTTCTTTACCAAGATGGGCGTTGAAGACTCCCATTAGGATTTTCATGACGTTTTGTTGAATTTTGCTCATGTTTTTTTTTTGAGTTTGTTCCAAAATTTTGCGACGGTCTTTGGGTTTTTTTATTGGCCATGTTGGTGGGGCGCATTGGCATGCGCACTTATGAGCGAATATATTTTATAGGCGCTCTGAATGTGCATGGTCGTGAGTCTATTGTTGATGGGTGTGATTTCTTTGACAGCCTCGATGATGTATTTGTGTACGAGTAAGGCCATGCCGAAGATTGGTGCGCCTTTGGCAACCTTCTGTTTTGTTTGGCTGTTGATGCGGTGGTATTCATGGTTTCATTGTCAGTCAGTCGTGTTTCTTGGCGATGTTGAGAAGTTTTTGTCGGTTGATTTCTAGTATAAGATTATGTATTTTTTTTGTCTGGATAGAGTATTGGTGTTTAATGTTCCGATGAATGTTTTCTTCTTGTAGTGAAGTGTACCAGCTTTTTTCTGCTGTGCATGTCTGGACTCCCCAGAATCCTATAGTCCAGTTGCCGTCTGCCGACGGGTGTATTGTATACCACCTGGGGTAAAGTTGAATTTGGTTGCACAGTTCATGTTTGCTTGTGTTCATTGGTTTGGCCTGATTGATAGCAGGACCGAGTAGGATTAGAGGTTGTTGAGGCCTTTGGAACATATTATTTTCAGCCGAGCTCACTAAGCTAACAGACGCTAACCAGAGTACCGATGATTTTCACTCAGACGTGTCTGGATTTTGAGTTTGTGTTCGTGTCTGCTGTTTTAGACGACAGTGTTATGGTCCATCAGCAGGGTTTCAGGCTTCCGATTTTCTTAGGTCGAAAAAGGAGGAGAGCAAAAAATAGGTGTACGTCGCTTTGACATTAATCAAACATATTATATTTAGTTATAGTCTTTGATGAAAATCTTAAAGGATTAGCGACACGCGCAGCCTACATTTGTTAGCAAATCGGGCAATCATTACTCCTGAATAATGATGTTAGTATTTTCAAATATCTAAATTAAATCAGCTTAATCGGCTTTCAAATCGAAATCAGCTTTAATCGAAACGATATTTTATTACTGTTCCAACTTTATCTACAACAACATTTTGACTGTGCCGTGGCAAATTCCTGGCCCTAAAAAGTATTACGCTTTTATATCAACAACCGATGGCCTTAAACGAACAAGTTAAAGTGCGATTTGCAAAGTTGTACAAATTACCAAATAAAACCATTCCATTGGACTACATAGTTGTATCATTTTGACCATTATACCTTTAAACAAGCAATTTTTTAAATTATTATAATAAGTATAACAAACTACAAAAGCATAGTTGCAATTACGATGACCGATGCTGCATGTAAACGTCGCAGGCATTTGAGATGTGATGCTACAGACACATGCTTAGAATATCATGGATTTACCATGTAACCAACGAAGCCGTCCTACAGCCTATTAGATAACAAAAAGAAGTCTTAAACGTAACCAAAGAACGCAACTTTCTTACTTAAGACATGTTATGCGAAACCAGAAATATAGCCTACTTTAGCTTATTATGCAGGGCAAGCTTAACGGCAAAAGAGGTCCTGGAGATGACGAATATCGTCGCTGCGAAATCTAAGACAATGGACAGGAATGACAACTATGGATCTATTTCGGGATGCAGCAAATAAAATCAGATGGGCCATAGTAATCGCCAACGTCCACTGAGGATTAGGCACGTGAAGATGAAGAAGAAGAAGGCGCCTTCGCATTTTAGTATATCTATAAGTTAAGGAAATCCGATGTGTGCTTACTAACTAAAAATATCAAATTTCGAATTTATTACAACTGTCAAGAAAAACATTTAATTTTCTCGAAAAAACACTTACATACTTTCCTTCTATCTTTTATAATCTTTTATAATAGCAGCAATAGCTTTCAAAAAATCTATTCTAGTATACTCAAGTATAATAATATTCATTCGTCCAGTTCACATAGAAGTACAATAGCGAATATGCATCATTTTTTTTAATTTGATTAATTCACTTTTTACTTCGTTTTAACATATTAAAAAATATAAATACTGTTGAAAATGTTTCAGTTGATTTATAAAATAATATATAAAATACCGATTAAATTTGACATGTTTGAACGGTCCCATTTTTCGCTCGCTTTAGATGACGTCGCATAGCACTTTGACATTCAGCGTTGTTTACTATTTGCATTAGACAGTTAAGGATTTTCAGTCTGAATTTGCTATTTCGATGATTTAAAACGCTTAAAAAACATTTTTCTATTTTGCGTCATTTTTGAGTCATTAAAGCACTCATTAGTGGGTTCATTAATGGCTCGCCGAGTGCTTTAATAATTTAATTTTTCAAGGTTGGTACCGTTGAAATTTAGAGCTATAAACTTGTCAGAAGTGTAAAATTTTCGGCGAGATAGTTTTGAGGTTATGTGATGTGTGGAAATCGCGAACAAATTTCATTAATTAATGGTAATAAAAGATATAACACATATTAAATATATAAATTCATTTAAACCACTTTCAGTCATTGTTCTTGATAATTTATAAACTCACCATATATCCAAATCGCACTAGGTAATGGAAAACACTACAGAAATATTTCACACCAAACAGAACAGTCAATATTGACGCAGATTAATGTTATAATATGCACGTTACATATCATCGACCAATGGTGATGCGTTTCGCAAATTTGAATTTCGCTGGCATATTTTGGACTTTTTGATTTAAGGTTTATTGCATTAAATACAAACTAAATGAGAAAATAATCTTATAGGTGTAATGTCAAGATCATAAAGTATCGGGGTTAAAAAATTCAAGTAAATTTAAATCACTTACATATTCCCTATTCCAAGTCCAAATATGAAGAAAAACCAAAATCTGGCAATATTTTCATTATCCGCTTCACATAAAATGCCCCAAAATTAAGTTTTACAGCAAATTTTAGACTAAATTGAGAACATTGACTTGCTCAAACCAGGATAGACAAAACTAAAAAGACAAAATTGAGTAGCCCAAAGCTCGATAGGGAAAACTAAATTTATAAAATTGGTTTGCTTAAACCTTGATGAATAAAGCTTGTTCAAACCCCGATAGAAGAAACTAAAAATATAATTACTCAAACATTGGTAGATAAATCTAAATGGACAAATTTTAGTTCCGGATACCTCGACCAAATTAAGTTGCGCTAACCGTGATAGATAAAACTAAATAGACAAATTTGAGTTGCGCTCCTAAGTAAATTTACTAAGTAAGTTAACCCAAGTAAATTTGCAAAGTGAATATTAATAAGCATATAATTATTAACTAGTCCCTCCATTAGGTCGGCAAGAATATATTTGAATTTATCTTGCTTACTCTGTTATATGCACCTGAATGAATTCTTATGTTAGTTAAGCTGTCAGTTCAATATGCAAGGAAATATTTTCCTTCTCGCTGTTTCAAAAATTTTGTTCAAAAACTAGTTCTGCCTGTGTTCAGCTGCAGATTATTAACCGAATACTAATTATATATATTTTACAATAGCCTATTTGCCTACTATCATACTACTTCATTCCGACGTAAATCTTGTCATGTCTTCTGCGTTTTTAATATTTTAACTTCCGCAAATTCAATTAAATTGAAATTATTTGAATATTCAGGCAATTAGAAGCGAAACAGGAGGCATAGTGTCAGGATAATGGCGAGTTTAAATAAGGAACACGGTAGACTTAAAATAATTCTTCCTTAAACTATTAAGAAGTGATCGTTAGATGGTAGAGCGGTTTTTCTCTCTAGAGTCGGTGTTTGTCTGAGAGCAAAAGAGGGAGACGGAAAGATGGAGACGGTTGTTATGCGTCTTGAGTCTTCAATCCATTATGCCCATTAATTATTCATGGACTGCCGCTGTATATATAGGTTAGTCTGGGCTCTTCAGACTATTGTGAGCAGCTAGTTCGACTACGTCAAAGTACGCATTAACTGCAAGCTCTATCGGGATACATTGTGCGCTCCTTTCGAACCGCAATATACAAACCGCAATATACAGCTCATATTCAAAAACGCCGACGAGCTTTCAAGTCACTATATACTATATCCACACGATATATATATATATATATATATATATATATATATATATATATATATATATATATATATCGCTTATGCACACCTAAATCTCAACCATTTTCACTGAATTACATACTCAACTCCTCCATCTATACATATATAAGAAGAATCCTTTTTAAATTCAACATTCTTTAACTTTTTTCCTTCTATGAATTATTAAAATATTTGTTCTCTCAAGGCAGACAAAACAAAACTAGAAAAGGAAAACTTGAAGAAGACAAGTACTAAAAGCACAGATTAGTTCTTTAGACAAGACTGACACGACAAGATTGGTAATATTAAACTTGTGGGCAAGTACTAAAGGCAATCACGATAAAGCTAAATAATCTAGTTTTAAATGAGCAATATTAGTGTTGTGGGCAAGGATTAAATAGACAGATAAGGCTAGATTATCTATACTAAATTGACAGAACGAGAAAATCAATATTAGACTTGTGGTTGAGTATTAAATACAACCACTAAATACGTAGTTAAACCTAGATTATCTAAACTAGTTTAATACGACGAGATAAGCAATAAGTATTGGATATGTGGGGCAAGATTATTGAGTGAAAATAATTATTTTTCTTCTGTGAACAATGTTAGTGTAATATTTGTATATTTTTGGTAATGTTATTTGCAAATTAATTGTAATTGTAAAATATATTAAGAAATATAGCTTTTTCGCATGCAGGGATGAGGAAAATTAATATAATTTTATGAATACAAAGTGGAAACTTTCGGAATTACATTGCTTAGAGTACTTGAGATTAATTAAACGAATTGAATAAATTCCTCGCGTAATTGTCGGAAGACGATGGAAAAGTCAGAACGGAAAATATTTGAACGCCACTAAAATGGCCAATTATATAGAAAGTTGCTCCAATTTAGCGGAGAGAACTTAGTAAACAGATTTAATTATAAATATTTTTCTTTATTAATATTCTGCTTATAACATTTTAACCAAAATCATATTCCCATTCCACAAGCCGAAATTTTAATAATATAAATTTCCGAGCACAACAAACAATATTTTTATTCAATTAACTCGTGTGTAGTAGTTTTATTTCTGCTGTCAGATTGGACGGATCTGGGTCGCAATGTTGTTCCGCTGACCGTTTTAAAGTTGGATGCGATGTGGGTTTGGAAGCCGTTGAGGAAATTCGGTTCTCCCCTTGTGACCCACATGATGGAAACATAGCTCGAAAGGCAAGAATTATTGATCTGTATGTGGATCACAACCGACAAGGTCGCAAGCTGGCCTGGCCATCGTGTTCATGTTAATTATCGTCCAAATCTCAAATCGCTAATGTAATTTCTGAACGTAATCTTGCTAAAGAGTTCTCGCTAACAAGAGAACCCTTAATATCATACTCGTATATTCAGAGATATATTACTGAAGATTCTGCAAAACTCTTATTATTTAAATAGGTTATTTAAGAAATCTTAATTTAGTAGTTATAATGTATTAACTAATCTATAGTTTGTGTATCTATAGATCGACAATCTTTTAACTAATCTAATAACAATATATGAATTATCTAGTAGTATCATTTTTGTTCCATTACTTTCTGTATAAAATTATATCAATTAATATTTACTAACAAGAAGAGCTCTTTAATAAGACTTAACTCTTGCGTTGTGCTTTGTAGCACAACACAAGAGTTAAGTCACTTAGGTACTAATTCCCTACACAATATATATCTTCAACTTTCTTTACATATTGTATAGTTTTATTTACCTTCAAAAGCCTTTAAACTAGTTTTATTCTTACAATTGTATAATTTTGTATACATTTTGTGGACATCAACGGATATTAGAATGCAGGGTTTATTGCTCAAGATCTTGTCGGAATCTTGCGTCAATACTCTGACTAGATATTTGAAGACTATTTGAACTAGATATTTGAAATTTTAGTTAATTTCAAGTTCATCAAAAGTTCACATTTCAATCCAAATTTCTCGAAATTGAAACTAATTTTCTCAAATCCTGGTTGAATCCCAAAACGTATCTTAAATCCTATTATCAGTTATGAGTCTAGATTAATCAAGATCCAAGTTTAAATTTTGGATTAGACGTAATTCAAAATTCATTCCTAAATATTGATAGATATCGAGATTTTTGCATTAATCCAGGTTAACCATGCACAAAATCCTTTTTAAAGAGAGCCTAAATGAAAATAAAAAAGTATAGTAAAAAAGATTAGTACAAAAGTATATGTATCTTAAATAAGATTTGGATAAGATATCCATTTTAATATATTGTAGTTTATTCTTGAGAAAAAAAAGGAAAGATCTTTTATTTCTTTTTTGAATTAGTTTTTGTCAATTGTCAAAGGAGTATAGACAGCATTTTATATTAAAGTTAACATGTTCAGACCTTAATCTTAATAATTTATATTTTTATGTTTACTTCATTAATACCTACTAAATAGATACAAGCCCTGAAGAAGATCTGAATAAAAGACCGATACGTTGGCAAAATATCGATATTAATTGTTTTATAAAAAAAGTCTTTTTCCCAAGAATAAACTTCAAGAAAATGTATATGTTTTCAACAAATATTTCTTATTTCTCAAGATTGAGACTAATCTGAAATGTAAATATCTTAAACTATCTATCGCCCGCGGCTTTGCTCGCGTGGTTTTTTATATCAAACAAATTATTTCAGGTCAGCTATGTTTACCACATATTGATTATGTTGTGAGTAGTAAGAAGACTTATTAGGATAGACCTTAAAAAATGGTTAAGAAGGGCGGAGAAAATCGAGTCAATCATAATATTCAATAAAGTTATCATAATATTCAATGAAATATAAATTTTCATAATTGTCTTATTTCCTCCAACATTTTCGTATAGATTTCATTCAAACTTTGCACACTTAGTACTTATAAATCAAGTTAAAAAAATATTAAGTTTGAATACAATCGAGTGGTTTATTTCAATGCTATTGCTTGTTGCATACAAATTTTCTAAATTTCAACGTCGTATTAAAACAGTCTACCTATCTTATTCTTCTTGTTTCGAGGCCTACCTTGAACCACGCTTGTTCAACTGTTGGGCTTTCTGCCGGTGTAACTCATTTCTCTCTTCTGTTCAGGGGGTACCTGTCCTTCGGGTTTTTTTCCTGAAATCCACGAACTTCCTTCAGGGTGTGTCTCACAGACTGTGTGTTTTGGAGATCTGTTATTCCCAGTTCTTTAATATCCTTCTCGGTTTCAGTCAACCTAGTGGTACGAATCTTCTTATTTTGCCAGAAGGTAAAGAGACGGTTGGTTTGTCGGTTTGGAGGCAATCTTGCAAGGTGGCCATATAAATCTACCCTTATTTTCCTTGCACAGTCAGGTTCTCAGTTGTTGTTCGTAGCTCATTCGTTCGTAGTTCAGAGTTATGTCGTCTTCGGAATTCTCCATCTTCATTTACCGGACCTAGGATCAGTAGTGTATTGGTAAAATAAGAAGTGAGGGAACGCATGGTGAGAGCTCAAAAATAGTCCGCGACTTTCCACATGCAGCTTCCTGAAAGTTTTTCGGAGATTATCTTATTTTAAGCAAACTATTGTTTTCCTTGTAAGTTTTTTATTATTAGGGTTCCGTACCGAAAACGGAATCCTTATAGGATCACTTTGTTGTCTGTCTGTCTGTCAAGACCATTTTTCTCAGGAACGCGTAGAGGTAAGAAGTTGAAATTTGTATCAAATACTCGGGTCTGCACTCTTTCAGCTGTGAAAAAATCAAACTTGTAAGTCAACGCGATCAAAAGATATGACCGTTTATGTCGCATATTTTGCGATTTCACAAGGGAATCAAAACCTATAGGGTACTTCCCGTTGACCTAGAATCATAAAATTTGACAAGAAGCGGTGTCTTACAGCACATGTAAAGGGAAAAATCTGAAAACCGTAAATATGTAATTTAATTACAAGAAAAATGCGAATTTACTATTAGAAACTTATCAAAATACACTAATGAGTTGCGTGGTATTGTCAGGAACCAGAAGCATATGGGTTGCATACTGTTAGGTCCTCCTAAAGATACCTTACTTACAAGTTTGTACGGAACCCTCGGTGCGCGAGTCACAACTTGCACTTGGCCGTTTTTTTTTTATACATACTACATAAAATATTAACAAACAAAACAAAACAAACAAGAATAAGAAATTTGAAAAAAGATAGAAATAAGAATCTTAAATATATTATTTTTATGTAGTACACTTATAGTGCACCAAAAACTCTACAAAAAACAAAATTTTCTTCTACAAAAACTCTCAAATAGGATCACACACAATTTCATTTTCCCCTGCTGTTTTAGTTTGCTGGTCCGTAGCGGATCGATGAGATCGCAATCAGGTTTTTACGTATAAAATTGGATTCCAAAATTCCAAGGGTGGTCCATGAAGTTTTATAAACAATAAATTTGCAACATGATCAATTAAAATGCGTGATTTTTTTCCGTTACAACTAAATTCATGCTGCTGAAACCACGCTCGCCTTCTGAAGAACTGCAAGCTATAATTTTAGAATATTTTTTTAACATTTCCAAATCGTCGGGAATGTTACGACCACCACAAGCCAAGTAATCTCTAAAGGCATTTAAAATTTTCCCTAAAGGTAAATTAAAACATTGGCAGAGAGATTCTACTTCTTTTACTTCAAATTCCATATTAATTGCAGATGGCCATTCGGTTGGTTCAAGAATTCGCAATTCTTTAACAATGTTGGAAGTCAAAATGCCGTCTGAACCTGAACAATTTGCAGATGTAGTGTTTAGCCTATTCCTCATACTATTAATAAAACTAATTAAGAATTGATTTCTGTGAATCAATTTTGAATCCATTTTATTATCCTTTAACGAAATTGAAGATAATTGCAGTATTTCAGAAGCAGAAACTACTTCCAACGACTTTTTTCCTTTCTGAGGTGTTCTTTTAAATATTCTAAATAAGTGATTGTGCGGCGAATCAATTTATTGAAGTTTCTCTTTTTTGCAATGCTTCTGAAAGAATAGATAGCTCGAATAGAACATCACACATTAAGGCCAAATCTTGAATAAATTGTTTCGATGATATTCTTTTATATAATCCATTGAACACGGATTGTTCCGTTTTTGTGCGGTTGTTGTCTTTACTCGCATTTTCGAAATGATGGCATAAGGTGACCAATTCTGCCAAACTGCTGATACAGTCCTAAAGGAGCTGGCCATCCATCTGGCGTTAAATATACGTCCAATACGTTTAAGTTCTACACCGAGAGCAGTTGCGCATGTTTCAATTTCTCTTTGATTTTTCGGAGATTGACTATATAAGGAGTATCACTTGTCTATAAATATTTGAAAATGATTAAGAGCATTAACCTCAGAAATAGAATCTCGTACCGACAATTCGAGCCTATGGTTTAGACAATGCCATGTAATTAGATTCGGATATTTCTGTGTAAGTCTTGTTCCAACTCCAGATTTTCTTCCTGACATAACACTGGCCCCATCGCTTGTAAATGAAATTAAATGGTGTTTTAAATAATTATCATCAAAACCATTTTTCAAAACCAACATTTTAGAGAGAACCTCTGTTATGGTGTTAGCTGTTTAATCCTGCAATTCAATTAAATCAAGAAACAAGAAATGAGGATCTTTGATTTTATCGGTTTCGCATTTTAAATAAATAATAAGACCAGACTTTTTACTTAAAGTGGTAGATTCATCTATGATAATAGATAAGTTTCCCTGAACTTTTACTATTTGTTGACAAATTTTGGATTTCATTTGAATTCCAATATGATCAATTATTTCTGTAGCACTGAATCTAGATCGTAATTCATTTCTTGAAGTTTTAATAAATGAAAATGATCAGAATAGGGACGATCATGTTTAGAAATATAATAAGCAGTTCTAAAAACCTTACTGGTGCTACAAATTTCAGAATCTTTCAACTTATCTACTATAATTTTAAGCTTTTGCTTGTCTGATTCTTTTAAGATTCGCTCAGCTGTTGTATGTAAAAACTTTTACAATGTATGTACATTTTTTTCGTAAAGAAGTTAGTTGTGCGGTTTTATCCTTTCCATAAGCTGATACCTGAGGTCCTAAATTTTGAATAGCCGAGCAACTCGACATCCGACATCCAAATTTTCCGGAATCGCATTATTTCGCATTAACCAAGCATATTTTTCTTTCTTTTCGAACCACATATCTGCAGTCCAAATACTCAGCCAATTTATTAATGGGGATTCTGCTTCTTTTTGAACATTTTCTATTGATGTTAATGGAATATCCATTTGTTTTTCCTTAGTTTCCAGCACTTTTTCACATTTTCTCCTTGTTGCATTTTAAGTATTTTTCCAAAGAAACTGTCCAAAGCGGGTTGTTTACCTATTTTGCTCATTTTAAATTTTTAATATAAAATTTATTTTGGTTGTAGATTTTTCGAAATATTACTGCAATAATAAAAATTAATATGCATTATATTTAATCCATTAAAAAATAATTCAAATACCTTATAATTTATAATGGAAATAGAAACTACCAAACTACCAACAGACCACTACAACAAACTACCCACTACAACAAACTACCCAAAACAACATTGGCGTTATACACAATAACACAATCTAAACAACAACGTTACTGGCACAGATTAACTGGTTACTGGCGCAATTCGCAATGTAATATTCATGGGCGGGATTCGAACTTCCGCAGACTTGCACATTCGCACTATTGTTGAAGTTTATAGTTTAGTAGTATGGTATGAAGAATAGGCAACACACAACACATGATGTTTATTTTATTTAAAAGGGAAAAAGAAACAAGACACAAAAAGCAAGATAAATCCTCCATTAATTAACAAATTAAATGTTTTTGCAAATTCGCCAATGTTAAATATATTTTTCATTTGAAATTAAAAAAAATAATACTACTAAAAAAAGTACCGGAACGCGTTCCGTTTGTGAAAAAAGGAGCCGGAACGTCGTTCCGCCACGTTCCCCCCCCAATACACCACTGCCTAGGATCTTCCTGAGAATTCTCCTCTTTCTCACTTCCAATTTCTCTACCAGACCTCTTCGGTTTAAGGAAACACACTCCATGGAATACAGGGCTTCTAGTCGTAACACTGGTGTGTATTGCTTAAGTTTCTGGTTGCGCGACAGGCAATGCTTGTTTTAACTTGTTTGTAACAAAGGTGACGACCACCTTGCGGTTTCTCATCTTGGAGTATGCAAGTACAGTTTTAAGATTGAGGATCTTTTCAACACAGGATCGGGTCTTCCTGAAGCCTCCCTGATATTCCCCAGTTGACTATCCAGCTGATTTTCTGCCCTTGTTTGTAATGCCTTGGAGAGAATCGTTTATGTTACCGGGACGAGAGAAATTCCACGGTAGTTGTCTAGATCAGTAAAATCTCCCTTTTTGCGAAGCGGATGGACCAGAGCCGATTTCCAATCAGGCTGTAATTTCTCTCTTTCCCAGATGTCCTGGATGATCTCGGTTAGCTTACCCACGGCATTGCTTCCAGTATCTTTCTACAGTTCAGCAACGATAGAAACCTCTCCAGCTGCCCTATTATTCTTAAGAAGTTGAATAATGTGGCCAACTTCTACCAATGAAGGGGGCAGCGAGGCCGGGTTTGGTGTGGTTTGTTGATAGTCGAAGTCTTTACTGGGTGAATCACAGTTGAGTAGATTTTTAAAGTAATGATCCAAAAGGTGGCAGTTGTCCTTGTCGTTAAAATCCAGTTTGCCTTGTGAGTCTCTGAAGCGTAGGCTTGGCCGAGCGTATTTTCTGAGTGTCTGCTTGAAGGTTCCAAAGAAATCTCTGGAGTTTTTCGTAGCAAAGCACTCTTAGATTTGGGTTAGTTGGTTTTGTGTGAAGGTCCGTTTGGTTCCTCGAATTATCTTGGCTATAAGCTTTCTTTGTTCCAAAAATGTATGCCAATTTTTTCTTGGTCTTGTTAGAATTTCACTTCACCCAGGCTGTCTGTCTTTGGGCAATTGCATTGTCACAGCCTTACCACAGATGCTTCCATCATTTAGCGAGGGGGATGAGCTCATTGGCCTCCATAACAAGAGTCTCCTTCAGTTGGTCCCAGCTGTTTAGATCTGTGTTGTTCAGTCTCTGGCTTACTTCTTGACTATTCTTAAATCGCTCTACGTCAAATCTTACTATTTTAGAGGTTCTGTGTAACCTATTGTTTCTAGGTTAGAGTCTTATTTTGATCTTTGAGAATTAGCGATCTAAGTCCAGGCTGGCGCTTCTTAGCACCTTCACGTTTTGTATTTCCTTTTGCGATTTTGGTGTAATGGCCACATGATCTATCTGGAATTCACCCAGGTTGGTATTAGGTAAAATTCAACTCTTCTGCTTCCTTGGCGAGTGTTTGAAGGCTGTAGACTTCATGAGCAACCTAAAAGTCCTACACCGAGCCACCAAAGTCTACCTAGTCTATTGTTTGAAACAATATTAATAAATTATACTTTAAAATATTAAGGTAAAATCTAAAACTAATTCCGCTACTTTTATTCCATTTTAAGATATCGCTATGAATATAACTAGTGTTTTTAGGTGTTGAAAATTCTTAAGTTTTTTAAGATTTCTTGACTTATTGTAAAATAAATTGCATAATAATTTATATTACAATAAGTAAAAATCGAAAGGATGTCGTTTTTAAGCAAACCAGATTTTTTTCAACCAATTATCAACCAATGTTGGTCCAGAGGATAAGCCCTTAAAACATTGGTCAGCTTCCTGAAATATGTCTAATCTATGTAAAGAACCAGTGTGGTTCTCTTCGGATCAGCATGACTGCTGCATGACAATCGTCTACGTTTAAGCCTCTGTTTAAGTAGAGGAAGTATTTTTGCTATTTCTTTTGTTCCTAGGAATTCTGTGGGATCCCAAACCAGAATCTTGGCCGTATGGACAATATTGTCCTCTTCGAAGGTCCAAGTTCAGCCACCCGCTTCAGGAGCCAGCCCTTTGATATCTCGTCGGCACAAGTAACGTAAACTACGCCTTTGTCGATGGATCTCTTGATAAAGTGAGAACCTGTGCCTAGTTCACAGCTCCAGATCTCCTTCGATAAGTTTAGTTGCTTAAGTTTACCCTACTCTTCTGTTACCTTTTCCGCATGATACTTCTGAGGAACAATAGCCATTATGGTAGCAGATAGAGCGCCGCTATAGAACTATCCAATTCTGCTCTGTGATTTAGTACTACGATGTGTCCAGAAGCGATCCAATGTCCAGAAGCGATCGCCCCATTTTTAACCTCTTGGTCTTGCGAGGTTGAGTGTAGCTCCGCCTTGGTGGCGGAGTATTACTCTCAGACCTCAGTATTTTTTTGACGACACTATCGAACCCCCTTCTGACCTTGGCACTTATACTGGTTCGTCTTTCCACATGCAGTTGCGGCTTAAGTTTGGCTCTAATAGCCTCTTAAATTATCTTCCTGCGTTTGGCCCTAGTTGCTCTTTTTCGTGTTTTTGTTAACCCCCCCCCCCCCCCCCCCCCCAGTTTTTGCATAATAGAGGCAACATGGTTTCTGGCATCATCTTCCGTGGGTCTAGTGGATGATCTACTTCCTCTCTGATGTAATACCCCAAGAGAAAGGGACCTGTCACTGAGGCTGCGAACCTCAGCAAATTTCCTACTGTCATCCCGGAAATTAAGCCAGGAATGTTGGCCCTGCTCTTAGATGCCCTGTAGGTGGTTTTGTCGGTTTCCATTTTTGATCGTACTAGTAGCTAGAGAAACAAGATCGTCCCGCATCTGTTGAGCCCCGCATGCAGGAGTAATAAGACAATACTTACCGGGAGGGCATCCTGCTTCCCGGGTGCATAATTAACTACAATGAATTTCTCAATGCCATTCTACCATAACCACGGTAGTGGTAGAGCTGGGATTAGGGTTTCGAGGCGGAAGAGACAGATAAAAAGAATACTTTTGGGTCTGAAGTTGGTAAGAGCTTCGCCTTGACTGGATAGAATAAGAAGATTAAGTGAAGATCTGCCGTAAGTCAGGAGGAGTTAGACGACAGATCACCAGCTGAGATTAGTCAGTTTTCTAGAAAAAACAAGCTGTTTTGCTAGAAAAATGTTTTGCCAGTTGCGAACCCCTCGGGTTCGGGTTCAAGTTCTCAATTGTTCGGCATCCATGGTTCGTTTCGACACAAGTAGCCCGACCTGTGCTCTTCGCGTCAGAGCCATCCAAAGGGCTAAACAGAACTAAGTCTCCGCACCACGACAAGGTGAGTGACTTCCACTAGCGTGGGAGGCAAAAAATCGAGAAGTTTGACAACCTTTTTCTATTTTGTTGAAAAACAGAACTTTCGGAATTTTGGCCGAAACATTTTCCAAAACAGTCTGATCAGTAAAATTGAATAAACCTTATTCTGGGTTATTCTAAATTAAATTAAAATTAATAGTATATTGTGCAGCAAATGCGGTAAGTTGTCAATTGCTCACGAGAGCGAAATTGGGCGCGCGAACGAAGTGAGTGCGCTCATTCTCTCGAGAGGGCAATTGACAATACCGCACAAGTTGCAGATAGTATTTGTTATTACTCATGGACCTATCTTACAAGTTTGGGATCCAGGGGCCATAAAAATATATTAAAAAATGAAGAATATGCTTTTTCAATTGTCTGCGGTGGTGTGGATTCGTCATAAGATATCTCATTAGTATCCGGTATCGCCATTTACACTCATTTTAAAACGATTTTTTAAATTTTTATTTTATATTGATAATAAGTGACGTGAAGCTGACAGAAAGTCACTCTCGCGTCACTCTTTTTAATATTGAGGTTTTGATTGCGTTTATATTATTTATTCAATTGTTTTTCTTAATGTAATGGATTTTTATTGAATATTTTCGTGCGTTATCCAAGTTGTTTCATAATAATTGAATCGACAAAAACAGTCGCACTAAAAACGGGCGCCAAGATAGTACTTATCTTTACTTATACTACCCCTTACTTATACTTGCAGTTGCCACGAGAAAAATTCTTCAAATTTTCTAGAAAACGAATCCATCAATTCTAGAGAGAATCGTAACTTCCATCTGCATTTTCTTGAGCCCGTGAGCCGGATCCACCCTTCAACTTGATTGTATCTCACCTAACCTAACCTGACCAGGCAAGTGCACAGATAGACAAAACGACACAGACCAGACTCGACAGACAAAACTAGATATACAGGACTAGACAGGCGAGACTGGACAAAGTGGAGAAGGCAGACCAGACTAGACAGTCAAGACTAGACGCATGGGATAGACGCTTGGGATAGCATGGGATAGAGTAGACACACAGGACTGGACATACAAGACTAGGCAGACAAGAATAGATAGACACGAATAAACAGACAAGACTATACTAGAAACTTGACTGACAACTCTCGGCAAACAAGACTAGACAGACAAAATTAAACCGAAAGGACTATATAGTCAAGAGTAGATAACCCGATTAATTAGACAAAACTAGACACACAACACAAGACTAATAACTTTAGATAGAGAGGACTGCACAAACTATATGAGATCGACAAGATTAAAAAACAAGACTAGATATACATAAAATTAGACAGTCAGGAGCAGACAGGCATAACTAACAAACAAGGTTTATGAGATAGACAACACTACTCAAACAAGACTAGACCCAATACTTGACAGACCTTATTACACAGGCCATATTGGACAAACATGACTAAATATACAAGACTAGACAGACAACACAAAACACACAAGACTAGACAGACAAGATAAGATAGACCATACTAAAGATACAAGACTATACAGTTAGTATTGGACGCACCACACTCTACAGGCAAAACTAGAGAGACGATCCTAGAAATAAAAAAAACTAGAGAGGCAAAACCTAATACATGAGGCTAATAATGACTACTTGACTACTCAAGTCATAGGCGATAAACGAAACTCGACAAACTTGTCTACTTTATAACGCTTGAAATATTTTAAACATAGTTTGATAGATCTGTAGAATGTAGTATACAAGGTAGAGGTTCTATGTTAAAACTAATCCTATTGATTTAGAGAGATAATATTTTTGATAACAAAATGGAATGGACTAGATTCCGCATTGAAAAGTGTCGCAGAAGGTGTTAAATTAAAAGTATGGATTTAAACTGACTAATAGCGAAATGTAGCCCGATTATATAAATATATTCAACCAGTTCGTAGCTCTATAATATTCTTATTAAGTTTACAAAGCAAATCTCATGTAGAAACTACTTCCCTTGCTAATACCACACAGGATATTGAATTATTTTGTACAAATATCTGTTGTATCTCTACTCTAAAAGTTATAAAGACGTTTGCAACATACTTTGTGGAATAACAGTCTAAAAAGTCTTGAAAGAGTCCGTTTTCATAAGAGTCCGATAGAGTTGTTTTGGGACCTCTTATCCACATTATCTATTTACATTAATACTTATCTGACAGTATACATACTGTACAACAATAAGTTATAGTGCACAGGTTCTTAAACTGGGGTCCGCGGACCCCTGGGTTCCGCGTAATTATTGCTGGGGGTCCGCGAGTTACCTGGAGATGGCTGGAAACAGTTCCAGAAGACGATATGTTATACACTTCTTATCACTCATGCACAATAGTACTATCTTGGTGCACGTTTTTCAGTGCGATATATGTTACTATTACTGGTATTACCACATAACCTGGGTAACGCACGCAAATATTCAATATTGCTAGGTTACATTAAAGTAAACAAATAAATAAAAATAAAATGAATACAATCAAGACTTCGATATTAAAAAAGTGATGATGAAAAAGTGTCAGATTTTTTTTATTTCTGATTTAATTTTTTTATGACACCTGGATCACAAATTGTGTTGTAAGATGCACCCCTTCTCATGAGTGATAAAATGAGTGATAGAAATAATTTCCCTCTCGAGCGAATGCGCGCACTCCTTCATTTGTGCGCACATTTTCCCTCTCGGGTAATATTGACAATCTTTCACCCTAGTAACAAAATACTACTATTTTAATTCTTTTTGCTACTATTTCTATTATCTGATGTTTTATTCTATATCCTAATAACAGTGTGTCCTAATAAAAATAACCATTTCTTAGAATATCCAGAGATACACTTTTCACAATATTTATTATAAATTGGTAAAACCATACAACATTATAGATAATCAGATAAACTTAATAAAGACGGAACAAAGCTTGAATATATAAATATACTCAACCTTTCCGGAACTCTATAATACTAATGAGTCTTTTTAGGACTACCAAAAACAAATCTCGTATGAAATTTGTCAGTTATTCTATAGCTTTCAGTCCACCTTCGTGGCACTCAACAAAAACCATAAAAATAACATTGATTTTTAAGATCATGTCTTTCCAATACCTTGAGTGGATAGCCATCTGTGGACGCGTTTCGAGATTTATCTCTCATCAGCACAGCTTTGCTTCCATGAACAATATTTTGTAAATCACTCACTTGAAATCCCATGTGTTGATTAGGGTTAGATGTTTTTAATTTTGACATTTTGTGAGAGAGACATGAACTTAGCAGGTTATTGATATAAGTGATAAATTTTGAATTGGTAAAACCATACAACATTATAGAGGTAGTGTAGAGTTCCGGAAAGGTTGAGTATATTTATATATTCAAGCTTTGTTCCGTCTTTATTAAGTTTATCTGATTAGCTATAATGTTGTATGGTTTTACCAATTCAAAATTTATCATTTATATCAATAACCTGCTAAGTTCCTGCTAAATTGTTGGGAAAAGGGGTCCTCAGACTACATAAGTTAAAGATATTATAGAGAGTATACTAAATTATAGAGAGTAATTGTGAAACTGATATTTATTTTATAAAATAATCCTAAATATTGTAAACTTCGTTAGTTTTCAACAAACATTTCTTTGCAATTTTACGGATCGTTTTATTGTATACTTTTAATTTTGAAATATTTGGGTAAGAATATTAGTGTACGTGCCGACAAATAAACCTACATTTTAGATACATCATTATCAAGTTTACTGCCTTCGATTTTCTTCTCAATTACCTCCATTCGAATAATCCGCTAGAATTATTAAGTGCCTTAACTTTGCTTCGAACTTTATATATACGTTGAGCCGAAACTAAACGAAAAAAATAACATTTTTCTTGCCAAAACATTTCATATACATAAATCACCCAGATAAATCAAACTTTTTCTATAGCTTAAGGAAATAGAAAAAATGTTACTATAAATGACTATATGGATAACAATATATAGAGGAGATTGGATGGAGCAATGTGATATCGGATAGATCCAAGGTCTAAATTAACAGGGCAATTATTAACAGAAGCAGAAAAGTTGAGGTTAGCTTTTGTCACTGTCTAGTTTTATCTAAACGAGATTCATTGAAGAAGGCATGAGATTAGATATACCCAAGTTAAAGAATATATTGACTGCATTTATCACAATAATTATTATATCTAGTTCTTAGTGTCTAGTTTTATCTGCCTAGACACAATTAAAGAAAGTTTTAATTAGTTGTGTTAAGGCATACATTTACTTTACAGTGATTATGCGAAAGTTTTCTGGTAATTAATAAATATGTGTGCCTTTAAACGTTTTGCATTTACAATTATCTGCCACTTTGTTATGTAATGAAAGTGCTTAATTAGCAATTTAAATTTCGAGATTATAAGCAAGCAGAGGAGCAATTTATCATTAATACCTAGTAAGCAGAAATATAAATTCGAATAGAACTGTCTAGACAGCAAGTATTAAATTCAAAAACGAAATTGAAGGTCTGTTAAGATTTATTTTCCAAAAAAAATTTCTATCTGTAGTTTGAACTCCCCAAATTTCTCTATTATTTTAACATAAGTTTGTTCTTGAATTATGAGCTTATAAGAGCTTTACATAAACTGGCAGCAATATTTCCTCAATGTTATATCCAGCAATTATATTTAAAATGTTCCTGCAAATGGCAAATTAAAGACTCAACAGAGTTTGCAGACACGGACAAGACTACATAGAAGACAGAAAAATCAGTAAAGACTAGACAGACAAACCAAACAGACAAGTCTGGATCCACAAGACAAGACAGATGAGACTAGGCAGACGAGACAAGACATACAAGACTAGACAGATAAGAGTACGCAGACTAGACATATCACATTAGAACTAGACAGACAAGACTAGATAGACAAGTTTAGGCAAACAAGACTAGACAAGCACAAAGATACTGGCTCATCAATACTAATTATATGTTAGAATTGTTTTATATTTAAGTTTTAGTTTATGTTATGTTGTATCATGTCAGACCTGGGAAAAAGTTAAATAGCCGAGAGGGATTAATAAGTATTTATATAAAAATTTAGTTTTTTCAGCTTCTGTTTTTTGTCATCTTGATAAAAGTGCATTATTAGTAGGTCTAATTAAAAATGTTCCCTTTTACAGCTTTTTTTTGTACTAAAGCTGTCTCTTTCACATAAAGTAAAATGAAGAGGAAAAAACTCCGGAGTGTTTATATACTGATGCGAATGTGTTAAAAGACGTGAAACGTATTGCCCGGCGGCTGCTACCTCTCTTCTCCATGTTTTATAGCCCTTGCCGAGGACGGGAGAAAGAGAGGAGATTGGATGAAATGTTAGTCTGCTCCGTGCGATTATTTATTACCTCACCTACATTATTCAAATTTGTTATTTACGGCCACGCGGTCATAACTGCTTAATGAGATTTATTAGCGAAGATTAGCAAAACCAAGCCCCGTCACTATTTTTGATTTTAATATATGAGACGTGTTTTACTATACAAAAGAGAGAATTATGTTCTAAAAATGAACGTACGAAAAGAGATTTATATAGCAAATAATATATGCTTGCATTTTATTAAATGTTTATAGATTATATTTTTGAAACTCCTTTTAAAACGATATTTGTTTATAAAGATGACTTTTACTCAGTATTCTTACATTTTATAAAGAAAAAAAGTATGTAGATAGAAATAAATATCAAATATAATAATAAAAATGGCTAAAGATGGATAAAGAAGAAGATGTGGAGAAAGAAGTAAATTGAGATAAATGTTATGAAAGATAAATTGTTTATTAATTAAAGGTAAATTAAATATTTTAATAATGAAATATTTTGAATTTATGATAAAATTATGATGTTATATGAATATTTAAATTTCAAGCAACAAAATTGGAACGAAATTAAAGTTTCAATATGTTAAATGGATTTTATATCGGAAATATTTGTTCGTTTTATACAATTTTAATTTGACTTCGGAAATATTAGAGTTGTTTTATAACTATACATAATAATACTGCAGATAGTAATGCAATTGAAGCAATTTTGTTTTCAAATCTTTTTATATTCATAAGGTTTTTGAACAAATTTACTGAAAATTATATAGGGAATAACCGAGAAAAAAGAGAAACTATTTTTTCTTTTTCTTTCAAAATTAAAAAACTTCAAAATCGAGATTTATTGCTTTCAATATTAATCATTTTCCTTTTTAAATCCCATTCTTTGAAATTAAGTTATTTTCAACATGATATCATTAAAACATATATATATATATATATATATATATATATATATATATATATATATATATATATATATATATACATATATATATATATATATATATATATATATATATATATATATATATATATATATATATATATATATATGTGTGTGTGTTGTGTTGTTTTCTCGGGGATTCCGCGTTGATGCTGAAGTTGGCTCTGAAAAGAACCGGATTCTCGACGTTTCGGCGAACTAACATTCGCCATTCTCAAGAATTATATGCGTCCGTGCGGGTCAACCGTTAGACGCATACTGAGAGCTCGTTCGTGCGATGCGACTACTTATAGCTGTCTGGCTTCGGGTCATGCGCGTTGTGTGCAGTGCTTCGGTTCGGTTGTTTGTTTGTCTTGTTGGTCGTACATGAGTCTGGGGTGTCTGGGATTGCATTTTGAGGGTGGATATGATCGGTCGCCATGCTGGGGGCAGTCTCAAGGAATCGTCTCTCGTGTTCATGCAGTAGTCTCGTTTTTCTATCTCTATGGCTTCTCTGTATACTCGTGACATTTCGTGGCTAATCTGTGCAACAGTCCTTGAATTTCTAAAGTCCATCCAGTGACCGGTGTTTGTGTGTTGGACAAGTGCCGATGAAACTTTGTCTCTGTGTCTGATTGAAACTACATGTTCTTGAATCCTAGCAGATATTTTTCTATTGGTACGTCCAATGTAGGTTCGTTTACATGTTCCGCAAGGTATTTCGTAAATTCCATGGGATTCTAACGGGACGGTGTCTTTAACGCTGCGTAGCATGGAGGATATTTTCTGGTTAGGTTTGAAAATGGTGTCGATGTTGTGTCTTTTAAGTATTCTGGCGATTTTGTCAGTTGATCCATGAACATATGGTAGGTATGCTGTGCTAACGGGTTTCTGGCGTTCTTCAGTTCTTTGGCTACTGATATTAAGCTGTTTGGATATCCATTTGAAGAAAGAGCTTCTCGTAAGTTCCTCAATTTTTTCGGTAAGTTAAGCTGGTCGGCTAGTCTTTTGGATCGGGTGGTAAGAGTGTTGACTACAGATGCTAGTTGTTTGGGATGATGGTGCGAAGAAGCGTTCAGATATCTGTCTGTGTGGGTTGGTTTCCGGTACACAGTGTGGCTCAAAGTGCCGTCAGGTTTCTTTTTTGGTTAGTAACGCGAGTTGTTGCCATAGTAACTACAAACAGAAATCGTTTAATAATCAAACTCCATTTGATTTACATTGAACATTGAGATGGACACTTTTACAAACGATTATAACAATGGTATTCCTTACTGACAATAATTTACTTTTTAATGTGTACATTTTGGTGTTCTAGGTTTACATAGATGAATTAAATTTTCTATGGAAAACTTATTATTTCGTGATTTTTTTATTTGCCAAGTTAATATTAGTTTACTTTGAATTACATAAAAACTCAGAAAATTCGTATTTAACTGAGCGAAGTTTTGAAAAATGTCTATAATTAAGTTTGTAGAGAATTAAATTTCCAATAACAGACCTTATTACGTGGTGATTGTTACATTGTTAATTTCGTGATAACCAGTTTTGAACCTAAACTGAATTTCCAAATTTTTCCCAACGTCCCTATCCATGGCAAATCGGTGCAAGTTCCTGTCCACAAACTGCTTAACGTCGTCGACCCATCTCTTTTGGTGCCTTGCGATATTTCTTTTTGTTAATCGTGGCCATCATTTTACTAGACGTATTGTCCACTTATTTGTATCCTGCCCTGCCACGTCCATGCCATGTCCAGTCAACCTGTCCAAACATCCTGTATTCTGTCCAACCAAACGCCGTTTAAGTTCAGCTACAAGTTCAATGATGATGTCTTCGTTCTCCTCCTAATTTATGTATTGCGTATTTTTTCTCGGCGGCTAATGTTACCTATCCAAGCATATTCCTTTCCATTGTTCTTTGTGTTGTTCCAAGGCGTTCAGCATTTTTCTGTTTTAGGCTTGTCGCACACTGGATTCGCTCAGCTCAGCCTTTCAGAAAAGAAAAATATAGAACCTGTGTATATAAATAGAAACGCATATACTTCGTCCGCTCAGCTCAGCTCCGTTCCGCTCCCCTTCGCTCCGTATCCTCTGTTTATCAAGAATACTAGTCCGGAGGTCAGATGCTGGCGGATTGTTCACGCAGGCGTAACACTAACGTTTTCATATTTGAGCTAAGGCATATATGCAACCAGGATATCAGCACATATTTAGTCCTACACATAAACTAACAAGTTGTCAAAGGGTTCCGTGGGAGAGGATTAAGTGTGTGGAAAAGTGACTTAGCTGAGCGTATGCAATATGTGAAAAAATGACGGAGCGGACCCGATCGGACCTGATGTGAACTGAGCGGAGCGCATTCAGTGTGCGACAAACCTTAGTTTCTAGTCCATATTTGGCTACGGACAAGATGCACACATCACTGACTTCTCTTTTGAGACTTATAGGGACGTTTCGATCTTTAAGAATATGTACTAACTTCCCATAGCTCACATCAGTCGTACTCTTCTGATTATCTCAGAAGTTTGATTCTTCTTGCCCAATATAAATAATCAACCTATAGTCGGACCGGCGAGAGAATGCAGCTGTACTGCGCCGAGATATGAGAGGCGAGGGACACGCCGAACTGTGCGCGCCAAATTCTGTCCTTACAAGTCCTTTATTGAATGCATTTCTACTTACATTTTTACTTTTTACTTACCGAATAGATTATTTTCAAACAGAAACACTTATATAGTTTGAGTAAAGAAACATGCGCTAGTTACGGTTTTCAAACACGTGCGGACAACTAAACACCGCGCGCTCGGAATAATGTGGGAGTATGCGCGGAACAATGCTAAACTCGTTGAGACGAGATGCATTCTTTCGCCGGCCCGAGTATAGATACACGTATTCTTCTACGGTGTTTCACTTATGCCTATTGTTATATGTGAGTCGTCCCTATTCATAATCTTAGTCTTAGAAAGATTCATATTTAGTATTACCCGCAGGTACGCTTCATGGTGTCCTCTAATCATACGCTCATCTAATCGTAGTTCATTTGGATTTAACTCAATTTCATCGGAAAAGCGTAAATGTATTATGTATACACCGTCTACATATCGGTGTTTAATAATCTATTAACATATCTTCAAAGGACAAAGTAAAAAAATGAGTAATTAGTATCCTCTTGCCGAATGTCTCTGTTGATTAGTTTTCCATCTGTTACTCGTCCTCGTCAATTGAAATCTGTAGTGTTACATTTTCATAGATGTATATTATGAGGTTATAGTATCTTGTATCTATTATAACGGTTTCTATTGCAGTTATGAACGCCCATGTTTCTACGAATCATCGATTTGTGATAGTCTATGAATGCCAAATGAAGGGAAATTTTGTATTCCGCACTTTTCTCGAATAGATTGTAAATTGTCTGCAGGTGGTCTATTGTTCCAGAACCTTTTCGGAAACTAACCTGCTCGACTGGTCTATAAAAGTCGCATTTCGGTCCTTGTCAGACGGTTTGTATAATCCTTGTAAGTCATTTGTAAAGATGCGGCAGGAGACTTATTGCTCGATAGTTTTCCATATTGGTGGTATCGAGCAGAATAACTTCTGCGTTCTGTCATGCTTTGAGAATCTTTCCTTGGTACAGGCATTTATTAAAACGTATTTTGATTGCCTCTTCCAATACATCTCTAGCCACTTTAATCATTTCAATTGTTGTTTGATAGAAAATAAATGAGCACCACTATCTTAGAACTTATACAACTCTTCATCATTTTTTGTCTATTTATAATAAATTTATAGCATATCGAAAATGAAAAATGTTTCTATTTGGAGAGGAATAAGGAAAGGAAGAAAATACGAACCGAGAATAAAAAAGGAAAACTTTCCTCCGTATGATTAACTAGCGGTAATATTTCCACTTTATTTTATGGCTTTGCCTTAGTAGTATTTTAATAAATGCGTTGCGTATAAAAAACCGACCGGCAGAATACGCAGTGGCTTCTTTTACAATTACAAATTACAAAGACGGAGCCTCAATTACTTGTATATAGTAAGAAAAGTAACAAACGGGACTGGGAGTAATTACGTTTATAAATCTCCAATTTACCGGGAAAATGGGGGAGAAGGAATTTTGCAATAATTCATTTCTATATATTAACTAAGGATAATATATTTTTGGGAGAACAGTTACAACAACAAGGCGAAGCTTCCTTAGGCTAAATTCCTCATATTTTTTTTAAATACAAACAAGATACGGACTTATCCCCTAATTTCCTCCACCTTACGTTTTTTGACTTAATTAATTTGTTAGATGTTTTGAGATCCCAAATCGAATTTCTGGTTTAACTTTTATAATTAGGTCTCCTCCTGCTCAGAGTAAACAAAATAAAATATCCTCTCTACCTCCCACTCTCTGCAAAAGCTTCACGAAAAAAAAACACCAAAAGAATATTACTTAATTAAATTATAATTATATTCACTAAACATTTTACAAATTATATTCATTTTTATAACAAACACATTTTTATAACAAAAAAAACAAAATGTCTAAGAACAAAAACAAATTAAAAGTTCAAGAATTTAATCTGTTCAGACTTACGTTGATATGGTTTTTTTCTGAGTAATATTGTCTGTCTAAACTTATTAGAGTTTCTAAATCATCTATTCCAGACCTTAATCTTTCCCTGCGGGAACCGGATAAAGCCGTAAAATATTTTTGTGTCCCGTATACAGGAACCGGATTAATTCGCAATATTATAATTATGATATAGACCAGGGATCACCAATTAGTTTCTACGGAGGTCCGCTTTTTAAAATAAAATTACCATCGCGGTCCACGTTTTGTTATTAAATGAAAAAAAAAATTCATATCAATGTGAAAAATGGCATTTTTTGCCTTTACCGAATAAATTGGTGCCAAGCTATTGTCATTAAATCCTTAAATGTTCATCAGTAAATCGAGATGTTCATCAGAAGTTCATCTTCGAAAATGCTGCTTCACAAATATATGTTGACCCAAACATAGTAAGAAGTTTCAAGGCTATTTTTTTAAATTTATTACCACACACGTGGTATGGGTATTTATTACCATTTTATCCAGAACTCTTCACAAGGAACTTCCGTATGTTTGTGTTTTAAAATGGTGTTCTCTAGGAAATCGATCATTTCAATCTGCAGAGTAGCTTTATTACTCCCGTAAACAATTGCGGCATCGTTGCGCCATTCACCATCAGCATGCAGAGAGTAAATGTTGCTGAGGATTCCGAAGACATTCTCAATTTTCAAATTATCAATCATATGTTTTCAAATTCCGATTTAAGATCCTTACTGAACGTGTTGTATTGACCGACGTTAATTTCGTTGTGTCTACTGATTATTTTATTTAGATTAGGCAAGTGCAGGGGCATTCATTATCAAGATCATTATAGAAAAGATCGAGTTTTCGCGAAAAGCTTTTTACTTCTGATTTGATCTCCCATATATGCTTTTCTTTGCCTTTAAGTTTAAGGTTCAAGTCATTAATATGTTTAAAAATATCCGTTAGGAAAGCAATGGAAGCTAGAAATTTTTGCTAAGAAAACTTTGGCATTTGCTGAAATCTGATGTCTTCACATGTTCTAAAATGCTGAACAATCTTTGTAAAACGCAGCCTTTGCTTAACCATCTCACATTATTATGCAACAGTAGATCGTCATATTGTGCATCAACTTCTTCAAGAAATGATTTCAATTCACGATGTTTCAGTGATGATTTTGCACGAAGGAAATTTACTATTTTAATCACCTCTTGCATAATACACACAAAAATATTATTAAGTTTGCAGCAAAGCAGAGTTTGGCGTATAGTGGTAGGAAATCAAATTTTCATCTCATTTTGCATTATCCTTTTGTCCACAAACTAGTTCTTTTTTAGTCTCAACCATTGCTGGCGCACTGTCAGTAGTTACTGTTAAAAGCTTTTTCTGGTCTAACAATAAATCATCTTTATCGAAATAATCCAACACCGCGTTGTTCATCGGGTCCTTCCTAATAAAGCAAAATCAACATCTCCTCGACAAAAGTTTCTCTCATTTGGTCTAGGAAACGTGCAAAAGTACAGTATAATCTTGATAATCCGGCGGTTAGTTAATCCGGTCTGGGAAAAGACGTGTCTTTTGTTATCGCTGTCCCGCGTCGGATATAAACCGCGCGCACAGCTAGACTCTTACTTAAACTCTGAAAACATGATTCACGATTCTGACAAAGCTCTACTCTACAATTCTACTATTGTATTTGTAATTTTTACAAGAGCTTTCCAACAAATGTGAAGATAACGCTGAGATAACTTGGCTCCAAGGGATAAACAAGGAAAATATTCATATCAAATTTCTGACAAAGAAATCCTCAGCCTAATTTGTCCCACGGATGACGATGGAGCTAACGATGACTTCGAACTGTAGCAAAGGGTGTCGGGTTTAACGCATTTAATGTTTGAAATGGACAGAAGAAAACGCAGTGATGCTGTGTTAGTACGGAAAAGGTTGCCAAACTGCGTTTCTGATAAGATATTAAAGGCAAAGAAACAAAAAGCGAATACACGTTTATCTATATAGATACATATTGTATTTTTCTAAAATACAATTGTACATAAAATATGTAAAATTGTTATTGTTTTGTTTAAATCTTGATTATCCTTATTTTTTATAATCCGGCGGTTGTCCGGATTATCGAGATTATACTGTAACCAGTTGTGCCTTATCAGTCACGTCGCATGATTCAATTGCCTTTTCACGTCACAATGATTTTCTTCTGACAAAACGTGTGTATTTCTTGTTTTAGTAGACGCAGGTAACGGAATCTGTCGAATAGTATCAATAATATCTTTTCTGTTCTGAAACAGAACATTGTCTGTCTCGACATAGCATTCAGCATCAGTAAATGGTTTCATATGCTTAGCAAGAGACCAAGAAACACGCAAAGAAGCCTCACAAGATTTTTCCTGGTCAGTCATTCAAGGACTCAGGATCTGGGTCGAAGATGCGTAGCTCGATAATAAACTCGCAATTTTAGATTTATGCAAGTTACTACCAAGGGGAAATTTTTCGACAAATGATTTATGTTTAGTATCATAATGTCGTTTAATACTCGAGCTTTTAATTAAAGCCACTGTTTGTTGACAAATCAAGCACATTCGTACTGCTCCAGCACTATTTGGCAGCGTAAAGCAATATAAATCAGTCCATTCAGACAAAAACTGTCTATTTGTGACTTCCGCCTTTCCTTTTTTCGGATCTATTTAAAAAAAAACTCGCAAATGTAAGCAGATAATTAAGCTCGTAATGTACCAACGAGCGAAACGTGGCTTGAAACGTGGTGCTGATGCCCTCGCGCCGCCCGCTAAGACGGCAGCAAATACAAAGCGCGGGATACATTTTATTAAGTTACGTACTCAGTAATACAGGTCCGCACAAAATAGGTCGGCGGCCCGGATTCCACCCGCCGTCCGCCATTTGGTGACCCCTGATATAGACTACTAAAAATGTTATAGACATCAAAACTTTTAGTTTTAACGTAAAGATTTTAGCGTAATCAATCTTTTTGGCACAAACTAAGTGAATCGTACCAATCCGCTTGCATAATTTCAATACAGCTATGTATGTATAACTACAGCACATCGCGTGAATCCGCACTCCCCTTGAAACACTGTACAGCGGACACGACTTGTAGAAAAGCGCGTCGTAGCAAAAAGGTTAAAGTAGTGAGCCGGTCCCTGGGACCCGTAGGGAGCCCTAGCCTACCCGCAAGAGGGGCGCGAAGAGTCGCAAATGTAACAAATAAATTATTATTGTTATATAAGTTTACCTGTTTAAATATCGAAATGCTTGTATTATAATTATGAAATTTCGATAATGTATTGAAACCTTGAAATGATCCTATTTTTGCAACTGTTATAAGCAGTTGCATATAGCAGTTGCAAAAATATAATCATTTCAACGTTAAAAAAAATATTATCATTAGCCTGTCGATTTCATCAAACATTTTAAACGTGCACCACAGCACAGGTGAACGTTATCACACTAAAAAGATTATGGGTGATACGCGGTTGAATAAATATATCACTCACGCTTTGCTGAGGAATTTATTTACAATTATATAATACACAAAAGATACGAACACATTATTAAGAAAATGGCGGAGCTGAACGTATTCGAACAACTTGGGTATAACTGGCACAAACTTGAACTATTTACTTGGGTGGGACTGATGTCTCGGAGACGTAGTATCCTTGACTTATGTTTATGCAGAGGTGCCAGTATTTACATTTCGTCCAGGCATCTGGTCCCTCCTCTGTGGGTGATTATAAAATGTTTAGTAATCTGCCCGAGGATTACACTATCCACCCTTATAAAATATTTTCGGAAATTTGTCCGAAAGTATTCGGGTAATTATTCTAATGCCCTCGTGAAACTATAAGTAAAAATGTTTCTTGATCTGCTCGAGGATTACACTATCGACCCTCATCAAATATTTTCAGAAATTGGTTCGAAAGTATTCGGGTAATTATTGTAATGCCCTCGTAACTAAAACAGGTTTGAACGGCCCGTTGCCGCTACATCACCCCCTTGCCAGTGATAATGCTACATAGAGTTTGTTCCGGCTGTTGTTGCTTGTTTATTGAAAGTTCGGTAAGTTTGCTTAGTTGTACACCTGCTTTTAGCCGATCGAGGAATCGTAGACGTCGTTGCTATTGAAGGCGTCCTAGTAGACGGTTGAAAACGTCATCGTAGACCTCATTTTTGCAAGTTTGTTGCAAGCCGTCTCCGTAGACGTCGTTTGTTCATAGGCGGTTTCCTATGCAAAACCAGATTGCACCTATCAGTCGCTGTTGCGGCGTGTATTCGTAGGCATCTGGCAGATGGTTCAAGTCGTTACCGTAGACGTTGTTTGTGGTTGCAGGCGCCCTGATAGGCGGTTGAAGATGACATCGTAGACGTTGTTTGTTGTTGCAGACGTCGTAGACGGTTGAATGAGTCATCGTAGACCTTGTTGTTGCAAGTTTGTTGCAAGGCATCTTCTTAGACGTCGTTTGCTGATGGGAGGTTTCCTATGCAAAACCACTTATCTTGCACTTATCAGTATGAGTCGATCTGGAAGATTAACAAGTCGATAGCTGCCTCGTAGACGCTAGAAGGCGTCGTCGTCGACGTTGTTCTTGCCGGCGTCCTCGTAGATGGTTGGTGTTGTTTAGTTTAGCGTGTAAGGTTTCCTTGGCACAGATGCAGGGTGTGGTTCAACGATGCAGATTAGAGGTGCATTTGGTTCCATATTTGAGTGTGTAAATTTATCTTTTCGATCACGACAGGGCCACCAATTTGTGGGTGACCGGATTCCTCTTGTCGATCACGTCGGGGTCAGCAATCGAGGCGTCCTGGTAGACAGTCCCTCCTCTAGGGACGATTATAAAATGTTTTGTAATCTGCCCGAGGATTACACTATCCACCCAAATAAAATATTTTCGGAATTTTTCCGAGAGTATTCGTGTAATTATTGTAATGCCCTCGTAAAACTAAAAAATAAAATGCTTCTTGATCTGCTCGAGGATTACACTATCGACCCTCATAATATATTTTCGGAAGTTTGTCCGGGTAATATTCGGGAAGTATTCGGGTAATTATTGTATTGTATTCGGTAATTATTGTAATTATTGTAACTAAAACTCGTAACTAAAATAGGTTTGAATGGCCCGTTGCCGCTGCAAGATAAATGAATGCAGCACATAAACATTACTTTTACGTATAAAACAAAGCAGTAAATTTGCCATTCATGGCGATGAATCTGTTGATGACAAAATTAATGCCAATTGTTCTTATTAAATATCAATATAATTCCCAGCTTCACGAAGAAATCTGTCTGGTACTAGCGAAGGTTTTTATATTTTTGAAACTGTAATAGTATATTAAAGCACAAGTTCAGTAAGCGCGATTTTACAGCACGCGTCCAAGTTTGCAAAACGACGAATTTTCGAACGAGGAGTTTTCTAACGGACAAGTGCTGGAAAACGCCTTACGAACGAGTTTTTTATAGTATTTTTTCTATTTTGCGTCTGTAATGGACTCATTACAGCACTCATATGCGTGCGGTAATGGCTCGCCGAGTGCTGTAATATTTTTAGTTAGTTAATTTATTCAAAGTTGGCACAGAAATTCAGAGCCGTCAGTGATGTCAAATTTTCGGCGAGATAGTTTTGAGGTTATGTGATGTGTGGAATCACAAGAAAAATTTGCTCATTGAAATTATGTATTTTTTGAATGGTATAAAGTTTATATAGAGGTAAATTTATGGTGAAAAACAAAAAGTTAACTTTAGATTGGGGTTAGTGTTAAAAATTGCGGTAAAAACAAAGTGAATTTGGTTTCAAGAAAATTATCATTCCAAACGTCAAATTATTTTAGTGTCAAATATTCTTTTTCTTTCTTTATGGGACTTAAAAAAAAGTAATATAATAATATTTGAATATTATGTAATAGACCGAATGTGCGCCCGTATAAGCAATTAACCAATATCAAATGATAACGGAAGGGCACTCTTTTGTCCTGGGGGTAAGAAATCGCCCCCGAAGGCGGACGAACTATAAGAAATAGTCAACGGCATTGGAATCAGGAAAGCAATGGGAAACTACCTGATTACTAGGGCAACCAAAAATATGCTCTTAAAAAAGTATTTTAAGCGCTTAAAATATGCTCTATAAAAATGAAAATATGCTCTATAAAAATGAAAATAAGCTCTATAAAGATAAAAATATGCTCTATAAAAATGAAAATATGCTCTATAAAATTAAAAATATGCATTTAAAAAAATATATTCTCTTAAATCTGAAATAAAATATATGAAAAAATGTTAAATTCTAGGTACGAAAACATAAATACAAAAGAAAAATATAGCTAAACTTCAAAATAATTTAAACTTTTTTTTTTAAATTGCAAATTTTTTAATTTTTATTGCAATAAATGACAAACATCTCATTTAAGTTCTCTAACAAATCTATTCCTGTTTGATCGTAGGACATTTTTGTACATTGTAAAACTTTGTTCCACACCAACCGAAGTTATAGGCGCAAATTTAAATGCTATTACTTGAATAATACTATATTTATTGTGTAATGTTGTTGAACCTCTAGACAAACTTCTAGACCTAGACAATTTTATTGCAATTTCGATCATAATGGAAAACCATAATTTTTTTAAATAAGTTTTTTTCACAAAGTTAACTGCTTCACAGTTAACGCCATTAATTACATCCTGAGCATGTTCTATTACCTCAATCTGTTTAGCAAGCAATAGCCCAGACGTTTCAAGCGAATTTATTGATGGGCTAAGGAATCCATATTTTGAGGCAATGAAAATTTAATCAAATTTTATTTCACCGTCATTTAGTAGCTCTTTTGAAATTAGTAACTCTTTTGATTGATGCGGCCTCTTCTTCATCTAGTACATTGAACACTTTCACAATTATTTCGAAGTTGGTGGCATAGTTCACTGCGGCATCAATTTATGTTCCCCATCTAGTAGCTATTGGTAGCGGAGGAAGTGCGACGCAAGGTGCCAAATCACTAAAAATCGTTACCCTTGACGGTGATTTCAAAAATACTTTTTTACATTGGTTATTATACAATCGACGTTAGTACAAATTCCTCGAATTTGTTCAGAAACTCTGAACTCATGAAGTCCATGTGCCAGGCAAGTTAAGTTTTGGCTAAAAAGTTTTTGGTTTGTATGTGAGCTGCTTTTACCATGTATGGAGCGGCATTTGATATAAAGAGTAAAATCAAATCTCAATTGAAGCTTTCACCCAGAATTTGTATTGAATCATCAATAGTCTTGCAATAGTGCTATGATTTGCCTTGTCTATAACTGCAGTCTTGAGATTTCAGTCAAAAAGCAGATCAATGAAAATAAATATTTTAACCAAATTGAGCATAATATGCACTAAAAATATGCAGTTATTTCTAAATATGTCTTATCATAGGCAATATGCAATTTATGCTCTTATTGGTGAAATATGCAAAAATATTCCCTTACGAATAGGGCTCTAAATTTATAGTTTATTCAGAAACACATTTCTGGCTAGTCCATTCTTTTATAAGTAGAATGGGAAAATATATGCATTTGCATATTTTTGGTTGCCCTACTGATTACATATCCCTAGTTAACAAACATGGCTAATTTCAAGGCGAAAATACCGGAGTCTCTAGTCCCCTATTCGGATCTCCGTGTGGGATAGTTTTGAATGTAGCTAAGATGCAAGTAAGATGTAAAAGATGCATTTCCTGGTTAAATAATCTAAGAAAATGGTACAACTATAGTTCTGTTGAGTTGTTTAGAGCTACAACATCAAAAGTGAAAATAGTTATGATAGCCAACCTTCTAAGAGAAGATGGCACTTGAACAAGAAGATGTGTGGAAATCGTGAATACACAAATTAAATTAATTAATGGTAATAAATGATATAACACATATTTATTTTAAATTCTTTTCAATGGTACAAGTATTAAAAATATTTATAGTAACATTGGATTCTTGAGCAGTAACACTCACACCAGGGACATTATATACAGTGCTACTACTACTGTTGCTATCAAATTGCAAATGTGGGGCACTAGAAGAATATCCAGGTAAGTTGATATTTGCTTGCTCAGACCCAAGCATTTTAGATATTTCAATCTTCTTTTTTAACAAAGCGTCAACATACCCCTTCGCAACAGTAGTAGACTTCCATCCACCATGATTTTTTACTGTCAACAAATCACCACCATGGTTGGCCAAATGTGTCGCACTATTTCTTCGGAAACAATGTCCAGTGTAAAGATCTGAGTCTGGTAATTTGAGAAATGTCGCAATGTCTTTTGATATTCTCCCCATATTAATACCAATTGGACTATTAACACAATGACCGTTACGAAAAATTAAGGAAAATCTCTTATGCGTAACATTATTACGACGTAAGTTAGCATATTTTTTAATTAAGTCAATCCAATGAGGATCTGTAATTGCAAACATACTTGGAATCTATTTTTTTGTTTTAGAGACAGACACAATGATAGAATCGGATCTGTATTCTATGTCATTGACAGACATATACGTTAATTCCTGACGCCTAAGCACACCATTATAACCCATTATCAAGACGATCTATAATGAATACCGTTACACACAAAGCTGCAATATACATACAAATGTATCCACCTCCATACCTGATAAGACTTATCATCCACTTCCCTTATAAATTTATGAATATCTTCTTCTAAAATCTTCGACTTGTTAGGTGCGTAGCCCTGAGATATCCATTTCAATAAGGCCTGCAATTTACAATATTTGGATTTATCGACATCCTTATGTATAGATAAACAGCACCTCAGCATAGAATATGTCGTCCATAAACTTGATACTATATAATTCTTACGTTGTAATTCGAAGTAAGCAAGTAAAACAATTTCCGAAACAACTGTAACTTTATTTAGATTAAAACACTCCCACTTTACACCCACTTAAATTTGCAGTATTCTTTTTCATATCTTGCTCGCGATTTATCTGGCAACAATTTATTCACTGTATTTGCAGTTATTTCTTTCAATTCTAGTGGAGTGCAAGATATTTTTTCACCCATTTTAATTATAACCTTTAAATTAATTTCAAGTGTCAATTATCAGTGTAACCAACCACCATAAAATTTTATAAACATGTATGAGCGATTTTTTTATTTAGAAATGGCATAGCATGGCATAAAAGATCGCAAAATAGAACAAATATTATAAAAAACTCGTTCGTCAGGCGTTTTCCATCACTTGTCCAAACTTGGACGCGTGCTGTAAAGTCGCGCTGACTGAACTCGTCCTTTAATATACTATTTTCCATTTTGCGCCCTTTTATGCCATTTCTAAGTAAAAAAATCGCCGATACATATTGACAAAATTGTATCGCACTCGGCGAGCCATAACCGCACGCATATTAGTACTTTTATGAGTCCATTATAGACGCAAAATTGAAAAATTGTTTGTTCTTAAAAAAATAGTTATTAGCATAGGAAAATGCGTTGGTGTATGCACTGATGGTACAGCAGCAATGACCGGCAAGATTTAATGATTTATATCTGGCGTTAAAAAAGTTTTCCCAAATGCAAGGCATATGCTAATGCAAATATATATATATATATATATATATATATATATATATATATATATATATATATATATATATATATATATATATATATATATATATATATATCTATATATATATATTGCATTAACCACAGAGAAAATTGGGGAAAACCTATATAAATTGTTGTTAAATATTGCACCAATAGCAAATTATTTAAAACGCCAGGCGAGTACAACAAGAATATTTTGCATATTATGCAAAAAAAGGGATGAGATAATGTAAGTTTGCTACATCATACAGAAATAAGCTTCAATCTTTCAATTCGGGGCAAAAATACTAATTTACTAATTCTTATTAATAACCTACAAGCTTTTCAGAAAACAATATCCGTATGGTTCAAAAGTTTTGATCAAGGAAACACCAGCATCTTTATTGTCAATCATACAACAGAACTTAATATTTTCCGAATTTAAATCACTTGGAAATTCTTATTCCTTCTTCCTTAGCTTTACGTCCCTTGAAGAGACATTTTCGCCGCCACTGCAGCTCTCCACTCGCCCCGATTCAGACTGACCCGCTTTCAATTCCTCAGATTTAGTTAGTCAGGTCCCTATTCACGCCATCGATCCATCTGAGTCTCGGGCGCCCTGCTAGTTGATTTTCTGCCGGATGCGATTCTAACACCTTCTTTACTGATCCTTTCTTCTCCATCCAGTTAACATCTTAACCTCCAAGCTCCTAGCAACACTGCCTACTATTGTTTCACCGGCACAGAGTTGCACGGGTGTGGTGGTGGCTTAGATAGCTAATCACTTGGCCTTTAAGTCAGACAGCTGGGGTTCAAATACTCACAGAACCAAACCAGCAATTATTAAATACTAATGGCTGCAACCCACCACACTCAATTCCCCAATCCGGCTTAGGCAACCGTGGGGTCTGAACTGCCTAACACTAGGGATGTGAAAAAATAATCGATTTTCATATTAATCGATTATTTTTTTCATGTAGTCGATTTTGAAAAGGCGATTTTTTTAATAATAATAATCGATTTTTAATAAATCGATTTTGTAAATTACACGCTTTAATCGATTTTTGCGACGGATGAAAGAAAATACGCAATTAAGTTAACCAACATGCATAATCAAAAGACGGCGGCATTTGTATGTATCTAAATAAGTGTCAAAGGAGAGTATCAATAATTATTTAACAATAAAAATGTCTTGTAAAACACGTTTTACGAAGTATTTTATAATGAAGAAGGATAATACCATAGCACAAGGAAAAAACTGCCCGAAAGAATTAAAAACATGTAGGGACCTACTTACTTTGTAGTAATATTACAAAAAAAAAACATATGAGGCGAAAACTCCCACTGTCCTACAGGCTAATGAGGTATCACAAATTAATATATTTTATAATGGAACTAGCATGATCCTTATGTCAGCAAAATTCTGAAATCTATAAAGTTTGGTTTTCTTGCTTGAGTCAAACTGTTTATAAACTCAACATTTAAATTAAAAGCAAACGTGTCATGGTAGAATTGACATGAATACGGTTTTTTAAATTAATAGGCTAAAATTAATAGAATAGGAATAAGTATTGCGTTCATTTGAAACTAACCTAAACATCTTTTAATTCAGTGAGCAATTTGCTGGCCTGAAACTCCGATAAACATTTTATAAATACTTTGTCTTCACACTACGAAATTCTCTTTTCATGGCTTATAACTTTCTAAAATTATTACGAGAAGAACTTTGTTAGATTTTGAACGAAACGTAACAACGCCGAACAACGTTTTTGTACATGAGGGCTAAAGCGTGTTAGATCAAGCATTGGAGCTTCTTTTTCGAAAATTTTAGCATACGCCTCAGATGGAGATAAAAGGTGGGAAATAACTCATAACATAGCAGAAGTGATATGTCAGGACCGTCTACCCTATAGTATGGTAGGAGTAGGTTTAAAAAAAATAATGAAGACTGTAGCTTCTTTGTACAAGGTTCCGTGCTGTAAAACTATCACAGATCTTATAGATACTAAATACGAAGAAAAAGAAAACAAGTCATACGGAAATTACGATTAGTGGAAAACGTCGGTCTCACAATAGATGAATGGAAATATATGCAGCTGAGGAGTTTTTTAGGCGTGACAGTGCACTTTATAGAAAAAATTGAAATGAAGTCAACCAACATTGCATGTGAACCACTTCGCTATCACCATATTGGAGAGTATATGTCAGAAACGATTAATAAGGTTTGTTAAGATTGGGGTTTGTCTCACAAAAAATAAATTAAACGTGTCCACTGACAATGGCAGCAACATAGTTAAAGATATCGAAATTTCTTTTGGTCGAGAAAAACATGTTTGGTGCTTTGCATATACAAATATACTTACACTGAACTTTGTGGTTGAAAATTCTGTAAATACAACTGATATAAAACTTTTTCTGGAAAGAGTCCCCAAAATCGTGATTTGGTCCCACTAAAGTGCGGTTGACGCTGAAGTATTGCTTTAACGAAATTGTTGTGCTGAAAGAAATTAAAAAATTTTAAAGCTTTTTCAAAATGTCTCCCGAAGAAATGAATGCGGAAAAATATGTTACAGCTAGCAAAGCCATACCTATTATCAAATGTTTGAGAATTCTGTTAGACGCAATAACGCTAACGAGTGATTTAGCAAACCAATTGAAAAGTACCGAATTCAAATTAACCGAATAACAGAATTAAATTTAAAAAAAAAGGAAAAATCCAAAACGTGCATTTTTTTTTGGTTGCAACATTTTTGGATCCTAGATTCAAAAAACTACATTTAGATGAGTATTAGATTAGTATGAGTATTTAGATGAGTATCCTTGTCACAAACAATAAATTATATCAACAAATGTTTGAACTTGAATAGCAGGAATGATGATAATCCAGTAGCGGCTAATTCTGGATCATTTGTATCATCAGGAGCGGCTGTCGAAAAATAATAGCAGCTAACACGTCAATAGCCAAAAATACAGAATTGGACCTATATATTGCGGCACCGTTATCAAATCTCAAGCCAGATGCCCTCAATATGTGAAGAAGCTCTGAAGGAACTTTCCCTAACCAAAGCGAATTGGCTCTAAAACCTCTCCTAATCTCATAAATTGGTGATGACCTATTCCGCGCCAGCCGAAAGATTATTTTCCAAAGCGGGGAATATTGCCAAGAAAACACGATACCATATTTTAGGAAAAACATTATTTTAGTTTTGAAACCAGAAGTTCCTGGATGTAGTTATTTTTTATACTTATCATTTTATTTGATTTTTATTCTGATAAATTGTTAATACAATACAAACCTCTTAGTTCTATTACGCATACAATTTATTCATCCAATATTCGATTAGAAGTATACAAAACTCAACATACAATAAATAGATGAAGTTCTACAATAAATAGCTGGATAAATACAAAAATAAATTAATTACTCCAAAATTCGGTTACTTCGTACAAAATAAATTACTTCATCCAAAAAAAGGTTAATTCATCCAAAATAAAATGTAATCATCCAATAATTGATTTTTTCTTACAAACTATGATTTTTCTTTACAATAATCGATAGAATCGCTCAACATATTCGAAATTCACCCAAAAAAGGTTTTTTATTTTACTTAATAAGTGCAAAATGCAAATTTACGAGTGTATTTAATAATCTTCACACTTTTATTATATGCATAAAAACACTGTAAAGAAAAAACTGTTCACCTTATTGATGAGTGGATTAGCTCGGAAATAAATTGCAATATTCTATCTGCTTATATATAGTATATATAGTGCTTTTTATATATAGTGTATCTTCTTCTTCTTCTTCTTATTTCCAGTAGCCCTACTTTGGACCACGCTTATTCAACTATTGGGCTTTGATCTTTGCCCAGTATTGTCGCATCTTCTGCCGGTGTAGTTTCTTTCCCTCTTCTGTACGGGGGGTACCTTTCCTTCGGGATTTTTCCTGAAATCCACGGATTTCTTTCATTGTTTTTCCTGGACTCCACGAACTTCCTTCAGGATGCATCTCACAGAAGACTGTCTGTTTTGGAGATCTGTTATTCCCACTTCTTTAATATCCTTCTCGGTTTCTGTCAACCAAGTGGCACGAGCCTTCTTGTTTTACCAGAATGTGAACAAACTGTTGGTTAGTCGCCTTGGAGTCAATCTTGCAACGTGGCCATAGAAAGCTACCCTTCTTTTCCTTGCACACTCAGAGAGCCTCTCAATATGTTCGTAGAGCTCAGAGATAGGTCGTCTTCACAATTCCCCATCTTCCTTTAGCGGGAATGCCTAGGATCTTCCTGATGATTCTCCTCTCTCTGATTTCCAATTTCTCTACCAGACCTCTTCGGTTCAAGGAAAGACACTCCATGGCATACAGTGCTTCTGCTCGTAAGACTGATGTGTTTGCGCTCTCTCTTTCGTTGCTCGCCGCGTTAGTTAAAAATAAAATTTGAAGGAATCAAGTCCTTGTTTGTAAAATTCGTTTATTGTGAGGATATACTTGTATTTTGTATGAAAAAAATTATTTGTAAAGAGCAATCAAATTTTGGATGGATCAACCTTTTTTGTACAGTTAAACCTTTTTTTGGGTGAATTTATTTTATTTTGTACAAATCTATCAATTATTGTACTAAACCATTATTATTTGTAAGATTCAATCCATCATTGGATGTTTATATTTTATTTTGGACGAAGTAACCTTTTTTGGATGAAGTAATCGTTTTTTGTATGAATAAACCAATTTTTGTATTTTTCCAGAAATTATTTGTAAAAAAGCATCTATTTATTGTACGCAAAAAATCCTAGAATTTTATTTTGGACGAAGTAACCTTTTTTGGATGAAGTAATCTCTTTTGGTATGAATAAACCGAATTTTGTATTTTTGCAAATTTTTTTTGTAAAAAAACATAGCAAAAAATCCAAGCCGTTTCATTTTTGTCCGCGTTTCCACTCGGTTTCCACCGCGTTTCCACTGCGTGGAATGCACTTTTTTAAATAATCGCTGTGCGCGTTTTATTAGGAATTTTGGAAAAATTCCTTCTTGAGAAATGAAGGTAATACTGTCGCCTAATAGATGGTGGAAAGTTTGTTGGAAAATTTTGGAAAATAATACACTTTGACGTTCCGCGTTTAAGAAGTGAGTAAATGTGAATATTTGTTAATCTTTAATATGATTATTATGCCTATGTGTAAAAATAAAATTAAATTTTGTTGGAATATTTTATGAGGTGACTTAGTGTGCAACAGTTCTGTGAAGAAAATTTTGAAAAATCCCTATCAATTAGAAAGTTATAGCCATTTGAAATAAAAATTTTACGCAAATTTTTTGTTGCTGAAAGTTATTGCCAGTTTCACACCGGTAATATTTTATTAGAATCACGAAATTGATTTTTTTTTTTCATTAAAGTAAATAAACCATAAATTTAAAAGAAATTTGCAAACATATTGGCACTTACCTTGATTGACGCACAGCAGAGAAATCTTGGGATGTTCATGAGCACTTGAATTAAATCACTGAAATTGTTCATCACTATTCAAACCGAACCGAAAACGAAGTTTTTATGGACTGCAATAAAAAATCAAGTGGAATTTGCGAACTAAAACATCTCGGTTTACAAATATTCTTTCGACAAAATATTCAATTAACTTGTAATTGTTTTTTAAACAAATATTTGTTTCGTGCCTTGATATAACAAGCGTAATTTTACTTTTACAAGTTCAAATCACGTAAATTTGTTTTAAAGTCTGTTACTAATTAAAATCTGATATTCTGGCGAAAACATATTAATTAACAGAGCTTGTGCAAAATTTACTTACGTTTTAAACACATGAAACTGCGATATTTATAAATTAATTCGAATTATAAATTGACGCGAAACAATTACAATCGCCATCTTGTTTGCTTATGTCAAAATCAACAAATGCATCTCCGAAAGTCAGCGCCACCTGAAATCCCTATTGAACTTATTAGGTTTTGTTAGATTGTAGGTATACAGAAATCGCTATAAAAATCTTCTCGAATAATTAGCCAATAGGATCGCGACAAGTTGCAAATCTTCACCAAGCACGAATATTAAAACAAACAATTACGTTTATGTAGACACAAAAACTATCGCATTAAGAAAATAAAATTAAAAACATTTATATTTATATATAAATGTTTATTTATAAATATCGTATTAAGAATACATGTAAAAGAATTGCAACGCTGTCTGTAAATAAATGTGTCTCGGGCGTTCATTTGTGGAGTTTTTGTGAGTCTACACGGCAAAAAAACATTTTTTTTTCTCGGAATCCGAACGTCGCTATGATAACAAATCGCGTGGAAATAAATGCATTCATTTTTTTGTGGACAGAGAGAAAATTAGTTCAGTAGTGTGTGGGGTGCAGTGTAGTGAAGTGCCAAGGATTCTTTTCTTGATCAAGGTAAGATTTACAAAACTAATAACCTATAAATAGTAATCAATCATTTGATAATATGTAAGTAAATGCAAATAACAACTTTAAACGAGTTTTATTACTACATACAACTTGCAATTCCATATTTATTGTTTATTATGTTTCTTGTTTCAATTTTGATAAATTGAAATGGATTGAATAGAAATGGATTCATCCACATAAATGTTTTAAAGAAAGTATATTACTATAGGAAAGCAGACATTTTTTTTTCGAATAATACAAAAAATCGTTTTTTTCACAAAAATCGATTATTTCTTCTAATTAAAATCGATTTTTACTAAATCAATTATATATGAAAAGCAAAAAATCGATTTCTAAGAAACCGATTTTTTTCACTCAATGTCACATCCCTACCTAACACCTTCTCTGGAAATTTGTCGTTCGGATTCGACATTAAAACCGCTGGTCCCCCATATTCAAATCTTAGTGCTGAGGTTGGATATGTGGCAGAGAAGAGTGCCCAGCAGTGAAACATAAAAGGCTGATGATGATGATGACAGAGTTACATTAGTTCGACGTTCACTCGGCTTCTATATGCGTCCGGTGTTTGGAACGGCCCATAATGATCCTTTTCGTTCTAACCTCAGGAATAGTGTTTCAAAAATATTGTATTAACTCTTCAGGGAATAACTATTGTTAAAAAGCGGTAACTTCGTAGGGAGGAGGTTTTTATGTTAAAACAAAATTACGATTTATTACTCATCAGCGTTTCGCCTTTATTAATTCAGGCCTCTACAGGATACTTCGACGGAAACAAAACTTCTTTCATTGGTTAATTATTAAACAATATAATAAATACTCTTACCTATCGTGTCACAAACTAAAATTATTAATAAAATTAATAAATAATAGCATTTTGTGTATAAATGTAATGGAGTCATCCTGAAGCCAAATGTGAGTTAGCAACACACAATTCCTTCTAGAATTAGAATTTATTGTGTACCCTATAGGCTGCACACTTTGCTTTAATGACAAACTCGACACAAATTAATATAATTCATCAATACAACAAATTATTAAGATCTAATCCATGTGGGTTATATTAATCAGGTTAGTGTATTAACCACTGAGGTAAGCTGTATCTGTGTTGTCGTTCATACAATTGTTGGTTCTTTTTATGAAACACATTTCCAAAAATAGTCTTTTTTTTAATTGTTTTCAAGGTATAAAATTTTAGTATTTTGGAAATCAAATTTATGGCCAATAGTTAATGCATCGCTGGGTAATTCTGTCTTTGGCTGTTGGGATTTGTTAAGCGGTCTACAATCTAGTCTATGTTGGGCAAAGCCCGCATTGCCCAACACTCAACACAGATAGTCTGTTTTCTTTGGCACACATACGAAAAAGGGCAGTGAGAGCAATTTATTTTGTATATTAGATTACTACTATCCAAAGGGGGTGTACTATCTTATAGTTTTGAGAATAGGTTGCAAACGGTGTTTTTGTTGTAAACGTTCAGTTTTGTACCTACTCTAATTTTGAAATGTCTTAAACTTATGGTTCATTTTTTGGAAATTTGAGCTTCTTATAGATCACTGGTTGTTTGGATAGGAGGTTAGATTTAGTGCGGGTTACACTATTGTTGAGCACTCTTCTTATCACATAGGTTGGGTAAATGTTAACCACAGCCAGCTTTCTTATTATCTGCAGATTTTTGTCGTGGAACGAGGGATAATTAAGTTTAAGGACTCTATTTTTTAGGGCATACAATCAACCGATCTTTTGGGGGAGTGTATGGTCAGACAGGTAATTCAGAAATCTTCCAGAAGCTGTGGGTTTGCAAAACCATTCTGATAATGATAGATTGGTCATATTTTCTGTAGACAGTCGTATCTAGAAAAAGGTATTGTTATGTTGTTTTCTGGTTCAAGGGTGAATTTAAAATGAGGGTCGACATCATTAAGCACGTCTAATATAGTAGTTGGGTATCCAGTGGAATCGCGGTTAGAATGTGGTCCACGTATAAGAACAAGAAGGGCACGCGGAATGGTAGGATGTCAATGAACGATGTTAGTAGCATATGCATAACTAAGTTCGCTATAGGTGTAGCAGCGTTGCCCATAGCTGTTCCGAATGCTTGTTTGTAAACTGTGTTATTATAAATGAATATGTTATAGTCATACAAAGTAAATTCAATCAATTGGTGCATTGTTGCTTTTGGGATTGTTATAAAGTCAGATAGTATGTTACACCAAAAGTCTAGGGATTTTTTTGCTGTGGATTCTGAGATGCTGGTGAATAGGGATGTGACATCTAAGGGCACCAGTATGTAATCAGGGGGTAAAACTATTTCAGTAATTTTATTTACGAATTCGTACGAGTTATTGATGTTATAGGTCAAGTACAGTTCTAACAATTGATACAACGTTGTATTTGGATAGTTTGTATGTTGGGGAACTGATGCATGGTATGATAGGACGCATGGGCCGATTCTCTTTGTGTATCTTACACAAACCGTATATCTTACCCGGTGTACTGATGTGTGTGGTCAATCTGGCGTGGGTGGCTACTTCAATGTAGCCGTTGTCGAACAGATTTTTTGCGTATTTATTATTCTGTTTTTCGATGGATAATATGGGGGAGTGATTAAGTTTTTCGAACATTTGGGTGAACGTTTGGTCATCTATCAAGTCCTCCATTTTCTGTTTGTATTCTTCTTTGTTTAGGATGGCAGTGAAATTACCTTTATCAGATTTCATCAGTAGAAAGTCGTGGGACTTAAGAACGATCTGGTATTGTTATATCGTCTAAGTTACGGGTTTGATTGTCTGTGAATCTTGAGGTGGCTGGTATGGTTGGTGATAATTTTGACAGCGTTGGCTCTCAATGCTTCTTTACTCTCTCTTTCTCTCTGTTGTTGAAGTGGAGATTATATATTCGACATCCTTTAGTAGATCTAGCATCCTTTAGTAGATTAACTTCTATCGTAATTTTGTTTTAACATAAAAACCTCCTCCCTACGAAGTTACCGCTTTGTAACAATCAGTGATTGTTGTTCTTGCTCTTGTGGAAAAGCCCACGTTTCTCTACCATATATTACTATTGGTTTGATTAGTGTCTTATATACCTTCACTTTAATTTTCTGCTGTATTAGTCTAGAGTCTAGACGTTAGCAGTGGTCGTAGCGCATAGAACGCCTTATTTCTTTGTTCAATGAATGATGTCCTTAGGGATCTCATTCTTCTGGCCTATTATAGCACCTAGATACTTAAAGCACAGGACATTCTCAAACATCTTGTCGTTGATCTCGAAATCTTGTCTATATACTTGCCTTAAGGTGCATATATATTTTGTCTTCTCCGCATTCAATTGTAGGCCTAGACTTGCTGATTCTATTTCTATTGCTAGCAGTCCTTCTTTGAGGTCCAGTATAGATCGGGCGAGCACCGCAATATCGTCTGCGTAGGCTAAAATTTGTGTCGTGCCATGGAAAAGGGTCGCTTATACCATGCTTTTGACTTTACACGTGGAATTAATTGATTACAGATCAGATTCAATACTTGAACTTGAATTTGCTGGAAGTTATATTTCAGAATTTTGGTTAAAACAGCATAGAATATCAATCATTAACATACTTAGCCTTAGATGTCTTGGTTTCAATTGCAACTAACTACATACCTCATCCTCAAAGTAGTCTCATTGGGACTCCACACACTTCTCCCAGCCGTGCCTCCATTGTTGGAAGCATTCCAAAAAAGCCTCAATAGAAATCGAATTTAGCTCGGCTGTCGTTGCAACCATAATTTCCTCTGTTGTATGAAATCGCGTTACTTTCATTGGCCTCTTGACTTTGGGGAATAGCCAGAAGTCGCAGGGAGGCATATAAGGAGAGTAAGGAGCCTGTTGAACCAGATGAGTCTGGTTTTTCGCCAAAAAATTGTGAACCATGTGCGAAGAATGTTCTGGAGCATTGTCGTGATGGAGTAGCCAATTTACTGATGACTAGAACTTTAGTCGCTTGCGCCGCACAGCATCACGTAGGTGACTTAGGACATCCCTCATTTCACTTGTCGTCATTTTACTTGCATTGAAAACCCGAGAGAACACTACACGCTACGTTACTCGAACACTGCTCGACAGCAACTGACGCTATCTACAGGCGGGAAAAAATTCACTCATGCGCACGAAGGTTCAAGGTCTGCTTATGCAAGCGCGCTTGATTCAAATCCATCTGGTTTTCAAAATAAAAAATAAGGTCGGATACTTTTCTAACAGACCTATAACGCAGGACCTAGATAGATTTGCTGTGCAATAATCTTCACGCACATCCATCACATTAAATTTTATCGTTTATAAAAACTTCCAATTATTCTAATCTATTCACATTAATTTAATTTTATTATATCAAATGTGGTTAAGTTAGTTTATTTTACATAATATCCACTATTACCTTTCAAAAAACTAACCTGATATCTCATTTTAAAATTAAAAATAACTTTTTCAATTAATCTGAATTAAAAAAATAGGGGTCAAAATAGGGGGCGGTAGATATCGACTCCAGGTGGCACGTCCTCAAAAAGTTTTGAAAGCACTGATCTAGTCCACCTAAATCAGTGCTTCTTGTATGTTCAATATTGTATGAGACGTTTTTTTCTTGTTCTATATATAATTGTCTGTCATGTTTTGTTTGTCTACCTGGTCTTGCTTATACATTCTTCATTTCCGGCATTGTCTCTCTAATTAGTCTTTATGTAAATGAGAAATGATTATATTCGCATACTGATACGTAATGTATTTATGCAAATTAAGAAATATTTATATTCGAGTAAAAGTTAAGGAAAATGGATCTACATATTAAACTCTTGCAAACTTCTATTAAACGTGAAAGTGATTTCGCTTACTTAAATGTAAGGGGTAGTTTTGCGCCCTAAAATTGAAGCCTCCGTACAGGCAACAAGATTCCGGATATATTTCCTGATTAAATACAAGTTTGGTGGGAAAACCTGGAGAGTTTTCCGGCGGGAGTGAGTTATGCGGATCGCTGAGGGCGAGTATGCATAGTATCTCTGTAACTCTTCATTCGTCCCCGAGCGATTCTTCTTGATCTGGCTAGGTAATAAATTAACCGCGCCGAGAGTTCGCCCGGGGCGCACCTGGACCGACGAGCCTTCAATCAAACACCCTCTCACTTATCTGCGCTCGCAACGAAAAACTTTCACCGTACGGCTCAGATTTGCAGATGTGATTTATAAATGATCTTATCACGCCTGACACTCTAATTCCACCAGTTTCACCGATAAGGCATGTAAAAACTCAAAATTAATTCTGTTTTAGTTCTAGAATATAAGAAATAATATTATATAATGCAATCTAATCATAAAACTACTAATTAAAAAATAGGATATTTTGTCCTGGTGGTTGTTCGTAATCCTAGCATCCCCCATCCTAGCCTAGACCTTGACTAGACAGACAAGACTAGACAGACAAGACTAGACAGACAAGACTAGACAGACAAGACTAGACAGACAAGACTAGACAGACAAGACTAGACAGACAAGACTAGACAGACAAGACTAGACAGACAAGACTAGACAGACAAGACTAGACAGACAAGACTAGACAGACAAGACTAGACAGACAAGACTAGACAGACAAGACTAGACAGACAAGACTAGACAGACAAGACTAGACAGACAAGACTAGACAGACAAGACTAGACAGACAAGACTAGACAGACAAGACTAGACAGACAAGACTAGACAGACAAGACTAGACAGACAAGACTAGACAGACAAGACTAGACAGACAAGACTAGACAGACAAGACTAGACAGACAAGACTAGACAGACAAGACTAGACAGACAAGACTAGACAGACAAGACTAGACAGACAAGACTAGACAGACAAGACTAGACAGACAAGACTAGACAGACAAGACTAGACAGACAAGACTAGACAGACAAGACTAGACAGACAAGACTAGACAGACAAGACTAGACAGACAAGACTAGAGAGTCAAGACTAGACAGACAAGACTAGACAGACAAGACTAGACAGACAAGACTAGACTGACAAGATTAGACAGACAAGACTAGACAGACAAGACTAGACAGACAAGACTAGACAGACAAGACTAGACAGACAAGACTAGACAGACAAGACTAGACAGACAAGACTAGACAGACAAGACTAGACAGACAAGACTAGACAGACAAGACTAGACAGACAAGACTAGACAGACAAGACTAGACAGACAAGACTAGACAGACAAGACTAGACAGACAAGACTAGACAGACAAGACTAGACAGACAAGACTAGACAGACAAGACTAGACAGACAAGACTAGACAGACAAGACTAGACAGACAAGACTAGACAGACAAGACTAGACAGACAAGACTAGACAGACAAGACTAGACAGACAAGACTAGACAGACAAGACTAGACAGACAAGACTAGACAGACAAGACTAGACAGACAAGACTAGACAGACAAGACTAGACAGACAAGACTAGACAGACAAGACTAGACAGACAAGACTAGACAGACAAGACTAGACAGACAAGACTAGACAGACAAGACTAGACAGACAAGACTAGACAGACAAGACTAGACAGACAAGACTAGACAGACAAGACTAGACAGACAAGACTAGACAGACAAGACTAGACAGACAAGACTAGTCGGAAGACTAGTCGGAGGAGTTTGTGAACATGGCGGACGATAAAGTGTTAAACGAAGTGCTGTGCAATTATTGTACGAAAAAAGTCGCAAAACCACTATTTTGTATAAAATGTAAAAATTGTTACCATGCGGGATGCCTAGCGCATGAAAAAAAGAAACGTAATAACGCCTGCGAACATGAATTCCGCGAAGTTCAAGAATTTTCTGTGAAAACCCCAGAAATATTAGAAATTGTAAACACCGAATATAGTGAAAACTATTACTTAAAAAAGACAATAATGGAGATGGAGGATAAAAATGCAATCCTAAAGAAATATGTCTCAACCCTGGAGGCATATATTGAATTATTGCAAGAAAAAGAAAAAAGAAAAACAATAACAGAAGTAAACAATCCTACCTTGGTAGAAACACATCTTGATGTCAACAGTAACAGCGAGGCAACACTCTTCGCATATCAAACGCGCGTGAGCTCCGTAGATAATCTTCCCCAAAGAGAAATTGAAATACACGAAAGTGATACGTCGGCAACCAAGCAAACTGTGAACAATAATCAAAGACAGACTGTAACAATAGAACCTAAAAACAAGAAGAAGGCAACCACATCCACATTCAACCCTGGAAATGAAACGCAACAAGCGGACAAGGATAGAAGTACCAACACAAAGACACAAAATGAGGATTTGGATTTTATTGCACCTAAAAGGAGGATAAAAAAGGTTTCCATTGGTAAAGCAAAACTAAGTGACGACGAATCTGCTACAGGATTTGCCGGACGAGAAAACCTACCTAGTAAAATCTGGCTCCATATATCTAGAGCAAAGGAACATGTGAATGAGGAGATTGTATTAAACTATTTAATGGAAAAAACAGGATATGATAGAAACAGCTTCATCGTCGAAAAACTGATACAAAAATTCCAAATGCCCGATAATAATAGCTTTAAAGTAGGCGTAGACTTGAACCTAAAGGAAAGAGTGTATGATGCAGCATTTTGGCCCGAGGGTATTTTACACCAACGGTTCAATTTTAGATTAAGCAATAGAAACCGTCAAGGAAATTTTACCCAACGTGCCCAAAGAATCCAAAACCTTTAAGAAGAAAAAAATTGTTAAAGATATAAAGAGAGAAAACATCAGCGTAATTAATTTAAATACCCAATCTGTCCGAAACTCAATTGATGAAATTGAATATATGATCGAAGATACGCGTAATTGTAAATACCTAGCCCTAACAGAACACTGGCAGAGTTCAGTACAGCTGCAAACAATATTAATTAAGAATTTTCATCTAGTCTCGAGTTTCTGCAGGGAAGAAGGAAGGCATGGCGGAGTAGCCCTCTACTGTCACAATAATATGTCGTATAAAATTAGAAATGATATAAACTCACATGCAGAGACCTACACATTTGAATGTGCAGCTATGGAAACAACAATCAACTCAAACTCATTATTAATCATCGCCATATACAGAACACCGGTAGCAGATATCAAACAATTCTTCCAGAAACTACATGCACTACTTACTAATATCACAAATGAAAGGAAACAGTTTATTATCACAGGAGACTTTAACATCGATGTCTTAAAACTGTCAAAAAATAGCCGCGAACTAAAATATCTGCTAGAATCGTTCAATGCAACTCTTACACTAAAGGAAGTCAGTCATCCAACATCAAATACATGCTTAGACAATATAGTGGTCTGCACAAACATGAGCTATGAAGTGCAGACGCTCAATTATCAAATCTCTGACCACCTCGCGCAACAAATCACTTTCTCAACAAACAAAACCCAACAGAGTTACCATACATTTCGAATTTACAACGAAGACAACATGAATCAGTTTAAACTGGCGCTGAGTAAAGAATCATGGGAAGAACTTAATTCAATTGAATATAAGGAAGTAAACGATCAGTGGGACAATTTCATAGAAATATTTCTAATGCATTTTTATGAATGCTTCCCTATTAAAAAGATTAATTGTATGCAAGTGAAAAAAAAGGTATTTGTAAACAGTGCACTGAATCAGTTAAAAAGAGAAATGGAGATTATGCAAATATTATCTATGTATATTCAGGGTTTAAAACCAAGCTACAATAGACTGCGAAGGAAATATAAAGCTGCGTTGCGATTAGAGAAAAAGAAACGTTACCAATGCTTAATAGAAAACAGCGAAAATAAAATCAAAAGCACATGGAAGGTTGTCAAAGAAATAACTAAACTTAAGACAAGTAAGGAATCTAGGACTAATCATAACTTTGGACCAGAAATGGCAAACGTAATAAATAATTTCTTCGCTGACAGAGGAAATAATATGACACAACATCTGAACAATGGAAGTGCCAGCAATAGCATACGAAATAATCCAAATACAATTTTTCTAGATCCAATCAACAAAGAAGAATTAATTAATGCCATAATAAATTTTAAAAATAAAAGAAGTGCGGGAGTAGACGAAATTAATATGCCAATTATAAAATGGGTAGCAATGGAAATAATTAGTCCATTGGAACTAATTATTAATAATTCTTTGCAGACAGGTATATTCCCAGAGGCATTAAAAATCTCAAAGGTGGTTCCTGTTTACAAAAAGGGTGTCGTGAATGACTTAGAAAACTACAGACCAATTAGTCTGCAATCAGTTTTCTCAAAAATATTTGAGAAATTGATATGCACAAGAATTTTATCCTTTGTAAATAGGTACCATATATTTAATAAATGTCAGCATGGCTTCATAGCAGGACGAAATATCGAAACGGCCTGTTTTCAATATATTAGTGACACAATACGCCATATAGAAGATCAGAAGATCCCATGTGGAATTTTCATTGATTTATCCAAGGCATATGATACCGTCGATCACTACCTACTAATCCAGAAGTTAGATAAATATGGCATCAGAGGAGTCACCCTAGAATGGATTATGTCATATTTAAAAAATAGAACCCAGGTAACGGAAATTACAACAGGACAAGGCAAAATCACATCAGCAAAACGCATAACAAATGTAGAAATTCCGCAAGGAAGTATTCTGGGCCCTATATTATTTACATTGTATGTAAATGATCTGCCAAAAATAACGGAGAAAACGGACATGGTAATGATTAATTACGCGGATGATACAAGCGTTATAATAACCAATAAATCCTTAGAAAACGTCTCGACGAACATTACAACGACTATGGAAGCGCTAACTACATGGTTTAATGAAAATAAACCTATTATGAATGAGGATAAAACAAACCTTATATTTTTCAAAACAAAACGTGACCAAAGAGTATACCCTAAAGAGATTACGATACACAATAAACTGGAAGTACAAAAAAGCGTCAAACTATTAGGAATCCACTTCGACGAGAACCTGGATTGGACAACCCATATAATTAAACTATCAAAACTACTTAGTAGGTCCGTATATGCACTTAGAATCCTCAGAGGCTATTTAGATTCGAAAGCTTTAAAAGCAGTGTATTTTGCCAATGTTCATAGCTTATTGAGGTTCGGGATCATGTTCTGGGGCAGCGGAACATTGATAACCGAAATTTTTAAGATCCAAAAAGAAGCTATCCGAGTGATTTTTAAGCTCCAATTCACTGAATCATGTAGAGGAATATTCAAAGAAGCGAATATACTAACAACAATAGGAACGTACATATTTGAAAGTTTAGTTTTCCTATTTAAACACAGATATTACTTCGCGGATTATCAAATCAATACCAATAAGAACACCAGAAATAATAATATAAATTACAATTACCCCATACACAATCTCAGCATGACAGAGAAACATCCGCCTTATAGCAACATCAAATTATTTAATGCACTACCGCTAAATCTAAAACGGAAAAACAATCTAAAGGAATACAAGAAGGCACTTCGTAGCATCCTCGTCAGCATAGAGCCTTACACTCTACAGGAGTACCATACGAATATAAAAGCCCCAATATTCCAAAACTTGTGACATATTGCATTTAGCATACAGTTGTAATTATGTGAACACATTATTTATTTCGACTGTAAAGCTTATATATTGTAATAAATATATTTGTTTGTATTTGTATTTGACTAGACAGACAAGACTAGACAGACAAGACTAGACAGACAAGACTAGACAGACAAGACTAGACAGACAAGACTAGACAGACAAGACTAGACAGATAAGACTAGACAGACAAGACTAGACAGACAAGACTAGACAGACAAGACTAGACAGACAAGACTAGACAGACAAGACTAGACAGACAAGACTAGACAGACAAGACTAGACAGACAAGACTAGACAGACAAGACTAGACAGACAAGACTAGACAGACAAGACTAGACAGACAAGACTAGACACACAAGACTAGACAGACAAGACTAGACAGACAAGACTAGACAGACAAGACTAGACAGACAAGACTAGACAGACAAGACTAGACAGACAAGACCAGACAGACAAGACGAGACAGACAAGACTAGACAGACAAGACTAGACAGACAAGACTAGACAGACAAGACTAGACAGACAAGACTAGACAGACAAGACTAGACAGACAAGACTAGACAGACAAGACTAGACAGACAAGACTAGACAGACAAGACTAGACAGACAAGACTAGACAGACAAGACTAGACAGACAAGACTAGACAGACAAGACTAGACAGACAAGACTAGACAGACAAGACTAGACAGACAAGACTAGACAGACAAGACTAGACAGACAAGACTAGACAGACAAGACTAGACAGACAAGACTAGACAGACAAGACTAGACAGACAAGACTAGACAGACAAGACTAGACAGACAAGACTAGACAGACAAGACTAGACAGACAAGACTAGACAGACAAGACTAGACAGACAAGACTAGACAGACAAGACTAGACAGACAAGACTAGACAGACAAGACTAGACAGACAAGACTAGACAGACAAGACTAGACAGACAAGACTAGACAGACAAGACTAGACAGACAAGACTAGACAGACAAGACTAGACAGACAAGACTAGACAGACAAGACTAGACAGACAAGACTAGACAGACAAGACTAGACAGACAAGACTAGACAGACAAGACTAGACAGACAAGACTAGACAGACAAGACTAGACAGACAAGACTAGACAGACAAGACTAGACAGACAAGACTAGACAGACAAGACTAGACAGACAAGACTAGACAGACAAGACTAGACAGACAAGACTAGACAGACAAGACTAGACAGACAAGACTAGACAGACAAGACTAGACAGACAAGACTAGACAGACAAGACTAGACAGACAAGACTAGACAGACAAGACTAGACAGACAAGACTAGACAGACAAGACTAGACAGACAAGACTAGACAGACAAGACTAGACAGACAAGACTAGACAGACAAGACTAGACAGACAAGACTAGACAGACAAGACTAGACAGACAAGACTAGACAGACAAGACTAGACAGACAAGACTAGACAGACAAGACTAGACAGACAAGACTAGACAGACAAGACTAGACAGACAAGACTAGACAGACAAGACTAGACAGACAAGACTAGACAGACAAGACTAGACAGACAAGACTAGACAGACAAGACTAGACAGACAAGACTAGACAGACAAGACTAGACAGACAAGACTAGACAGACAAGACTAGACAGACAAGACTAGACAGACAAGACTAGACAGACAAGACTAGACAGACAAGACTAGACAGACAAGACTAGACAGACAAGACTAGACAGACAAGACTAGACAGACAAGACTAGACAGACAAGACTAGACAGACAAGACTAGACAGACAAGACTAGACAGACAAGACTAGACAGACAAGACTAGACAGACAAGACTAGACAGACAAGACTAGACAGACAAGACTAGACAGACAAGACTAGACAGACAAGACTAGACAGACAAGACTAGACAGACAAGACTAGACAGACAAGACTAGACAGACAAGACTAGACAGACAAGACTAGACAGACAAGACTAGACAGACAAGACTAGACAGACAAGACTAGACAGACAAGACTAGACAGACAAGACTAGACAGACAAGACTAGACAGACAAGACTAGACAGACAAGACTAGACAGACAAGACTAGACAGACAAGACTAGACAGACAAGACTAGACAGACAAGACTAGACAGACAAGACTAGACAGACAAGACTAGACAGACAAGACTCGACAGACAAGACTCGACAGACAAGACTGGACAGACAAGACTAGGCAGACAAGACTAGGCAGACAAGACTAGACAGACAGGACTAGACAGACAGGACTAGACAGACAAGACTAGACAGACAAGACTAGACAGACAAGACTAGACAGACAAGACTAGACAGACAAGACTAGACAGACAAGACTAGACAGACAAGACTAAACAGACAAGACTAGACAGACAAGACTAGACAGACAAGACTAGACAGACAAGACTAGACAGACAAGACTAGACAGACAAGACTAGACAAACAAGAATACACGACTTCAGGGATGGGCCAGACTATGTGTGACCATACACGTCTTGGAAGACAAAAACAAATTTCTGGATTTGTGAATTGATGAGAGTAATTTATAGGTCAGAGGATAGAATAAGGCACGCAATAAAATTTAATATGAATGGATAAAGGAGAAAATGTTCCAAGTAGACTTTACACCGAAGAATTTAGCGAAGGAAGTAAATAAAAGCACAATTTCTATTAGGGCTATATACACAAACACAAGTATTTACATAAAACTTGGAATTTGCTAAATAAACTAGGAGAAAATGCGTGTTTGTATTTAGTTACACCGAAATTGCATTTGCTGGGAACACACCGAATGTAGAAAAAAACATTTGCTGAATTAATGTTTTGTTTTATTTACATTTGCGTTTGGCGGGTTAGTTTTTATTTTTAACAGGTAGTTTAATGAGTGTGTACTGGATTTAGTTTATGGATTGGAAATGAGTTTAGATTACACAGTAATCCGAATTAACCACGCCTGCCTACACATCCTGAAACTAAACTTTATTTTCGAAAAAAACTCATTCAATTCACATTAATGGCATTTATAAAAATTATACAAATTGTGCCATACATTTTATTGAAATAACATATTTATAAAATTTATGAACTATGACCTATTAAAAATAACAGACGCACAAGAATTCGTGTATTGTTAACGAGTATATCTATATTTTTATTAACATATTATTAGACAGTATATATTCTTGTAAAATTCTTTTTTATAAGAAACTGGAAGTGACGAAATTAATTTTCCCTAATCAACTTTATCAAAAAAAAGTACTTTAAATATTCCCTTTTGTCTTTGAAGATAAATTATGCTCCGTTTAAAATCCTTCCTCGGGTAAGTTATTGATGAAGGGCATTGGGGAATGCTTTGAGGATTATAATCCACAAAATCGGTCCATTCAAGACAGATTACTTCTAAGAAATATTTGCAAAACAAACAGATAAGATTAGGCAAGCAAGACTGGAGAGGATTGGAGAACTAAATTATTATGAAAGGGTTCTATAGTTTGTCTAGGTATAATGTGTTAAGCTTGATAATCCTTGTCCATCTAAACTGTTCAAACTTGTCTTGTCTGTCTCTATAGATTTGCTAATTTAATTTTGTACTAATTTTTTAACAATTCTCCAAATTTGGTTTGGTTTTGCAGATATTTTTTAATCTTTGAGACACGAAATATATAAAACTAAAACAAAATTTGACTTTGTTTAAAAGTTGCGGATTAATATCAAGACACTCAAAAATTCATTAAATAACAAATGTGAAAGACGACGCGATTTAGATTTAATAGACCTTTTCATAGTTGATTTTTTTTTGTGAGCATGTGTCGAATTCCGCCATGTTATATGTCAAAAAGTGCCCGAACTTTTTGACGTATAACTAAATATGTGCCCGAAACTTTCATATTCCCGCCTCTTAAACTTGGCGGATACGCATGCGCTTCACAAACCGTAAAAAGGTCTATTACATAGCTAGCGACAATTGGTAAAGTAACTATGGTAACAGGAACAACAAGACAAAAATTGTAAGGTTGTGACTAGAATAAATTATGTAAGGTTGGGGGTCATTGAATTTTCAGCTTCAATTTTCGCGGAAAATCGAGGAAATCCTCTCCGGTAACCCAGAAAACCAGAAATAGTATTTATTGTGATTTAAAATGATAACAAATAAGCACTACTACTGGACAGGAAGCATTTTTTCGGAATCTGAACACTACGGGTCTTTCAATCCAGCAATAGGTACATTAGCTTGTTCATTAGTCCTTCGAAAAGAAAATTGGTTGTTCATCCTTAATGGTCAAGTTACGCTCAGACCAAAAAAGGAACACGTTCTCCTCTGCGGAGATCGTCACCACGGAAATATCTGCGGCAACTGAATCAACAGAAAAAACTTCCTCAACCGGAACCACATGAAACCACAGGAACCACAGAAACAAACGCAAATGATACTGAAACGTCCATTGCAAAGTCAACAACATATCACTCTATCACTAGGTCTATAGCGACGAAGGCAACCGGCACCAAGACTGCGAAGACGCTCGCAAAACTTTCTGCCCCAGAGAGACTGGGTATTACTGCATCAACTACAGACGCTCATCAAGCCGACCTCCCGCTGCCGCAGCCCAGGCGCAACAACGCCCTGAAAAAACAGGAGAGAAACAGATAGAACCATACCAACCACACTCGGACGACCAGAACAAACGCATGGGTTCTGCCAAGTCGAGATCGGAGGCATTCAAGATTGCGAAAGTAAATTAAGTCTCGCGCTTTGAAGTTGAGCTAGCCATAACTCAACACGCCACAGTAGTAGCAGAAGATACAGATGAATAAGATGACGTCTCCCTATATACACGTGGCTCAAGTTAGCAATCGCGAACGAACCTCATCAGCCTCCGGAAGTTCTCGGAATAGAAGATCATAGAAATGAGTTCCATCAAGGCCAACCAACCACTCAACAACAGCAGCATGCACCGGCGGCAGCATACACTGCAGCATACACCTGCTCAGCCAGACTTCTCACAGCCGGCTATTTCAATCAAGCTATATATACTTCAACGGCAGTCATCATGGCTATCTTTCCGCGCCGCGTACATGGAAATAGATTACATGTTCCCGATAACAGAAAACATCAACCATGTGAGAAGAAACCTTAAAGGAAGAGCAAGAGAAGCTGTTGATGGTCTGTTTATTACCAATGCATACACTTCTGATGTCATGAAGACGATAGAATTAAGATTTGGAAAACCAGAATCAATTGCCATGGTGGAGATCGTTTCACTTAGGGCACTGTCGCACCTGAACGAGCCACCGACATATATACGAGTCTTCTCGAGCAAAATGACGAGCGCCGTGTTTAGTCTGAGGGCATTGAACTGGATCTACTATCTCTATAATTCAGAGGTGGCCAAAGTCATGGTGGAGAAATCCATACTCACGCTACGCTATAGATACTATGACTTTCCTGCAACACAACCGAGAGACCAACCGGAACTATTGAAATTCGATCAATTTCTGAAGAGAGAAGCTGAATTGTGGGCCATACGCACAACCCGAACTAGTGCCTTGTCTCTCCACGCCAGTGGTCTTGAAGGCGTTACTTCGCTCAGATGGTGACTAGTGAGGCAAAACCAAAAGGGACGTGACGATCCTCAAAGTTTCTCTCTTGGTCGGCGTTTTCTCTTCTGTTATTGTCAGTGGGATTCTTGCCAAGTTGAAGTTGAAGGTCAGCTCGTCTGTGTTGGGTTTCTGTACCAATCCCAGTACTCTTTCTGTTCTTGCTTCGGAATTGAGTTCTGCTTCTTAAGATGCTTTCATCGAGAGCTTATAGTAGCTGAGTGATGAGTTCGACTTCCATTGTTTGAGTTCGAAGCATGCCTTCTTGTGATTGTTTCGTACGTCTTTGCGTCTTCTAGACTACTTAAGTTGTCCAAGTATTCATCTAGATAGTGCACCTGTACTATTGCGGCTGCCGTTTGTGGTTGTCTTCATACTTCTTAGCGTTCAGCACTTGACACTCCGAAGATGAGTGAAGTCATTCTGTATTCTCCTGTAGGTTGATCATCTCGACGATACTTGATCATCTACGCCCGGGGTAGCGGATCGCGTCTCTGTCTTCTGTCCTTAGCTTGACTCGCATAAACATTTCCTTGATGTGTGCTGTCACAGCTATCATATGTTGTCTGAATCGCATGACGACGCCATGTAGTAACTGGAGCACGTCTGGTCATTATGCCATTTTGTCATTAAACCATTATGACGTGTCTTTATGCCATTATGTCATTAAACGCTACTCCCCCCCCCCTTGTCTTGGCTGCTGCGTGGACGACTCTAAACTTCACGGGATTCATCTGGTTGATCATGCCAAAATAAGGCAGATACCAGGTTCTGTGAGGTATCTTTTTCTTCGATGCCGACTCACCCTTTGTTATTAGAGCATCCATCTGTTCGTTGTACTCATTGGCTTTTTCAAGCACAGGTCGCGATCGATCTTCTTTTCGATGCTGAAGAGTCGCTTCAATAAAAGAAGATGTCAATTCAAGTTTTCCTAATTATCAGGAAGAGTGATTTTTTTCCCATAGTAGAGCAGTTTGGTATCTTCCTTCTGTTTGGACTGTATTTTTGCGCGGATACAAAGGCTTTCTCTACTGGATCTGATTTAGGTTTTTTTTCTGTGTGGTTGATGCAAAACGCGTCCATGGCGAAATACTGTTTCATCAGGTTTTCTTCACTAGAGCTTCTGTTACATGGGTGACGAAGTCAACTTGTGCGAGTGTGACTCCCGTGTAACACCCAGCCTAGTAAGATACCACTGGCTGGTTCTTCTTGCCCTTTATGATCTTCTAGGTGAGTAGAAAATGCCATTTGTCTTGTGCAATCAATATTAGTGGCTTCGCGTTTGCATGGGTGATGATGCCGCTTATGTCTTGCAGGTGTTTGCATCTTTGAATTGTATTGAATTAAATTGTCTGGCAGGTGTTTGCAGCTTTGTTTCCTTGAAACTTCTGGTGTCGATAGATGTAAATCCTTTACTGTTCGGGCTTGGATTCTCTCTTCATGGTCGTTGCTTCCCATGAAAACGAAGTACTCTTTTTAACTGTGCTTCAGTTGTCTTCATCCTATTGATGGCTTCTGTGCGATGTGGGTCAATTGGTCCCGTAACTCAGATGCTTTGTTGATGCTGTCGTCGACGAGTGTAACTGTTGAGCCGTCGTCCAGCAGGCCAAACGTATCGACTACGCTTGCTGATCCCGTTACTTGCACGAGGATTACCTTCAGATAGGACTGTTTTCTTTTTGTAGTCCAAGCAAAGTTGATGTCTTCTATTGGTGACTCCTTGTTGCTGCTGCTTTTTATCTTCTCTGTATTCCTCGTGATATTTAGCATTTTGTGGTGAAAATGTTTACAGTTGTTGATGTTTAAGTTCTGCTTAATGCGACTACATCTTGTATAAGATTTAAAAATGTTCTGTTTTATCATTGTCCTATGCTGTTCTATCATTGGTTATGCCCGCATCTGTCATCTGATTAGCTGCGATCTTAGGAATGTGGAGCTTTTCTGATATTGTTATACTACCCAGGGCGTGAATTACAGATGTTATCTGATCTGGTAGCTGTAAAATGCTTTTTGCAGTTTCCATCGTGTCTTCGCTATTTCGTAAAGGCATGGAATCCGTTCTCCAAATCTAATAAACAGGTTACATTTCTTTGGACCACCTGGATGTAGCCCCGAATACGGCCAAACTTATTCTATAAAAACGAAAAATATTACCTAGAATAATCACGTTATTAAACTGGACTAAGGAAACACCAACTGTTTCATAGAAGTGGCTCAGGTAGAAACCCAAATTGTAATTGCCTTGAATGTACAGTGATACCTCGAGATAAGAGTTTTATTCGTTCCGTACCCTTGCTCGTTTGTCAATTTGCTCGTATCTCAAAGCAATTTTCCCCACTGATATTAATTTAAATGCCATTAATCCGTTCCAACCCCAAAAATTCTACCCCACAATTGTTTTTGTTACGTGTTTTTGAATATGAAAAATGTATTTATAAAATACAAGAATTATTGATAGGACCCGGCTGAGTGTTACAACGAGGACCTTGACCTATGCATCGAAGAAGCTGTGGCTTGAGCCTGTAGCCGAAAGGACCTTCGAAGGATTCGAATCCGTAGTGCCGGTGGAGGAGGAGATTGTGTCTCTGAGAAAATCCATGGACCTGGTAATGGATGAGAGTAAATACATATTTGTATTTTTGTCACTAAAACGCAACTTACACACAACTTGAATGCTACTGTATGCTTTATTTTAGTCACTGTTTTTCTTTTCTCTGGCCCTTTTCACCGGATTAAAAAAAAAACTGTCCAAGGAGGTTTGTTTCTTCCTCCCTTTCAGAATGCTGCGGAAATGAGTTAGGCAAGTGTCATTAAATAGCTCCGATGCACGTCCAGTTGCAACTTTTTCGGGATGTTTCATTTCCACGAACTGCGAAACTCTCTCCCACATTGCCAACATTTATTTTATTTTATCACTTGTAGAGATAACCTCCTCCACCTCTGGCTCTTCCTCGGAACCAATTTCTTGCAGAACCCCCCAATGCTGCTGCGACTGCAAATCTTGTAATTCCTCGTCGTTAGTTCCTAAGAGTGTTCCTCGACGAGCTCGTTCACGTCTCTTTCATCCATCACCAGGCCCATGGATTTTCCCAGAGACACAATCTCCTCCTCCACTGGCACTTCGGGTTCGAATCCTGCGAAGGGCCTTTCGGCTACAGACTCAGGCCACAGCTTCTTCCAAGCAGAGGTCAAGGTCCTCGTTGTAAAACTGAGCCGGGCTTGATCAATAATTCTTGGGCATATCACGATCTGATCCTTCCAGTACTTTTGAAGGGTGAGGTTTGTGTTCTCTGTCTCCTCAAAGCAGCGCCGGAATAGGTGCTTAGTGTATAGTTTTTTAAAATTAGAAATCACCTGCTGATCCATGAGTTGCAGGATAGGAGTAGTGTTAGATTAGTGGATAGGAGGTGGTAGATAGATAACCTTTATAAACTTGAACTACTCGAGGATGTCATCTTCGAGGTTCGGTGGGTGAGTAGGTGCATTGTCGAGGACGAGAAGGGCTTGCATGAATAGGTTGTTTCCTGTAGATATTTATTAACAGAAGAGCCAAAAACTAGGTTTACCCACTGCACTAAGAACTGCCTAGTGACCCATGCCTTCGGGTACCCCCCCCCCCTCCAGTAACTTGCAGTTTTTCTTTAAAAATTGTATGTGACTTAATGGCTCTGGGGATTTCCGAATGGTATACAAGCAGAGGCTTTATCTCGCAGTCGTCACTCGCAGGTTTGTGACCTGGCATTCTCCTCTGCCGTTATGTAAGTCCTATTGAGCATCTTCTTTCAGAAAAGCTCTGTTGCGTCACAGTTCAAGACTTAAAGACAAGCTGGGGGATGTATCCATTGGCTTCTATCTGTTCGGAAAAAGTTTTGAGATACTCTTCAGCTGCCTTTACATATGAACTTGTTGCCTCAGCATGCCTGACAACGGAGTGAATGCCGGTCCTTTTCCTAAAGTTGTCAAATCAGCCTCGACTGGCTGTAAACGAGTCTTCCGATGCATCGTCCGTGGAAGTGCGCTGGGTCTGATTCAGCAAATCACCGTAAAACGATCGTGCCATCTCGCATATGATGCCCTGTGTTAAGGTATCGGCTTTAACCTACTTCTCCCTCACCCAAACCATCAGCAGTTTCTTCAACTTTTCATGGTGAGAGCTTAAAATTTATTGTAACTTAGTTGGCGTTATACCCTTTATCGACTCTTTCTATTTAAGCACAGTGCATATCGTTGAAGTACTACGCCCGTACTGCCTCGCCGAGTCAGCTACTCGTACACCTTGCTCATTTTTTTCTATGATTTCAAGCTTTAATTCAATAGACATCATTTTCTTCTGAGCACTGACCATTCCACTCACTTTCTGCGAACCCATGGTTATAAAAAGAAATATGATGAAGTATGTAAATGCATAAAAAGCGCAAAGCCCTAGAAAAACTTAGCAAAGATGCCTCGACAGCGAGGTAAACAGGCACACTGAAGGAATACGTGGGATAATGCGCGAGACGCACGAGGCGCAGGCGCAGTAAACTGGTGGGCCGTATGCAGCGTCGCAGCTTGCCGTTCCTCGTATCTCAAATGTCGCTGATGTCGTATTTCAAAACAAAACTTCGCTCGCCCGACAGCTCGTATCTCAAATAACTCGTATGTTAGGGCACTCGTATCTCGAGGTACTACTGTATTAACTGCTTCTAATCTGTCTCCTACAGTTTGACCATGTTCTTGACATCAGAGTATAATTTTCTTTGGACTTCCTTTGAAAGGTCAAAGACCTTCTTCTCTTGGTATTTACGTCGGTTAGGACTCCCTCTGCCTTTACCACGTCGTTGTTGTGGTGGCCGTGCATTCAAATATGCGCGGAGTGAATCCACTGATTTATAATATGCAGTATCGTTGTCAGCGTGAACAAAATCACGTGGGTGAAAACTTACACTGCACTTTGGACCGTACGCTTTTTTACCAATATTTTTTTCTATTTCTTATAGAAAATTTAATCATTTGCTATATGTATATGTACTTGAAAAGCCTTAAAATTATAGAATTGGTGAAACCATACTACATAATAGCTTGTATATTTCTTCATGTATATATATATATCTTGCATGTATATATCTTCTTCTTCTTAATCTAACGTCTTGGCAGACGTGTAGTGACCGGTCATGAATGTCGGCCTCCATCAGGCCCCCTCAAATGTGTTGATCCCCTGCTTGATGGTATCTCGCCATCGCGATCGGTCAGCTGTTCTACGTACAGCGGTCTCAATGTCAGTGTGGAGAAGCTGCCTGATAGTCATAAAAACTTAATTAAGTCGAAATACCCGAATAATCCTAAAAGGACTCAATATTGTTATAGAGCTCCGGAAAGGTTGAATATATTTATATATTCAGGATATATAAATATATTCAACCTATCCGGAGCTCTATAACAAAATTGAGTCTTTTTAGGACTACCAATATAATTATTTATTATTCGGGTTTTCCGACTTTATTAAGCTTAAAATTATATTTAAGGTCTATATAGTTTTAATACTTAAGTAACAATCGACTTTTGCAAATTTACTATCCTTCGTTCCTAATTAGCTATCCTGATTGGGAACACATTCGGCTGCCCCACTTACCGCCTCAACCCAGTCTGGTTCGAGTTCAGTTTCGTCTTTAGCCAGCAGTTTGGAAATTAAACTCGGATATGACGAGCCCAACCTAATCTAGCCCAAATTCGGATTCCTCTTTAGGCGCCGGTTTGGAAACCACACTTTCCTTCGAGAATTTTGTTTTCTTTCAACATTCTTTGTAATTTAATATTAATATTAAATTGATTTGAGAAATAGAGAAACACTTCTGCTAAAAAAGGAAATTGTTTGGCAACCACGGCATTCTGTTTAATAGTGATAGAAAATAGTTTTGATTGAGAAAGAGTGAAATACAATTGACAAAAGTGGAAAAACAAAAGAAGAAGCCTTTAATGCGTTTTTCACCAAGATTTTTTTTTAATTTGGTTTTCTGCAAAGGTAACGACTATATTAAAATAGTTTGTAGAAAAATAACTACAATTTCGAACATTTTTATTCATGTCTTTCTTGCTAACGTACATACATAATTATCGTTGAAAAATGGAGAATAATAACTTGCTGGTTTGGAAACACTGATCTAAACTGCAGAATAAATAAAGTATATAAAATACAAAATGTAAATATTGTAAATTTAGATTGAAAAGAAAATCATGTTCATTGATTTTTAAAATAAATATAACCATATAAAAATTCAATGTTTCAACAGCAATATCGAAACATTGTATATTTATATTCAAATGTGTAATTCACTGGTGACAGTAGGACAATGAAAGAACAAACTGTTTAAATTTGTTACTAGCTACTAGTTTCGGCGATCTATTTAGAAAATTTCGCGATCACCAGGCTAGCCAACTTAGTAGTAGAGCGATTGTAGATCTTGATGTTGTGTTTGATGTCTCCACCATATTCGGATTCTATGTTTTTCAAGAAACCCATAATTGTAGAGGAACCAGATAAAATTGATATGATGTAATTAATGTCCAAATAGGGTTATATTCAAATGTGTAATTATTTGGTAATTCACTTACATAATAACAATTTCATCTGGTTTCTCTACAATTATGGGTTTCTTGAATAACATAGAATCCGAATATGGCGAAGACATCAAACACAACATCAAGATCTACAATCGCTCCACTACTACGATGGCTAGCCTGATCATGGCGAAATTTTCTGAATAAATCGCCGAAACTAGTAGCTAGTAACAAATGTGTTTTTTCATTGTCCTATTGTCCGCAGTGAATTAAACATTTGAATATAACCCTTTTTGGACATTAATTACACAATATTCTATTTTTAACGATTAGTTATGTTCTTGTTTGGGCTTGTGTGGTCTTATCTGGTCTTACTTGGTCTTGTCTGGTATTGTATGTTCTTGTCTGGTCTTGTTTGGTCTTGGGTGATGTTGTCTGGTCTTGACTGATTTTGTATGGTCTTATCTGGTCTTGTTTGGCCTTGTATGGTCTTGTATTGTCTTTTCTGGTCTTGTTTGGTCTTGTCTTGTCTGGTCTTGTCTGGTCTTATCTGATCTGGTCTTGTTTGGTCTTGTTTGGTTTTGTCTGGTCTTGTCTGGTCTTGTCTAGTCTTGTCTGGTCTTGTCTGGTCCCGTCTGGTCTTGTGTCGTCTTGTTTAGTCAACTCTAGTCTAGTCAGTCTTGTCTGCTCTTGTCAGCTCTTGTTTGGTCTTATTAATTTATTCTGAATGAATTACTCGTGCATGTGAAATTTCTTTTCCGTTCACGTTCAATTTTCTGTCAAAATAAGAAATTGCTAATCGTATCTTTATGATTTATCACGACACATTTCTAAAAAAATATATATTGTTTTTCTATAAAAGCGTTGAAATTTATGTAAACTTTGATGAATTGTTCGAGTTGGTATTGGAAGCTTTAATCTGCGCACACGTCAGAAATCATTTCGCAACGCATTAATATCGCGATCCGTTCATTTGATAAATGTGCCGTGCAGATAACCTTAGCTACATGTACGACCCTTTCTATACACATTTCGTATAATCGAACTTTCAAAAACACGATTTTCAATCACCAATATAAATGGTTTTTTCTAATTAATTTTTTTTGTCCAAACATCGCCTACATTACACAACAAAAATAAATTCGTTTCTCAAATACTTTTTGCTTTTGCATTTTCTTTGCTTTGGCATTTTGCTTCTAGCATATATTAATTTTTTTTGTATATAACTTATCAGAAAGAGCATTATTATTCAATAGACTCAAAAAGTTAGAACCAGCCTATCAACTGACTAAGAACACATACAACAAGAAATGCCAGTCACGCAACCTGAAACTTAAGCACTACACATCAGTCTTGCGACCAGAAGCCCATGGAGTGTCTTTCCTTGAACCGAAGAGGTCTGGTAGAGAAATTGGTAGGCAGAGAGTAGAGAATCCTCGGGAAGATCGTAGTCCCAGCGGCAAAGGAAGATGGGGAATTCCGAAGGCGACGTAACTCTGAGCTAGGGATGTTGATATTTTTAAATATATCGATATTTTTAATATCGATAATTTTGGAAACTATCGAAATATCGTTTTGATATATTTTCAAAAAATATCGATATATCGGTCAATTTTTCTAAATTCGAAAAAATAGATTTTTTTAATAACCCAACAAAGACAACCCATTGTTTTTAATGTGTTAATTTGAATTTTTTGATTACTTGTCGAGTTTTTTCTAAAATATATTTTTTTTGTTCCCGAATAAATAATTAAAAAATCTTTTGATTGTTAATTCAATATTATGGAATTAAAAATTAAATTAGAAATTTTACCAGAACACTATTATCAGATTGTTGAATAATTTTAACCGGAAAATATGTTTGAGGTTTATCGTCAAAAAAAGGATTAAACAATTACGATTACAAAATCTTATATATTTATTCAAACCAATATTTTTCAGACAATGATCTTAGTAATACACGGTATTTAATGTTCTTCCGACAATCTACTTCTATTATTTGGTACTACAATGTTTATTGTTGAAGCCATTCGTTCGGAAGATACAGACGACGCAGGAAGGATTAAATATGTTTGTGCAATATCCGACAACACGGGTGTAAAATGGCGACCTTCAAACCAAAATTTTAGAGGATCTGAATGTCTTGGTAAATTTGGTTGATCAAAATATTGTTTAAATTCATTTGGGACAGAACCTGATCTAGGAATGTCGATATTTGATGTATTTTGGGATACAATTTTATCATGTCTAGACCAAATTGATTTTCGTGCATCATTTGATGTGTTATTTCGTGGTTTTTGTGGTTCTGGTGAGATCCAATGAGAACGATGCGAGGTTCAAAGCGCTATAACAGGCCGCCCGGCATCTTTCAAAGCTTTGAAAAACATGCCGCCGCCGATGCGTCCATGAAAGGCCTTAGCATGCCGCTGCCGATGCGTTTTGAACGGACCTTCACAATAATGCATTGCCCCCCATTCACGATCAGTTAAACTGATCAGTTGAACTGACGTACATTCAAAAACTGACCGTGAGTGTGAAATCCTAAAATTTTAAACTGACGACAACCCACGGATTTACCGGGCGCACCATAAATCCGCTGGCTTCAGTTCGTTTTCACCACGCCAAACTGACCGCGCATGCGCTTACTTAGTCGTAGTTTAACCGACACAGCGACCGGACGTGCAAAAACTGAAGAATTGATAGAAAAATAGCTTGAAATATGTACATTCGTCCATTCTTAGATAGTTATGCCACTCACTCGGTTTCAGTGACAACTCATTTAACAAATTAATATGAGATAACTGTTATTTCTATTTTAACCATTTTTTCATTCCGTTTTTTTTTTGTTTTTTATTGAATAAACTAATTGTCATATGTAGAATATCCTCTTCAGAATCCGAATCATTTTTTTTAAGTTACGCGGGGAGAAATTTGCTAGCCAGATACAGCCCGCGACAATCAAGAACTGAAGGCCGGTTTTAAGCCAGTGAGTGGGGAAATCATTTTGAACTGATCAGTTTTAACTGATCAGTTCTAAACATCAGTTCAACTGATTAGTTTAAACTGATCGTGAATGGTGGGCTTAAGGGAGATACGATCACCAATCAGAACAAAATATTTTTTAAGCGCTAAATTTATAGAAAAATATCGTTTACAAAATAACATAATTGGTATCGATATATCGCTATTAAAAATATCGTGCGAAAATATCGATATATATTTAAAAAAATATCGATATTTTGATATATCGATATATTTTATACATCCCTACTCTGAGCTCTACGAACATATTGAGAGGCTCTCTGACTATGCAAGGAAAAGAAGGGTAGCTTGCTATGGCCACGTTGCAAGATTGCCTCCAAACCGACCTCCGATAAAACAAGAAAGCACTTGGGATGTTCGTACCACTTTTTTCGTTTTGAAAGATTGTTTTGTATTATCTTGTTTGTCAAGGTTTTTTCCCGAGGGTTTTTTTTATCAATGTTTACGAACGACAGTCTAATTTGAGACTTATTATTTAAGCTCTTTAGATATATTTGCTTATCTTATTTATACAAAATTGTAATTATACTTATGTCTCGTTATACGTCTCGTTACGTCTCGATGATTAAATAATTGATTACTGGCAGTTCGGTCAAGCACGTGTCAACTACACAACTTTAAAATACACAACTTTAAAAACTTTTAAACTTTAGCCTTTAAATTGGAAACTTTTCCCGCTCGCAGGCCCCGCTGCGCGGCGGTCACCAACATGGCGTCATATTGTTTTGTTGTGTTAACGATAACGGATGCGTAAAAATTTTAAAGTCAAATTAAACAACTCACCACCATGGGAAGATCGAGGAAAAGATCTCGTTCAACTTCATGAAAGCGCAGTAGTTCGTAAAGAATCTCAAAGCGAGATTTAGAACAACAAATAAGTGCAATGGGCAATGGCAAAGTCCATTAGTGAACTGATTGAGGCACAAAAAGTCACCAACAAGGCATCTAATTAACCTAACCTAACCTAACACAGACATTCAGTCGGAAAAAGGTAAGATTAATTAAATCATAATTAAATTCTACGAGCCTTCCACACGAAGCTCCTAAGAGGGGGCTCCACACGAACCTTACATAGTTCCATTCGAACATAATCTAGCTCGATACGAACAATAACGTAAATTATAATAGGATTATTCCATATGAATAATATCTATGCAGATTTAACAGGTCTAGCTAAGTTCTACTAGTCTAGCTAGTCTTCCACTGGAAGCTCGTACAGGGAGGTTCCACACGAACTTAACCTAGTTCCATACGAATAGCAACAACGTGAATTATGGTAGAATTATTCCACACGAATGATATCTATGCAGATTTAACAGGCCTAATTAAATTCTACGGGTCTTCCACACGAAGCTTCTAGAGGGGGTTTCACATGAACCTAACCTAGTTTCATACGAACAATAATATGTTAAATATTATTTTGGCAAGTGTAGAGCTTACTTAATGTAATCAATATTTCCATATTTTTTCCAGTTTGTTTTCCACTTTGTATTCCACTTTGACCAAAACTATAGTGGTATATATTCAGCTTCATAAATTTGTTAAGTTACTTGAAAATGACCGTCAAAACTTAAGTTGTGATATGTGTAGAAATTTATATAACTGTGAATAACAAGTTGTATAACTTTTGAATTGGTAAAACCATACAACATTATAGATAATCAGATAAACTTAATAAAGACGGAACAAAGCTTGAATATATAAATATACTCAACCTTTCCGGAACTCTATAATACTAATGAGTCTTTTTAGGACTACCAAAAACAAATCTCGTATGAAATTTGTCAGTTATTCTATAGCTTTCAGTCCACCTTTGTGGCACTCAACAAAAACCATAAAAATAACATTGATTTTTAAGATCATTTCTTTCCGATACCTTGAGTGAATAGCCTCGAAACGCGTCCACAGAAACGCGTCCACAGATGGCTTACAATCGAGTCAACAGGTGAATATGACGACAAAAGCACAGAGTAAAATAAATCTGCTGTTGGTGAGCTATCTACAGAGGAAGGTGGGGTTATAATTGAGGAAGAGCTGTTAGAGCTGTTGGGTGAAGAGGTTAGAGATTCAAGTCCTCAGGTAAAGGTTAACGAGAATTTCAAGAGGTGGTGGAAAGGCGGGATGGAAAAAGGCATTTTGTAATACCAGTGGGTGCCACTGAGGCGCCAAAAGTCAACCTCAACTTACGGTTCAACGTCACCTTAATAACAATCATGGGCGTATCTGAGGAGAGGGGGGGGGGGTTGCTAGGGTGGTCAATGCCCACCCTAAAAACTTCTTTGTTCACCCTAGAAAAATGGTATTGAAGAATTACTTACTGTTTCATCGATTTTTTACCAAGATTTAATACCAATCCTTGTATAATTACCCATACCAACTTCTATCTATATTATCAAAAAACAACCAAAATCTATATTATCAAAATCGTCTCTCCTTTATGTCACAGTTTGCAAGTAGGTATGCTAGACTTACCACCAGTGTTGGCAACCTGAAAGGTGGCGCAGATCGTACCAGGCGAGTGAAATTATCGTTCATTTCCAAATAATTAAAAACAAAACGATGTTTCTTAGAAGAAAATATTAAATTCATGTTATCGTGTCATATTTATTTATCGTATTCATATATGATAATGAAAAAAAGTTAAACACAAGTAGTTCTAGTTCTTCTATACAGTATAAAGCGTTAATAAGTTCATATTGAGAAAATCGACAATTGAAGTAAATGGTGCAGAAGTTGGTGAAAACTGTCCTCAGTCGATGACCACAGGCAAATCAGCAGATTTACTCGCAAACCCAGAAGTAGTTACGCTTGAGTCTACGCTTCAGAGTACTAGTAAATTGGGCACCTTGCAAGCCGTACCATCACAGCCCCATATAAATTTACCAAAAACAAAAATTGGTAAGAACTTCTCTTTTGTACGATCTTTTGTATCAAAATATTATCAACAATACAGCTGGTTGGAATATAACACTGAAGAAGATAAAGTCTACTGTTTTAAATGCAGACACTTCATTAAAAAAGGAATTCGTGATCAAAACGAAAAATTTGTAAAAAAAACGGTTACAACAATTGGAAGAAAATTGGCGAGAGGTTTAAAAATCACGCATGTCTTCGCTTCATGTTGAAAGTACACAAAAATATGTATCCTACAAACAATCTCTACAAACTGGAGATGTCCATCAACTTGTAATTAAGTCTTCTAATTAAGTTTTAAAGCAACAGGAGCAAAATGTTATTAAAAATAGAGAATACTTATTGAACCTAATTCATACAATACAGATCTTTGTCCGTCAAGGTTTACCTTTTAGATAAAGTGACCACACGTCCCGATTTTGGCGTACAGTCCCGCTTTTTGGAGGACTGCCCCGCGTCCTGCCGATTTTTTTAAATGTCCCGCTTTTTATAAAATATCTGCATTTTTTATTTTAATGTGGGTGGCCAAGTGCGAGTTGTGACTCTCGCACCGAGGGTTCCGTACAAACTTGTAAGTAAGGTATCTTTAGGAGGACCTAACTGTATGCAACCCATATGCTTCTGGTGCCTGACAATACCTCGCAACACATTAGTATATTTTCATAAGTTTCTAATAGTAAATTCGCATTTTTCTTGTAATTAAACCACATATTTACGGTTTTCAGATTTTTCTCTTTACATGTGCTGTAAGACACCGCTTACTGCCAAATTTCATGATTCTAAGTCAACGGCAAGTACCCTATAGGTTTTGATTCCCTTGTGAATATGCGACAGAAACGGTCATATCTTTTGATCGCGTTGACTTACAACTTTGATTTTTTCACAGCTGAAAGAGACCGCAGACCCGAGTATTTAATATAAATTTCAACTTGTTACCTCTACGCGTTCCTGAGAAAAATGGTCTTGACAGACAGACAGACAGACGGACGGACGGACGGACGGACAGACGGACAGACAGACGGACAACAAGGTGATCCTATAAGGGTTCCGTTTTCGGTACGGAACCCAAAAAATGTGAAACCATGTGGATTTTTTTCCTTGGGGGTCTATGAAGTAAGATGCTATAAAGAAGAACAGTTGGCTGTAATCATTCGATACGTAAACTATTTACTGTGAAAGAAAGATTTATCGATTTCATCGATTGCTCATGTCTAGGGACGCTCAAAGATTGGCAACGCTTATTTGGGAAGTACTGAAATTATTATAAAATTTTTTGCACATGTTCCAATTCTTGTGACGGTACCAGTCTTATGTCGAGCAAAAATAGGGGCCTACAAGCAATTATAAAAGAAATCCACCCTCGCGCTATATAGAACTTTATTGCCACCCTTTAACGCCAAACTTTATCGAAATCCATTTTTTCAATTTAATCCAAATTCCAATTCCTTTTTAGGGTTCCGTACCGAAAACGGAACCCTTATAGGATCACTTTGTTGTCCGTCTGTCTGTCTGTCTGTCTGTCTGTCTGTCTGTCTGTCTGTCTGTCTGTCTGTCTGTCTGTCTGTCTGTCTGTCTGTCCGTCTGTCTGTCTGTCAAGACCTTTTTCTCAGGAACGCGTAGAGGTAACAAGTTGAAATTTGTATCAAATACTCGAGTCTGCGGTCTCTTTCAGCTGTGAAAAAATGAAACTTGTAAGTCAACGCGATCAAAAGATATGACCGTTTATGTCGCATATTTTGCGATTTCACGAGGGAATCAAAACCTATAGGGTAGTTCCCGTTGACCTAGAATCATGAAATTTGGCAAGAGGCGGTGTCTTACAGCACATGTCAAGGGAAAAATCTGAAAACCGTAAATATGTACTTTAAATACAAGAAAAATGCGAATTTACTATTTGAAACTTATGAAAATTCACTAATGTTGTCGTAGTGGTATTGTCAGGCTCCAGAAGCATATGGGTTGCATACAGTTAGGTCCTATTTTATGTTTATTCTGAATTTTCTTTGTTTATATTCGTTATGCATTTCATCACGTACGCTTTATATACATAATATATACAGGGTATATATTATGTCTAAATTTTGCTTGTTTATAACCGACATGCGACATACTCAAGTCCCGTAACATCCTGTATATATTATATTTCGTCTAATTTTTCTTTATAATCTACATAATATGTTGATAATCTACATAATAATACTATACTATACAAGTTTGTACGGAACCCTCGGTGCGCGAGTCACAACTCGCACTTGGCCGGTTTTTTTTTACTTATAATATTAATACAGATTTAGATATTAGACTGTCAATTTTACTAAGGAGTTAAGACGTCACGTGGTAAAAAAGAGAGCGAAGGAACTGCATTATTATTTTTTACTAGGCTTCATTTATGGTCTCTCATTAAATGACTGGTCGGTTCAGCTGGACGGCTGCCCCACCCCCCTCCCCCCCCCCTAGACAAAATCATGTTAAGAATCGTGCAAAAAAAAGCTGCTTGGGAACAGCATTTTCATCTCTATGTGCAGCAATTTCTATGATGACCGAGGTCTCAGCAGAACCAGCCAATCAGACTCTTCTGCTGAAATACCTCTGGGGTACGGGAAAAATTTTGGCAGATATTTTTCACCAGCAATCGAATGGTAGAAAATCATTTATCACACAAACGTTAGACAAAGATCTAAAGCCAACTCTAGATGCTAGCAGCCGGTTGTTAAAAAACAAGACCAGGTCTTAACCAGGGAAACGGGAGGGGCCCAGACCCTGTAAGACCCATACCGCTGGGCTCATACTTCTCGTTTAAACTGGCGAATGTGAATTGGGTTGTTAAATAAAATAAATTATCGATTTTTTTATGTATTGTAATACCTTATTATAAATAATTCGGATATGCGATGCGAAAAAGTTAAAAAAAAATTCAATGTAAATGAAATAGCAGGTAGGCTAAGGCATTCTGTTAGAGAGTGGAGAGAGGTAACTGACGACAGGTTTATTCTGCAATGCATCCAGTGCTGTAATATTCCGTTTGAGAATTTTCCTGTTCAATCTTGCGAGACTCCGGAGCCTATGCGGTCTCCAGATTAGCATGGTAGAGTTGAAGCTGCAGTACAGGAACTGATCTCGAAGCAGGCTAACGAGTGCACAGAATCTGAGGATCAGTTTGTTTCAACGTTATATCTAGTTCCTAAGCCAGATAGATCTCTGAAAGGTTTATAATTAATTTAAAAAAAATTAATGTGGTTATTAGGACGTCACATTTCAAGATGGAAAACTTGAGATCACCAAAAAAATTGCTTGATAAATATGCTTCCATGGCAAGTATAGAAATAAAAGATGCTTACTTTTTGGTTCCAGTGAACAAAACTAGCAGAAAACTCCTTAGGTTTCGATTTACGAGTCAATTATATCAGTTTGTTCATATATTTTTACTAAAATTATAAAGCCAGCTGTAAATAAGTTCAGATGTAGTGGACTCTTATCAATAATTTACTTGGATGATAACTTATGTATAGGAGATTCCTTCTTGTCATAGAATCACCCATCATCATATTCACCCTGTGAATGTAGAGTACACGATCAGGTTTCTAGAATCTTTAGGATTTATAATGAACTGCCTTTAGAGTCTGAATATCCCTAGTAGGAGATGCAAGTACCAGGCTTTAGCCTAGATTCCCAAAAATACCTGGTGGAACCAACAACCAAAAGGAATATCAGGTAATGTCGCTCGTAAGAAGTATAGCACCCCACAAAAACTATAAAATAAGATTTTTTAAATATCGCTCATGTAATTGGAACTTTAGCGGCCTGCTGCCCAGGAGTAGAGTATGGTAAAGCCTTTTACTTTACACCTTTAAACCTTTAAAATGACTCGAAAGAACAAAATGGTTTATATAATGGCATTATTAGTAAATAATATCAGTTTTGAGGGATATATGAAACTTATTGAGAAAGTCTTCGAAGATGTCCTTGGCGGAAAAGGAATATTTCGAAAGCAAGCAACTTAAATAGAGATCGAATGAGATCGGTTAGGCGGTAAGAGACTAATAAAAAGTAAAAAGTTAAAAGAACAAAACCCACTGCTTAATAGAGAAACTTGTGTACATGTCTTAAAAAGATACAATTCGAGTATTTGTTGGACTAATAAAAATATCTTCTGGCGTTGAAAGGTGATGTTTTTTCTACACTTTTCCCAGTAAGAACAGATTGAACAATTGAACTTTCAACGACATTAACGAAAATCGCGTTCATAACTTGAAATTAAATAATCTCGAAAATGAATCGATCGATTTAGAAAATGTTAGCCGTTTGGTAGTCAGGGATTTCAAATGAGGTATAACTTACCGCACCGTGTCATTTAAAATTGTAGGTGTTGTGGTCCCAGCGCGAAGGGGTTAAATGATTCGGCTACTACTTACTTCGGTTACTACTATAATTCGGCTACAAAATTTCTTGTAAAAGGTGTTCCTCGGCTAGAATATCTTCATTTAAAAAACACTGGAACGCGTCTTTTATTGAAGTAAGAGCCATGCTAAAACAAATTTCTAATTTATCATTTGACCTGTTTCTTTTGAAAATGTACTCACGTATTATTTTGTAAACCTTCGCGACAATTTCGCTACAAAATTTCTTGTAAAAGGTGTTCCTCGGCTAGAATATCTTCATTTAAAAAACACTGGAACGCGTCTTTTATTGAAGTAAGAGCCATGCTTAAACAAATTTCTAATTTATCATTTGACCTGTTTCTTTTGCAAATGTATACTCACGTATTATTTTGCAAACCTTCGCGACAATTTCGTATATTATGGGTTCTGCGCCTTGTAGCTGCAGGTGGTTGCGTTTACCATTCATATCCCGATTTTGACTTTAGTATTTCCCCAATTGTCTCAAAAGTTGCATTTTCCTCTTCATTTTCAATGCTGTAATTTCATCTGCAACTGTTTCGTGTTTTTCCACTTTGTCGGTATTTTATGATTCAATATCACTGATCTCGATTTCATATTCACTATTAATAATAATAATAATAATAATAAAACTTTATTTACTTTGCTGCTTACAATTATATAGAAATTATAAAAAAATAATAAATAATATACATATATAATTTGCAGATGTTTGTCAACATTCGAAAAAAAGAAAATTGTAAAATAAATTGCGAAAAAAACAAATACACAAGCAATATATAAAAAACACAATAAATACAAAACAATTACATACATTTGAATACATTCACAATTTTTAATCTCAACATATCTACTTGTAGGAATTTTTCACTCGTTGAATTATATCGTTTAATCAATTTGGTGTTCTAAGTATTCATCAATTCCATAAAATGTACCAGCTATTAATTTTTCTTTTATTGATTTTTTAAACTTATTGTATGATTGAGTGCTTATTTCTGACGATATATTATTGAATAATTTAACCCCAATACAGAAAAAAGAATTTGCATATAAGGTAGTGTGATGTTTTTCAGTTTGTAATAATTTGCCATTCCTTGTGTTGTATGTGTGCATGTTAGAGGATGTAGAGTAATTCTGAGTATTTTTTTGATATAACACAGACATTTATAAATGAAAATAGAAGGTACGGTTAACAATTTGTTGTTCCTAAAACAATTTCTGCAGCTCTGTCGACGCTTTAAATTAAATATTAGTCTTAAAATTCTTTTCTGCATAACGAAACATTTGTGGCTATGTCTTGAATTACCCCATAATAAAATATTAAAAGATATATGTGAATGGACAATAGCATAGTACAGGCTTAACAAGGTACTTGTATGCATAGACTTTTTCAATTGAGATATTGCAAAATAAGCTCTTGCTAATTTTTTGCAAACTAACTCTGTGTGGTTCGACCACGTAAGTTTCGAATCAACTAATACCCCAAGAAATCTTGCAGAGTTGGATATTTTATAGCGTTGATGGTCTACAACAATCTGAAAATAGGTTGGTAAAGTTCTTCTTTTGCCCATGTATAAACACAGAGTTTTTTCGCTATTCAAGATTAGTTTGTTTTTTGTACACCAATTATTAAATTGTACGATTGTTTCCACTACCTTTGCATGTAATTCTTCCAAACTATTTGCACATACCACAATTGTGGTGTCATCCGCAAACAAGATGGTTTTAGCGTCTATGTACCCTGGAAGATCATTTATAAATAAAAGAAACAGAAGAGGGCCAAGAACAGATCCCTGTGGTATACCTATTGTTACGCTCTTTTTATTCGAAAGTGTGTAGTTAATTTTGACAATTAAATGTCGGTCGCTTAAAAAGGATCCTAAAAGATCCCAAAAAATTCCACGAAATCCGTAGCATTCTAATTTTTCCATTAGATGGCCTATATTAACGGTATCGAATGCTTTAGACAAATCAAAAAACAGTCCCATGACGTGTTCTCCTTTATCCAGTTTCTCTGATGTATATTTCACAAAGCTGGTGGAAGCAGTTTCCACCGATCTTTTTGATCTAAAACCATGTTGGCATTCAGATAATAAGTCATTTTTAAGGAGATATGCCATCATTCTACTGTATATTAATCGCTCAAATATCTTTGAGAAAATAGATACTAAAGATATAGGTCTATAGTTGTCCAAAATCTGAGGGTCAGATTTTTTATGTAGTGGCACTACCAATGCCACTTTTAACGCCGATGGATATACTCCTTCTTCAATGGCTTTATTGAATAGCTGCGTTAGTGGAAGAGCCAATGTTTTAATATTGTGTTTCAAAATTTTGATTGAAATGCCATCGGTTCCTGTGGAGTTTTTTGAGGCTATACTGGAGACAGCGTGTTGTAGATTAGTATTATCGATAGGTGACATGTAGAAAGAATATGCATGTCTAGTTTTTGGCAGAGTACATTGAAGCAAAGAGGGTGATTGAAAAAAAGCATTTAAGGTTTTTAAAGCAATGGTCGAAAAATAGTTAGCAAATTCTTTAGCAACCTGACTTGAATTTGAAATCAATATTCCATTTACTTTTAAAGAAATATGGTTAGGTTTTTTATAATTATTCATAGAGTTGTTAATTATTCTCCATGCTTCTCTACTTTTATTACTAGCATTATTAATGCGGTTAGTGTAATACATTCTTTTAGCTTTCGATATATTAATAGAATGTTGCTTTTTCATAGTTTTATTTGTGTTGTAGAGATGTGAGCTTCCTGCCTTGCATAATGTCCAATACATATTTCGTAATGACTTACCTTTATTTATGATGGCATTCGATATCCAATTGTTGATAGGTTTGGAAACTATTTTCCTGAGTTCTAAAGGAAGAAATCGGTCCAAACTATTTGTTAAGATATTAAGGAATTCTTTAAAGCCTAGCTCCACATCGCTCGCAGATATAAATGAAAAGTCTGTTTTTAAGAGACAATGATGCAATTTTAGGATGTTGTCTTCAGAGTATGTCCTACTTAGTTTATACATCATCCTATTGTTTTTTGATTTGGAATATGATGAATCTAGATGGAATATTTGACTTAGATGGTCTGCTAGAATTGGTTCCACCAAACTGCTCTTAAATGCATTTCTGTCTAAGTTGGTGACCAAGTAATCGATGGCTGTTTTAGAATGTGTCCCATCTGTCTTCTACCTATTCTTGTTGGTCCCATGTTAATAGTGGATAGATTGAATTTAAGAAAAGTGTTAAGCAACATACTTCTTTCTTTGGAGTCTTTTAAATTGTCTATGTTAAGATTACCGCACAATAATACTGGGTTTTGAGATTTAAGAACTTCAACTAACATGTCATTTAGCCCATCAAAGAACGAATTAAAATTTCGTAAAGTAGATCTATAAATACATATCAATGCAATACAAAAAATTTCAAATAACAGGTTGGTACCACAAACTTCAAAATCAACTTCTTTTGAAAAGTTTTCAAGATTTAGTTTAGAAGTATGTATATCGTCACGTACAAATATGGCCACGCCACCATGCTTGTATGTACCTCTACAATAATTCGAAACTACAGTGAAGTTGTTAATAGAAACAATGTATAGCTCAGGTTGGGTGCACCAATGTTCACCAATACACAATATTTTAATATTTTGTCTTTTAATGAACAGTTCCACTAGTTCCAGCTTATTTTTTACAGACTGAACATTCACATGTGCTATATTAAAACACTTCGTTTGTTTCGGATATTTTTCGGTTGATACTGTTGTTATGTTTTCACTGTTATTCTTTCGAGTCTTAACAAAAAACGGTTTACGCAGGCGTTTCTCGGCCAAGTTTCTGGTTTCGATATATTTTCCAGCTCCTCAACGGGCACCGAAACTTTGAATGATGAGTATTCATCTGGATGGTTGGACTGAATTTTCGTACATATAACCTGATTGATTTTTTTATTCTTTAGATATTGCTGTAAATCATCTGCTGAAAGTTTTGGATCAAGTTTAAATGCATGAACATGTGCGTAACGTGTGGCATAATTTTATGGCATAACGTTATGTGTGCATAACGTGTACACATATTGTCACTTTCTTCTAAAATTCTACGTAATTCCTCAGCAGTATAATATTTACGTCGCGCCATTTCCTAATTCACACACACTTACTACCACAAAGCAAAGTAAATACCTACTAACACTAACCTAAAATGAGAATTGGTTCACATATTCAGCCGACCAGCGACACGATGAGACTAAATTGTGTACGTAGGATTTTGATACACTGCAGACCGTGCGGGGTAACAGAAGTACCCCACATAATTATTTTCAGTTTTTCGTGCAAAATTTGAAATTAAATTGATTATTTTTACTAGAAAAGGGCTTGCTTTCCAACTTTCCAACTTTTTTTTATTTTTTTCCCTCCAGGTAATCCAGGTAATCCAGGTAGTTTAAGGATTACCTGGAGGGAAAAAATAAATAAATACTTGGAAAGTTATATAACAAAAACCGCATCTGGGGTACCCAAAATACCCCGCTCGGCCACGGAAAGGTTAATAAAACATGTAATTAAACAAAATGATTATAATTGCATAAATTACATATTATCTTCAAATATTTAACGCCTAAATATTTTGTAATCTATACATTGTTTAATAATTTGTCTACAGAGTACCTTAAGTTGATCTTTTGATTTATTATCAGTTAAAAAACAACGTCCGGAGCGCACTCAAAAGATAATAATCTCGCAATTAGGAAAATTGTTTCAGAACAAAGACGAAACAAACACTGAAATTATTAATCATGATAAGTTTTTACGACCGGCCATAAATCATATTCGAATAAGCTGGCAGGTAAATATCTCGGTTTTAATTAGTCGTCTCCTTGGCACTTGGCTCAAGTCCCGACACATGATATCAACTAAATTTAATAAATATCACCACGACTTGTCGCATTGGCACACGTCCACTTTGTCGACAAATTAAAACTTGATAATTAACTATAGTATTAAGTTAATTAATAATAGTTTATTAATTGTTAATAAATAGACATGTATTCGGACTTAGATAGACTAGATATAGAAGATTAAGTATATAAAATTATGTATTATTAAATATATATAAGATAAATACATTTAGGCTGTAAAACCACAACAAAAGATATTTTTGGACAAGATAATTGTGACTTGACTGACGAAAATCCAGAGGTTATAAAGGCGCAAACGAGGCAAGTAAGGTTAAACAAAAGGTTTTACATAAAAGGTTAAGCAAGTAAATAAACAAAATTCAACACACGAACCTAGTCAACACAATTTAAGACTTGTTTAAATTAGAAATTCACCGAATTTTTTCACAAATAAATTTATGAATGAATTTCGATTGATTTATACGTGGTCTGTTAGAAAATTATCCGACCTTTAGCCGGTAAAAAAAACAGACATACCTGGAGCGTTGGAAACCTAATCACCCTCAAAGTAGTCTCCCACCTCTCACAGTGTGGAGTCCCAAACTCCACACACTTCTCCCAGCGATGCCGCCATGAAATCGCGTTCCTTTCAATGGCTTCTCGACTTTGGGGAATAACCAGAAGTCGCAGGGGGCCATATCAGGAGAGTAAGGAGCCTGTCGAACCAGAGGAGTCTGGTTTTTCGCCAAAAAATTGTGAACCAAGTACGAAGAATGTGCTGGAGCTTTGTAGTGATGGAGTCGCCAATTTCCTGATGACCACAACTCCAGTCGCTTGCGCCGCACAGCATCACGTAGGCGACGTAGGAAAAACCGACGAGAGCACTACTCACTACGTCATTCGAACACTGCTCGACAGCAACTGACGCTATCTACAGGCGGAAAAAAATTCACGCATGCGCACGAAGGTTCAAGGTCGACTCATGCAAGCGCGCTAGATTCAAATCCATCGGGTTTTCAAAATAAAAAATAAGGTCGGATACTTTTCTAACAGACCACGTATAAAGGTTTATCAGATTTAAAAATCTCTTTAAATTATTACATTTTCCACCAGTATTCCTCAACTTTTCCAAAATAAAGATTTATTAAACACGGTCAAGTTCAGACACAAAACTAGAACAGACAAACGGAGACAGGAGAAGACCAGACAAGGTCAGACAAGGTCAGACAAGACGAGACAAGACCAGACAATACCAGTCAAGACGATACAAGATCAGACCAGACCAGAAAATACCAGAAAAGACCAGACAAGACCAGACAAGACAAGAGCAGACAAGAGCAGACCAGACAAGATCAGACAAAAACAGGTACGAGGTACGATCAGACAAGATCATACAAGACCAGAAAAGACCAAGCAATTACAAATAAAACCAAACATGACCAGACGCGACCAAACAAGACCAGACCCGACCAGACAAGACCAAACAAGACCAGATGAGGTCAAACAAGACCAGGCAAATCAAATCAAATACTTTTTTTTCATTATTTACGTATATGTCACAGGTACAATATGCTAAATGAAATATGTCCAACAGCTTATTCTACAAGACTAATCAAAGCGATAGCCTGAGAATTAATATGAGAAAATATTAATTAATATCAGAACAAATAATGCTAGAATAGATTAGGAATTTAAATAAAGTCAGTTTATCGGATTGTTAATTTTCAAATAATACTCGTCCACATTATATGGTTCTATCTCAATAATTAAGCCGCACAGTTCCTTTCTAAACTTTATAAAATTTGTTTTATGCTTAATATATGCTGGCAATTTGTTATAAAATTTAATATTGCTGCATGGTGGGCATCTTTCAGTCATCACCAAAGTATGTTTGGGTATGTTATATAGTTCTTTGTTGTACCTTGTCTGACATTCACTCGGTTTGCGAAAACTTGTAAATAGGTGCTTGTGTTTGACTATGAACAGGATACTTTCATATATCGTTCGTTTGGATGAACAGGGTATTAACTCATAATGTTCTTGCCTGTAGATTTTTTTTTTCTCAGTAATAGCAAAATTGACCAAGTAATGATGTGAACAAAAATGTTATCAATAAACGTTAATCAATAGTTTAAAAGATATTAAAAGTGAGGTTAACCAATTTTACAGAAATGGAAATATATTGATTTGAAAACTTCAAATCGCTCTCCACGCTTGTTTCAGTTAATACCCTGTTCATCTGGACCAACGATATGTAGATGCCCGTAGTAGTTAATATATTCGCCCTTTTAAAAACACCCCTGCATATTTCGCGGTTTTTTAGGTTTTCTAGAATACGGAGGGCTTGCTTCTGTATCCTGAATGCAAAAACTGCCGTGTTTAGCTTATTAGTAACATGGTCGACCTGTGACGACCACTCAAGTGTATTGTCAATATACCGTCCAAGGAGTCTTACTGATTGGTCTACATTTTCTACTCGAATTTATTGAGGGTAACTCGTGGTGTTTCTATTAGTTTGGAAGATGGTGGTAATTTATTATTACTAAACCATGCGGTCATCGATGACATTGCTAGGCCAGCATTCCAACTAATGTCATTTACTGGCTTGTTAATTAATAGCACAGTCGTAACGTCGGCATAATTTACCATTGTATGCTGCGGGACGATGAGTATTTGGGGCAGGTCATTAATAAATAATGTGAAGAGCAGTGGTTCTATAGTACTGCCTTGTGGTATCCCCATATTGACTGTTCTTGCGTTTGAGTATTTAGATATTTTATCCGCTAGAATGGTGTAGACCAGTGGTGTTGAACGTATGGCCTATGGTTGCGTTTCAGTACACATATCCACAATTGGGTTTTAGTTTGGTAATTTGTGTTCTATTTCTCAAAAATGATCCATGAATCCAGTCCACAAGAATAGAATCTACGCTAGAATGGTGTAGACCAGTGGTGGCGAACCTATGGCACGCTTTTTCATTAATAAATAATGTGAAGGGCAGTGGTCCTATAGTACTGCCTTGTGGTATCCCCATATTGATTGTTCTTGCGTTTGAGTACACATATCCACAACTGGGTTTTAGTTTCGTAACATGCTGACACGTGGGAAAATTTTATTGGCACGCGAACTATTAATAACGCATGCCTTCTAAAATTGTTAAACTATCTTTTCTAAAATTTTTAAGTTTCTCAATTTACTTTTATGTAACATTAATGGTGTAAAATATAAGACGTGTTCAAAATCCGTCGATTGGTTTGCCCGTAATTGCAAAAGGCGCACAAAAATTTTCAAATTAAAAAATTCACAAAAGCTGTATTTACAAAGCTACAATTTTGAAATTTGGGAATTTGTGAGATTTCGCAAGAATATCAAACCATACCAAGTTTCATCAAAATCCCAATTTTATAAATACCAATTTTCAAAAAAAAAATCACAAAAATTTACAAACTTCAAAAATTTGCAAAAGCCGTATTAAGCTACAATTTTTAAATTTTGGAATTTATGATACCTTGTAAGAATATCAATTATTCATACGAAGTTTCGTCAAAATCCGCCAATTGTTCTGTCCGTAATTGCAAAAGGCGCCACAAAATTTACAAATTTCTAATATTCACGAAGGCCGTATTTACAAAGCTACAATTTTGAAATGTGGGAATTTGTGAGATCTAGTAAGAATATCAAATCATACCTCGATTTATCAAAATCAGTCGATTGGTTTGCCCGTAATTTCAAAAGGCACACAAAAATTTCAAAAATTTACAAAAGCCATACTTAAAAAGCTACAATTTTTAAATTGGGTAATTTTTGATATCTTGTAAGAACATCAATTCATACCTAGTTTCATCAATATCCGTCGATTGGTTTGTCCGTAATTGCAAAAGACGCACCAACATTTACAAATTTCAAAAATTCACGAATGCCTTATTTACAAAGCTACAATTTTGAAATTTGGGTATTTGTAAGATCTCGTAAGAATATCAAACCGTACCACGTTTTATCAAAATCCGTCGATTGGTATGCTCGTAATTTCAAAGGCGCAAAAAACACGCCAAATATTCACGCTATTACGGTAACTGATTTTCACTATCACAATGTAAAAGTAGGCCTGGCACGTCACCACCCCTGGTGTAGACAAAATCAGATAAGGCCAGAAAAGACCAGAAAAGATCAGACAAGTCCAGGCAATACCAGACAAGACCAAAGAAGAGCAGATAAGAACAAATAAGATCAGACAAGACCAAACAAGACCAGGGAAGACCGTACAGGATCAGACAAGATCAGAAAACCATAAAAGACCATACAAGACCTAAAAAGATTGGACAGGACCAGATAAAACCAGAGAAAACCAGAGAAGACCAGACAAGATCCGACACGACCAGACTACCAGACATTACAGACAAAACCAGACAAGACTAGATATGCCATACAAGGTCACTTAGAATTTAGCAATAATAAATTATACAGTACAATGTTCAAGTGTAACGAAAAATCGACATAATAATTAAGAACAAACAATAAAGTTAGGAAAAAGACTTTTCGAAACTAAAAGTGATATAAAACTAAATGATACTAAAACAAGTAAAACTAGATAAAACTCGCTGCAGCAGAAAAGGAATAGACAATACTAGACAATCTAAAAACTTTTCCAAACTAAAGGATATATAAAACCAAGTAACACCCGAACAAATAAGACTAGATAAAATTCTTTGCTGCAGAAAAAGTCTAGACAATCTAAAAGTCACAATGTTACATGTAACATTTTATCCTATTACATTCTTCCCTATTGGTTTTCAGTTGAAATTGAGGGGTGAATATAAGTCTAAACAAAGTTTCAGAAGTGCGGGATTTATAGATTCAATCGCTTTGCCATCGAAATAATCACTCTCTTGGGTAGACAGGGCACAATAACGCTCACCTACTGGAAAAATTTGTCATTCATAGAATTTTTAATGCATTGAATGCCTTGTGTATTTTTTAATAAAAACAAATCCTATATTAATACATTGTATACAACGAAATGTATTATTTATTTAGCATCAAATAAACAAAGATATAAGAACAGAATTGTCTTATACATTTAAATTAGTTACATTTTTTCCTTCAAATCTATTCAACAGCAACAATTGTGTTATTGTATGATTTTGTTTCACATCTGTTTAGTGTTATATGTTCACAATGAATAACAATTTTACTGAGCACATGTAGAGCAACGCTAATTATAATAATTTAGTCAGTGACATACCATAAATTAGAGAATTGTCATTTACAAATTGAGAATGCAACATTCGATTTATACATCGGTTGGACACGGTGTCAATATGAAACGTTATCCGAATCGAAACTAATATATACACGCGGCTATTTATATTTATACCCTCCGCATACATATTGTATATTACGCAACGGCGAAGATTAATTTAGATTAAGTTGTAGCGATAAATTAAGTGAACACCTGAGACAAATTGGTATCAATATTTAACGTGTTTATGCAAAGGATTTTAGTGGAATATTTCAAGCAATTTACAATCTGTCCGATGTCTGAATTATTACGTGCACTACATATCATATGGGAATATACAACTTATTCGGAACAAGCAGCAAATTAATGTTGCTAGTTACTGATTTTGCATTCCAATATATTGTCGGTATTATTTAAATTGAGACGATAATTCGACAAACTATTGTTTTGGGGAAACTATACTTGACGCTATAGACGTCTTCTACCACATTTGAATATTAACTAGCATCACCAGCGACAAACTGAATTGATACTTTAATATACAACTGCTTTAGCATAATTGCAGTAGACGAGAAAAGACAATCGAGTTTGGGGAGCAAAAATTAGACACAAAGGACTTGACCAACAAGACTTTTTTTAAGTACTTTTATCAGAAGCTCTCACTAAACCTACTATTCCACATATTTCGCATTCATTCAGGGTGACAGCGCAGACGGTTAGTGAAAACCGCCCTAATTGTTACTACCCGACCAGGAATCGAACCCAGGTCTCTCGCATTGCCAGGGTGGAAAATGTTGTCAACTACACTACCGACGGATATATACGACGACACTATAGACGGACAAGACTAGACAGACAAGACTAGACAGACAAGACTAGACAGACAAGACTAGACAGACAAGACTAGACAGACAAGACTAGACAGACAAGACTAGACAGACAAGACTAGACAGACAAGACTAGACAGACAAGACTAGACAGACAAGACTAGACAGACAAGACTAGACAGACAAGACTAGACAGACAAGACTAGACAGACAAGACTAGACAGACAAGACTAGACAGACAAGACTAGACAGACAAGACTAGACAGACAAGACTAGACAGACAAGACTAGACAGACAAGACTAGACAGACAAGACTAGACAGACAAGACTAGACAGACAAGACTAGACAGACAAGACTAGACAGACAAGACTAGACAGACAAGACTAGACAGACAAGATTAGACAGACAAGACTAGACAGACAAGACTAGACAGACAAGACTAGACAGACAAGACTAGACAGACAAGACTAGACAGACAAGACTAGACAGACAAGACTAGACAGACAAGACTAGACAGACAAGACTAGACAGACAAGACTAGACAGACAAGACTAGACAGACAAGACTAGACAGGCAAGACTAGACAGACAAGACTAGACAGACAAGACTAGACAGACAAGACTAGACAGACAAGACTAGACAGACAAGACTAGACAGACAAGACTAGACAGACAAGACTAGACAGACAAGACTAGACAGACAAGACTAGACAGACAAGACTAGACAGACAAGACTAGACAGACAAGACTAGACAGACAAGACTAGACAGACAAGACTAGACAGACAAGACTAGACAGACAAGACTAGACAGACAAGACTAGACAGACAAGACTAGACAGACAAGACTAGACAGACAAGACTAGACAGACAAGACTAGACAGACAAGACTAGACAGACAAGACTAGACAGACAAGACTAGACAGACAAGACTAGACAGACAAGACTAGACAGACAAGACTAGACAGACAAGACTAGACAGACAAGACTAGACAAGACTAGACAGACAAGACTAGACAGACAAGACTAGACAGACAAGACTAGACAGACAAGACTAGACAGACAAGACTAGACAGACAAGACTAGACAGACAAGACTAGACAGACAAGACTAGACAGACAAGACTAGACAGACAAGACTAGACAGACAAGACTAGACAGACAAGACTAGACAGACAAGACTAGACAGACAAGACTAGACAGACAAGACTAGACAGACAAGACGAGACAGACAAGACTAGACAGACAAGACTAGACAGACAAGACTAGACAGACAAGACTAGACAGACAAGACTAGACAGACAAGACTAGACAGACAAGACTAGACAGACAAGACTAGACAGACAAGACTAGACAGACAAGACTAGACAGACAAGACTAGACAGACAAGACTAGACAGACAAGACTAGACAGACAAGACTAGACAGACAAGACTAGACAGACAAGACTAGACAGACAAGACTAGACAGACAAGACTAGACAGACAAGACTAGACAGACAAGACTAGACAGACAAGAAGACAGACAAGACTAGACAGACAAGACTAGACAGACAAGACTAGACAAGACTAGACAGACAAGACTAGACAGACAAGACTAGACAGACAAGACTAGACAGACAAGACTAGACAGACAAGACTAGACAGACAAGACTAGACAGACAAGACTAGACAGACAAGACTAGACAGACAAGACTAGACAGACAAGACTAGACAGACAAGACTAGACAGACAAGACTAGACAGACAAGACTAGACAGACAAGACTAGACAGACAAGACTAGACAGACAAGACTAGACAGACAAGACTAGACAGACAAGACTAGACAGACAAGACTAGACAGACAAGACTAGACAGACAAGACTAGACAGACAAGACTAGACAGACAAGACTAGACAGACAAGACTAGACAGACAAGACTAGACAGACAAGACTAGACAGACAAGACTAGACAGACAAGACTAGACAGACAAGACTAGACAGACAAGACTAGACAGACAAGACTAGACAGACAAGACTAGACAGACAAGACTAGACAGACAAGACTAGACAGACAAGACTAGACAGACAAGACTAGACAGACAAGACTAGACAGACAAGACTAGACAGACAAGACTAGACAGACAAGACTAGACAGACAAGACTAGACAGACAAGACTAGACAGACAAGACTAGACAGACAAGACTAGACAGACAAGACTAGACAGACAAGACTAGACAGACAAGACTAGACAGACAAGACTAGACAGACAAGACTAGACAGACAAGACTAGACAGACAAGACTAGACAGACAAGACTAGACAGACAAGACTAGACAGACAAGACTAGACAGACAAGACTAGACAGACAAGACTAGACAGACAAGACTAGACAGACAAGACTAGACAGACAAGACTAGACAGACAAGACTAGACAGACAAGACTAGACAGACAAGACTAGACAGACAAGACTAGACAGACAAGACTAGACAGACAAGACTAGACAGACAAGACTAGACAGACAAGACTAGACAGACAAGACTAGACAGACAAGACTAGACAGACAAGACTAGACAGACAAGACTAGACAGACAAGACTAGACAGACAAGACTAGACAGACAAGACTAGACAGACAAGACTAGACAGACAAGACTAGACAGACAAGACTAGACAGACAAGACTAGACAGACAAGACTAGACAGACAAGACTAGACAGACAAGACTAGACAGACAAGACTAGACAGACAAGACTAGACAGACAAGACTAGACAGACAAGACTAGACAGACAAGACTAGACAGACAAGACTAGACAGACAAGACTAGACAGACAAGACTAGACAGACAAGACTAGACAGACAAGACTAGACAGACAAGACTAGACAGACAAGACTAGACAGACAAGACTAGACAGACAAGACTAGACAGACAAGACTAGACAGACAAGACTAGACAGACAAGACTAGACAGACAAGACTAGACAGACAAGACTAGACAGACAAGACTAGACAGACAAGACTAGACAGACAAGACTAGACAGACAAGACTAGACAGACAAGACTAGACAGACAAGACTAGACAGACAAGACTAGACAGACAAGACTAGACAGACAGACTAGACAGACAAGACTAGACAGACAAGACTAGACAGACAAGACTAGACAGACAAGACTAGACAGACAAGACTAGACAGACAAGACTAGACAGACAAGACTAGACAGACAAGACTAGACAGACAAGACTAGACAGACAAGACTAGACAGACAAGACTAGACAGACAAGACTAGACAGACAAGACTAGACAGACAAGACTAGACAGACAAGACTAGACAGACAAGACTAGACAGACAAGACTAGACAGACAAGACTAGACAGACAAGACTAGACAGACAAGACTAGACAGACAAGACTAGACAGACAAGACTAGACAGACAAGACTAGACAGACAAGACTAGACAGACAAGACTAGACAGACAAGACTAGACAGACAAGACTAGACAGACAAGACTAGACAGACAAGACTAGACAGACAAGACTAGACAGACAAGACTAGACAGACAAGACTAGACAGACAAGACTAGACAGACAAGACTAGACAGACAAGACTAGACAGACAAGACTAGACAGACAAGACTAGACAGACAAGACTAGACAGACAAGACTAGACAGACAAGACTAGACAGACAAGACTAGACAGACAAGACTAGACAGACAAGACTAGACAGACAAGACTAGACAGACAAGACTAGACAGACAAGACTAGACAGACAAGACTAGACAGACAAGACTAGACAGACAAGACTAGACAGACAAGACTAGACAGACAAGACTAGACAGACAAGACTAGACAGACAAGACTAGACAGACAAGACTAGACAGACAAGACTAGACAGACAAGACTAGACAGACAAGACTAGACAGACAAGACTAGACAGACAAGACTAGACAGACAAGACTAGACAGACAAGACTAGACAGACAAGACTAGACAGACAAGACTAGACAGACAAGACTAGACAGACAAGACTAGACAGACAAGACTAGACAGACAAGACTAGACAGACAAGACTAGACAGACAAGACTAGACAGACAAGACTAGACAGACAAGACTAGACAGACAAGACTAGACAGACAAGACTAGACAGACAAGACTAGACAGACAAGACTAGACAGACAAGACTAGACAGACAAGACTAGACAGACAAGACTAGACAGACAAGACTAGACAGACAAGACTAGACAGACAAGACTAGACAGACAAGACTAGACAGACAAGACTAGACAGACAAGACTAGACAGACAAGACTAGACAGACAAGACTAGACAGACAAGACTAGACAGACAAGACTAGACAGACAAGACTAGACAGACAAGACTAGACAGACAAGACTAGACAGACAAGACTAGACAGACAAGACTAGACAGACAAGACTAGACAGACAAGACTAGACAGACAAGACTAGACAGACAAGACTAGACAGACAAGACTAGACAGACAAGACTAGACAGACAAGACTAGACAGACAAGACTAGACAGACAAGACTAGACAGACAAGACTAGACAGACAAGACTAGACAGACAAGACTAGACAGACAAGACTAGACAGACAAGACTAGACAGACAAGACTAGACAGACAAGACTAGACAGACAAGACTAGACAGACAAGACTAGACAGACAAGACTAGACAGACAAGACTAGACAGACAAGACTAGACAGACAAGACTAGACAGACAAGACTAGACAGACAAGACTAGACAGACAAGACTAGACAGACAAGACTAGACAGACAAGACTAGACAGACAAGACTAGACAGACAAGACTAGACAGACAAGACTAGACAGACAAGACTAGACAGACAAGACTAGACAGACAAGACTAGACAGACAAGACTAGACAGACAAGACTAGACAGACAAGACTAGACAGACAAGACTAGACAGACAAGACTAGACAGACAAGACTAGACAGACAAGACTAGACAGACAAGACTAGACAGACAAGACTAGACAGACAAGACTAGACAGACAAGACTAGACAGACAAGACTAGACAGACAAGACTAGACAGACAAGACTAGACAGACAAGACTAGACAGACAAGACTAGACAGACAAGACTAGACAGACAAGACTAGACAGACAAGACTAGACAGACAAGACTAGACAGACAAGACTAGACAGACAAGACTAGACAGACAAGACTAGACAGACAAGACAGACAAGACTAGACAGACAAGACTAGACAGACAAGACTAGACAGACAAGACTAGACAGACAAGACTAGACAGACAAGACTAGACAGACAAGACTAGACAGACAAGACTAGACAGACAAGACTAGACAGACAAGACTAGACAGACAAGACTAGACAGACAAGACTAGACAGACAAGACTAGACAGACAAGACTAGACAGACAAGACTAGACAGACAAGACTAGACAGACAAGACTAGACAGACAAGACTAGACAGACAAGACTAGACAGACAAGACTAGACAGACAAGACTAGACAGACAAGACTAGACAGACAAGACTAGACAGACAAGACTAGACAGACAAGACTAGACAGACAAGACTAGACAGACAAGACTAGACAGACAAGACTAGACAGACAAGACTAGACAGACAAGACTAGACAGACAAGACTAGACAGACAAGACTAGACAGACAAGACTAGACAGACAAGACTAGACAGACAAGACTAGACAGACAAGACTAGACAGACAAGACTAGACAGACAAGACTAGACAGACAAGACTAGACAGACAAGACTAGACAGACAAGACTAGACAGACAAGACTAGACAGACAAGACTAGACAGACAAGACTAGACAGACAAGACTAGACAGACAAGACTAGACAGACAAGACTAGACAGACAAGACTAGACAGACAAGACTAGACAGACAAGACTAGACAGACAAGACTAGACAGACAAGACTAGACAGACAAGACTAGACAGACAAGACTAGACAGACAAGACTAGACAGACAAGACTAGACAGACAAGACTAGACAGACAAGACTAGACAGACAAGACTAGACAGACAAGACTAGACAGACAAGACTAGACAGACAAGACTAGACAGACAAGACTAGACAGACAAGACTAGACAGACAAGACTAGACAGACAAGACTAGACAGACAAGACTAGACAGACAAGACTAGACAGACAAGACTAGACAGACAAGACTAGACAGACAAGACTAGACAGACAAGACTAGACAGACAAGACTAGACAGACAAGACTAGACAGACAAGACTAGACAGACAAGACTAGACAGACAAGACTAGACAGACAAGACTAGACAGACAAGACTAGACAGACAAGACTAGACAGACAAGACTAGACAGACAAGACTAGACAGACAAGACTAGACAGACAAGACTAGACAGACAAGACTAGACAGACAAGACTAGACAGACAAGACTAGACAGACAAGACTAGACAGACAAGACTAGACAGACAAGACTAGACAGACAAGACTAGACAGACAAGACTAGACAGACAAGACTAGACAGACAAGACTAGACAGACAAGACTAGACAGACAAGACTAGACAGACAAGACTAGACAGACAAGACTAGACAGACAAGACTAGACAGACAAGACTAGACAGACAAGACTAGACAGACAAGACTAGACAGACAAGACTAGACAGACAAGACTAGACAGACAAGACTAGACAGACAAGACTAGACAGACAAGACTAGACAGACAAGACTAGACAGACAAGACTAGACAGACAAGACTAGACAGACAAGACTAGACAGACAAGACTAGACAGACAAGACTAGACAGACAAGACTAGACAGACAAGACTAGACAGACAAGACTAGACAGACAAGACTAGACAGACAAGACTAGACAGACAAGACTAGACAGACAAGACTAGACAGACAAGACTAGACAGACAAGACTAGACAGCAAGACTAGACAGACAAGACTAGACAGACAAGACTAGACAGACAAGACTAGACAGACAAGACTAGACAGACAAGACTAGACAGACAAGACTAGACAGACAAGACTAGACAGACAAGACTAGAGAGACAAGACTAGACAGACAAGACTAGACAGACAAGACTAGACAGACAAGACTAGACAGACAAGACTAGACAGACAAGACTAGACAGACAAGACTAGACAGACAAGACTAGACAGACAAGATTAGACAGACAAGACTAGACAGACGAGACTAGACAGTCAAGACTAGACAGACAAGACTAGACAGACAAGGCTAGACCGACAAGACTAGACAGCCTATTTGTATTTGCGTTCATGTGCAGACTAGCGCATGAAGGCCAGCATTCCGTCCAAAACGATGGTTGTAACGCTATCAGTTTTACTTTTCTATTTTTATGTACTTTCTCGAGATCTCCGAACCTACTCTCTGAAGTTATTGAATTCTAAACTGTTCATCATGATCCAGTCTAGATAATTGTTTGACGTGTTTATCAAAGACAGATCTCTCGACTCCACTCTCTCAATTTTGGTACTGTTAATATATCATCTTCATCCTTGGTCCAGGTAAGTTCATGCATCCGCATATCAGTCTCCAAAGATCGTCTCCATATTTCGGTATCTGAGCAATAAAATAGCACGTGTGCCGCGGTGTCACTTTGGCCACACTCACAGATTGAACTTTCTCTTTTACCAATATGCTTTGAATGCATGCTTGTAATGTATGCTTTGAAATTACCATGGTCTGTTATTAACTGGATTGAGTGGTGGGACAGACTGATGTTGAAACCCCTCCAGGTGTTAATGGACGGTATAAACAGCTTAGTCCACAAGCCTGTTGCAGCCATATCCTATCTGTCCTGCAAGAGCTTCTTGAAATGTCCTTTGGAGCACGACCTTAAAGCCTGTTTGGGTAATTTACTAATGGAAAATGGCAGATCTTCCTTATCAGCTGATTGTTTGGCAAGCATGTCTGCTCGTTCATTGCTTTCAAAACCAGCGTGGGTCTTAACCCAATGCCAAGGGATCTTGTTCTTCCTTGAAACTTTGGCAGCTGTCTTCCACGTCTCCAACAATAATTCAGTGGGTGCGTTTAAATTCTTCAGAGTATCCAGAACAAATCGGCTGTCACAAACGATTGAACAGTGTCTGCTGCTGTTATTTTCCACATAACAATTGAGCTATACTTTTCTAATTTAATAACCTATGGTACACTTCCTCGTCTTGAAAGTAGACGAATGCAGCCCCCGTATCTCTGATCGAATTTGAACCGTCCGTGTACACCCGGAGTTGAAATGTATTACTCAGTGTCAAATGGTATTTAACCAGCGACAATTGTGAAGGGTGAAGTAGTTCGAGCTAGCTCAGTGCATCTGGTAAACCCTATCCCTATCTCTAATGAGGGTATCGTCTGCGATCTGGTGAGAGTTATGTAGTGCCATCTGCTTGAGACGGATGTCGGCTGGAAGGAGACCCGTAATCACACAAGCTGCCTCAGAGGAGACTGTGCGATACGAATTTGCAGCACGGATGGTGCTGAGGTGCTGTACGCTCAAGAGCTTTCCTTGTGAAAGCCTCCCTTCACGCCACACGACCTCTGCCATATTTGAGCAGCGCAGCGTATAATAGTGCGGGTTCTATAGCGCCGCGGTAGATAAAAATTAGCTGTGATCTCCCCATACCCCACTCCTTTCTCACAACGATACCCAGATTAATGCTGAACCGTTTTACCCCACCAACAAGCCTGCTTCATGTGTTCCCTGAAGTTCAGGAATCTGTCAATTATGAAGTACCGTAGGTGTTGTTGGCATTTAATTTTTGTATTCCCGAGAGTGAGTACGGGACTCCTCGAAGATCTGCCGAAGAAAAGGGCCTCGGCCTTTTGGGCATTAAAATTAAAAGTCTGGTTTCATTTGCCCACTGGCACAGATTATTTACAGACCGATCAGTTTTCTCCTTTAAGTCCGCGATGGTTTTGCTATTGCAAAGTAGAAACGTATCATCAGCATAAGCAACAATTTCGCAATCTTCAGGCAGATCTCTTTCGAAAATGGTGCCATATAATATATTCCAGAAACCCAGACCAAAACTTCGATCTTAATGCCTCCCTGATAAACCTAACCGCCTTTGAAATGGCCTGAACAGTGTCGCTTCTAAAGCAAAACTGGTTTTGATTCACCAACTTGTTCCTATAAAATCGTCCAAAATTGTCACAGAAATTTCAACCTCAATGAGACAACAAAACAACAACACTGATAACAACACGCAACCAACAATACTCCGCTAAACAAATCAACAGCTATGATAACCCTGACGTCCGGTACCATATCGATTCCGCGCGACGCGAATCACGAAGAACCCGTCGTGATCAACAGAGGGAGAAGGAATCGCGCCTCGATCGGATGCGGGCAAATAAATGAGACGGAAAAAAATAGTGGTTTCGCAGGCACCGGAACCGAAGAAAATATGGTTAGACATATCTAGGGCGAAGGGCCATGTTAGGGGCCATGTATGAGGTAATAGTAAGAGATTATTTAGTCACAAATACTGGGAGACAAACAAATAAGTTTGTAGTTGAAAAACTGATCCCAAAATTCCACACAGCCAATTCACAGAAAATTCCAAACAGTTTTAAAGTTGGCGTTGACCTAGACTTATAAGATCTAGTCTACGATAATTCTTTTTGGCCAGAAGGTATCAGACACGAACGGCTAAATTTTCGGTTACTAGATCGAAGCCGACATACAATAAACCGTCCAAGTCGGAACAGAAATTTCGAAAATCATTAAACAAACCGCACAATCACATAACCAATAAGACAGTCAGCATAATCAACCAAAACGCCCAATCCTTTGGAAACTCTATCGAAAAGATTGAGTACATATTACAAGAAAATTCTGAATGCAAAATTTTAGTCATTACAGAACATTGGAAGAGTGAAGATCAATTGGCAACTTACCAACTATGTAACTTCCAGATAGCGTCTAAGTTCTGCAGGAATGAAGGAGCCCATGGGGGCGTCGCAAATTACTACAAGAAATGTATCAGTGTTCTGCCAAGAAGTGATATTGAAAGACTGGCAGAAATTTACATTTTCGAGTGTGCAGCGACAGAAACTATCATAAACAAAAAAAAAACTTTAATCGTAGCGATATACCGCGCACCCCAAACGAACCACGCTCAATTCATAGATAAACTGCAACAGCTACTGCTTAAAATATTCAAAGAAGATAAACAATACATTATCATGGGTGATTTCAATATAGATACAATAAAACCCACACGCCATCGCCAGCAATTCGACTCGATTTTACGATCTTTCGACACAGAACTGACAATGAACGTGCCAAGCCACTCAAGTGGATCTTGTATCGATAACATAGCTGTAAAATCAGAAATGCCCTACTCAGTGCAAACCATTGAGTACCACATATCTGACCACAACGCCCAGAAGATAACGTTTACAGAAGAAAACCAATAACATGCAAAATTTTTCATTAACAATTCCAAGCTGATTACTAATAGTCTTTACCATTGCAATAACTACTGGAATATTGTCCACATCAATATTTTCTTCCTTCATCAGCTCCTCTGCTTCTTTAATTATTAGCGTTAGTTGTTTGCGGTACGTTTTTCTTTATGACAAATCCATTTTCTTCATTATGGTTCTGATTATAACACTCACATATTATATACGTTATTGTCCCTGGTTTCGGCACTAAAATGTGAATATTATCGTTAAAAGAACATTGTTGTATGTATTTATCACTTGTACTTTATTTTCAACTCTATACTTTCGGTTATTGATTTTTCTTGATTTTATTTTGTTTTTACACTGCTTATAGGATATATGACTTTGACCTCCTTGTGCGTTTGCGCGATCGTAGAATGTTGGCGTGAACCCATTGGGTCGCACAGGGCCTGCGCTCTTTGGATTGATACATTTGTTAAGTACTCTTGCCCGATCGTGCTTGGCCTTGTCTTGCCTTGTCTGCATTTGTCTGATTTTGTCTGTTCTTGTCTCATCTCATCTTATCTTGTATGGTCCCCTCTGGTCTTGTCTGTTCTTGTCTGGTCTTGTCTGATCCTCGCTAGTCTTGTCTCGTCTTGTAAGACTTTGCCTGGTTTTGTGTGACTTTGTCTGGTTTTCTCTACTCTTCTCTGGTCTTTTCTGGTTTTGTCAGCTCTTAACTGTTCTTGTCTTCTGAGGTAGTTTTGAGGTTGCTTTTTATGGTTTATCTCATCTAAACTAATAATTCATAAAATTGCATTGTAATAATTTTACAATAAAAACAAAATCAAATTCGACGACATAGGAGAAGGTTGTTCCTGTGAGTCTAACAATGACTTTAATTCAATTATCACATAGGAGATATATTAAATACTAATTTTATAAGATTGACCTAATAGCCCTTTAAACATTCTTTCAATACTGACAATTTATGCTTAAAACTTAATTAATATTTTGCGTTATATAGCCCTGTCGTGTCTTATCTCGACAAGACCAGACCAGACCAAACAAGATCCGACCAGACAAGACCAAACCGAACAAAGGCTAAATTTTCGGTTAATCGATCGAAGCCGACAAACAATAAACCCTTCAATTCGGAACAAATCTCATAATCCCAGTAAAACAGTAAGCATAATTAACCAGAAGTCCCAATTCATTGGAAACTCAATCAAAAAGATAGAATACATGTTACAAGAGAATTCTGAATGCAACATTTTAGTAATTACAGAACATTGGAAGAGTGAAATCAATTGGCAACTTACCAACGACGTAACTTTCAGATAGCGTCTAAATTCTGCAGGAATGAGGAATGAAGAAATGCCCACGGATGTGTTGTAATTTACTGCAAGAAATGTACCAATTTTCTACCAAGTAATAATATTGAAAGACCGATATTGAAAGACGCACACGAAAATTTACATTTTCTACACAAACAAATAAACTATGATCGTACCGGGCACCCCAAACGAGCCAATCTCAATTCATAGACAAACTACAACAGCTACTGCTTAAAATATTCAAAGAAAATAAACAATACATTATCATGGTTGATTTCAATATAGATAAAAAAAACCACACGCCTTGGCCAACAATTCGTCTCGATTTTACGATCTTTTAACACTGAACTGACAATGAATGAGCGAACTCATCCCTCAACCGGATCTTGTATCGATAACATAGCTGTAAAATCAGAAATGCCCTACTCAGTGCAAACCATTGAGTACCACATATCTGATCACAATGCCCAGAAGATAACGTTTCCAGAAGAAAAACAAAATAATAACAGCACGCAAAATTATGGCAACATGCAAGGTTTTTAGCTCAGAAAATATAACAAACAATCTCTACAAGAAGAGTCATGGGCTGACCTATACACCTTAGACGAAACAGATGTAGACCGTCAATGGAATGCGTTTATGAAGATTTTCATGTCTCATTTCAACGAATGTTACCCTAGAGTTCCTCGCAATGTAAACTGCCTAAACAGGAAACGCATTTTTACCAACCCTGAAATAGACAAACTAAAAACACGACTTGGAATACTACAAATTATGTCACACCATAACAAATCCTTCAAGTCACAATACAACAGGACATGACGGAGGTACGAGTTTCTACTAAAACAAGAAAGAGAGAGGATACTAGAAGACAAATTAATAAATTCAGATAATCCCATGAAAACAACATGGGATATAGTGAGCGATATTACATGACTTAAAATGTCAAGCAACAAACAATACAACATCGAAGATCCGCATAACGAAGACCTGCAGAATAAAGCCAACGAATTCAACAATTGTTTCACTAACCACCCCCGACTTCTATCCAACAATATACCTCACACTTCTCACAAAGACAAAATAACAGATACCAAATCATCTATATTCTTAGAACCAGTATCAAATGAACAACTGCACAATATAATAACGTCTAGAAAAAACAAGAAGAGCGCCGCCGGTGACGACAAGGTACCAGCTACATTAATTAAAAATATTTTCTGGGACATTGTAGAACCGCTAAAATACGTAATAACAACTCCATAGAACGTGGAATTTTTCCAGACTCCCTCAAACATTCCATCATAATACCGCTACACAAAAAGGGGGATAAAAAATTAATAGAAAATTACAGGCCAATAAGTAAACTATCTGCCTTCTCCAAAATATTCGAAAAAGTTATTGCATCCAAGACTATCAACTTTCTTGAAAAGTGTCACTTAATTAGCAACGAACAACATGGTTAAAGAAGCGGAAGGAACATCGACATAGCCTATTTTAATTTTATAAAATTTATACATAAAGAATTGTAAAATAAAAACATACCATGTGGAATTTTGATCGATCTTTCCAAAGCTTACGACACCGTAGATCATACGATTCTTCTGGATAAATTATTCAAATACGGAGTTAGAGGGATCGCTCATGAGTGGTTCCGTTCCTACTTATCTAACCGTACACAGCAAACCAGAGTAAACACCACACTATGCCTCAAGAAAAATCAACAATCAGGGACACACAAATAGGAATACCTCAGGGTAGTACTCTATATATTAACGACCTACCTTCAATAATAAAATCTACACCTCATAAAATGGCCAATTACGCAGACGACACTTCCCTGATATTATCTAACACCAGAGTGGAAGACTTTATATCAATTTAAATATTACCATGGTAAGAATAACCGAATGGTTCAACATAAACAAACTTACAATCAACAGCCTGAAAACCAACGTAACAATTTTCAAAACAGATAACATCATTACTTAACTATACCAAACGAGTTACAATAGGAAAGGACGATATAGCTGTTAGGCTACGGTCTGAGTGAAAGTGCGTTGAGCGGCGAGCGGGGCGTGCAGTTTAAGCGGGAAATGGGCGTCCAATGTTCTGGCCTGAGTTATGAGCGGGGCGTGCAGCGTGCAGCTGCATCCGATTTCCTCAAACGACATACTGCACGCTGTAGAGGAACGCTAAACACAAACTGATTTGAAATGAGCGTGCACGCCACGCTGCCCGCTCCGCTGCACGCAAACCCAAACGCCCCGCTCACTTACTTACTCAGGACGTCTGCTACTAAGACCATGTGTTGAGATGCACGCTGCACGCCACGCCCCGCTCGACGCTCTGTTTGAGCGGGCACTCAGGCCGTAGACTTAGGAAGACTGTGAAACTTTTAGTAATGGAAATCGACAGCTTCGTAAATTGGAATGCTCACATAAATGCACTAGAAGCAAAATTAAATAAAACAACATATGCCATTAGAATTTTACAGCGAAGCGTAAGTCAAGAAGTCCTAAAAAATGTATACTACGCTAATTTTCACTCCCATTTACGTTTTGGGATTTTATTTTGGGTTTGCAGCAAAGATGTTTATCGAACGTATAGGATCGAAAAACAGGCAATAAAAATCATTTACAAAATGAAATACTATCAATCTTGCCGTGGAAAGTTTAAGGCTGCAAATATTTTAACGGTCACAGCCATATTTATTTACGAAACCATAATTTTCTTAGTGAAGAATTAACATCATCTCTTCACAGAACACATGAATTCTAACCACAGAAACACAAGAAATCAAAACCAAACCTTCACTTTACCAAAACATAACTTGACAATGACGGAAAGAGCACAACCTTACATAAATTTAAAACTATATACTTCATTGCCAAGACATCTAAAGCTGATTCAAAATCAAAGACAATTTATAAAAGAAATCCGCAATATCCTCGTAAACATGGAACCCTACAATTTAAAGGAATATTATGAAAATATAAAAACCCACCCAACCTAAATTATTCTGTCAGGACATATTTCATTAAGTTTTACATCTGGTATTTATCTGTTATCTGTATTTATACCTGTTATGTATACCTTTATATAATGAAATAAAATAAATTTAAATTGACAAGACTAGACAGACAAGTCAAAACTGTATTATCTATTTTGATTATTCTATCTTTATTGGTCTTGTATTGTATCTATAATTATCTGGATTCATCTTGTTTCACCTTGGACTTATTTGGCATATTATGTATCTACTCAAATCGATTTATGTCGTTATATTCACTATATTCTAGTTCCACCTACTTTTAGCTGCGTGTCTAGTTATATTTTCCTAGATGCATGATATTGAGGTGAAGCGTATAATTCCTGATGTATTTGATACACCACTCCAAATCCATAATCAATTGAGGATTATAGGAGGAAAAACTGCTAGTGTACTAAATCTGTAATTGAATAATAACACAGCAGTCGGATTGAATTCGCAACATTATTTCAAGTATCGATTGGATAGAATCAATAATTATATACGATCTTCCCTTGAATACGCTGCTGCTAGACTGTAGATATCTATAATCACGTCGGAGTTTACGGGCTGAAATTATATTGCATTCGCTCTAATCGAATCGCTATTTACTAGATCATTAGATCAATCACGTTCAGCCGTCACGGAGTCGCCTGTTGCTCTCTGTTAATTATACAATAATTAACTTTATTATTAATTTAATGAATCTTTCGGCTACCAACGACGCGGATAATTGAATCGGGAGTAATAATTCAGTGGGAAAGTTTGCGATTGTTGGTTTTAATAGCGACAGGTTTCAGATGTTTTGAACTCAAATATACACATTGGGTATAGAAAGCGAAATAAAGTATAACACAGTGTTTGACATGGTTAAAACTAAGAATTGGTTAGAACTAAGAATTGGTGGTGTAGAACGAAATGTATTATTTATTCATCAACAAATAAACAAAGATATAACAGAATAGTCTATTTGCCCTAAACATTAAAATTATATTTATTAGATTCATCTGATTATTATAGGCATAATAAGTTATCGATTAAATGTCTGCTTATATAATGCAGATAATTATTCGTTTGCAGGCGAGATACCAAAATAGATAACCGTTTATAATATTTAATTTAAGCAAACTTAAGTGAAACTAGCTTTCACAATCTAAACCCTAAATGTTTACATCCACAAACTTATTGATAAAATTATAAATAAAGTTCCAACCGGCATCCTGAAATTCCTGTACAACATAAATATACAAACCATTAGCGCCTTTGCCGGCTTCATCTGCTGCTTAAAATGTTTGTTTATTAGGTTTTGTCTATAATCTTAATATTTCATGGCAGTTGCTGTTCCTCCTGGACGTATTCCAGATTTCGTTTTTTCCCGGAAATACTAAACTAAAATTACACATTTTTCACGAAGAATGTTAATTAGATTTAAAAATTTTGCCGTCATCAATACTTTAAGATATTAAACTGTCTTGTCAGGTGCTTCCTGGTCTTGTCTGATCTTCGCTGATTTGTTCTGGTATTGTATGGTCTTGTCAGGTCATATCTAGTCTTGTCTGACCCTGTCCGGTCTTCTCTGGTCTCGTCTGGTCATGCATGGTCTTGTCTGGTCTTGTTTGGTCTTGTCTGATCTCGCTTGGTCTTGTCTGGTCTTTTCTAGTCTTGTCTTGTCTAGACAGGTCTTGACTTGTCTGGTTTTGCTTCGTCTGGTCTTCTATGGTCTTCTCTTTTCTTGTCTGGTCTTGTCTGGTTTAGACTGATCTTGTCTAGTCTTGTCTTATCTTGAATGGTCTTGTCTGATCTTGTCCGGTTTTGTTTGGCCTTTTCTGGTTTTATATGATTATATCTAGTCTTGTCTGGTTTTGTCTGGCCCTGTCTGGTCTTCTCTGGTTTAGTCTGGTCTTGCCTGGTTTAGTTTAATCTTGTCTGGTCTTTTCTGGTCTTGTCTTCTCTGGTCAGGTCTTGTCTGGTTTTGTCTCGTCTGGTCTTGTATGTTCTTGTTTTATCTTGTCTTGTCTGGTCTGGTCTTGTCTTGTCTTGTCTAGTCTTCTCTTTTTTTTGTGGTCTGGTTTTGTCTTGTTTAATCTCGTCTTGTCTGGTCTTCTCTGGTCTTGCCTGGTCTTGTCCGGCCTTGCCTGGTCTTGTCGGGTCTTATCTGGTCTTGTCCGGTCTTGTTTGGCTTTGTCTAGTTTTGTCTGGTTTTGTAAGGTATTTTCTGCTTTTCTCTGGTCTTGCCTGGTTTTCTCTAGTCTTGACTGTTTTTTTTTCTGGTCCTTTCTGCTCTTATCCAGTCTTTTCTGTTCTTGTCTTGTCTTGTCTGACCTTGTCTTGTCTTTTCTGGTCTGGTCTTATCTTATTTGGTCTGGTCTTGTCTGGTCTTCTACGGTTTTGTCCTGCCTTGTGTCAGGTTTAGTCTTTTGGTGTTCGGATCTATTCTGTTTCGTCCGGTTTTATCCAGCCTTATCCGGTCTTGTGCGGTCTTATTAGGTATTGTAGGGTCTTGTGCGCGGCTTGGCTGGTCTTGTTTGGTCTTTTCTGGTTTTGTCTGGTCGTGTATAGTCTCTGCTGGTTTTCTCTGGTCTTGTCTGCTCTTATCTAATCTTTTCTGGTCTTGTGTGGTCTGGTATGGTATTTTCTGGTATTGTTTGGTTTTTTCCTATCTTATCTGGTCAAGGTTTTAACTGGTATTGGTATAGTCTAGTCTTGTTTTTCTTTGGCCTTGTCTGATCGTGTTAATTTGTTAAAGTAAATCTCTGTTAAAGAAAATGTTGTAATGTTAACATCAGATGAAATGGAGCTGTAATGTAGTGAAAATCGCTTTGTAGCTTGTTAATTTATATAGTGAACTGGTTGATGTATCGACACAATTACACGGAGAGCCCTATTTAATGATACGTAACGCATCATTCATTGAAATTTGATTGAATCTTGCGTCTCTTGTACACTTTGCGACGGGAGCCACATGAGACCCTCCTGCTGATTGGTGAATCGACCGGTTTGTTTTACCCCAGCAGATTTTCAATTCACGGCTAATGTAAATGGCAAGAACTTTACGGGGATAAATGTTGGGTTTAGTTGAAATTGTTTACAATTTCATGCAATTAAAAACTTAAATTTCAATAAATGTTATGTCTAGCAATATATTATGTTCCATACAATTTAATGTTTTACAATCGAAAATTTTCCAGGTTTACAGACCTAAATTTGAATATATAAGCGAGAAACCCAATCGAAATGGATAATAATCAAGCAATTAATGGTTTTCATGCAGGAGTTTGATGACTTTCTTTTCTGCTTAGTTTCCTTAGAATCCATAAGCTAAAATAGTATTCTTGATTCATCTGTATTCGTGAATCATGAACAAACATTTTGAATTTCTAATTATCATTGAGACACAGTTTAATATTCTGGACTGATTAGTAAGGTTTAAAATCTAAAAGTAAACTTTTACCATTCCATCCGAGATTCTAAACCAATCAAAATTGGTGATATAACTTGTTATTCACCGATAGATATAAATTTATACACTTATCACCACTTTTGATTGGTTTAGAATCTCGGATGGAATGGTAAAAGTTTACTTCTAGTTTTTACATAATATAAAACAATGAATTTATCAACTCAGTGTAAGTTTCAATTAGTAAGTTATGGATTAGGTGTGGTGGTGGCTCAGATAGCTAAGCACTTGGACTTTGAATCAGACAGCTGGGGTTCAAATCCCCACAGAATCAAAGCAGCAAAATATAAAAACTAATGGGTGCAACCCATCACACTCAATTCCCCAATCCGAATTAGGCAACCGTGGGGTTTCAACTGCCTAGCACCTTCTCTGGAAATTTGTCGTTCGGATTCGACGTTAAACTGTAGGTCCCCCATATTCAAATCTTAGTGCTGAGGTTGGATATGTGGCAGAGAAGAGGCCGGTGCGCAGCAGTGAGACATAAAGGCTGATGATGATGGATTACCACGTAGTAACGGTCACAACCGTCCATTCAAAAGTGATTATACTGAAAAGAAATTAGGTTCTTCGGTAATTTATGCTGATCCTCATATCATATGTGCTATAAAGTTATTACAAGAAAACAGGATGAGCAGGTATTCAAATATCATATCGTCGGTGCAGATGAACAGGGTATTAACTCAAAAAAGCCTGAAGAGCGATTTGAAGTTTTCAAATGAATATATTTCCATATCTGTAAATAATTAGTTAACCTCTCTTATAATATCTATTAAACTATTGGTTAACGTTTACTGATAACGTTTTTGTTCACGTCCTGACTTTGTCAGTTTTGCTATTACTGAGAGAGAAAAAAAGAAATTCTGCAGGCAAGAACATTTTGAGATAATACCCTGTTCATCCAAACGAACGATATGTGCTATAAGAGTGTGATTATTAGAAGAAAGCAGGATGGACAGGTATTGAAATGTCATATGTACTATCAGAGTGTGATTTTAACAAGAAAACAGGATGGGCAGGTATTGAAAGTCATGTGTGCTATCAGAGTGTGATTATTACAAGAAAACAGGATGGGCAGGTATTTAAATGTCATACGTGCTATCAGAGTGTGATTATTACAAGAAAATTGGATGAGAAGGTTTTGAAATTCAACAACGGTTGATGTGAAACTTGAATTTCCACCTTCTCATCTTGTTTCGTTGTAATTATTATACTGTTATTACACACAATATACACACACTTTGTCAAGGAATTTACGCTTTTTTTACGTCAGTCAGTGTAATTCAAAGCTACGAATTACACTGACTGACGTAAAAAAAGCGTAAATTGCCTTTAGAAAATCTCCTTAGATTTTTGTTGTAAAAGTTATTCATTAACAGACTAACAAAAATTGCCGGCGAGAGTCCGACCACTCGTTGTATTGTGTTTGAAAATTCTAAGCTTCAACAGACACGAAAAGCGTAGATCTACCAGGCTACACTTAACGATCGTGGGAAGAAAATGAAATTACCTTCAAAAGAACATAAAAAGAAGAGCATAAAACTGTTCTATATAATATATAGCAGAGTTTCCCAAACTATGTTGCGCGGAACACGCATGTTCCTCATAGATTATTTAAAATTTTCGTAGGGTCAGTCATGATTTTTGAACTTCGTATTCAGTTATTTGTCTTCTTTAATTCGCAAATAATTTAGAACAGAACTTGACTGAACTTTTAATAAATCCTTCAAGTTTGATAAATCTCACAAAGAATATTTTTACAAAGTGAACTTATCATTACAAGGAACACTCATTACTACAATTTTTAACACAAAGATAAAATTGCATCTTTTGAAAGAAAATTAATTTTGGTATTGTTCGGTTCAACGGAATAATTTTGAATGTTTTCCAACCTTACACGAATGTTTGACTAAATGAAATTACCGAAACGATTGAACGACTGCATTCAAGTGTTAATGAGTAGATAGAAACCTAGTAAGGACGATTCTTGCATAGTTTACAAATGCAGCACATACATTCTATATTTGCTACACATACAAGTAAAGTATAATCTCGATAATCCGGCGGTTGGTTAATTTGACACCTTCTGTAATCCGGCGCTCTAGAGTAACACGTGTCTTTTCTTTATGTGGCCTTTATGTGGCCGAAAACAGCACCACTGCCAACACACCCTACTTTTAACTCTGACAACCTGATTGACGATTCTGACCAAGCTAACTCCATTCTAGAATTGTCTCACTATCCATTCTATTTTTTTTTTGTATGTACACATTTACCTCTATAGATAAATATTTTATACTTTCTAAAATACAATTGTACATAAAATATGTAAAATTATTATTGTTCTGTTTTAATCCTGATAATCCGGAATTTTTCTATAATCCGGCGGTTATCTAGTCCCATATGTGTCGGATTATCAAGATTATACTGTATTTCTTAATAATAAGTCAATTTTACTATTTACAGTATAATAATAATAATCGAGTGCCTCGAAACCCTGTAGAAGCAAAATCAAACCGAATTCAATAATTTGGCTTATGGCATTTAACGTAAATTCCCTTTTGAAAATTGCTAAACTTAAAAACACTAGACAAATCTAGAGAACGCAAGATTAAAATGATTGCACTTCAGGAATCACGACATAAAGATGACAATCTTTTCGGTTCAGAAGGATACAGAATATACAAAGGAAAAACAGGAGAACCAGTTATGACAAACTGCCCACAATTTGGGACTGGATTTATAGTAGAGAAGTCAATACTGGATTCAGTTGCATCTTTCAAGTCCTATTCAGTTCGCCTCTCTACATTGATAATAAAATCAGCAAACAATATCTACACGCTAATCAACGGACATGCACCAACTAATATCGCCAACAAAAACTATCTGGAAAAAGTGGAAGAATTCTTGAATCAATTAGATATTATTGTCCAAAGTTTTCCAAAAATCATGTCAAAATACTCATTGGTGATTTCAATGCGCAAATCGGCAAAGTAAGTAGATATAGATACTGGTCTATGGTCAGGACATCAGCAGACCAACAAAAATGGTATCCGACTCATTGAGATCTGCAAAAACCATGAACTGTTTCTGAAGTATACATTCTTTAAGAAAAAACCTTCCAAAACCATAACATGGATCTCGCCTAATCCACTATTAGTTGAATACCAACTGGACCAAATGGAATGATCTCCCGCCAAAACACAGTAGAAATAATGAACCTTAAAGTTTTTAAAGGACTAGATCTAGATTCAGATCATTAGCCCAAGAAATTTTCGGACATCATTTCTGAAAAGAGGAACTTCACTCAGAAAGCACACCGTAAATCTTCTTCTTCTGATGCCATCTTCTTATTGAAAGTTGGCGACCACCTTTCTGAATGCGTCTCTGTCTCTTGCCACATGGATCAGTTCTTCAACTCCTGTACACTCTCATATATTACGGAGCCAGGATTTTTTCTTTCTTCCTATTCTCTTCTTCCCCTCTATTCTTCCATGCATTATGTTTTGTAGCAGTATATATTTGTCGTTGCGCAGAATATGACCAATGTATGCTGTTTTACGTATCTTGATAATTTTTAATAGTTTCCTTTCATGTCCGATGCGCCTTAGACTTCTTCGTTCTTATTCTATGTGTCCAGGGTATCTTTAGCATGCGCCTATATGTCCACATCTCGAAAGCTTCAAGCTTTTTGATAGTTTGGGATTTAAAGGTCCAGGTTTCCACTCCGTACAGTAACACTGACCACACATAACACTCCATGAACCCTAATCTAATTCGCAGGCACAAAATTCTATTTGTGAACATTGAAGAGTATGCAATAAATGTCTTTCGAGCCATTTCTATCCTGATCTTGATTTCTCCATCTGGATCTAGTAGGTCATTAATGACGGTTCCAAGATATTTGTATTTTTGAACCCGCTCTACTTGATTTCCATTTAGTGTGATAATATTCGGGTTTTTACTTTTTACCATGAATTTCGTTTTTTCTATGTTAATGGTAAGTCCTACTTCTTCGCCCGGTTGGTTAACTCTCTCTAATAGTGTTCGTAGCTCTTATCCACTTTCCGCCATTATTGCAGTATCATCCGCGAATCTAAGATTATTAATTAGTGCCCCTCCAATATTTACCCCTTCTCTTTTGTCCTCCATCGCCCTTCGAAACCCAAACTGGGAGTACAAATTGAACAGTTGCGGGGACAGGATGCAGCCTTGTCGGACGCCTTTCTGGATTTTGATTTCGTCCGTCTCCATATCTTCAACCCGCACTATTGCTTTTTGGTTAAAGTATAACTTTTTTATTAATCGTATGTCGCTTTGATCCAGATTAATACTGTGTAGGTTCTCGATAAGCTTGTCGTGTTGGACTCTACACTTCTGTAGCATTACTCTTAGAGCGAACAGAGCCTCTCTAGTTCCTAATCCCTCTCTGAAACCAAACTGCATCCCATCCAATTGTTCTTCACATTCGCGGTATATTCTCTGTTGGATAATTTTTAAGAGGATTTTCAACGTGTGGCTCATCAGGATGATCATCCTATATTCGTCACATGACTTAGGATTGTGAATTTTTTTTTTCTTGATTGTGAAATTCTTGGGAAATACTTTTTCCAGATTATTAAATTGTTAAAAACCACAAGACAAACTGAAATTTTACCAAGCACTACTAAACCCAGACTCAACAACAAGGAAATTAAAGAGATAATTCACTCTTTGAAAAATAACACAGCTTCAGGAGACGATCAAATCACTGCAGAACTATATAAAAATCCAGGAGAAAATCTCATCACAAAACTGAAAAAAATCTGACAAAATGAAAAAATCTCTACAGAATGGAAACTGGCAATCATACATCCACTGTACAAAAAAGGAAGCAAGACAGACCCCAACAATTATTGTGGAATTTCACTACTTTCAATAGCCTATAAAATTATGTCCAGAGCTCTCTTGAACCGTGCAGAAACTCAACTGGATCCAGAAATCGGCGAATATCAGCGAGGATTTAGAAAAGGCGATCACGAGTAGAGCAAATTATAAATCTAAAGAACTGTATGAAATATTACCACAGTTCATCAAACAAGAATTATATCATCACATTCGTCGACTTTAAGAAAGCATGCGATAGTATAGACAGAGAATCGATTTTTAAAGTATTCGCAGAATTTGGACTTGATCAGAAGACAACAAACATTATCAAAGAAACACGCACGGACACTAAATCCAAAGTGAAATTTATGGGAGAATTGAGCACAGAATTTCAAATAGACACAGGAGTACTACAATTGGACAGGAGTACTACAATTGTGCGCTTGAGAAAGTTGTACAGGGATGGAGAAAATCTGGTGCACCAACACACCTACTGGGGCCAAAACTAAAAGGGGTAAAATTTGACTGCTGATGACATGGCACTAATTGTCCAATATATCTCTGACCCGCAAAAGCAACTTGAACTATTAGAAGAACAAGCAGCGAAAATTGGATTACAAATCTCGTTCGTGAAAAACAAAATTTATGACTGATATCAGAACCGCATCAAATGAACTTCAAATTGGCAACAAGATCTTTCGAGTAAAAAATTTAAATAAATTTAAATATTTAGGTCAGTGATTCTCAACGACTGTGCCGCGGCACTTTTATGTGTCGCCAAATTCTTGATATGTGCCGTCAAATTTTAGAATTGCAAACAATAAAAAATATTTGGTATGTACTTTGATACAGCATGCTTGTATATTTTTACTATAAATCTGGATTAAACCCAAACAAAACTATTTACTAGCAGAGTTTTCGGCTAAAACGCAGTTCGATACATATAAGCCGTGGCAGAAATTATAACTAACGTAAAAAAGGCAATATTTTACGGATTTGACACGGTTTTAACCTAAGCTTGGTCATGGGTTGGATTAGGTAATATTAGAACAGATAAATCCAGATTATATATCACGCGGTAGCGCGACCTCTCAATCCAAAATAAGAAAAAATAATTCAAGTAATTTACTATACTTACTATACTTATTAGTTTTCTATTTATTCAATTTTGCGTCATAAAATCATGTTAAGTCCTTGCATATGGATCAATAAAACGATGATTTATTCACTAGTGCAATAAAATTCACCATGGCAACGCATCAAAATAACTCACTTACGTGCTCCGTAAACATAATCCTAAATGCTCTCTGATGTTCTTTTTTGATCGCCAATCACACAACTTATTATACCTACACTTTTTTTTGTACAAATCTCATGATTTTTGCCGGAGTAATCTTTTCGAGTCACCATATAATAATATTTTTTCGGATGTATCCAGTTACGGTTAAAAAAACACAAATTAATTAGACACAATAAATACTCTAAGCAAAATTTCGACGCACGAATCAACAATTTTCTCGTTACCATCAGAACATCACAATCATGACCAACTTTTCTTTGAATTGTTTCTTGTTTAATCAAAAGCAAAATTGAATAAAAGTTTGTATTTGACCCGCGGATAAAGTTAAGGTTTAACTTGCGAATTTAAATTGAATTTATCAATCCGCTCGTTAAACCTTCATTTTATACCCTTTCATAATAAATGACTATTAAGCTCATTTTATTGTCAGTGTGCCGCCAAATTTTGATGTTGTTGAAAGTGTAACGCAAGAGAAAAAAGGTTGAGAATCACTGATTTAGGTGAATGGATTACTGTAGTTATGGATTACTGAGCAAACTGTAACGAAAAGAAATCAATTGAATCAAGACTTCAGAAAATAACTGTTTTTCGATCTACAGTTTTAAAGTTTTAAACTGTTTTTCGGTCTACAGAAAATATTTACAACAAAAAAGTCTCTCCTGGAACTGCAAAATCCGTCACTACACAACTGTAATAAAACCTGAATCTCTCTATGCTTCAGAGACACTCAATCTCCAACACAAAGCACTAAAACACGAAATAGAAGTGAAAGAACGTAAAAAAATAGGAAAACTCTTGGGCCAAAAACAAAAGGTGGTGTACATTATCCAAAGCCTAACTCAGAAATATATAAAAAAAATCTCAAAATCACAGACTCAATGCGAATGCAAAGAATTCAATTCATGGGACACAGAAAGAATGGACCCGAATAGACTGACACATAAAATACATAGTTTCTTAAAAAGCAAGTCTACTAGACCAACAAAATCACAGTAAAAGACTTGAAGGAATGGAGATCACCAAACTTACCGGAACGATCGGAATGAAATCAGGAAAATCACTGTGTTACACACGGGGTTTCGAGGAAGAAGAGAAGAAGACCACACATCAGCGGTCAGAGCAATGAAAACACCCAATCCAACCCAATCGTTGGGCATGAAGGAACACTGGCCGAACAGGAAGGCTAGAAAGTGTTGATTTCGCGTGGTCTAAACTAAACGACTCATCCGCGAAGAAGAAGAAGAATAACAATAGGAGTAATTATTATTATTACATCAAAACAATGTAAAAAGAGGCAATCGACCTCAATATCATCGTGGAATTCTACAGTATATTTTATTACATTTATTTATTTAACAGGTTGTATACTTACAAATTATTTTTTTATATTTTTTATTATCACAGACTCAATGCGAATGCAAAGAATTCAATTCATGGGACACATAGAAAGAATGGACCCGAATAGACTGACACATAAAATACATAGTTTCTTAAAAAGCAAGTCTACTAGACCAACAAAATCACAGAAAAAGACTTGAAGGAATGGAGATCACCAAACTTACCGGAACGATCGGAATGAAATCAGGAAAATCACTGTGGTACACACGGGGTTTCGAGGAAGAAGAGAAGAAGACCACACATCAGCGGTCAGAGCAATGGAAACACCCAATCCAACCCAATCGTTGGGCATGAAGGAACACTGGCCGAACAGGAAGGCTAGAAAGTGTTGATTTCGCGTGGTCTAAACTAAACGACTCATCCGCGAAGAAGAAGAAGAATAACAATAGGAGTAATTATTATTATTACATCAAAACAATGTAAAAGAGGCAATCGACCTCAATATCATCGTGGAATTCTACAGTATATTTTATTACATTTATTTATTTAACAGGTTGTATACTTACAAATTATTTTTTATACAATAAAATATTGAATTATTAAATAAAATATTCCTGTGGGCGACACTGCTGCTACGATAAATACATTTGTCCAATCAATTATTTCCAATCTACAGAAAAGATATAAATTAACACTACAAATATCAACTTCATGCATACAAATATAAAAACGTTTCACAAATTTGTCTTTGTCGTTTAATGATTTTTGATTCCGGTGAAAGGTTAAATCCCGCATTCATGGATTTGGGCGCATACGCAATCACACACACATACGGACATACATATGCATATTGAATCAATCGAAAAGGGTCAAGAGCCGTGCAGAGGGCATGACCGTACTCATAATGGATTCATTATCAAATTAGCGGAGACCACTGTGTCCCATTATCAAAAACAGAAACACTGCTGGAACACCACTGGCAAAAACCGCTATAAAATCTCCATAAAATACACAATAATCAACACAACAAAATTCAAAAAAATAAAATATTAAATTACACAAAGACCCTATTGTGTAATTAATTTTTTTTGTGGACATTAACTGTATTAAACTAAGAAAAATTAACTGTATTAAACTACACATACATTTAGTTAGATAAGACTAAAAGGTTAAAGGTAAATAGATAAGGATACAATACTTGACGTATGATAGTAAACAATTATAGAAAAGAATAGACAATAATAGATAGTTAAGAGGTAATATTTTATTACAGTATTACCAGACTGGAATCTTGAACAATTGCCTTTCCTCTAGTTTTTTTATTATTTTTACGTTATTGTTCGTGGGATGATGTATTTTATTAAATTTTATTTAAAAATCTTTTCACGTTCTAGTGATATACTAGAATGCGAGGAGATTCTACCAAGTAATATATATTACTTGGTTAGATGGAGATGTTTTCTGTTTGTTTCTCGATGTTTTCTCAATGCAATGTGCAATAGGAATCCAGATATGCAATTATGATAAGTTTATTAACATTCGTCCAGAAATATTTTATATTTAATAAAATGCTTGCTATTTTGACCATATTGAAACCAATAAACGTAATTAGACACAAACGTTTATTTTCGGAAATTTAATTTTCTATAAGTTTTATTTGAAACATTTTTCAAAATTTTGCTTATTTTTCGAGTTATATGCGAATATTTGCGACAGGAAATATGTGAAACAACAATAATGTTTTGAAATTTTTTAAGGTTGATTTTTGCTTAAGGTTGATTATTACCAACTTTACACCTAAAAAATCACGAAATGCCTTTTCTTATAGAAAAATTAATATTCTAAAAGTTTTATTCGAAATATTTTTCAAAATTTCGCTTAGTTTTCGAGTTTTTGCGATTTCTTTGAATAAGAAAAATGTGACACCAAAATAATGTTTCGACACTGTTCAAGGTCAATTATTACAAAATCGATATATAAAAAGTCACTAAATGTCTGGTTTGCTTATAGAAACTTTGATTTTCTACAACTTTTAAGTAAAAATTTTAACTTTTAGTTCTCAACTTATATTGGAATCTTTGACGAAATCGATGACGAATCTTAGGCGAAATGTGAAACAAAACAAATTTTAATATACAAACTTTATTTCAAAATTCGTTATTGCAACTTAACTCGAACATAAGTTTCATATAGAAAATTTAATGCCCTTCAAGTTTTATTCGAAATATATTGCAAAATTTCGCTTAGTTTTCTAATTATTAGCGCATTTCTGATACAATTTTTTTTAACAAATTGTATTATTACTACGAATGTAATAGTATACATTTAAACATATGAATAGGATAGTTGCGACTGTTATTACGTGGTAATTCATACTTACATTGAATTGAAAAATTTTTCAATTCAAAAAATATAGTTGCCTCTATTTAATCACTTAAATAAATCGCTGTAATCTAGTGAATGGATGCCTATAGATTGATACTTTCTATACAGCCTTGTTTGGCAATTAATTCTGCTATAATGACCAAGAGAAAAATTCAATGAATGTTACGTCACGTGTCATTAAATCCAGCTTTCTACGTAATTGTACCGATAGATCACCCATCACTATCACCCCCGAAACAAACAAAAAATAAAACAATAAAAGTAATTACTTTTCCACTATTCCATTTCCCAGCCCACTGATTTCCATTGATCATCCCCTGTCGAATTTCAAAACGAAATAACGAAATCGATATTTTCCCTTGCAGGATTCGGCAGGAGAAGAACGGGGGCGCCTGGTGTCCGAAGGCTCAGATTAGCAGCGAGGTGCGTGAATACTTGGAAGTGGATCTTCAAAAGAGTCATCTGATCACGTGGACGGAAACACAGGGACGGTTCGGCAACGGACAGGGACAAGAGTACGCGGAGGCTTTCCTCGTTGAATATTGGAGACCCTTGCTGAACCAATGGGTCGTGTATAAAGATGCCCGGGGAGAAAAAGTGAGTAGGAGATACTTTAGTATGCTAATTTTTGTAGGTAGAAATAGTCTGTGAGAAACTTTTATTGAATTTCTAATATCTACGCTTTCAACATTCCCAACTGAAATCAATTCTAATTATTGGTATTGAATATCTAGTCACTGAATGAATAATAAATTTGAGAATCTAGTCCAAATTAGGCTAATCTTCATTGCACTAAACTTAGTTGGATTAGTCTGATATACACTATATTAAATAGCACTAGGCTAAACTAGACTGAACTGGACTTAAGTGGAACAGACTGAGGGAGATTTAACTAATTGCACTAGTTTAATTTATAATCATCTAAATTAAAAATACAGCAAAAATAAGACAATTGACAAACTAAAACTGAACTAAACTACATGTGGCAAAACTAAACTAGGCAAATCTACACTACCCTATATTAAACCTGATAAAACTATACTTAGCTAGACTGGATTATACAAAACTGAATTAAAATAGACTAAAATAGATGAAAATAGAACTAACAATAAGTTACACATACATGATGTATTATCAAGAAAAAGTATTTGTTTTCTAGACTTCATGCATAGTCAAAACTGTTTAACCTAAATTAATCTGGAGAGTTGTGACTGTTTGACTGTGCAATAACAACTGTCTAGCATTATAGATTAGTCTAGACTACAGTATTTGTGACACAGTAGACTGAACATTCTATATTTTAACTGAATATTCTACATTTTAACTGATTATTTTATATTATATAAGACTATGTTATTAAGAATAGACAGATTTCCATATAGACTAGAGACTAGAGAGACAAAAACAAGCCTTGTTCGGCGTTATCCAGTCTATTCCAGCCTTTTCTAGTCTTATCCAGTTTGGTCCAGTCTTGCCTAGTTTTGTCCAGTCTTTTCCAGTCTGGTGCAGTCTTGTTTAATCTTGTCCAGTGCTGTCCAGTCTTATCCAGTTTTATTCAGTCTTATCTAGTCTGGTCTTTTACAGTCTCGTACAATCTTGTCCAGGTTTGTTCACTTTTTGTCCAGTCCAGACTTGTCAAATATCGTCCAGCCTTGTTCAGTCTTATCCAGTCTTTTCTAATCTTGTTTGGTAATGTCTGGTCTTCTTCGGTCTTGTCGGATCTTGCCTTGTCTAGCTTGGGCCTTGTCAGGTCTTCTCTGTACATGTGTAGGCTTATTTGGTCTGGTTTGTCGGATCCCGTCTGGTTTTGTATGGACTTGTCTGGTCTTCTCTGCTTGTGTCTTTTTTTCGGGATGAGAGGTAAAATACATTTACGTACAGCCCCCAATGCTCCAAGTTGCTCTGGGGAGTGTGGGACTACTCGCCTTAGTGGCTTGACTACTCACTAAAAAACCCACCCCTTAATTCCGACTTCTTGCGAGACTGCCTTCACAGCATTAGTTAGCTCGGGGTTTGCTTTCTGGTCATCTTGTTCCTTTATTTTTACGGTCCGTTCCATCCTTCTCTTTTGCTTATGACAGATGTCGCTAGCTTCTTCACTGATTCCCAGCATTCTCTGCTTTGTAGCATTATCTCCTGTAGGTTTTCTGGAGTCAGCTTTCCTCTCACATTTATTTCCATTTGCATCCGTTGTTTCGCCCATCTGGGGTAGTTGAAAAAATGTATGGTGACAATCATCCACCAGGTCCGGGCAGTACACACAATTTTCGCTCTCCCTCAGGTGTCTGCGACAGAGGTATGCCATGAAACCACCATGTCCTACCAGCAGCTGTGAGAGAAAATAATTCACTTCTCCGTAACCTCGTCTCGCCCGTGGTTCTATGCGTGGGATCAGTCGTTTTGTCCATATCGCACATCCAGTTTCCTGGATCCATGTTGTCTGCCATCCGTGTATAGTGTCTTCTCTAATCCGACTACTGCTCTCCTCCCCTTCAAGATACCTTCTTAGCCTTTCTTTTGCCATCCGGTCTATTGGCATCAGCCCGGCAACTACCGACAGCGCTTCCGCCGAGGGCGTCTTGTAGGAACTACAAATCCGCATTGCCAGCTGTCTCAGTATTCTTTCTTCTTCTTTTTCTTCTTCTTTCGAATAGGCCTACTTTGGACCACGCTTGTTCAACTGTTGGGCTTTGATCTTTGCCTAGTATTGTCGCATCTTCTGCCGGTGTAACTCCTTGCTCTCTTCTGTCCAGGGGTACCTTTCCTTCGGGGTTTTTCTGAAATCCAAGGACTTCCTTCAGGGTGCTTCTCACAGACTTTCTGTTTTGGAGATCTGTTATTACCAGTTCTTTAATATCCTTCTCGGTTTCTGTCAAATAAGTGGTACGAACCTTCTTGTTTTGCCAGAAGGTGAAGAGACGGTATTCTTTCTCTGTATTCTTTTATACATTTTTCTATACTTTTTTGTTCTCATCAACGATTCATACCACGTAGGAGCACCGTACAGCATTTTTTACAGTGCCACTGTGCAGGGTGTGCGGCTGCTGCTCGCCCTTGGTCTCTTAACGTTTGTCATTAGCCTTCTCAGCTGATCTACCATTTGGCTTACGTTTTTTGCGGTCTCCTGCAGGTGCGTATACATTTTTAGGTCTTTATCCAGTCGTATGCCCAAATATTTTATACTTTTTCTTGTTTTAATTGTTGTATTTTTGTAACCTATGCTCATCTCAGATAGGGTCCTTCAATTTCAAGACCCGTTTCTTCCAGCTGGTCTATGATATTAGGCGACCAATCCACTTTTCGTTTCAAGTATTCCGCATTGCCATCTATCACAACCACAGCCAAATCGTCCGCGTATGCCGCGAGGTGAGTTCCTTCCGCAAGGTCCAGCCTGAGCATTCTATCGTAATATACAAGCCATAATGTGAGCTCCAAGACAGTGCCTTGTGGCATCACGCTGCTTACGTCAATTTTCTTACTTTTCTCTATTTATATTTTCCTGTCTCTAAGTTCCAATCAGTCGTACTAAGTATGCCAAAATATTTTGTTCCTCCATCGTTTTCAGAATCTCAGACCACGGTGCACTGTTAAAAGAATTTTGTATAAATAGTGCCACCATTATCGCTAATAATTGTAACTAATCTGTGCTAGTGTTTCGTACTGTCTGATCCTACCTGATCCTCTCTAGTAATAGTTGCTCTTGTCTGGTCTTCTATTGTCTTGTATGGTCTTGTCTGGTCTTGCTTGGTCTTGTCTGCTCTTGTCTGGTCTCGTCTGGTCCTGTTTGGTCTTCTGTGCTCTTTTTTGGTCTTGTCTGGTTTAGTCCTGCCTCATATTGTATAGTGACATCAAATATTGTCCAATATTATCCATCTTGAACAGAGTTGTCGTCTTCTCTGCCCTTGTATGATTTCGTCTGGTTTTGTCCAGTCTTATTCGGTCTTGTCTTGAACTTGTCCTGTCTTTTCCGGTCTTGTCCTGGCTTGTTCGCTCTTTTGCATTCTAGCCTTTTCTTATCCAGGCTTGTCCGGTCTTGTCTGTTCTTGTCTGGTCGTATCTGGTCTTGTCCGATATTATCTATTGGCCAGTTTTGTTCCGTCTTGTCTGCTCTTGTCCGCTCTTGTCCTGAACTTGCCCTGTCCTTTCCGAACTTGTCTTAGCTTGTCCGCTTCTGTGCGGTCTGGTCCTTTCAATTCTGGTCAAGTCCAATCTTATCTGGTATTGGCTAGTCTTGTCTGGTCTTGTCCTGTCTGGTCTTGTCTGGCCTTGTCTAGCCTTGTCTGGTCTTCTCTGGTCCTTTCTCGTCTTCTCTGGTCTTGTGTGGTCTTGACTAGTCTTGTTTAGTTTTCTCTTGTTTGATCTTGTCCAGCCACGTCAAATATTGCCCAGCCTGGTCTAGTCTTGTCCTATCTTGTCCACTGTTATCTTATTCTCTGGTCTTGTATGGTTTTGTCTTGTTTTGTCCAGTTTTTGTACGTTATTGTCCAGATTTTCCGGTATTGTCTGTTCTTGTCCGGTCTTATCCGGTCTTGTACGATCTTATTTGGTATTTTCCGGTATTGTCCGATTTTGTACCGTCTGGTCCGCTCTTGTCCGCTCTTATCCGTTCTTGTCCTGCCTTGTCCGATCTTGTCTTGTCTTTTCCGGTCTTGTTTTGGCTTGTCCGCTCTTGTCCTTTCTTGTCTGGTCTAGTCCGCTCTAGTCTGGCCTTGTCTGGTCATGTCTTTTCTTTTTTGGTCTTGTTTTGCCTTGTCTGGTTTTGAATTGGTAAAACCATACAACATTATAGATAATCAGATAAACTTAATAAAGACGGAACAAAGCTTGAATATATAAATATACTCAACCTTTCCGGAACTCTATAATACTAATGAGTCAATGAGTTCAAGTGAGTGATTTACAAAATATTGTTCATGGAAGCAAAGCTGTGCTGATGAGAGATAAATCTCGAAACGCGTCCACATATGGCTATCCACTCAAGGTATCGGAAAGACATGATCTTAAAAATCAATGTTATTTTTATGGTTTTTGTTGAGTGCCACGAAGGTGGACTGAAAGCTATAGAGTAACGGACAAATTTCATACGAGATTTGTTTTTGGTAGTCCTAAAAAGACTCATTAGTATTATAGAGTTCCGGAAAGGTTGAGTATATTTATATATTCAAGCTTTGTTCCGTCTTTATTAAGTTTATTGTCTGGTTTTATCTAGATTTGTCTATTCTTAGAATCTGGTGTAATATTTTCTTGCTTAGTCTTGTCTAGTCTTGTTTGTTCAAGTTATTGTCTCGTCTTCTCCAGTCCTATCGTTCATTATTCAGACTGGCGTTGTAAAGTTTTGTCTAGTCAGATCTTGTCTGGTCTCTTGTCCTTAATCCTCTTTGTTGATCTCAGAGACAATATCTACACAAGGCACTCGCCTTGTCCGATTTTGACTAGTTTTGGTTATGTTAGGTTAGGTCCGATTTTGTCTAGTCTTGCTTTGTGCTATCTGTTTCTATTCAAATTGTTCAAGTTCTTCTCTTGCATTATTTATCTGACCTTGACACGTTTTATTCGTGAAAATCTGTTCTAGACTACACAATTATTAGTCTAAAATGTATTAAACCAGAATCAATAGACAATATGCCATAGTATTCTTAGCACATTCTATATCTCCGAGATTGGTTAGTCTATCAAATTCCAATTTATTTTCAACAAAGAGAATGAAGAGAATGAACCGGACAAGATCAGACAAGACAAGATCAAACAAGACAAAACCAGACAATGTTTTGTGATACTAAAAAAATACTAAGGGTAAGAAATGGACAAGGACAAAAATTGATAAAAAAATAGTTAAGATTGGCTATGGAGATTAAGACTGAACCAGCAAGAGTATGGCTGGTCGTTGTAAATGGGTATGTAATTAGTCTTGGTAATTTAGCCAATGTTTGATATTGTGCAATTGCTTATGGTTATGTTAATTAGACAATAAAGCTAAATTACATTATTAATGTTATACATGCAATTGATTAAGTTATATTTGTATAAATTTTTGTAATTATCTTTACAAGAATAGTATTAAATTTAATTTATCAAAGTTTAAAAAAGGTGGACTAGAAGCAATTATCTAAAATCAAACAAAAGAAATGTGAATTTGGAATTAAATAAAAGAGGGAAATTGGCAAATCATTTTCATTTGTATTAAATCGAGGGGGAGTTTTTTTTTTTCAAAGAGCAAATGTTGCATTATATTTGTTCCCTATGTTGGAGGGTAATGGCGCGTACGATTAAAAAAAAGAACTATAAGCGACAAGTAGAAAAATGATGGAAAAAAGAAATGATTGGAATGAAATTAATAAAAATATCCGGACAACTGTAGATTTAATTAAAAAGTTGAAAACTTCCCGTTAACCGCCACCGCCTGTGTCGGTGGCGTGAAATACATTTCTGACAAACAGATTTATGACAGTTTATAATAACGTATCAATGGTTTTGCTTCGCGACAAATTAGTTTTAAACTTTTTAATCAACTTGTCGCACACCGGCTGAGAATTTAAATCCCCTTAAATCTCTCAAATGAAATTATAAACTCTCTTGTAATTTTCAAAAGAGATATCCCTCAAAGTTTTCTCCTGAAAAATAATTCACAGATATGCACATTTCAACCGACTAAGACACAACTCCGACAACAAAGAAAGCATTCTTTATACTTTTAACTAGAAATTTTCATCTTATTTGCATTAAAAGTTGATGCAAATTAAAGAAATAGGTACTAGAAAGTTTCATTCAAGAATCGTCTAGTTCAGCGGTCAAACCCCTTTCCAGACTTATGGAAACATACAATGGAATAACAAACATACAATTACATCCAATGTTTACTTTCATAATCCGTCTGCAAGGTTACTTTAGAAAAAAAAAATTAATAATTAAAGCATCAACTCACGCTTGGGCCGCCAAAGATGTGCATTTGGTCCTATCTAACAATTTCCAACATATGATGATTTTGTTCTTAATATAACACATTTTGCTCTTAATTTAATTTATGCTAATTTTTGATTAGTTACCTTTTTAAATAGACCTTTTTACGGTTAGTTAAGCCCATGCGAGTCCGCCATGTTTAAAAGGCGGGAATATGAAAGTTTCGGGCACATTTTGTTATTTTCACTGGTTATACGTCAAAAATTGTAGTAAATAGGTAAAAAACATGGCGGAAATTGACGTATGCGTACAAAAAGTGTCAACTATGAAAAGGTCTACACCTGCTCGATAATTCTAAATTTTATAACACTTGTATAATTATATGAGTCTTCGGTCTAGTTCAGATTATAATCTAGAACTAGACTACACCCAAGAGAAATTATAATCTGTACTAAACTAGATCCAGAACTGGTATTTAGTTAAATCTTGTAAACAAACTAAATTTCTTTCTGGATTAAAAAAAAAACAAGTACAAACTGGACTAGTGTACTATATTGGTTGGACTAGTTTAGTAAGAATTTGTTTGGGCACTTCGATACGATAATGGTTAAGTATCGTGTTAGTTAGTCTAGTCCAGGCGTTCGCAACCTATGGCACTCGTGCCAGGCTTGGCACGCGACGAGTTTCTGAATGGCACTCTACAAAGTAAATAGCAGAGTTCGGAATAAATACGGTGAAAAATACGGTATTTTAAAATAATATTATATAAATATAATATAAATATAAACTATTTTTTATGAATATAAATGCCCTTATCAAAGATTCCAAAGCAAAATTTCACCTTTTATAAATTCTGTTAACGCCGAATATTTGTTTAAATTTTTCATGAGGGCCGTTTTTTTTTTAATATTTACATAAAATATTTAATTTAGCTTATTACAACAACACCAAATATACGGGTTTTCGAAAAAAAATACGGCACCGTATTTTTTTCTGACCTCTAGTAATCAGGGAAATCGTGAAAATATCGAGATGAAGTGATTTTTAAATAAGAGAAAATGTTTAATTATATAATTTATCTAAGGAGGCTTGCCAATGTCACGAAAATCTGCGCGATGCTTTTGTGGAAACGCATTCGGAGCAAAATGAATGAAACATGCGCAGCACCGACTAGTTATCGAAGCGGACTTATACGAATGTTCAAGCCGGAATACATTCGCCCCTCTCTTTCTCGTTTTGTGCTGCGCATATTTGCCTGCAATCCAGTAAAACTTTCGCATTCGCATTTCGTTTAATACTGGTCGTTACTTTCCGTTCTAACTTTTTTTGTAAGACTTGTATCTTATTGGTTTAATATTTGTTATTTTTAATCCATATTTAATCATATGGAGGCAAAGAAACAAAAACTAAATATTCGCGGGTTTCAAGACTATTGGACGAATGAATTTGGATTTATACAACAAAAGGATCGTGCTGTATGTGTGATATGTCACGAAAGTGTCGTATGCCGCACGTCAAGCGTACAAAGACATTTCCAAACCAAACATCAGTCCACATTTAATAGCAACGATGAGAAATGTGAAACTATAAAGAGAGCTGTTTCTGGTTATAAGATATAAGTAGCTTTTTTTGTGGAATAACTGGAACGAAGCCTAAGGCGACAGAATGCAGCTTCGCAATTGCTCATTGCATAGCTGCCAAAGGCAAACCCTTTACAGATGGGGAATATATAAAGGAAATCTTTATAAAAAGTGCAGAAAAGTTGTTTAGCGATTTACCTAACCAACAAACCATACTATCCCGAATTCGAGAAATACCGGCTTCTGCGCGAACGATTGAAAGAAGAATAACTGAAATGGCAGACAATGTGACAACAAAACAGAATTCAGGACTACAAGAATCTGTTGCATTTAGTGTCGCTGTTGATGAAAGTACAGATGTAAATGATATCGCGCGGCTTGCAGTATTTGTACGGTATTGTGATAAAGGTCAAGTTTATGAAGAATTGTGCAATTTGATTCCTCTGTCTGGGACAACTAAGGGGCAGGATATTCTTGCTTCATTTATAAATTATTTTGACAGCAAGAAAATTAATATCAAAAAAATATTTTGTGTAACTACTGACGGCGCACCTGCAATGGTTGGCAAGGATAAAGGATTTGTCAAACTTCTTGAAAATCATATTGGACATAAAATATTGAACTTTCATTGTATAATACACCAGGAAAGTTTAGTTGCCAAAATTTCGTCACAGCGCTTAATTCCTGTAATGGACACTGTTGTTAAAATAGTTAATTTCATAGTGTCTCGCTCTTCATTGACACACAGGCAATTTAAATCTCTTTTAGAAGAAATGGAAAGTGAATATGTCGACCTCCCCTTATACAGCCATGTTCGTTGGCTTAGTCGAGGCAATGTCTTGAATAACTTTGTGTCATGTCTGGAACACATTAAAGTTTTTCTTAATGAAAAGGAACAACATTTCCCCGAATTGAACGATAAAGAATGGTTATGCAAATTGATGTTTCTGACTGATATAACTAAACATCTCAAGGAACTAAACTTAAGATTGCAAGGAAAGCGCCAAACTGTGCTCGAACTTTTTGAATATTGGACAGGATTTGCTACAAAATTAAATGTATTTTTATGTGATATTAATACTAGTACGTACAAAAACTTCCCAAATGTTAAAGCGCTTGCAAATAAATCGACCATAGACAAAGATGAACTTAAAACCTACGTTGAAGCACTCAAAGATGAATTTTCCAGAAGATGCACAGACTTTGAAGCTCATTTGCCTATATTTTCCTTCTTGATAAAACCAGATTTAATAGATCCATTAATAATACCGTTTGATTTTTAAATTTTTGAGTGGATGAATGTTGATAATTTTGAAATGGAACTTATCGAACTAATATCTTCAGAATTATGGAAAACAAAATTTAAGGAATTACGAAAAAATCTGGAAGATGACTCTATGGAAAAATCGACTGCTATATTAAATTGTTGGATGTCATTGCCGGAAAGATTTTATTGTTTAAAAAAAATTGCATGTGCTCTCCTTTCCGCTTTTGGTTAAACATATCTCTGTGAACAAATTTTTTCTCATATGAAACATATTTTGAGTCGACAAAGAAGTCGTTTAACAAATGAACATTCAGAATCTTGTTTGAAATTAAAAGTCACAAATTATACCCCTGATATTGAAATATTTAGCAAAAATGTGCAGGGACAAGGTTCGCATTAAAAATTTTTAATTTATGTTATTTTTTTAATAAATATGTTTAAAAGATAAATTTGGTATAAATTTTTTCTCCTCTAAAACCCCATTATATAAGTTAAAATTCTGGCAGCACCCTTTATCATATTGGTAGAATGGCTTGGCACACCACGGGTAAAAGGTTGCCGACCCCTGGTCTAGTCTAATCTTAGGCTAGAAAAAGCCAAGATTTAGAAAATCTAATTTATTCTAGTTCCGTGTAGTCTAACAATATTCAGTCTAATGCAATGCTAGTCTCAAAGTAGGCGTTACCTAGAGGGGCCTTGGAGGTTCAGAAGCTAAACAAGGCAAGACTTAAAATAACTAGACAATACTATACAAAACTAGACAATACTATACAAAACTAGACAAAATTTAACTAAACCTATATAATATCTCTTTCAAAAATCGATAAATAGTGTGTAATGTAGTGCGTTATCAATAAACAATTTTCAAAAAATTGAAGGGAGCGCTGACTAATTTTATTCTATCCAAGGAGGGTAGACACGAAAAGTATGGGAACATATGGTCTAGTCTAATATAAACCAGTATAGTTATTGTCCAATCCGACGGAAGTCTTGATTAATTATCCAGTTTTCTTTGATTTTGGTATAGTCAACCTTCCTATAACACGATTAATTCGCATCGCGTGTTATAAAATCCGGGTTATAAGAAACATGGTTAATACAAATCATAATTACATCCGTACAAATCAAATACAAATAATAAAAACCGGCCAAGGGCGAGTTGTGACTCGCGCACCGAGGGTTCCGTACAAACTTGTAAGTAAGGTATCTTTTTTTGTGGAGGACGTTACAAGCACATTCAGTTAACTTGACAAGTGGCTCTCATAAAATCACGACCATCTTAGTACCGCTGCAAGCATAACCTCAACAGTCGTTGTCGTACGATGGAATTCTACCCTCTATTTTATTACCATACATCCTCCATTCACTATGAGTGTTTAGGGGTTCTGGAACTTCACTATTTGTTTTTACTGCTCAATTTTGCTTGTATACCTATATACCCTGTAAAAAGGTATACAGGGTATTTTTTTTTAATAACGCGAATATTTTTAAACTTATAAAAAGAAAACTTTATTTTAGTATTAGACTTATACACTAACTTATATTAAGATGTAACTATTTCTAGATCTAATATAAACTAATATATTAACTATTTCTAGATCTATTTCGATACTCTTAACATTCAGTTGTTCAATTGACTGCTTTTGGGCAATTGACTACCAAAAAATATAGGGCGTACGTGATTTAAGTATAATATACTTAAATCATATTATCTACCACATATTATGTAGATTATGTATAGTATTTAGTATAGTATTATTATGTAGATAATCAACATATTATGTAGATTATAAAGAAAAATTAGACGAAATATAATATATACAGGATGTTACGGGACTTGAGTATGTCGCATGTCGGTTATAAACAAGCAAAATTTAGACATAATATATACCCTGTATATATTATGTATATAGAGGAGATAGAGGATATGTATATAGAGGAGGATTATGTATATACTATGTATATAGAGAAGAGATGTTATGGATATGAAATTTCGGATCTGGATGCGGATACGGATATAGGAATAATGTTATACCGGTTTCGGATACGGTTAGGGATAAGAATTTTTTTCGGATAATCTGTTAGTTTCGGATAGTTTCGGTTACGGATATCAGATTTCTAAGGAATGATAAAAGTAGAATGCTAATTTGTAAAAAAATTGATTTTATTTCTATGTTATTATTTGTACTACCTACAATCATATGTCATACAACTAAGTACAACAATATAAGTAGGTACTACAATTATATGTCATATAAGATATATAAGTTATTAATATATATAAGTTTTATCAACGTAAAAATGCAAAATCATAATTATAATAAACAAAAACAATATTATTCCTTTTTGTCTATTACATATTTTCTATTAGATATTGAAATATATTTATAGGAATTATTACAACATATCAGTAAAAATTATACGAAATTATTCGAAACTTTTATATCGGATTCGATTACGGTTACGGATATATTTTTATTTCGGATATCCGATAGTTTCGGTTACGGTTACGGATCTCCATAACATCCCTGATATAGAGCGTACGTGATGAAATGCATAACGAATATAAACAAAGAAATTTCAGTATAAACAGCTTGGTGCCAACACATACTTTTTAACCTTAAGACCTAACTGTATGCAACCCATATGCTTCTGGAGCCTGACAATACCACTACGACAACATTAGTGTATTGTCATAAGTTTCTAATAGTAAATTCGCATTTTTCTTGTAATTAAACTACATATTTACGGTTTTCAGATTTTTTCCTTTACATGTGCTGTAAGACACCGCTTCTTGCCAAATTTCATGATTCTAGGTCAACGGGAAGTACCCTATAGGTTTTGATTCCCTTGTGAAATCGCAAAATATGCTACATAAACGGTCATATCTTTTGATCGCGTTGACTTACAAGTTTGATTTTTTCGCAGCCGAAAGAGACCGTAGACCCGAGTATTTGTTGAAAATTTCAACTTGTTACCTCTACGCGTTCCTGAGAAAATGGTCTTGACAGACAGACAGACGGACAGACAGACAGACAGACAGACAGACAGACAGACAGACAGACAGACGGACAACAAAGTGATCCTATAAGGGTTCCGTTTTCGGTACGGAACCCTAATAATACTAGGATAATTTTCAGTAGAGTTACTCCGGTATGGTCTAGTCTAGTCTAGGACTAGACAAATCGAAAAATCAGAAAATCTAGTTTATTCTAGTACCGTTTAGTCTATTTCACACTATTTTCATGTAATCTTGTTACAATTAAAATCAAACCGAGTCTTCACTAGTCGAGATTAATCCAGTCAAATCCAGTATAGTGAAGCATTGGTCAAGTCTAATATACCACACCGGTTTTCGTCGATGCATTATATTATAGTGTTTTTTTTTAACCTTTAACAACCAATGTGGGTCTAGGGGGGTAAGCCTTAAAAAACACTGCGGCCTACTAGCCTATTGTATTTCCCCATAATATTCCATTCATGTAAATAGATCCAGACCCTGAATTAGCTCTAGGAGTTTATGTTCAATGTTCTTCACAGGGATCTCATTTGCTGTAATGCTAAGGTCCGAGACACTCCTACGTGCCATTTCTTCGCAATGGAAGATTATATTAGAGGAAGTTTCATGCTCTTCATAGCATAGTGCACAGTAGTTCATCATTGAAGATCCCCATTTTTGTGCAGATGTCCTCGTAAATGGCAATGTCCTGTGAGTAAGTCTGCCACAATTGTGATCTGATTCCTTTGCAGTTGCATGATTTCAGCAGTTAAGTAAACCGACGAATTTTCTAGAATTCGTTTGCTATATTTCTGGCCATTTATTGGATCTCACTGTAGCCTGTGCTTAGTAACTAGTGTAGCTACCCATTTACAGATTTCATTACGGGCCATGGTTCTGGTAATGTAGGAGTCCCTATCAGCACTGATGTTTGCTTCTTGTCACCATCCTTTGCTAACTTGTCCTCCATTTCGTTTCCTACTCTCGGTACACAAGCAAGTGTCCCCTATGGCTCGGTTCCCAAGCGAGTGTGACATTGTTGGGTCTTGCCAGAGCCTAGATTCTGAAGGCAATTCCGTGTTGTTTTAGATTTAATTTCATAGCACGCTAAGGCATTTATAGCAGCCTGACTGTTCTGTGAAAATGCGGATATATCTACTTTTGCAAACTTTAGAAAAACTTAGCAAACTTAGAAAATCTTTAGATTTTCACGGGCACAGATCGCGATGGCGTGTCGTGGTATGTGATCCCATTAATGTCGTGGTATGTGATCCCAGGGGCACAGATAAGCCGTAGATTCCTGCGCCAGTTCCACTGTCAGTTTTGGAGCCGTCTGTCGAGCCCACCTTTATATGTGATTGTTTTCTTGTCTTCTATCCAACGTGGTTGAATTTTGAAGTGGATCGAATAGTTAATTTTCGACATAAAATCCGCATTATAAGAAACAAAGGATTAGTAAAGCTGATGGCGACCATGTTGTTTGTAGTAGAGTTGTCAAACCTAGTTGTTATTATTCAGTGTATCTTCACAAATTACCATGAACCAATTCAGCCGCTAGCAACATGTGCAAATCATTAAAATGTATTACGAAAATCATTCATCGGTTCGGGCAACGTTCCGCGCGCTCCGCCAATTTTACGGTGCAATTGGTCGTCCTGCTGAGTCGACTATCCGTCGTTTGATAAACAAATTCGAGGCAACCGGTTCGGTGAACAATAAGCCAACACCGACGCGTCGTCGAAACGTCCGATCTGCCGCGAATGTCGCCGCTGTGCGCGATAGTGTGCGTGAAAATCCGCGACAGTCAATTTCACGTCGCGCACAGGAACTCAGCCTTTCGGAAACATCACTTCGCCGAATCTTGCATCTGGATTTGGGCATGCATCCGTACAAGATCCAGCTGACACAAGAGCTCAAAATAAACGACCATAGACAGCGCCGTATCTTCGCTGATGGTGTGGCCATCACGGTAAACGGCGAACGATACAGATCCATGATAACGAACTTTTTCTGGCATGAAATCGACAATATGGATGTCGAGGATATGTGGTTTCAGCAGGACGGCGCTACGAGCCACACAGCGCGCGCCACAATGGATCTTCTGCACGAGCGCTTCGGAGGAATGGTTATCTCGCGCGGAGGCGACATCAACTGGCCACCGAGATCGTGCGATTTAACCCCACTAGACTATTTCTTGTGGGGTTTTCTTAAATCACAGGTCTACGCAAACCAACCACAAAACACTGATGACCTCAAAGTCAACATACGCCACGCCATCGATGAAATACAGCCCGATTTGTGCGCCAGAGTCATTGGAAATTGGACTTCTCGGTATGCGCGCCACCAAGCAAAGCCGAGGTGGCCATTTGAACGATATTATTTTCCATACATAATGCCTTCGAATACTCTTTCAAACAAAAAAAAAAATTTATTTATACCTCTCACACAACTTGCTTTATTTTATTTTAAAGATCGAGCGCGCTTATTGGCGGACCCTGTATATAGGATATAGAAATATCCGCATTTTTACAGAACAGTCAGGCTACTATAAATGTCTTAGCGTGCTATGAAATTAAATCTAGAACAACACGGAACTGCCTTCAGAATCTAAGGCTCTGGCAAGACCCAATAATGTCACACTTGCTTGCGTACCAAGCCATAATTAGTATAATTTTGCATAAGGAACTCGAGTATGAGGAATCCTTGCAATTGCTTCCGAATCATCTTATACTTCTTCGTGTGTGGTATCAGTCCCATTTAGTATTTGTTTTACTATGTCTTCATCAGTTAAGGGCTCCTAACAATTAATGTTGTCATTGCTTGATAAGAAATTGTTCTGAAAAGCCCTCAGTCACGGAAAATGTTCAGTGGAAGATCATCTTCAGGATCAAAGTCATCCAGATCTTGGCCAGAAGTTTCTTCTCTCAGAAGTTTCTGGTTTAAATAACGAGGGCCATAGAGTCTTCTAAGATAATGTGATTTCTGAATCAACTTCTTACTGACCAAAAACTTGTAACAGGTGCGTTTTTTTTTTGTATGTCGCTTTAATGTTGTGGATTACGTTTTGATCCAAGGGTTCAATTAAGGCTGCACAGTTATGCGGCATATATAGAACACTGAAATTTTCGTCAATCCACTGCAGATCTTCTGCTAGTAGATGCACTGATACATTATCAAGAAGCAGAAGTGTCTTTAGCTGTAAAAAAATTTTCGATAAATAATTCTTTACTTCGGGAATAAAAATATTACTTTTGTAACCCAAGCACCACTTTTCACTTTCACATATATTTAAGTCCAAATCAGTCTCAAGAAAAACAAAAATCACAATTTACAAAGCCATTATAAGGTCAGTGGTGACATATGGAAGTGAGACATGGACAATCACCAAGTACTCGGAGGAAATATTAGCAAGATGGGAACGACGAACCCTAAGGAAAATATATGGACCGGTAGTAGAGAATGGGGAATAGAGAATCCGATATAATTTCTTATAATTAAAACAGAAATATAACCAGCCAGATATTGTCGAATTTATAAAATTACAAAGATTAAAATGGGCGGGACACTTCGAGAGAATGGGCGAGAACCGAATACCAAAGAAAGTATGTAATGGGCGGAAGGGGGGTGCAAGGGGAATAGAATGACCAAGACAAATATGGATAAGCAACATTCAAGAGGACGCCAAACAAATATTAAAAGTTCATAATTGGAATACAACAGCAAGGTAACGAGACGACTGGAGGCAGAAAATACGGGAGGCCCAGGTCCAAATGGGACTGTAGCGCCACGAAGAAGAAGAAGAACCCAAGCACTTCTTTGACCTGTGTAATGAACTGTAACTTTATAATTGAAGCAAATACACCTGGCCTTTGTGCTTAGTACCAATAACCAGCAAGGACATTTTGTGTGTTCCGGTTACGTTGGCATACGCCATAAATGTCGTCCTTTCCTTCGACATCTTTGAACCTGATACACAGACTCAGAAGTCAAAGTTTTATCTGGTAACACTTTGCAATACAAACCAAATATATCCATGTTATAGATTTTATCGGCTTTTGACTGTTTCTCCCTAATTATGTCCATGGATTTCTCCTCGAATGGTTTAACAGCTTATTCATTATTCGACAGTTTTTTACCACTATGTTTGAGTTAGCGTATTCTTTTCTTCAATTTGTCTAAGCATCCTCAACTAGCAACAAACTCTCCTATTGCAAGTTTTTTTATGGAGAAATTTGGCCTTTCCATCTGTATTTCATCTGACAAGGGGACAGCTTTTCTTTGCTGCTCTAAATATAAGGCATCTTCGAGCTAGGGGTTTTCAGGCATCTTTAAAGTTTTTCTAGCGCCTAGACCCCTTTCTGAATTTAACACAAATGTTCGTAATTTGTCCTCCTTTCTTTTGATATCAAAGTAGTTGATTTTCATACATTAAAAACCTTCTTTAATCTTGTCTAAAATCCCGCACTCTTGTGATTTATCCATGTTATGTTTTCTTGAAGGCACGATTAAAAACGCATAAAAATTTTCAGACATATACACAAAATGGCCGAAGGACGCTCGGCGAACGAGAATTCGACGATTGATACGTGTACCACCTAAAGCGAATGATACAGCACTGCATGGTACTGCGATATTCTGTGAGACAGCGGTTTGTACGAGCAAGAGAGTGTTGTTCGGATTATACTTGGTCTGTTAGAAAAGTATCCGACCTTATTTTTTATTTTGAAAACCTGATGGATTTGAATCAAGCGCGCTTGCATGAACCGACCTTGAACCTTCGTGCGCATGCGTTAATTTTTTTTGCCTGTAGATAGCGTCAGTTGCTGTCGAGCAGTGTTCGAGTGACGTGTGTAGTCATCTCGTCGGTTTTTCAATGCAAATAAAATGACGGAACGACTGGAGCAGCGCTACTGCATCAAATTTTGCCAGAAACTGGGCGACAACCAGGTGGAAACCATTCGGAAGATTCAGACGGCTTTCCGTGACGATGCTATGGGCATCACACAGATTAAGGAGTGGTACAACCGGTTTAAAGACGGTCACATATTGGTGGAAAGCGAGCCACGCTCTGGTCAGCCATCAACATGCCGAAATGACCTGATGTCATTGCCAAAGTGAACGCTGTGGTGATGCGGGACCGTCGTGTGACTATCCGAGAAATTGCGACTGGAGTTGTGGTCATCGGGAAATTGGCAACTCCATCAAAACAATGCTCCAGCACATTCTTCGCAATTTTTTGCCGAAAAACCAGACTTCTCTAATTCGACAGGCTCCTTACTCTCCTTATATGGCCCCCTGCAACTTCTGGATATTCCCAAAGTCAAGAGGCCATTGATAGGAACGCGATTTCAGACAAGAGAGGACATTATGGCTGCAACGACAGCTAAAGTCTTTTCCGAAAGAGGCTTTTTCGGAATGCTTCCAACAATGGCAGCACCGCTGGGAGAAGTGTGTGGTCACTAATATGTATTGAGGTGGTCAAGTGGGTGTCCAGTGGAGAGGTACATAAAACAACTATATAGGTTTAACAACGTTTATACGAGTTGTACGAGTACGTCTTGACACTACGATGGGTGAGAGCAGTGAGAGCGTAGTCTCGTCTGCGATCACCTGACTCGACTGTTATCACTTAAAATACAATACACTCTGGAGGAGGAGAAACGAACAATTAAACAGATTACAGTACACTACAGTCACGAGGAGACTACTTTGAGGGTGATTAGGTGTTCAACGCTCCAGGTATGCCAGTTTTTTTGTACCGGCTAAAGGTCGGATACTTTTTTAATAGACCACGTAGAGGCGTTCTGATTACTGGGGGTTCGGTTTATCGAGGCTACACTTTACGGTGTAATTTAAGCGAAATTTGATTTAATAATTTTAGGAAATAATTCAACAGTAACAAACAATTAAAATGAAATAATTAAACACATAATTTGCTATTAGGCGCTTGATTTACTGATGGAATTATGTATCAATATAATATCTACGAGATACTCTTACGAGATACTCTTAGTCTAAAGTAACATATTTTTCATTTATGGGTACAAAGTCCATTACTGCATCAAATAGGTATTCCTGTATTATATATCATGTATATTCCTCGGGCTCCTTAGTTGGGGGGGGTGGGAATACCTGAAACCCCTACCGAGCGCGTCCCCAGGTGGCGGATAGGTGGAATGTTCGCCGGCTCTGCATCCAGCAGACCCGTGCGAAATTGAGACGGGCGCCACCAAGCGCCGACCCTCCCCAGGGCCCACCTCCCCGGAACCTTGGACGCTAGTCGCCAAGAAGGGCAAAAGAAAAAAAATGCAAGAGCAGTGCGAACCACCGAGACTCCAAACAACTCCTGCACTAGCAGGAACCTCAGCCCCAGTACCAAATAAAAAAAAATAGGGAGATAAGAATAAGAATAAGCGAGAAATAGGGAGAGAAAGAAGAGCCAAACAGGGGGTGACCGGAGTAGAGCTGCGGCGAAGGCTCAAAAACGTCCCGCCCTGAAAAAAGGACTATGCCGGATGCAATAATCATTATGAGGGCTGGCGATACCCAACTAGAGGACATCTTAAAAATGATCAAGGTCCACCAAGAACTGGCATTGGTCGGGAGAGCGCTCACCAAGATTCGGAGAACCTGAATCGGTGACCTGCTCCTCACCCTTGGAGACGATAGATAATAATTAGAAAAGATAATAATTAGAAATAATTAGAAAGAAAGATGATAATTAAGAAATGACTTTCAGTCTTTTCTTCAAAGTTATATTTTTGTAATATATGCATATATAACTTTTGATGAAAAGACTTAAAGTATGTCATTTCATAGTTATAAAATCTTTAAACTCAACAAACCTAGATATATTTATAACAATAATGTTTATTACAAAAAAAAAAACAAAGTAACAAAAGTCTAATTTTTCCTTTGTTTTTAAACACTTAATAAACCCATAAACTTAATTTGACTACACTCTTATTTTTGGAATGGTTGTTTCAGTAACAAATTGTGAGATCACCTATATTTTATCTTGGATTTGATTACGATTATATGCAAATGTTGGATGTGGACGGTCGTTAGTAAGTCGGGACTATCCAGAAGGAATACGCCCGGGACTCTTCCCATTCTGCAGCGCATATAATAGAGTTAGTGCCGGAAAGTTTGCCGTGAACAATTAGGAGCTTGTTTTATTACGCTTTATGCAGTTTATTAAAATTTATATAGAAACTTTGCGACCGACACAGATTTCTTTATATGCGCTGGAAAAATATAATATGCCCTTAATTGGTATGTATGCAGTTTGTTAATTCTTTATAGGAGAGGCAGACAAGACAAATAAAGCTACAGAGACAAACTGGAGCTGCAAGAAATACATATAGATTTAAGAGAAAAGTAACATTTTATAGAAGACAAGATTAAATGTAAAATAAAACTATATAATCAGAACTAGAGATACAAGACTACAGACTTCAAGCTGGCAATCATCTGAAAGAAATATCTAGACAAACAATAAAGCTCAACTAGACAAAGACACTCTAATAAACTACTTTCCGTCGGGGACAACCTCATCGTTCATCGATGTAACATTCACAACAAACCTAGTGAGACAAGTCAGAAACTGGGAGGTGAGGGATGATGAGAACCTAAGCGATCACCGAAACATTGAATATAGTATAAAGCTACAGGACCCAAGAGATTTAAGAAAACGGAATCAACCAAACAAGCTCGAGAGAACGGATGGATAATAAACCATAACCGATTGCAGCTTTTCTCTACAAAATTAAAAGAAAATATAGGTGACACTAATAGGGGCTGAACCAAGCGAATGTATGAAGGTAGTTACGCAAACATGCGATCAAATATTTCGAAGAAATCGCAGAAGAAGCAGACGAGCAGCTGTGTATTGGTGGACGAGAGAAGTGTCGGAACAAAGGAGGATGTGTCTGAAGAAAAGAAGAGCAATGGCCAGAGAAAACGCTAAGAAAAATAAAACAACTGAAGAGAAACAACAACTTAGAGAGGAATACACTAAATGAAGAGAAGAATACAGAAAGGAAATCTAGACAGCGAAAGAAAATGCATGGAAACAAGTATGCGCAGAAGTTGACAACGATATGTCCGGGCTATAAAATAGTACTGCCAAAACTAAACTTACGTCCTAAAATATGGCTGATGGATAAAGAAAGGCTAAACCAAGCGAAAAAACTATTTCCATGCGACCAAGATATAGACTGGAGCCAGCTTATATAAAGGGAAGATCGGGTAAACTGTCCACTAGTTACAGAAAATGAAATGAGATAGGCGGCCGGAAAAATAAAAAACAAAAGGGCCCCAGGACCAGATGGGATACCGGTGGAGGTCGTGAATGCTTTGATGGATGGGAGCCCCCAGTAATGTTTAAAGATGTTTAACAGATTGCTACAGAGAGGAGAATTCTTTATAATATGGAAAACAGCGAGACTAGTTCTAATACCTCAGGGAAAGAAACAAGAAAATGCAGAATTAACCTATAGGCCACTACATATGCTAAACACAACGGGGAAAATGCTGCAACAACTATTTAGCAACAGAATCAAGGAAAATATATTTTTAGAATTTTTCAGAAAGGCAATTCGGTTTCTGGAAAGGAAGATCTACTATAATCGACGTATGCGCGTAGTATAAGAGATAGCAACCAAAGCGAATATGTGAAGCTACAGAAGCAGAGATTTCTGCGTTATGGTGGCCCTCGACGTGCAAAATGCATTCAACTCTGTCCCATGGATGGAGATTGTCTTAAAACTACTCCGGCGTAAAATACCACCGTACCTAGCACAGAAGGTATGCAGTTGCCTTAGTAAATGAGACCTAATGGTAGGAAAGACTGCCAAGATAAATATAAGAAGAGACATCCCTCAGGGATCTATACTAGGACCACTACTTTGGAATATCTTCTACGATCAGGTACTAGGACTGCGCATTCCTGCAGGAGTAACCGTAATAGGTTATGCGGTTGACTTGGCTGTGATCGCAAGATGCAAGAAAGAAGAGGAGCTGTCTATTAAAATAAACGAAGCAGTATAGAGAGTGAGTCGGTAGATGAATTCAAAAAGCTTAAAATAGGCACCCACTAAAACGGAAGCTATAATATTATCAGGAAGCATAAAGCTCTCAAAAATGGAAATCAAAGTAGAAGATGCAATAATAACGGCATCAGAGACATTGAGGTATCTTGGAGTCATATTCAACAGGAATAAGAGTATGACACAGCACGTTATACAAATAGCTAGGAAAGCCGAGGCCATGGCGGCCAACCTAGAACGACTAATGCCAAACATCGGAGGACCACGAAGTAACAAACGGTGGCTGATCGCATCGGTTGTTTACTCCATCATACTCTATGGTGCACCTATATGGCGGATCCAGCAACACCCATTCCAAGGTTAAATTTAGAGACGAGATCTCAGAAAGCTTCGAAATAAAAACTGAAGTGAGACAAGGAGATGGACTTTCCTCACTTCCATTCAACTGTGTCCTTGAAAAGGTTATGAGAAAATGGCGCAAGGATCTGATTAACTTGGGTGTTCAGAGTGGTATCTACCTGGGACGTGAGAACGATGGGCTGGTTGTAGATTTCCTGTCCTTTGCAGATGACATGCAGATGCAGATGGCACTGATTGCTGATTCTCTTGAGATGGCAACAAAAAGCAGCTAAATTGCCTCAGCAAACAGTTTGCGGGCCTTCAAGTGTCGCTGGAGGAAACAGAACTCTTCACCAACATCAAAGAAGCAAAAAGAGAGATAGAACTAGAAGAACATCAAGAGGACTGAGAGATTTAAGTATCTCGGCGATTGGATTGAACCCAACTTATCAGAAAGTACATCAGTATCTATGAGAGTCAACAAGTTAGAACTAACCTATCGACTGACTAAGAACACCTACAACGAGAGCAACCTGAAACTTAAGCACTACACATCAATCTTACGACCAGAGGCCCTGTATGCCATGGAATGTCTTTCCTAGAACCGATGAGGTCTGGTAGAGAAATTGGCAGAGAGAGAAGAATCGACAGGAAGATGCTAGGCCCGGGAAAGGAAAATGGGGAATTCCGAAGGCGACATAACTATAAGCTGTGCAAACATTTTTAATTGACAGGCTCTCTGAAAAGAAGGGTAGCTTTCTCGCTCTACAAACATATTGAGATGCTCTCTGACTGTGCAAGGAAAAGAAGGGTAGCTTTCTATAGTCACGTTGCAAAATTTCCTCCTAACCGACTAACCAATCGTCTGTTCATCTTGTGGCAAAGCAAGAAGGTTCGTACCACTTGATTGACAAAAACCGAGAAGGATATTAACGAACTGGGAATAACAGATCTCCAAGACAGACAGTGTGCTGACCTGTTCCGATTTTGACCTCAACCTAAGACTCAGATTCATTAAATGCTACGTCTGGTAGGTGCTTCTTTACGGTATGGAAGGTTGGACATTAAAGACGGCTGCAATTAACAAATTAGAGGCTTTCGAGATGTGGCTGTATCGCAGAATCCTGAAGATACCTTGGACGCTAGATTAACAAACGAAGAAGTTCTAAGACGTGTCAACAGACAACGTAAACTGTTTGAATTGATTAAGAAAAGAAAAACGGCATATCTAGGGCATATAATGCGGAACACGAAATATCAATTCTTGCATCTATTGATCGAAGGCAAGATCGAAGGCCGGAGAGGGATCGGAAGGAAAAAAATGTCCTGGCTGCGAAATATCAGACAGTGGACAGGGCTACGCCATATACAGTCGTTGATACACACCGCAAGGAATAAGGAAGCAATGGAAAATGTTATCGCAAACATCCATTAATGGATACGCATTGGAAGAAGAAGAAGACAGACAGTCTGTGAGACGGACCCTGATGGATGTCCGTGGATTTCAGGAAAAACCCCGAAGGAAAGGTACCCACTGGACAGAAGAGAGTTACACCTGCAGAAGATGCGACAATACTGAGCAAAGACCAAAGCCCAACAGTTGAACAAGAATGGTCCAAAGTAGGCCTATTCGAAACAAGAAGAAGAAGAAGGACGGGTCCAGCGAAAAATACTAATGAGTCGGCGCACACCGGACTGAATCTAGCGATGCATTGCGAGTGGTGGTGGGAAGCCCACCCAACGATTTAATAGTAGAATAAAGTTGTCGAAGACTGGAATAAACAAGCCAGAAACTATCCGCATCAGAAAGTAGGACACAGATAAATAACCTGTGGCAGAAAGGATCGGAGAACTTGAAAGGAAAGGCGGAATGGACGAGAAGGCTCATTCCAAATGTAAACAATTGAATAAACCTGGAGCACAATGATACGTAGACTATTACCTGACACAAGTATTGAGGGGGCATGGATGCTTTGGCCACTACCGTAAAAGGTTCAAACTAGCAGAAACGGCGGAGTGTTACTACTGTGGGGAGGACGATACAGCGGAACATACCGTTTTCGATTGCCCAAGATGAGAAGTGCAAAGGAAAAAAAATGACGGAGAGTATATGCTGGGGAGTGAGGAAACATGGAGAACTATAACAACAAATTTAACAGAAATAATAAAAACGAAAGAAAACCACTAAAGAGGTAGATGGGACCAATAAACAGGATAAATAGACGACACAGATTTTCCCTGAAGTAATACTACGGTGGTTTCCAAGGGAAAGTGGGAGGAATGTATTTGGTTATATTACGTCTTTTTAAGACGTAATAACCAACCCCAAACTTAAAAATTTCAAATGCAACTACCCCACTTGTGGCACATAATTTTAAAGCCCTTTTCATTGCGAATAGAGTGACGTACCGTTTTTAGAAATCGGTTGAGATTTGACAGAATTATTGGTTACAAACGAAAAGATGCAAAACCAACTTACGCGTAGTAATTTCTACACAAATGCCCACCACTAATAAGTTTTTCATCTACTACACATGACCGCATTACCTAATTGTTATTGATGTGTCTATCAGTTTACAAAAAAGTCAGAAATGAAATAAAAAAGCTGAAGCAAATAATAAATCAGATTTATCTGATGAATTGCTCAAAATCACCCTCGTTAACTTCCAAACAATAATACAGTCTGTTTTCAAATTCTGTTCGAACATTGTTAAAGACATCCGCAGTTATTAATCGGCATTCTTCTACAATTCTCTGACGTAGCACTTGCAATGTTTCTGGCTGAGTGGCGTACACTCGTGATTTTAAATAACCGCACAGAAAAAAGTCCAAAGGGGACAGATCCGGAGATCTTGGTGGCCATTCGACGGGACCTCTTCTGCCAATCCAATGCCCCGGGAAATGGTCATCCAAAAATTGTCGCACAGCAGCATAGTGCGGGGGCGCACCATCTTGTTGGAAGGTTATTTCATTTTCTAGTAAATTGTCGTCACTTTCTAAAATCTCTGTTATCCTAGGATCATTGTACTTTCCAATAATTTTAGATAGGTGTTTCCATCGAGATTACCTTGGATGAAAAATGGTCGCCAACAAGATGGTCGCCCAAAATGCCTGCCCAAACATTCAATGTTTGAGGTGTCTGAGTTTGAAATTCCCTGATTAAATGCGGATTAGTATCACTCCAATACGACAATTGTGTCTATTCACTTCGCCATTCAACATAAATGTGCATTCGTCGGAGAAACATGTATTGTAGAGAAGATATGGATTCAGTAGAAGTTGTTCACTAAAGTATTCGCAAAATTGGTTACGGCGATCAAAGTCATCTTCATGTAACTCTTGAACCAGCGTCATCTTAAATGGATGAAACTTGTGTTTTTTCAAAATTCGATGAACACTGGAACGTGATACGCCAGAAGCTTGAGACGCAGTTGTAATCGATTGCTTATTATCCATCTGTACATGACCCAAAACTGCCACTTGCTTCATTTCGAACTGGCCCAATTACTTCACGTTTCTTGTTTAAAAGCGAACCTGTTGCAACAAATTTGTCAATCAGGTGTTTAACGTTCTGGTGGTTTACATTTTTTTCAGGATAATTGGCATTAAAAATTCGTGCTGTAGCTTTAGCGCAATCGTGATTTTGATAATAAATTGCAACAATTTCTACTCTTTCCGCGATAGAATAAACCATTTCGAACACACATTAATACTTTAAACAACGGCTGAAACTAACGATTTCTTGGTCACAAGCAAAAAACACCGACTTTTTTTGTAGTACTGATTTTTTGTTATTTTGAAAAGGTCTGAATTCCTATAAACTTAAGTTTCTTCTACTAATAACTATTTTAGTATCTAGTTTTATTTGCTTCAGCTTTTTTATTTCATTTCTGATTTTTTTGTAAACTGATAGACACATCAATAACAATTAGGTAATGCGGTCATGTGTAGTAGATGAAAAACTTATTAGTGGTGGGCATTTGTGTAGAAATTACTACGCGTAAGTTGGTTTTTCATCTTTTCGTTTGTAACCAATTATTCTGTCAAATCTCAACCGATTTCTAAAAACGGTACGTCACTGTATTCGCAATGAAAAGGGCTTTAAAATGATGTGCCACAAGTGGGGTAGTTGCATTTGAAATTTTTAAGTTGGGTTTGCTAGGCATTAGGGGGATGAACATATCGAGTTGGCTTGACTGTCAAAAAAGCTCCCCCCAAGAACAAAAATCGACGGGTCTCGGCGAATTTTGAAATATTATTCGGTTTTCCAATTATAGGGGGGGGCAAATTTTCGTTGGGATACCCTGTATAGGCGAGGAAAGCCTAAAAAAATGAAATGCTATAGTAATGACACAATGTATAGAAACATATTAAACCGGCACACTTAATACTTTACTTAATAGGAATACTCAGTTTTAATAGTTTTGAGGATTGAAATTTATTGTTTTTGTAGAGCTTGGCGAACTAGCGCAAACTGCGTTTCGTGTACACTTACATAAGGACACTTAGACAGGGACTTGATCCAAATTCTACTTAATAAACTGAAACTTGGCTATTGGGTTCGCGTTGGTCACACAATCGAATTTCTTTGTAGTTAAATAATACTCCAACTACATTAATATGTCTATGCTTAGTTTAAGCATGTTTAACTAGTCTTGTAAAAATCAGATCTTAATTTCAATCAAATCTAGAATAGAAAACTTATTTATTAGATTTTTGATTGCACATTAGTTTATTTCAAGACTAGAAATGATTCTATATACGCTTCTAGATAGACAACAAAACTCATATGCCATTGTAAACGTCATAATAAACAAGGTTAACATTATATCTAGCAACAATGACAAGATCAGATGCGTTAAACTATACAGACTACTTAATTTTTAGAATCAAAACTGTACAACCTATACTAGATATTCTGTACTAGAAAAAAATGACTTCTTTAAACTAAAAGGGCAAGTCTAGACTGACTGATATGATTATACAGGACATACATGACCAGATCCTTATTTGTTTAGTTTTATCTGTCTTAATATTTCTACTATTGCAAATCTTTTATCTATCTAGTTTTGTCTATTTACTCAATGTTGACTAGTCAAGTCCTGTCTGTCTAGTTTTATCCATCTAGTCTTGTCTGCCTAGTCAAAATTAAATCAAAATCAAAATCTATTTATTTCATTATTTAAGCACAAAAATGTTCGAAATGTAATATGTTAAACAATCAAAAATATGAGTAAGTTGTTCAATAAGTAGAACACCAGTAACTCGTGTCAGCAATTATGCGTCACACAGAGTTTGCAAATAATGTAATTGGACAAAGCAAAACACAGCAAAATAAAGCATAACAAAGCAATTTCACAAAAGATATGTGAGCACAAAAACAAAACACGACCGATCGGTTCAACAACTGTGCAAAGTAATACTAAGTAATAATAAGTAATGGTTCCACGTTGATTAATAGATTATATAATTCCTTTTTGAGGTGGCTTAAATTTTCCAATTGTTTAATATTGCAAGGAAACACGTTATAAAGTCTCATGATAGGGTATAAGGCGGATTTTTTTCTGTCATTGTTAGAGCTTGGAAAGTTGGTATAGTTCCTTATTAAATCATGCATTTCTAGATGTTACCTTTGACAAACTCGTGATTAAATATCTGTATTTTACAATAAAAAGTATGCTCTCATTGATATATGCCCGTTGATATATGCCCGTTGTGCCCGTTGTTGTTAAGATATTTACACTTTTAAATTGGCCTTTGCAAAATTCTCTAAACTGAAAATTGTTCAAAATACGGATGGCTTACTATTGAATCCTAAAAACATTTCTGATATGGCTGCCATTTCCCCAGAATATAATTCTGAATCTTAAATAGGAGTGGAAATTTGCAAAGTACACCATCTTGAGAGCTTCTGGGCCCATGTATCTTTGGAGATATCTTATTGCAAAAAGTGCCTTGTTTAGGCACTTGGTGACAATGTTAGGTCATCTATGTCCAATCGAGTGATTCATCTATGAATTCCGAGAAGTCTTATAGAATATGGGATTTCTATATGATCATTGCCAATGCTTACTTCTTCCTTTAGTTTGAAAAATTATTGTGTTGGTCTTTATTTACTCTATTATGATCCTTATTTACTAATAGTTTATTTCTATCAAACCATGCTATCAGGGACGACATGGCACTCTTGGCATTTGGGATAATTTCCTCTACCCTGTGGTTGGTAAGCAAGGAAGGTTTCATCCGCATAGTTGACGATCACAAGTTCTGGGTTGTTGATTTCTTATGTAGGTCATTTAGAAATAAGGTAAATAAGAGATATCCAATTATACTTCCTTGAGGTATACCCATATTAACATTTCTCGCAGAAGAATAAACATCCCCGTGCGTAGTGAAGCTTTGTTATATATTTTCTGTTGCGTAAAAATGAGTTAATCCAATCAAGAGCAACCCACGTTATACCGTATTTGTCCAATTTTTGCAATAATATGTTACGGTCTACTAGGTCGTACATCTTTCATAAGTCCATAAGCTTACCAAATGGGAAGTTTCGTCGTTCTAGATTCACTGTGACACCGTTTATAAATTCGTAGCATGCGATTTCGATGCTCTTTCCTTTAACAAAACCATGTTGTTGGTGGCTTATTATTCCATGCTTATTTAGGAATGATATTATTCTAGAACATATATATATTTCAATAGTTTTTCAAAAGACAGATATAATACTTATAGGTCTATAATTTCCTAATCCAGTTTTATCTCCAGCCTTATAAACAGGGGTGAAACTAACCTAATTTTATTTTTTCCGGAGAAGTATGATTAAAGTATTAATGAATTACTTATTACATTTAACAATGGACGTAAAATTAGATCTAGCACGTTTTTAACACTAAGGCAGCGATTTCATCAATGCTTGCATTTTTTTTGTTTTTTAGATCCATAATTATATTAAATAGCTCTTCTTCACTAACTGGCGTCAGAAATATAGAGTTCTCGTTTAACGTGATATTATCTTCATAGTGAATTTTTGGTTGCGCTTCTGCTAATAGTCTTGCCTTATCTACAAAGAAATTATTGATTTTTGTTGCATTTGTACTTCGTTCTGAACTAAAATTAAAATATGGTTCTTTTTTTTTCTTGGGCTGAGCTATTTCTTTGACCATATTCCATGTTGCTTTCTGACGACTACTAGACGTTTCTATCTGTTTAGTAAATATTTCTTTCTTCTTGCTTTTTAATACAAATTATTAAATTAAATTTTCTGCGCTGATTATTATATTGATTTTTAAATAAAAGATTGTTTGTAAAAAGTGCGTTGCAAAGATTGTTAGATATAGATTGGAAAAAATCCGGCGAGTACTTTTTTGCTTAAAAACGGCGACTTTGGGTAAGGCCTCGTGAAAAGGCGTTAAGAACGTATCCATGAACATATCCCATTGCTTATTTATGTTGTAGGTATCTACTTGAAATAGTTTATCCCATACCACACTCATAATTAATTGTTTATGGTATTTCATAGTTTCTTCATTAAATATTCTCGCTTGTTTGACATTGGACGATGGTGCAGCCTTTTCAAACGTTAGCAGTTGGGCAAAATGGTCTCAAATATGGAAGTCTCTGGAATTAATGTTGAAACGAACAGTGATATTGCCAATACATGTTAGGGATATAGGATGAGTTATTTCTCTAGCAATTAGCTCAGCGTTGAAGGACTCCACTAATGACAAAAACTTCTGGCTTGTGTTCGTCTGTTTTAAGATATTAATATTAAAGTCGACAGCTATAATAAACGGACTGCATTCACTAGCTCATAATATTAATAATTCATTTAATTTTGTGAAAAAATTCTGGATTCGTATCAAAGGTTCTGTAGAAAGCTCTATAGATGCTTACAATGATTATTTTATTACTTTTTTTGTTGATTGTAGTGGTTGTTTCGATTATAGAGCATCCAAAAACATACTTTTCCGATATTCTCGCTAGGTCGGGTCGGTTTTCACGCAGTCTCCAGTTTACAATAGATATCCGATCCTCCATGAGCACCATCGTCTTGACAGAAATATGAGGTCAGGTTGAAATACTTAATTTTAAGTACCTCTAGTTGTTCAAAGATCGTACAGTGTTCGGTAAGTATGAGCAAACTAGACTGTGGGTATTTCTCGACCATGTACTCAATTCTGTCTATAAAAAATTTCCAATTGATCGGGTATTTTGGTTTATCAAAATAACTTTTGTAGGTTGTATGAACTTTTTTGAAGTAGATAGATTGATTGCCTTCTTGTGTTTGTTCAATAATCCGCGAGTTATTGAGGCTTCTTTTGCATATTGGAAAATCTTAATAAAAAATGATTGAAACACGCATTTCGTGGCCATGTCTCTTGTTTTTCTGTAGCTTCAGCGTCTTCTATTGGTACGGATACCTTAAAGGATGAGTCGGATACCTAGGAGGATCCGGGTGCTAAGAAGTGAGTTTAGTACAGGTCACATTTGCGAAGTTTTTATTTTTTACATATTGCAATAACTAATCCGCGGTAAGGTTTGGGTCCAACCTAAATACATGTAATTGATGATATCGATTAGCCACCTTTATTTGGGTTGCATCATTTGTGCCGTGGGTAACGTTAGATTTTCTGGTTGATCTTCTCTTGTATCGATCAGTTTTCCAATTTCCACTATGCTGGGAGTTATTTACTTTTGGTTGGTTAAATGTTAAAATGTTTGGTAAATGTTTTCGGGTTCCGTTGAATTGTTTGTGGTTTTTGCGATAGCTCGCTTATCTTCGATTTTTGATACTTTTACTGCCTTATTGGAACGTTATGTGTTTTCCGCCCGCACAATTTGTTTTATCTACGACCACTATTGTAAATGCCCATTATTGTGCAGTTCGTGGACTATGTAAATAAACATCATAACACACACGTATGTAACAGTCCGCGATTAATGATAAGTTATGATTGATAACACACACGTGCGTTTGGTTTACGATTCGTTGATTGGTTGAGAGCTGCGATTAGGTGCTCATACGCTCAGCGCCCCCCGTGCCACAATTCAAACTAAACTAAAGGTAATTGATATTGCGTACATTGGGTTGACTATATCTACGAACACTCTTATTCCAGTTTATGCCAAATAAGTACTAAATAATAAGGTATGTAACCATTAAGAATGTATTTAATTTTATTTCTTTCAAGTTAAATAATGTCGAGTAACAGTTATATATGAAAATACAACTGTTTGTTGATTATAATGGAAACTTATGAGGATTAAATAAACATAACCTAAAAAGAAATAAATTTGTTACATCAAACATATTTTTCTTATTAAACAGAAACAAATTAGTGTGGTCGTAGATAAAGTATAGTACATAACTCGAGTTGTAAGGCAATTACGTACTCGCGGAATTACGCACTTTACCCTACGCGGGTCTTGCGTAACTGTTCCGCTCGTAGGTAATATGTTTCTTACAACTCTCGTTACGTAATATACTATTACATTAAAATTATATGTGGGAATTGCCGTTGTATCTATTTTATACCCTGCAGCATAAGGATACTTATCAGTTGTTAGTTTTTCAGTGTTTAGTGGCAGCGTTAAATCGGCTATTAACTTCTGCTTGGGCTCAACATGTTTTCTTATTATCTCTGAAAAAAATATTTCAGAGTCAGCATTTTGTAGATAAGTCGTAAAGTATGGAAGACCTTCCACTATGTTTTTCCGACTGAATATTAGATCTTAACATGTTTATAAAAATTAACTTTAACACTTAAAGATGTAAGTTTTGAATCTTATATTTGCTCGCATGTCCACTCTCTATGAACAGTAGCACTCGACTAGTCTTATCTGTCTAGTTTCTCTTGTATTGTATGTCTAGTCTTGTCTGTCTAGTCTTGTCTGTCTAGCCTTGTCTGTCTAGCCTTGTCTGTCTAGTCTTGTCTGTCTAGTCTTGTTGGTCTAGTCTTGTCTGTCTAGTCTTCTATCTACTAGTCATGTCATTCTAGTCTTGTATGCCTAGTCTAAATATAACTTTGTAAGATTTTATACTTCAAAAACTATAGAAACAAAACTAGCTATTGTATTCTAGACAAACAAGATTAGTTAGTCTAAACTAGAGCTTTAAATCTTGACTAACAAGATTATGCAGATATAGCTAGACATAAAGTTTCATATTTAACTAGTGTCATCCGTCCATTTTTTTTATTATTATTCCTTTAGTCTCGATGGTCTAGCTTTTTTAGTCTTGTCTGACTAATTTTATTTGTTCAGTCGATTCTGTTTAGAGTTATCTTGATTTGTCTTTTCGGTTGAGTCTGGTCTATCTAGCCTAATGTATCTAGTCTTGTCTGACTTACTTTGTCTGTCCAGATTATACTGTTTAGACTTGTCTATTTAATCTAGTCAGATTAGTCTTGTGTGTCTGGTGTCGTCTATATAGCCTTGTCTCTGTGTGATCGTATTTGTCTAGTCCTATCTGATCCTAACTGATACTACTCGATAAACAAGGATAGACTTGTTTATCGAGTAGTATCAGTATAATCTTGTCTGTCTTGTCTCATCTGTCTAGTATTCTCTGGCTAGTCTTGTCTGTCTAGTATTATATTGTCTCTATTTTTCAACTACACGTAAATAAATGTTAATAAGAATTTATGAGAAGATGAGATTATGTCATAAAATGGTAAACATTCTTGCTAGTAATAGATCGTAATCTGCGAGTTTGTATGTGGCGTACATATACATTTAGTCTTCATATCTGCATATTCAGAAAATGTCTAATGGAAAATACCCGTCGCGCACACATATATTTCAGCATCACAGAACAAACATCTGTAGGCCTCACGCATTACGCCGAGGGCTGAAACTGGAACAGCAACAGCGTCCCACAATCCTACATCAACATGCCCACATTAATCATCAGGATGTATTTGTCAGTCTTAGAATTCGCAGACCTTTATGGTCTGAAGACGCACATCATTTGTTCGCATCAACCACATACACTTGTCGTCCGAAACTAATGAATCGTCATGTTCTTATACATTATGCCACATAGTTTAAATTTGTCGGATTATACTAACCCGACGAGATTAAAGTATTAAATTACAATGCTAGGTAAACAATACATAATTTAATTGAGTAGTTAAAGAGATAGTTTAGAGAAAACCTGCGGAATAGCGTCGATAAGACTGGATAGATAATACCAGTTGTAATCTAAATCGGACCGTCTAGACAAACAAGACTAGGCAGAAATATATTAGGGTTCCATGCTACTTGGGAAACAAAAAAATCTTTCTCAGTGTGTTAGTGTAGAAGATTTACAGACGATAGCAGATGGAATAGAAATGCTACTATAAGACAAAGTTCCATTTGACAGTATTACAGCGAAAATTCTGAATACATTTTCAATTAACTCTAGATTACTAAATAAAATACTACATCGATAAATAACAATACAAGACTAGATTAAGTAGTAAGTAACAAGACTAAATCAGATTTATCTTAAAATGTAATTGACTCGATTTAACCCTTTGTAGACCGACGGTACACTTAAGTTCAGGGAAAGTACAGTTCAAAGCAAGTCAGCTTTGGACAGGCCTGGGCAACTTATTGTTAAATATGGACCAAATCAGCGAGATAAGAAAATCAACGCACGTTTTGCAAATTTGAACAGACAATATTGGATCCGCACCATTAAATATTCAAAATCAGACATACAAGATTAGTCAGACAAGACTAGATAAAAAACACTAAACTAATAAGTCTAAACAGAGCAAGCAATCCAAGACAGACGATATTAGAAAGCCAAGACTAGACTCAAATTAATTTAATTTTAATATGCGTCAGATAATTTATTTTCACTACGTATATGTTTTTGTTTAGTGATGCGAGTTGTTGCCATAGGAACAACAAACAGAAATCGTTTAATAATGATACTCCATTTGATTTACAATGGAATTTTACTCACGATTTGGATACTTTTATACACGATTATAATAATTCATCCTTAACATACCATAATTTATTTATTAATGTGTTCATTTTGGTGTACGAGTAGATAAAATAAGTTAGGAAATATATAAAAGATATTGAAACTTGAACAGTATATTTAAATAAAGGAAATGGTAGTGAGGAAACAATAAAACATATAATATGAATATTTCCTTAACCAGAAGAAATTGCATCCTGATGCGAAGATATTGAACCATAAACAAGAACAAACTTAAACAACACCGTAACCGCGACTTCCAATAAAATACATACACAATGTGATCTATTCCTCCGCTCGTAACGTACAGTAAACTATAAAACAGAGAAATAATCATGATATTGGGTATAGATATTAAATGGAGTAGGTCATAGGAACCGTGAGAATTGTTGGAAGTTCTGCCGAATGGAGCCATTTCATCATAGCCCCGGACCCCGTTGCACCCGAGGGAAATTTGCAGCATGATACTGCGGATAATGGCGTTCGATGTTATAGGTGCATTTGTTCATTGTCGGATCGCGAGCTCCCGTTTATTCTATATATATATATATATATATATATATATATATATATATATATATATATATATATATATATATATATATATATATATATATATATATATATATATATATATATATATATATTGCAGTAGTAAGGGAATGGAAGCTGGTAAAATGTGATGAATCGAAGTGTGATACGTAGGGTGGATACAACGCTGAATTTTCAGACCATCGTGATATCTATCGCCATAATAAACTCGCAGCCTGTTTCATTTATACGTTTCGTTATACAAACAGTTTCGCGAACGAAACTATTTAGGTCATGTTGGATTGTTCCATCCATTTAAAAAAAGTTAAAAAAACCCGCAGTGTCTTTTTTTCAATTTTATTTCGACGGTGATCAAACATTTTGTTCAATCGCAGCGAATAACATATATAATCGGATTAAATAAAATTCAGGAAAATCTTTTTTGAATCTTTATTCAAAAAATAAAGACTTGCAGGCAAAGTAAAAGACTTGCAGGCAGAATAAACAAACTAGTTTCAAGTTGTAAATTATTCAGGACATGCGAAAAATTGAAAAGATTAAGCAAGGCAAACAAGGTTAAAAAGGTATAATTTACTACAAAGGTACAATTTTGTATATACCTACTATATAATATAATAAATATCCATATTGATATTGCATATCAAACGGGTAGATCATGAAAGAACTAGACAGACAAAATAGGGCAGTTCAATGTAAACCAGCGATAAAAGATAGATATCGCCATGCAAACAATAATTGAACGAGAAAGGGACAGTTATCTGTTCAGTCTCTCTAAGTTTTATTTGTCAAAGTGCCGTCTATCAAGTGTTGTCTTACCTTGCCAAGTCTAGCGTGTCTAGTTTACATTTATGATATAATAATATTCGTATTAATATTACAGATAAGTTGAATAAAGCAAGGCAAACTAGACCGACTAGATAAGGCTGTTCAAATTCAACCAACTGCATGAAGTAGATATCTCAATGACGACAATATGTAGACTAAAGAGCTAAGAGTTTGTCTGCCTAGTCCTAACTGTCTAGTCTGGAATGTCTTGTTTTGTGTGTAGTCATGTCTGTCTAGACAGCTAGTCTTGTCTGTCTAGTTTTGGATGTCTAGTCTTGTATGTCTAGTTCTGTCTGTCTAGTCTTGTCTTTTTTTATGGGGGACGTAGGGACCCTTCGTTTAACTTTAGATAATAATTTAGATAATTGTGTTATTAATTTTATTGGAAATCTTACAATCATTGCTAGGTGAACCTCCTTAAGTTGACGGAATCTTTGAATTCTATTATTGCTATTTATTGATGTTGAACACTTACTTTTCCGATGTTTATCGACGTTTTTTCTGACGTTTTTGTTTTCGTTTTTTCTTACGTGCGTGACGCACGTAAGAAAAAACGGCCATTTACAACAACGACCAAACAGCCACGGTATATTTCGGCCATGCGTCAGGATTTCTTAATTGATCTAAATATTCGAAAGGTGTCGAGATTTTAAATGACGAATATTGTTCCGGATATTTTGATTCCATCTTATGACACTGAACTGACATGATATATTTGCTTTGAAGGTAATCTATGATGTTGCTTTCAGTGAGACTGGGCTCTAGTTTGTAGATAAATAGGTGAGCATATCTTTGAGCTGCTTTTATAGTAGTTGTGTCAGAGTTACCATAACTAATATTTGCTTGGCGGTTTCGTCTCTGACTTCTTTTTTATACTTCCCAACCCACTTCTGTTTCGTTTCCATTTTCGATAATTTTTTCTCCTGCTGTTTCTTCTAGTCGAGATATCTGATTTTTACGTTCCGCTTTGGAATTTTTATTTTTATCTCTATCAGCCGTTGAGGTGTTTGTCAGCAGATAAGCGTTCTCGTCTTTGGTTTTATCTGTTAATTTTTGAGTAGAATGTTTCGCCATTTTCTATGACTTGTACACATTGCAGAATGCACTTTTTATTCAATTCTGTTCATTTCTCAATTTTTAAATTAAGTTTATTAATTTTCGCCGAAAATTTGTTTTCTAACACTTCCACTTCTTTCTTGCCAATTCCAGATATTAGCCCCTTGAAGGTCGCACTTTCGAAATAGTCAATTATTTTGTCACATTGCACTTCCGTTACCTTAGATCTCAGTTCCCACGACATAATCTATCACTTACAATTAGTTGTTAAATAACAATGAAAATATTTTTCTAATAGTTTTAATACTTTAGACTGTGAACTATTTATCACACGACCATACGCTTCGACCGATGGTTCGAACTCGACTCGTTTTGTCTGTCTAGTCTTGTCTATCTAGTCTAGTCTTGTCTGTCTAGTCTAGTCTGTCTAGTCTTATCTGTCTAGTCTTGTCTGTCTAGTATTGTCTGTCTATTCTTGTCTGTCTTGTCTTGTCTGTCTAGTCTTGTCTGTCTAGTCTTGTCTGTCTAGTCTTGTCTGTCTAGTCTTGTCTGTCTAGTCTTGTCTGTCTAGTCTTGTCTGTCTAGTCTTGTCTGTCTAGTCTTGTCTGTCTAGTCTTGTCTGTCTAGTCTTGTCTGTCTAGTCTTGTCTGTCTAGTCTTGTCTGTCTAGTCTTGTCTGTCTAGTCTTGTCTGTCTGTCTTCCTCGGTGGTGTAGTTGACAACATACTCGCCTTTCAATGCGGGAGACCCGGGTTCAAATCCTGGTCGGGGAGACAATAAGTAGAGCTGTTTTCAGTAATCGTCCAGGCTGCCCACCCTGAATGAAGGAAAAATATGCGATACCGAGGTTTAGTGAGAGCTTCCCCGAACTACTTTTTTTAAGTCTTGTCTGTCTAGTCTTGTTTGTCTAGTCTTGTCTGCCTAGTCTTGTTTGTCTAGTCTTGTCTAGTCTTGTCTAGTCCTGTCTAGTCCTGTCTACTTCTGTCTAGTCCTGTCTAGTCCTGCCTTGTCCTGTCTAGTCGTGTCTAGTCTAGTCTTGTCTAGTCTTGTCTAGTCTTGTCTAGTCTTGTCTAATCTTGTCTAGTCTTGTCTAGTCTTGTCTAGTCTTGTCTAGTCTTGTCTAGTCTTGTCTAGTCTTGTCTAGTCTTGTCTAGTCTTGTCTAGTCTTGTCTAGTCTTGTCTAGTCTTGTCTAATCTTGTCTAATCTTGTCTAGTCTTGTCTAGTCTTGTCTAGTCTTGTCTAGTCTTGTCTAGTCTTGTCTAGTCTTGTCTAGTCTTGTCTAGTCTTGTCTAGTCTTGTCTAGTCTTGTCTAGTCTTGTCTAGTCTTGTCTAGTCTTGTCTAGTCTTGTCTAGTCTTGTCTAGTCTTGTCTAGTCTTGTCTAGTCTTGTCTAGTCTTGTCTAGTCTTGTCTAGTCTTGTCTAGTCTTGTCTAGTCTTGTCTAGTCTTGTCTAGTCTTGTCTAGTCTTGTCTAGTCTTGTCTAGTCTTGTCTAGTCTTGTCTAGTCTTGTCTAGTCTTGTCTAGTCTTGTCTAGTCTTGTCTAGTCTTGTCTAGTCTTGTCTAGTCTTGTCTAGTCTTGTCTAGTCTTGTCTAGTCTTGTCTAGTCTTGTCTAGTCTTGTCTAGTCTTGTCTAGTCTTGTCTAGTCTTGTCTAGTCTTGTCTAGTCTTGTCTAGTAATTGTCTAGTCTTGTCTAGTCTTGTCTAGTCTTGTCTAGTCTTGTCTAGTCTTGTCTAGTCTTGTCTAGTCTTGTCTAGTCTTGTCTAGTAATTGTCTAGTCTTGTCTAGTCTTGTCTAGTCTTGTCTAGTCTTGTCTAGTCTTGTCTAGTCTTGTCTAGTCTTGTCTAGTCTTGTCTAGTCTTGTCTAGTCTTGTCTAGTCTTGTCTAGTCTTGTCTAGTCTTGTCTAGTCTTGTCTAGTCTTGTCTAGTCTTGTCTAGTCTTGTCTAGTCTTGTCTAGTCTTGTCTAGTCTTGTCTAGTCTTGTCTAGTCTTGTCTAGTCTTGTCTAGTCTTGTCTAGTCTTGTCTAGTCTTGTCTAGTCTTGTCTAGTCTTGTCTAGTCTTGTCTAGTCTTGTCTAGTCTTGTCTAGTCTTGTCTAGTCTTGTCTAGTCTTGTCTAGTCTTGTCTAGTCTTGTCTAGTCTTGTCTAGTCTTGTCTAGTCTTGTCTAGTCTTGTCTAGTCTTGTCTAGTCTTGTCTAGTCTTGTCTAGTCTTGTCTAGTCTTGTCTAGTCTTGTCTAGTCTTGTCTAGTCTTGTCTAGTCTTGTCTAGTCTTGTCTGGTCTTGTCTGGTCTTGTCTGGTCTTGTCTGGTCTTGTCTGGTCTTGTCTAGTCTTGTCTAGTCTTGTCTAGTCTTGTCTAGTCTTGTCTAGTCTTGTCTAGTCTTGTCTAGTCTTGTCTAGTCTTGTCTAGTCTTGTCTAGTCTTGTCTAGTCTTGTCTAGTCTTGTCTAGTCTTGTCTACTCTTGTCTAGTCTTGTCTAGTCTTGTCTAGTCTTGTCTAGTCTTGTCTAGCCTTGTCTAGTCTTGTCTAGTCTTGTCTAGTCTTGTCTAGTCTTGTCTAGTCTTGTCTAGTCTTGTCTAGTCTTGTCTAGTCTTGTCTAGTCTTGTCTAGTCTTGTCTAGTCTTGTCTAGTCTTGTCTAGTCTTGTCTAGTCTTGTCTAGTCTTGTCTAGTCTTGTCTAGTCTTGTCTAGTCTTGTCTAGTCTTGTCTAGTCTTGTCTAGTCTTGTCTAGTCTTGTCTAGTCTTGTCTAGTCTTGTCTAGTCTTGTCTAGTCTTGTCTAGTCTTGTCTAGTCTTGTCTAGTCTTGTCTAGTCTTGTCTAGTCTTGTCTAGTCTTGTCTAGTCTTGTCTAGTCTTGTCTAGTCTTGTCTAGTCTTGTCTAGTCTTGTCTTGTCTAGTCTTGTCTAGTCTTGTCTAGTCTTGTCTAGTCTTGTCTAGTCTTGTCTAGTCTTGTCTAGTCTTGTCTAGTCTTGTCTAGTCTTGTCTAGTCTTGTCTAGTCTTGTCTAGTCTTGTCTAGTCTTGTCTAGTCTTGTCTTGTCTAGTCTTGTCTAATCTTGTCTAGTCTTGTCTAGTCTTGTCTAGTCTTGTCTAGTCTTGTCTAGTCTTGTCTAGTCTTGTCTAGTCTTGTCTAGTCTTGTCTAGTCTTGTCTAGTCTTGTCTAGTCTTGTCTAGTCTTGTCTAGTCTTGTCTAGTCTTGTCTTGTCTAGTCTTGTCTAGTCTTGTCTAGTCTTGTCTAGTCTTGTCTAGTCTGGTCTAGTCTTGTCTAGTCTTGTCTAGTTTTGTCTAGTCTAGTCTAGTCTTGTCTAGTCTTTTCTAGTCTTGTCTAGTCTTGTCTAGTAATTGTCTAGTCTTGTCTAGACTTGTCTAGACTTGTCTAGACTTGTCTAGTCTTGTCTAGTCTTGTCTAGTCTTGTCTAGTCTTGTCTAGTCTTGTCTAGTCTTGTCTAGTCTTGTCTAGTCTTGTCTAGTCTTGTCTAGTCTTGTCTAGTCTTGTCTAGTCTTGTCTAGTCTTGTCTAGTCTTGTCTAGTCTTGTCTAGTCTTGTCTAGTCTTGTCTAGTCTTGTCTAGTCTTGTCTAGTCTTGTCTAGTCTTGTCTAGTCTTGTCTAGTCTTGTCTAGTCTTGTCTAGTCTTGTCTAGTCTTGTCTAGTCTTGTCTAGTCTTGTCTAGTCTTGTCTAGTCTTGTCTAGTCTTGTCTAGTCTTGTCTAGTCTTGTCTAGTCTTGTCTAGTCTTGTCTAGTCTTGTCTAGTCTTGTCTAGTCTTGTCTAGTCTTGTCTAGTCTTGTCTAGTCTTGTCTAGTCTTGTCTAGTCTTGTCTAGTCTTGTCTAGTCTTGTCTAGTCTTGTCTAGTCTTGTCTAGTCTTGTCTAGTCTTGTCTAGTCTTGTCTAGTCTTGTCTAGTCTTGTCTAGTCTTGTCTAGTCTTGTCTAGTCTTGTCTAGTCTTGTCTAGTCTTGTCTAGTCTTGTCTAGTCTTGTCTAGTCTTGTCTAGTCTTGTCTAGTCTTGTCTAGTCTTGTCTAGTCTTGTCTAGTCTTGTCTAGTCTTGTCTAGTCTTGTCTAGTCTTGTCTAGTCTTGTCTAGTCTTGTCTAGTCTTGTCTAGTCTTGTCTAGTCTTGTCTAGTCTTGTCTAGTCTTGTCTAGTCTTGTCTAGTCTTGTCTAGTCTTGTCTAGTCTTGTCTAGTCTTGTCTAGTCTTGTCTAGTCTTGTCTAGTCTTGTCTTGTCTAGTCTTGTCTAGTCTTGTCTAGTCTTGTCTAGTCTTGTCTAGTCTTGTCTAGTCTTGTCTAGTCTTGTCTAGTCTTGTCTAGTCTTGTCTAGTCTTGTCTAGTCTTGTCTAGTCTTGTCTAGTCTTGTCTAGTCTTGTCTAGTCTTGTCTAGTCTTGTCTAGTCTTGTCTAGTCTTGTCTAGTCTTGTCTAGTCTTGTCTAGTCTTGTCTAGTCTTGTCTAGTCTTGTCTAGTCTTGTCTAGTCTTGTCTAGTCTTGTCTAGTCTTGTCTAGTCTTGTCTAGTCTTGTCTAGTCTTGTCTAGTCTTGTCTAGTCTTGTCTAGTCTTGTCTAGTCTTGTCTAGTCTTGTCTAGTCTTGTCTAGTCTTGTCTAGTCTTGTCTAGTCTTGTCTAGTCTTGTCTAGTCTTGTCTAGTCTTGTCTAGTCTTGTCTAGTCTTGTCTAGTCTTGTCTAGTCTTGTCTAGTCTTGTCTAGTCTTGTCTAGTCTTGTCTAGTCTTGTCTAGTCTTGTCTAGTCTTGTCTAGTCTTGTCTAGTCTTGTCTAGTCTTGTCTAGTCTTGTCTAGTCTTGTCTAGTCTTGTCTAGTCTTGTCTAGTCTTGTCTAGTCTTGTCTAGTCTTGTCTAGTCTTGTCTAGTCTTGTCTAGTCTTGTCTAGTCTTGTCTAGTCTTGTCTAGTCTTGTCTAGTCTTGTCTAGTCTTGTCTAGTCTTGTCTAGTCTTGTCTAGTCTTGTTTTGTCTAGTCTTGTCTAGTCTTGTCTAATCTTGTCTAGTCTTGTCTAGTCTTGTCTAGTCTTGTCTAGTCTTGTCTAGTCTTGTCTAGTCTTGTCTAGTCTTGTCTAGTCTTGTCTAGTCTTGTCTAGTCTTGTCTAGTCTTGTCTAGTCTTGTCTAGTCTTGTCTAATCTTGTCTAGTCTTGTCTAGTCTTGTCTAGTCTTGTCTAGTCTTGTCTAGTCTTGTCTAGTCTTGTCTAGTCTTGTCTAGTCTTGTCTAGTCTTGTCTAGTTTTGTCTAGTCTTGTCTAGTCTTGTCTAGTCTTGTCTAGTCTTGTCTAGTCTTGTCTAGTCTTGTCTAGTCTTGTCTAGTCTTGTCTAGTCTTGTCTAGTCTTGTCTAGTCTTGTCTAGTCTTGTCTAGTCTTGTCTAGTCTTGTCTAGTCTTGTCTAGTCTTGTCTAGTCTTGTCTAGTCTTGTCTAGTCTTGTCTAGTCTTGTCTAGTCTTGTCTAGTCTTGTCTAGTCTTGTCTAGTCTTGTCTAGTCTTGTCTAGTCTTGTCTAGTCTTGTCTAGTCTTGTCTAGTCTTGTCTAGTCTTGTCTAGTCTTGTCTAGTCTTGTCTAGTCTTGTCTAGTCTTGTCTAGTCTTGTCTAGTCTTGTCTAGTCTTGTCTTGTCTAGTCTTGTCTAATCTTGTCTAGTCTTGTCTAGTCTTGTCTAGTCTTGTCTAGTCTTGTCTAGTCTTGTCTAGTCTTGTCTAGTCTTGTCTAGTCTTGTCTAGTCTTGTCTAGTCTTGTCTAGTCTTGTCTAGTCTTGTCTAGTCTTGTCTAGTCTTGTCTAGTCTTGTCTAGTCTTGTCTAGTCTTGTCTAGTCTTGTCTAGTCTTGTCTAGTCTTGTCTAGTCTTGTCTAGTCGTGTCTAGTCTTGTCTAGTCTTGTCTAGTCTTGTCTAGTCTTGTCTACTCTTGTCTAGTCTTGTCTAGTCTTGTCTAGTCTTGTCTAGTCTTGTCTAGTCTTGTCTAGTCTTGTCTAGTCTTGTCTAGTCTTGTCTAGTCTTGTCTAGTCTTGTCTAGTCTTGTCTAGTCTTGTCTAGTCTTGTCTAGTCTTGTCTAGTCTTGTCTAGTCTTGTCTAGTCTTGTCTAGTCTTGTCTAGTCTTGTCTAGTCTTGTCTAGTCTTGTCTAGTCTTGTCTAGTCTTGTCTTGTCTAGTCTTGTCTAGTCTTGTCTAGTCTTGTCTAGTCTGGTCTAGTCTTGTCTAGTCTTGTCTAGTTTTGTCTAGTCTAGTCTAGTCTTGTCTAGTCTTTTCTAGTCTTGTCTAGTCTTGTCTAGTAATTGTCTAGTCTTGTCTAGACTTGTCTAGTCTTGTCTAGTCTTGTCTAGTCTTGTCTAGTCTTGTCTAGTCTTGTCTAGTCTTGTCTAGTCTTGTCTAGTCTTGTCTAGTCTTGTCTAGTCTTGTCTAGTCTTGTCTAGTCTTGTCTAGTCTTGTCTAGTCTTGTCTAGTCTTGTCTAGTCTTGTCTAGTCTTGTCTAGTCTTGTCTAGTCTTGTCTAGTCTTGTCTAGTCTTGTCTAGTCTTGTCTAGTCTTGTCTAGTCTTGTCTAGTCTTGTCTAGTCTTGTCTAGTCTTGTCTAGTCTTGTCTAGTCTTGTCTAGTCTTGTCTAGTCTTGTCTAGTCTTGTCTAGTCTTGTCTAGTCTTGTCTAGTCTTTTCTAGTCTTGTCTAGTCTTGTCTAGTCTTGTCTAGTCTTGTCTAGTCTTGTCTAGTCTTGTCTAGTCTTGTCTAGTCTTGTCTAGTCTTGTCTAGTCTTGTCTAGTCTTGTCTAGTCTTGTCTAGTCTTGTCTAGTCTTGTCTAGTCTTGTCTAGTCTTGTCTAGTCTTGTCTAGTCTTGTCTAGTCTTGTCTAGTCTTGTCTAGTCTTGTCTAGTCTTGTCTAGTCTTGTCTAGTAATTGTCTAGTCTTGTCTAGTCTTGTCTAGTCTTGTCTAGTCTTGTCTAGTCTTGTCTAGTCTTGTCTAGTCTTGTCTAGTCTTGTCTAGTCTTGTCTAGTCTTGTCTAGTCTTGTCTAGTCTTGTCTAGTCTTGTCTAGTCTTGTCTAGTCTTGTCTAGTCTTGTCTAGTCTTGTCTAGTCTTGTCTAGTCTTGTCTAGTCTTGTCTAGTCTTGTCTAGTCTTGTCTTGTCTTGTCTAGTCTTGTCTATTCTTGTCTAGTCTTGTCTAGTCTTGTCTAGTCTTGTCTAGTCTTGTCTAGTCTTGTCTAGTCTTGTCTAGTCTTGTCTAGTCTTGTCTAGTCTTGTCTAGTCTTGTCTAGTCTTGTCTAGTCTTGTCTAGTCTTGTCTAGTCTTGTCTAGTCTTGTCTAGTCTTGTCTAGTCTTGTCTAGTCTTGTCTAGTCTTGTCTAGTCTTGTCTAGTCTTGTCTAGTCTTGTCTAGTCTTGTCTAGTCTTGTCTAGTCTTGTCTAGTCTTGTCTAGTCTTGTCTAGTCTTGTCTAGTCTTGTCTAGTCTTGTCTAGTCTTGTCTAGTCTTGTCTAGTCTTGTCTAGTCTTGTCTTGTCTAGTCTTGTCTAGTCTGGTCTAGTCTGGTCTAGTCTTGTCTAGTTTTGTCTAGTCTAGTCTAGTCTTGTCTAGTCTTTTCTAGTCTTTTCTAGTCTTGTCTAGTCTTGTCTAGTAATTGTCTAGTCTTGTCTAGACTTGTCTAGTCTTGTCTAGTCTTGTCTAGTCTTGTCTAGTCTAGTCTTGTCTAGTCTTGTCTAGTCTTGTCTAGTCTTGTCTAGTCTTGTCTAGTCTTGTCTAGTCTTGTCTAGTCTTGTCTAGTCTTGTCTAGTCTTGTCTAGTCTTGTCTAGTCTTGTCTAGTCTTGTCTAGTCTTGTCTAGTCTTGTCTAGTCTTGTCTAGTCTTGTCTAGTCTTGTCTAGTCTTGTCTAGTCTTGTCTAGTCTTGTCTAGTCTTGTCTAGTCTTGTCTAGTCTTGTCTAGTCTTGTCTAGTCTTGTCTAGTCTTGTCTAGTCTTGTCTAGTCTTGTCTAGTCTTGTCTAGTCTTGTCTAGTCTTGTCTAGTCTTGTCTAGTCTTGTCTAGTCTTGTCTAGTCTTGTCTAGTCTTGTCTAGTCTTGTCTAGTCTTGTCTAGTCTTGTCTAGTCTTGTCTAGTCTTGTCTAGTCTTGTCTAGTCTTGTCTAGTCTTGTCTAGTCTTGTCTAGTCTTGTCTAGTCGTGTCCATCTTGTGTTGCCTGTCTAGTATTTTCTGTATAATATTTTATGTATACTATTTTCTGTCTAGCCTTGTCCGAAGACTCTTGTCTATCTAGTCTTGTCATGCTAATCTTAACCGTCTACTCTTGATTGTCTTGTCTTGTCCGTCCGATAGTGTTTGCCGAATTTGGTCCATTTGGTCTCTTTTGTATCCAGTATTTTGTTTTCCAGTAAGCTTCTTTATATATCTTTTCTGCATAATGTTTTTTAATTATTTTTTTTAATTAATAAATAATTGAAAATGCATAAGGCGTCGTAATATGTCCACTTGGGTAGTCCCGTATATAAATGTTCCAGATAGATGTAATCGATAATTAGCTAATTAAAGCCGTCCAAACAAAATTCTTAATAAGAAAAATTCCCTGTTCTCAATGAGAGAAAAAAAGTTCTTGGTAAATGTTAATTCAAAGTCGGAACACCTGTACACGGCATTCCCTCTGGCGCAGGTAATAAAATACTGCCACAAATAGTCGGCGCATCCGAATGCAGTTTTCTTAATTAAATTCAAAGCAATTCCAATGCAACGATAGAAGTATATAAAAAGAGTATATATAGCATGTAAGAAGAACTGCAGCGTATTCCGATCGCATTCGACGAAACAATCTTGTGCATATAAAAGTTTCCACTTAAACGTCTCATTTTTTTGTTTTTTAGTATTCGGCAAAATTTACCTGCTACTCCATTTTTTCTACAACTCCTGGTAGTCTCTAACATGTAGTTTTTTTTCAAACAAGTTGGCTGGTCTTGCATCCCAATGGAGAGTATATACGACATTACAATGTCTGCTACATTTATTTGCTAATACGAAATTTTATGTTTAAATGATTTCTCTGCGAACTGAAACGCAATTTTTTATACTATTTAAGCTAAAATCAATAGCCGAACATGTTGGACACACGTAACGAACCATTGCTTAATTTCTAACGTAGTCTACATATTTGCACCTAATCTAATATCATTTTTTATAGCTTTATTTAATTAAAATTTCGTCTATTTAGTTCTTACTGCACAAGGATCTAAATTTTAAGTTTAGTTAGCAGTAGCACTGATGTAAGCTATCTATGACATCTCGTTTGCATAGTACATTTACTTCATCCACAGAGAAGAGCAGAGTGACAAGACTAGACTGACAAGACTAGACAGACAAGACTAGACAGACAAGACTAGACAGACAAGACTAGACAGACAAGACTAGATAAACAACACTGGACAAACAACACCAAACAGACAATTCGAGACGGACAAGACTTGAAAGACAAGACGAGATAGACATTGACAATATCTATACAATAACAAAATCTACTTAATTTAAAATTTCGTATAATTTGGACGATGCCAGATGAAGTGAGTTGGGCATATCCAGTGAAATAACAATTATATATCCAAATAATTTCCATAATAGTCTATCAATATTTTACGTTGCGTTAATTAGAGAACAGTGGATATTTAATTAAACTAAGTAATAATTAACTATTTCATGGCATCCGCCGAGTATATTTAATATTACATAAATGTTATATAATATTTGGATTGTGCCTAGTACGGTTGCACTAGAGTGAGGCGGAGAGTAGTTCAACGCATAATTAGTTCTAGTTGCGGTCAATTGCTCAATGACTGGTAAAATTATCAAGTATCATCTGCTAAATGCTATTATTGTTGGATTATTATTTCGATTGTAAATGCATTCGCCAAACTTCAATGGATACGTGTAATTGCCATACAACTGTAACAAATATCGAATTTAGTTCGATTCGATTACCGTCTCTCGCAAGTAAGACTTGCACATATACACTTTAAAGTAAACTGAACTTAATCGGTCTTGTCCCTCCAATTCGTACCGGCACACCTCAGTATAAACCGATGTAGCTAATTGTAGCTATTACTAATTCATGTTTTAGCTTTTCAGCATTTAGCTGGCGCGAGTGGTGTAGTGGTGACGCTCGTGGCCTTATGTTTAAAGGGACCGAGTTCTATTCCCAGTGCCGGCCGCATTTGTACCAAAAGACAAATGTGAAAAATAGTAATTAGCGCAATTTACATTAACAACAGGTTTCTGGGCCTATAAGGGATTTTGAATGCAGAATACAATAGGCCACAAGTAGGCCGCAGTGTTCCAAGGGTCGGCAAACCCGGCATGCACATCGGACCAAACTTAAAAAAAAAAATCATTTTTGTATTCGCTGTTTGTACAAAACAACTATCGATCATTAATATACTGGAATGATAAGACAAGTTGAAAATACTGAAGTTGCATCATATAATCAAGTAGATAATTCTAGTCTTATGTTTACCATCTAGTGTATCATCATAGTCTTAACATATGATTTCCATATACTCTGTAATGCATATACTCCTGTAATTAGTAGTTGACAAGATTTGATAAGAACAAATAAATATACGATTAGTAATAGACACAACAAGGCAAAATAGAAATGACGAAGCTCAGGAGAAATAATGAACCTGACCAAATAACTTTCTCTTAAAGAACTATAGCTAATTTTATTTTATGTAATTAACTGGTGTACAACAAAGGTGTCGTTTTTAAAAGCAATTCGGGATTAAATAATGTTACGGATTGAACAGAATGAAAGGCAACGTAATTACGTCCATTTATTATATTCTTATTCTTCTGCCTGACTTCGTTGCTGTTTATTGTTCAATTCGTCTAATGCAAGATTTGTCTCAGGTGATGCAGCTCTATTCTCATCCAAGTAACCAAATTTCTAGCTTTATTTAAACTCACAACCTTTGCAACAAAACAATCAATAAAACCAACAAAATAATATAAACTTGACTAATCCCAGTCTACTTTCTCTGGTCTTGTTTGTCTAGTCTTGTCTGTCTAGTCTTGCCCATATAGTCTTGTCTATCCAATCTTGTCTATCTAGACAAAATCTTATCTGCCTAGTCTTGTCTGTCTAGTCTAGTCTTGTCTGTCTAGTTTTGTCTCTCTAGTCTTCTCTGTCTAATTTTCTAGTTTCTAGTGTCTACTTTTGTCTGCCACATCTTGTCTATCTAGTCTTGTCTGTCCATTCTTGTTTGTCAAGCCTCGTCTGTCTAGTTCTGTCTGTCTAATACTGTCTCTCTAGTTATGACCAGTGTTCCCTCTAATTGTTACTAGTGATGCGTGGTCCAATCGAGTGTGGGCAAAAAAATTAAAATCAATAACAAATTGCGCAATTTTTTTATACTTTTATTTAGACAATGCATAATATCAAATGGAAAAATAGTAATTTTGGATATTTCTAATGAAACTTCAATTTCTTTGTCTTTCGTACTAACCCACTCTTTACAGACTTCTTCGGTGTTAATTGTTTGCCCATTTAATAAATGTAGATTTATTCTCATATTGCAGCCTGTTGCGATTTTTTCTTTTAATGGAATTCATGACTGAAAATCCCAGTTCGCAATCCGCACTGGATGCTTGGAAAGTACCCATAATATTGTAAAGAATAGCGAGATTAGAAAATTCTGAATGGGTTAATACGATAGTTAAGGTACCTTCGAATGTTTTGAACAATACAAATGAAAGAATTTAAGGAACTTACAGAAACTTTACTTTTCTCCATTATTGTAAATTTCATTTCGTAATATTCATCCCATATTTTATCAATGCCAATATTTTAATTTTTCAAAAATACAGAATATTTTTTTGAAAGATTCATTATATTCTGTTTTCCAAAATCCATTTTTTTTCTTGAATTTATAATAATCTTATTATCAAATGCTTGCCATTGTTTTTGATTGTCGTCGGGAAATCTTCTTTCCAGCTGCACACAGACACGTTCGACAAATACATTATATTTGAAGTATTAATTTTATTTTGATCTTCTGATAATATTATATATCACTGCCCCAAACATTTTGTCGCACAGGTATTGATATTTTTTATTATTTTCTTTTTATTGTCTTAATATACTGATGAACATCAATAACAGTTAAACAACCTTTCTATAGGTATTTGCACGAAGATGAAGACTTTTCAAATACGTCTTAGAGAACAAAAATTGCTACCCGATATTGGGAATCTATCAGAATTTTTTCGCAATATTTACAGATTGGATCATTTCGTTACATAACTTGACAATATTTAATTAGAACATCTTAATTTTTGACAAAACCACTAATTAAATATCTGAATACTACCTTACTTCATTAATTGGTTTAAATAAAGTCAACTCTACATCATGTTCAGTTACTTGAGCTAAATCTTCAAATTTTCCCTTTTTCATACTCGATCGGTGAAACATTGTACACAGTTCAGAGTAAATTTTCTGCATAACAGGTATATTCTTCTGTGCATCGTTAATTCCCAGATCTTCTCGATTTGCAACAAAGTGTTTCTCGGTTAACTTCTATAGGTATATCATTTTTAAGAACCGCAGCTACTCCATGTTTCTTTCAAAGAATGACAATGACTCCATCAGATGTAAATATTGTCATTTTTTTATGTTTAAGTTATGTTCAATATGATTTTTAAATTTTTTTTCTACAATTGACTTTCTGTCACAATTCTCACACAAGTTTCAAAATAGCACCACATATAGTTTTGTAATTTATCATTATCACGAAATTTTACAAACAAAATTATTACTTTTTGTACTGTAATATCGGTGCTTTCATCTAGAATTGATGTATGGAAAGTTGAAATTTTTATTTCGTTAAAAATATTTGTTTCCAGGATATTGCTTATTCATTCGGCGAATTCAAAAGCATAATTTTTACTTCGCCAATTTTGTGGCTACCTAATAACGTCTTCCATATGATTTCATGAACGGAATTCATTAATGAATTAATATCAATATTTGTCTGTTTGACCATCTTGAAGTTTCATATTATTTATTTTTTTATTAATATATACTTATTTTCTTCAAGAAATAGAACTCTTATTACCAACTAGTTTCGGCTTTATTAAATGTTAGCCATCTTCAGGGTAAATATGAACAAAATAAATATGAAAATAAAAATTACAATTTTCAAATTTGTTATATCGATCGTCTTTCTTTTTTGTTTTTTGTAAAAACTTTATTAATTTATTTAGTTGGTCACGTTTTGTCCATTGTCAATGTTGTCAGTTAAATCATCGTTAATTTTGTCAGAAAAAATTTCAAACATTGTTCTAGTTCTAGCGTCTAATTGTGAATTTAAGCAAGTTTTTTTAAGGTTCCGTCTTGATCTTCCAATTTCCATTTTTTCCAGGTAATCAGCTTTCCAAAATGTGGAGCAAACATGTAAAATTTTCATCACTTTTGCAGATTCAAAAGAGTGTTGAGTTTCATTGATATGTTTTGCAAAATGGGAATTTGGGTTTGAGCTTCCAATTTCTGCTATATGCTCTTTTAGCCTCACTTTGAAATTTCGAATAGTGCGTCCAAGATATTCACCGTTGCAGCCACCACACTCAAGTTTGTATATGCCCTTTTCCTCATGTAATTCAAATTTGTCCTTGTTATTATATATTTTTTTACTAATAGTATTGTTTGTTTTCAAAGCAATTTTTAATCCACCTTTTTGTAAGATACGTTTTAATTTCTCAGATATTGCAGAAATATATGTGAGTGTAAAGTAATTACTTTTTTCGACATACTCATCCTCTTTCATGTAAGTATCTTCCCTTCTCTTCTTTTTACTGATATTTTTGACAATTTTATTAACAATTTCTTCTTTAAAGCCATTTCTTTTTGCTATTTTTTTGATACGGTTAAATTCTTCAGTTAATTTTTCACTTTTCATTGGAATTTTGATGGTTCTATGTACAAAACTATTGTATGCCGAAACTTTATGTATTCCAGGGTATTTTGAAGAGTTGTTAATCGTGATGCCAGTATAAGATGGTTTTCTAAAAATGTTGAATTCTAATTTATTTTTCTTAACTTGAATTTTGAGGTCTAAGAAATTAATAATCCCATCCTTATTTAGTCTGGTATTTGGTATTTGGTCTGGCAGAGAGGATGAATTTGAGAACTTCATTGAATATATTAACAAAATTGACAGTAAAATAAATTTCACAGCAGAGACAAAATAAGGATGGGATTATTAATTTCTTAGACCTCAAAATTCAAGTTAAGGAAAATAAATTAGAATTCAACATTTTTAGGAAACCATCTTATACTGGATACTCACGATTAACAATTCTTCAAAATACCCTGGAATACATAAAGTTTCGGCATACAATAGTTTTGTACATAGAACCATCAAAATTCCAATGAAAAGTGAAAAATTAACTCAAGAATTTAACCATATCAAACAAATAGCAAAAAGAAATGGCTTTTAAGAAGAAATTGTTAATAAGATTTTCAAAAATATCAGTAAAAAGAAAACAAGGGAAGATACTTACATGAAAGAGGATGAGAATGTCGAAAAAAGTAATTACTTTACACTCACATATATTTCTGCAATATCTGAGAAATTACAACGTATCTTACAAAAGGGTGGATTAAAAATTGCTTTGAAAACAAACAATACTATTAGTAAGAAAATATTTAATAACAAGGACAAATTTGAATTACATGAGAAAAAGGGCATATACAAACTTGAGTGTGGTGGCTGCAACGGTGAATATCTTGGACGCACTATTCGAAATTTCAAAGTGAGGCTAAAACAACATATAGCAGAAATTGGTAGCTCAAACCCAAATTCCCATTTTGCAAAACATATCAATGAAACTCAAAACTCTTTTGAATCTGCAAAAGTGATGAAAATTTTACATGTTTGCTCATTTTGGAAAGCTGATTACCTGGAAAAATTGGAAATTGGAAGATCAAGACGGAAGCTTAAAAAAACTTGCTTAAATTCACAATTAGACGCTAGAACTAGAACAATGTTTGAAATTTTTTATGACAAAATTAACGATGATTTAACTGACAACATTGACAATTGACAAAACGTGACCAACTAAATAAATTAATAAAGTTTTTACAAAAAACAAAAAAGAAAGACGATCGACATAACAAATTTGAAAATTGTAATTTTTATTTTCATATTTATTTTGTTCATATTTACCCTGAAGATGGCTAACATTTAATAAAGCCGAAACTAGTTGGTAATAAGAATTATTATTATTTCTTGAAGAAAATAAGTATTTATTAATTAAAAAAAAAAATATATATTATAATTAACATCGGCTTAATTATGTAATATGTAATATAATAATCGGCTATTATTACATTTTCGATTAATTCATTAACTTTCTCAAAATCAGATTTCGATCTTTCTTATTTTTCTCTTTTTACGTGACGTTCTTCAGGTGCTTTCAGGTGCTAATTCCCCTGGAATATTTGCTTCTCCACCAAATCACGTTTTCAGAATCCAAATTATATTGAAAAATTTCGCTTTATTTTATACTTTCTTTTTAGTCCTGTGAAGTTAGCAACCGAATTTGCAAAAATTTAATACTTCATCAGAGTTCGTGAGATATGAAATAGTTCTAAGGTACGTGCGAAATTTCAATAGTTCTGCAAAATTTCGCGAAAAATGGAAATGTCAATAACGAGCTAGCAACTACTTTTGAGAAAAACTGGGGATTTTTAACATATTTCTGCCCCTCGACCATAGTTCTGAAGTACCAATTTTGCAAAAAGTTCGCAAAAATTGAGATTTAAAAATAAAAAATTGAATTGAAATTGAAAATTGCAGAAATAGTTCTATTCAGGGATCTGAATATCACCCTAAGAATTCTATCGAAGATACCTTGGACATTTTTTAATCAAAACCTTAGTTCAAAAGATATTTGCAAATAAACTTATAGTTTTGAATGAAAATTAAAAAAAAATCGCGCAACAGTTCTATTTGCGGTTCCCTCTCTTAGAGTTCTATCGAATCCTTATAACAATTTCGATCCTTTTTTTTTCTTTTCATTTTTCTGTAAAATTAAAAATTAGAAAGATGCACGAAATTGGACCGATGTGTGAGAAGTGAAAAGAAAAAAATCGCTCAATAGATTTTCTCCTAAAACTCATATTACAAAAGTTTTCCCTATAGGAAACATCATCCCTTTACATTTGAACACAAAATCATTGTCTCGTAATTTAAGTGCGCGGAAAATAAATTTATCTTCGCAAATTTTAAAATGTCACGCAAACTACTGCGCATCCGGCACCCGCGCAGCGTTTGTGTATCCCTGTAACAATGTTCCCTGTAACATTGGTTGTGACTATCTAGACCTGCCTGCCTAGTCCTGTCTATATAGTCTTGTATGTCTAGTTTTCTCTGTTCAGTCTCGTCTGCCTATTCTTGTTTATCTATTTCTGTTGTATTATTTAAACTTAATCTAACCATAACCTAATCTAAATTATATCTAGATTAGCCTAGATTACATCGACAACGACCAAATAGTGTTCCCGTCACTGTACATTTTTACTAGTTAGCAATTTTTGTCACGGAAGCGCTGAATGTGCTAACCTTATTGTGTCAGTGATTTGAATCACTGACAGTATTTTGTCTGTTAAAATTACATTTTTTTATTATTATCGGTAAGAAACAATAATTTTCTTGTAGATTCAGTAGTATTTTAACATGCTTCGTAGATAAAATAATGTAGGATACATGAGCGTTTTTGCACACATTGCGATTAAAGCAATCGTCTTCGGCTCGTGCTTTAAACTTCGCAACTCATGCACAAAAACATTTCTTCACACACTTGTATCATAAACTACTATTATTTTTTAATAATACCTATTGCTGTTAATAATTTAAACAGAAACAATTATTTTTAATATAATTTCTATTTATATTATAATTTTTGAATGAACATGTCTTTGCATTTTTTATTTCTGATCCAAATTTTGGCTTCATTTTCCCTTAAACATATGTAAAGAAAAATATAATTTTCTTTAAGGCCGAGGCCGCACTACGGTTTTTTCCCGCGAGCGGTAACCGCTATAACCGCGAAACCGCCCGAGAAACACACAGTACGCTATGGGAAAAATCAGTCGCGGGAGAAAACCGTAAGTGAGGCCGCTTATATTAGTTTACTTGAGTCATAAAATCACGCGATTAAAATCCGCGGCGGTTTAGCCGTAGTGCGGCCTAGGCCTAATTATACTCTGTTTAAAACATCATAGTAGTCCGAAACCTAGACAACGGATACTATTTGTTTTTTTGTTTATGTTATAATTTTGTTAAAACTAGTTACGTGAATTGGGAATCGACATTACAATTAAAAACATTAATTGTCGTTTCTTTTCTTATAGGTAAGATTTTATTATTAGAATTTATAATATTGTTTTTAAAATGTGTTTTTAAAATATTATTCATAAATAAATTCTTTTCTTATAGAGCAACTCAAGAGTGTTTTAAATTGACTGTGTCGACCCAATCGGTAGAAAATACTTTATATAATACTTTTAATATTATACATATTAAAATAATTATTCAAGAAATTCAAAAAATTCAACTTTTCATACTATAAAAGTTATAATATCTATTTCTTAAATTATTTCAATTACCCACTGTGCCATATACCAATAAAATTATTAAGTTGTAATGAAGTTGTAAATATTAATTCTCCGATATTGTTTCAGGTATTAACCGGCAACAGCAACACATACTTGGTAGTGAAACAGAGACTGGAATTGCCCTTTATTGCCAGTAAAGTCAGGTTTATACCGTACAGTGAACACCCTCGCACCGTTTGCATGCGTGTTGAATTATACGGATGTACTTGGGATCGTAAGTATTAATTAGATAATATTATTTGTTTGAAATGCTCGATTAATTTGAAACCAATATTACATTCAATGATACAATAATATACACACAATATTAGATTCGTAAGACTAAACAGGCGGAACAAAACTAGACAGACAAAACTAAACAGACAGGATTACACAGATAATAGCACTAGACAGACAAGAGTAGACAGCCTAGACTAGACAGAGAAGACTAGACAAACGAGATTAGACAGCCTATTTGTATTTTCCTTCATGCGCAGACTAGCGCATGAAGGCCAGAATTCCGTCCAAAAGGACACTGTGCTGGCTGTAATGCTATCAGTTTTACTGTTCTATTTTTATCTACTTTCCCGAGAACTCTGGACCTGAGTTATTGAATTCTAAACTGTTCAACATGATCCAGTCTAGATAATTGTTTGGCGTGTTTGTCAAAGACAAGAACTCTCAACTCTCCACTCACTCAATTTTGGTACTGTTAATATATCATCTTCATTCTTATGCCAGGTAAGTTGATGCATCCGCATATCAGTCTCCAAAGATCGTCTCCAAGTTTCGGTGTCTGTGCAATAAAATAGTACGTGTGCCGCGGTGTCATTTTGGCCTCACTCACAGAGGTGACTTTCTCTTTTACCAAATCTGTGGATGTATGCTTTGAAATTACCATGGCTTGTTATTATCTGGATTGCGTGGTGGGATAGACTGATGTTGAAACCCCTACAGGTTTTAATGGACGGTATAAATAGCTTGGTCCACAAACCTGTTGTAACCACATCCCATCTGTCCTGCCAGAGCTTCTCGAAATGCCCTTTGGAGCACGATCTTAAAGCCTGTTTGGGCAGTTTACTAAATGAAATTGGCAGATCTTTCTTGTCAGCTGCTTATTTGGCAAGTGGGCCTTAACCCAATGCCAACATATATTGTTCTTCCTTGAAACTCTGGCAGCTGTCTTCCATGTCTCCAACAATAATTCAGTGGGTGCATTTAAATTCTTCAGGGCATTCAGAATAGATCGGCTGTAACAAATGTTTGAATAGGGTCTGCTGCTGTTATTTTCCACATACCGCAAGGCTTGCAGTATGGCCAAAAGTTCAGCTTAAAAAATTGAGCAACACTTCTAATTTAATAAGCTTATGGTACACTTTCTCGTCCTGAAAGTAGACAACGAATGCAGTCCCCGTACCTTTTATCGAACTCTAACCTTTCCTGTATACCCGGAGTTGAAATACATAAACGAGATTAGACAGACAAGACTAGAGAGACCAGACTTCTTTTTCATTGCAAAAGAAAGAAAAATCAGTACAGAATATGTAAACCAATAAGATTTTCTGCAAAACTTCTCGCTTCACCCCGGACCTGCCATTAAGTATTACTTCGTGGGCGTTGTTAAACTTCTCTCCATTAGGCTCCTAGGTTATCACTCAGGGATTTCTTTTGACGCTCTGCGGCCTCCCTTCCTCTCACAATTTGCCGCTACATCACTGTTACCGCGTCCCAGTCGTCCTTCGAATCCAGCAGCAATGCTTCTGCGTTTTCCTTCGCAACTTGAATTTGAAATTGGTTGTGGGCAACTCTTCTTATATGGTTGGGCAGATTGGGCATTAGAACACAGTGTATTCTGGAGAGGCCACCTCTGGTCCGCAATAACAGTATTCGTCGGTCTCGCTCTTCCCGATTCTCTTTAGGTAGGTATTGTATTATTTGCATATCCCACCATTGCCTGGGTTGATCGGTAGTCCAGGTATCCCCACTTTCTATTGTTCCACCTGCAAATATCCTCAATAAAGGTTCTTATCCAACCTTCAAACTGTATCCATTTTTGATGCCAACCGTTCAACATAATTTCTCTGGCCGGCAGCCAGCTTTTGACGGCCTACTTTTCCCGTGGATAGAGACTCTTTCTTGGAGGCGAAACTTTGTAGGCGGTAGACTTGTTATGGCAAGTATAGCCATGGTGGGGTCAGTCCTGTAGGCCACTGCAAGACGTATAGCTCTTTCTATTTATGCTGTCTAGCATTCCCTCGTATCTCTTGTGGCTTAGAAGAAGAGACTACGAAGTGAGAAAGATTGAAGAGACTACGTGAACTACAATCCTCGTCGATCTCGGTCCTCCAATATTTGGCGTGATTCTTGCCTAAGCCATCAGGGTAACTTTACCCTTCTCGCATATCCTTTTAATATATGTTGTCATTCTAACGTCCTTGTTTATGTATATCTTCAAATATTTAAGGGATTTGACACATTGGACCATCGTTCCTTCTACTTCTGTTGTTGGATTACCCAACTTGAATCTCCCACCCAGAAAGACAATCTCTGTTTTTTTAGAACTTGATACCCATTTCCTTCAATACCAAGCCAATTTTGTTTATGGCATGTCTTATACGTTCCTCCAGTATTTTTGGTGTCTGAACCGATACCACAACAGCACGACCGTCTGCATTAACTATTAGTCTAACACCCGTTCCTGTATCCGGTCTTAATATTTTGTGATAAATCGCCGTGACTAGATACAATGTCGGAGCTAGGACTGATCCTTGCGGCACTACAAAAGTTATCCTTCTGCGTGTCCATCAGTTGTACTTATGATGTACTTATTAAATAGGTATGACTCGATAATTTTGAGGAGGTATTGTATAATTTGAGGAAGTATCCAGTAACCCAGGGGTGGTAAAATATGGTGTATGCGCCAAACATGGCGCACTAAATGATTACAAGTGGCGCTTCAATCACTTCTGAATTAGAAAACCTCTAGTAACAGTTTTGGCCGCTCCCCGCACTATGTTCCGTAGTGCGAAAATACATCTAACAAGACTCGAATCCAAAAATTTCTACGAAATTTAAGATTACTGGTTATCTACGACCTGGATAAGTTAACTAAATCGCAAGTAATATATAAACTGCATTCTGGTTTAATTATAGATATGATATTGATAATTAATTAATTGGATATTCATCTACAATAATTTACTATTTTTGGTTGAAGTAGCCAATTATAATTTTATATTAAATTTTTTACTTATATTTTTCACAAATAAACAAAATTATTTCTAATTTGAAAAGTTGGAGAATACGAAAAGTTGAGAATTGCGGTTTTGTAAATTGGCGCTCTAAAATCCCTGTTTACGGTTTTTAATTGCTAAACTAGTTGAAATATGATTGATAACGTATGGTAATACAAACACTGAATTATGAACTTAAATTATCTCTTTATTAAACAATCATTAATAGAAATACTGGATCTGAGAAGAGACTGCTATAAGTCATGGAGACTTTTAAGACGTCTAAACAATGACCTCTGTACATTACAACATCACTGCCAACCAAATAGCACAACAGCTTTTGATGAACGGAAAGCCCATCCACAAGCACAAAGTGCCCAGACATCAAAGAGAAATTCAAGAAGACAGTAACGATCTTACAATACCACTCAGAATGGCAGAACTGGAGAAGGCTATAAAACAGACTAAAAATGGAAAATCAGCCTCCTTGGATGACATTTGGATAGAACAAATTGAGCATTTCGGCTTAAAAACAAAGGAATAGATCTGTTCAATAACTGCATGGAGAATTATCAAATCCCAAAGATATGGCGGAAGAGCCGTGCGATAGCTCTGCTGAAACGTGGCAAAGAAGGGAACAACCCGAAGAACTTCTGACCAGTTGCTTGCTAAGGGCTACACGTTGACTAAGAACTTCAGCCTAACCAGGTTCATTCCCACTCTCCTGCGGAATCGGAGGTATTTTCTGGACTTCCAAGGGCAACTTAGCCGATGTAGACTACAGAAGAATTTTCTATCCCAAGGAAGTGTTCTCGCTCCATTTCTGTTCATTGTGTATACAAATCACCAGCCCATAGCTCCCAACACTTGGAGTTTTTTGTACGCTGACGATATCGCTCTTGCTGCACAGTGTAAAGATTGTGAATCAGTGGTCAATAACGTCACGAGTGCCCTTAAGGGTCTGTTCAAATACTATTTCGCAAAGCAATTGAAACCAAATACCTCCAAGACACAAGCATATGCCTTTTACTTGATAAATAGGGAAGCCTTTCATGAATTGAAGGTAGTATGGTCAGGAGTAGAACTGGAACACTGTTACACCCCAAAATTACTAGGAGTGACATTGGATACTAAGGCCAATTTATCTTATAGATCTCTTATCTACAAGTATTTCTTATCTATAAGAAATACTGTCTGAACACCAAGTCAAAAGTTTCCACCTGGAATTATCTTCTGAGAAAACTGGCTGGTTCAAAATGGGGGCTATTCTGCTGCAGAGTACGCCTGTCCGGTTTGGTAAAACTCAACTCATGCTAAACAGGTGGACGTAGCTCTCAATGAAACATGTAGAACTATAACTGGATGCTTAAGATCAACACCAACTGAGTGCCTTTACCAGCTCGCAGGAATAGGACCACCCTCTATTCGACGAGAAATAGCTGCAAACAAAGAAAGGAAGAAAGCTGAGCAGGAAGAAACCCATCCTATACATGGCTCAGAGGCTGAAGTCTAGGAAGAGTTTCCTAAGAATACCCAAAGAATTGAAGACTACATGCGAAAAAGCCAGGCTAGAATTATGGAAAGCTAAGGAATCTCTTCCCCTGGGCTGGAAAAGGATAGCCGAAACTGTACCTCCTGGTTATGATCAAGGATGTTTAACATTGAAATCCTTGAATAGATTAAGATCAGGAGTGGGCAAATCTAATACCAATCTTGCAAAGTGGGTCTACATTAATTAAGATAGCATTCAGTATGACTGTGGAGAAATCCAGACTGAGAAACATATGCCTCAGAGTAGTGTAGTATGTATGCCGCCACCCCTAGGCCAAGCAGAGGTAAACAGAAACAACAGACAACTTTCAAGTTTCAAGCTGAACTCACTCTCAGTGCCAGAGTAATCTTCACCAATCATGAACCATCATGAAGCGATTATCTTCTCGTGCAGGAGATCATTACTAGCTATTGTTCATTGATGTTCATTAAATTGGAGTAATTTAATTTAACCTCATAATTGCATTACTCGTTTTTCTCCCCTAAGTGAAGTAGATTCTATTCTCATCTCTATTCACAAATCCCTAACCATGAATGTGAGATGCTATAACAAATTGTCGAGTGATATGGCTCATCTGAACCCGTCTGTCAAAAATTGGCGCATGATATGTAAAAGCCACCACTGCAGTAACCTCGGCATTTCTTAGTGCGGATATGATATATTTCCAGGAAGCAGAGTTAAAGGCGTTTTCGATATCCAGAGTAATCATTTTTCTTAATAGCTTTTGGTACATGCATTGCTTTGCTCAACTCGTCGATAATAGACTTACCTGCCCTAATGCGAAATTGGTTGGCATGAAGAATCCTTTTTAGTTCTAGTTCCATCTCTAGACGGTTTTTATTTAATATTTCCAATAGCTTCTCTATGGTGTCGTATAAGCAAATTGGCCTGAGTACTTGGTGCTAGGGTATCTTTTTAGGACTTTTAATAAGTACGAATCTAGCGTTCTTTCAGCCGCTACTCAAATTTCTGCTGGTTAAAGACTCTCAATCTCCTCTTCTGGTATCATTATTTCTGGCTACTTTTTAACTAGATGGTCTGGAATAAGCTTATCCACATGCTTCAAGGTCATTCAAGGTCAAGGCTTCCGTCAAGGTCATTTGCACAATCATATTCAATTTATTTTGGACAATCAGGTATGCTTTTCCCCAGATGTCGTTCTTTAGTTCATCACGTAGTTCTTTCTAAGATTCTTTCTTTTGTTTACTGTTTTTTACATTTACTTTACACTTTCAGTTCCTCACGAGCCTCTCTGTCTGTGTCATGAGCCGCCTCTCTCTGTTTAAAGTTCCATGATGTTTTATTTATGCTAGCTAGTAATCTTCTCTGATGCATGTATGGTGCTTTTATGGTATGTATGGTGCATAGTCTTCTTTTTCTATTGAACTAATAATAATTGAATTGTAAATCTCAATAATAAAGAAAGTTCTGGGTATGAGCAATTTCATTTGAGTTCAAGTGTAAGACTTATTGTTACTTTGAGAATTATGAAGACTAGACAGGCAAACCTAGACAGAAAACACTAGACAGACAAGACTAGACAGAGAAGACTAGGCAGATAATGCTAAACAGACAAGGCAAGAGTAGAGTAGGCAAGAGACAAAACTACACATACAAGACTATAGATACGAAACTAGACAGAAAAGGGTAAAGGCTAGACAAATGATACAGGTAAGATAAGACTAAACAGATCAGGTTGGTTAGACAATTCTAGAAGTAGATTCAGACAGACAAGTCTAGATAAACAAGACTGAAGAGGTAAGACTACGCAGACAAGAAAATTTATTTTTATTTGCATTGTTTGAATTTATATTGACAATGAAATAGAAATCAGTCCATATTTCAGTATAGATTTTAGTATACAGTATACGTACGGCAATTTATTTACTTATATTTGATGTATATGCATAACTGTGCGCATTTGAAGGCAATATGATACAGTGGCTTGGTATATTGCACATCGAGGTATTTCGACGATTTTGATTGAACGCTTTCAGCGCGTAAAAATTGATATTCCCCAGATCCGGCATCGACAAACGAACGACGCGATCGCATTCAATTTTACACTTTTATTTCGAGCTATTATCGAATGTTTGTGTGATTCCATTCGCCGAATCGTGTTTATTATCGGGTTCGTGCAACTCTTTCCAACCGGGACATACTTTGAACTCAAATGTGCGGAACATTGTTGCGTTGAAAATTGGAAATATTGACACAAAGAGAAAAATTTAGTTGTGTGTGTGCGTGTGTTTGAATATGTCGATTTGGTTTAAAGGTTGAGTTAAGTAAGTTGGTATATTGTAAAATTGAATATTGATTTATATCCTTTACTCAGACAAGACTATACATGTAACGCAGGCTACTAGTGATGGGCATAATCGAATGATTTCGATAATTGAATGGTTAGTAGTCGAGTGATTTTAATAATGGAATGATTTCATAATCGAATGATCTCTCAAATCTCCTTAAAAATTATTATTATCTATTACCTTACTAACAATAATTGTACCTGTAATATTACCTGTAGAATCCAATTTATTTCAATTATACCAGCTTCGTTTAATAATTTAACAAATTTTCGGGCAATTTTCGCGAAAGTTAAAAATAATTCGACTCATATAAGTCAAAATACGACTCATATAGTCATATAGTTGCAACTATTCAAAAATGAAAATATAATAACATCCACTACGGGACAGCTTCACTAATTAAACCAAGGTAGGAACACGAAAATCTTCTGTTACTCTTTAGCACACGGTGCTCGAGATGCATTGTGTGAGCCTTTCACTACCTCACTAATTAAATCAAGGGAGGAATACGGAAATCTTCTGTTACTCTTTAGCACACGGTGCTCGAGATGCATTGTGTGTACCTATCGCTACTTCACAAATTAAATCAAGGGAGGCAGGCCGAAATCTTCTGTTACTCTTTAGCAAACGGTGCTCGAGATGCATTTTGTGAGCCTTTCGATACTTCCTTTGACGTAGCGAAAAGGTCACACAATGCATCTCGAGCACGCTGTGCTAGAGAGTAACAGAAGATTTCCGTGTTCCTCTCATGATTTAATTAGTGAAGCTGTCCCGTAGTGGATGTTATATTTTCATTTTTGAATAATAATTCTAATGTTTTTCAAATCATGAATTTCAACAATATTTGGAGCTACCGCTGATATAAAGGAAACTGAATATCCCTTGCAGTTTTGGGAGCCAAAGAAAGAATTTTTTCCAGAATTTTATCAGCATGCAAATAAGTATTTGCTTGTGCCAGTAACGTCTGTACCATCTGAACGGGTATTCTCAAAAACCGACCGAGGATCAGGTTGAATAGTACAAACATAAATGAAATTATGTTTCTAAATATTAATATTTTATTTTATTTTTCTTTAAGTACCTTATTTTTTTATTACCATTACCCTTAGTAACTTCTCTCACAAGAACAATGGATGAAAACCTGGAAATAACCTCCAGGGCTAAGACAATCCAAAGTAATGCGGGAATCCTTTAACCAGAAAAGAACAAAAGCTTGCCTGAAACTAAACAGCAAAAAGCTTAGAATTCTGACAGGAGTCCTGACGGGACTGCATACACAGAAAACACCTCAAGGCCATAGGCCTAGAGAAAGATGACAGATGCAGATTCTGCGGCTCATCAAAGGAAACCCCCATACATCTGCTCAAAGATTACGGAGCGCTGCTCCTCAAGAGACAGATATATCTTAGGGCCCACTGCTTGAAAGCAGAGGAGTTGCAGTCCTCGAATCCCACCCAGATCCTGTAATTCTTAAAGGAATTAGGACTGGAGGAGGCGCTCCAAATTGACAATTATACCAACAATTAGAGGAAGAGAGTAGGATACAATAGATCTTTGAAGGTCGCAGTTCAAGTCACCACCGAAATCTTCAATCTAATCTACAACTTCTCTCACTCCCTAAACTCTGACACTATCACACCCTTCAGCTCTAAATTTCACGCATTATGGGCCAACCGCTACCTGACTTGCCCATGAAAGACTCCCAATCTTTATATTTTCCATGTGCTCAATGTGCATGCTTCATTTGTCCATCCAATGTGCCCACCTGTCTGTACCATCCTCGCCTATGGTACACAATTTCTCTTTCATTTAGACAGTATCTCCTTCCCTTTTCCTCGTCACCGCACCAAAACCTGGCTATTATACATTGGACACAGCTCGAACCTCTACTTAGATACAAAGGGAGTTTGCCGTATACTTGTACCTTGTTGTAATCCCGGATGTATCTGCTTTCGTCTATAAGGCATTGACTTCTCTACAACTCTACCTCCCTACTCGTTTCCCACAACAATTTTTCAAACATCACGTATTTACCAATCCTCTACTTTTTCTTACCAACTTTCTTTCTAACACCATCTACTTCTCTACATTAACACTTAATCTTCTTTTCTCAAAATATTGTCTAATCCTTCAAATCATCTCTTCATTTCCCCTGTCGTTCTTGCAAAATCAACAATGTCATCCGCCGGTGCTAGATACCACACTTTGCTCGTGCCTAAAATTACTCCTCCTGCCTGCCCATTTTTTTCTAAATAAGAAATGAAAACATTAAATAGGACATGTCTAAGTGGACACCCTTGCTTTAACCCCTTCCTAATTCAGAATCTATCCGGCCTTTTCTCACTCATTCTTCCTCTGCCGCTTTTAATACCATATAGGCCTTCACTGGCCACCACCTAATAACATTTGCTCTCATCAGCTTCGACAGCATCTTTTGGTTTACAATAAAACCTGCTTGAACCGGGTCCGTAACAGACTAAAGACCAAACTCAGACAGTACAGAACGGAATCATTCAAGGACTACTTGGGAAGGCTAAAGATATTTGATAACTCCATCTTGAAACCCATCAAATCCCTCAAAAAACATTCATCACTGTCATCACCTCTGCGCATACTTCCACCAACGCAAGGACAATGGGCTAAAAGCGATCACGAAAAAGTCAACCTACTTGCACAATATTTAGCAGGGGTATTCCAGCCAACAGACAATAATAAAGACGACGAAATTTCAGAATACCTTGCTTCCGACGCACAACTCCAACCGCCACTGACTCCAGTCACACCCAAGGAAATCAAAGGCGCGATCCAACATTTAAGTGCAAAGAAGGCACCAGGAACGGACCTAATAACACACAAAATGCTGAAAGAGTTGCCAAGAAAAGGCATTGTGCTGCTCACATACATCTTCAATGCAATCCTCAGACTCCAGTACTGGCCTAAAATCTTCAAGCTTGCTGAGATAATATTAATACTAAAGCCAGGAAAAGATCCAAGCTCCGTAACATCCTAAGGGCCAATCAGCTTGCTGCCAGTTGTTTCTAAACTACTGTAGAGATTGATACTAACAAGGATAGATCTAGACTTTAACTCAGCAGACTGGATCCCAAGCCACCAGTTTGGATTTCGTCGGCACCATTCAACTGTTCAACAATGCCACAGAATCGCCCATAAAATAAATACCGCATTTGAAGAAAAAGAATACTGCACTTCACTATTCCTAGACGTTAGACAGGCATTCGACAGAGTCTGGCACGAGGGGCTATTATACAAAATAAAAAAGGTAATTCCAGCTTTCTCTAACTTACTCAGATCATACCTACACAACCGACAGTTCAGAACCAGAGTCAACAAAGAAGTATCTGCAGCATTTCCCATCAACGCTGGGGTCCCACAAGGCAGTGTATTGGGGCCTCTACAAACTGGGGCCTCTACAAACACAACCATAGCAACATTTTCAGACGACACAGCAGTACTAACTAATCACTCAGACCCCAACATCGCCATAAAACATCTCCAAGACTACATACATCTACTGGAAAAGTGGTTAAAGAAGTGGAAAGTTAAAATCAATGAAACTAAGTCCTGCCATGCAACATTCACGTTACGAAAAGGTCTCTCTCCTCCAGTTTATTTAAATAACATAGAAATCCCCCAATACTCGACAGTCAAGTACTTACGATTACATCTAGACAGCAAACTCAATTGGAAGAACCACATTACCGAAAAGAGAAAACAGATTGATCTCAGACATAGATAACTCAACTGGCTCATCGGCAAAAGCTCGAGTTTAACGCTAAGCAACAAAATACTTTTATATAAAACTGTCATTAAACCTATCTGGACTTATGGCATCGAACTCTGGGGATATGCCAGCAAATCGAATATTGCGATCATGGAAAGTTGCCAAGGTAAAATATTAAGAGCAATTGCTAACGCTCCATCTTCTTCTTCTTCTTATTAGCCTTCATACTTCCATTGTTGGATATAGGCCTCTTTCAATTTTTTTCATGTTTTTTTGTCATTTGTCATTTGCATCTTTGTTAACGCTCCATGGTACGTAACAAACCATATGATCCAAGGAGACTTGCAAATTACCCCTGTGACGATAGAAATTAAGGAAAGACGAAAAAAGTATCAAGACAAAATGGATTCACACACAAATTCACTAATAAACACGCTTTCTCAACACCAAGTCCTCAGAAGACTCAAGAGACGCTGGCCAACTGACCCTTAACGGTACCCTTAACGTCCTATCGTTGGATGGACACCTCATCACGCCAAATCGATCATCATAACTTCAGCTCATAGAATAGAAAAAAATTATATACTGATTTTTGAACAAATTTCAATAAAAAAAAATACATATATACCTTTCCACCTTGCTGTGCCAGCTCTTGCTTTATTGCGTATTTTAAGGAAATCAACTGGTTCGTTGTTCCCCTTCCTTTTCTAGATCCCTTTCCTCTTCAGGAATCACTTCCTTTCCCTTAATTTCTTCCTATACTTTTTTCTCCACTACTTAGGCATATCTTATATCATACATCCATGAGCTAGATTCCTCTGTAATTTTCTGCTTCTCCCTTGTTGTCTGCTTTGAAAATTGATACAATGTCTCCTTCGCCTCAGATCTCTGGAATTGCCTTTTGTCCTTGGAAAATCTTGTTGACTATATCGTGGAGTTTCTTTTGTGCTGTCACCGGCGCGGCGGTAGCTTCAAAGTTTCTGTTTGGAATTGCATCCGGACCTTTTGCTTTCCTTCTTTTAAGCCAACCCAGAACTTACTCCATTTACTCCCACTTAACTTATAGTTGTTGGCTTCTTCTCTTTCCGCCCTCTTCCACGTGTCCTCAGCTTCCTTATCGTTTTTTCCGTCCAATAACTGTATAAAATGTGCTCTTCATCTTTCCATCTTAATTTCAGTAGCATTCAGAGTTGCTTTTCTCCCATATTTGGAAAAATTTCTGTTTGAAAATACTTCCATATTTCTGTTTTACTATTGAGATTCCTTGCCTCTTCCATTTATTTTCTTTGACACGTTCCTGACACATTCCTTTGACACTATGTTAACTATTTTGATTTTGTTGAGTGCGGCTCTAAACAGCTCTCCAAACATTGTGAACCTTGTGAACATTTGTGAAGATGACATTGTGAACCATGTTCTTAAATTCTTCATCCATGATTTTCTTCTTCTGTCTACGTTTCTCTTCTCTGGCGCCTTTCCTTACAGTATTAGCTGTAACAGTTGATATTTGGGTTTATTCCTCATGATATGTCCGAAATATTGAAGTTCTCTTGTTATTGGTTTTTTCTCTATTTCCATTCCACCTGAAACTTCTACTTTTGTTGCATGTTCCACCCATAAGATTCTTAGTATTCGACGGTATAGTGACATCTCGAGAGCTTCTATTTTCTTTATTGGCGGGTCAGTTAATGTGCATGATTCCATATCATGGAGTAGCACTGAAAATACATAACAGCTTAGCATTATATGCTCTGTCTCCTGACCCTGCTGAGTATTTTGAGTGGTTGGTCTTTTTTTATCAATCCTGACTGTGGCTGTCTGATTCCAGTAAAGATGGTGATTCCAGAAAAAATGGAATAGCGTAATGCATGTGATGTGATTCAAATCTTTGTCGTCAATGCCTGTACCTACATCTAAGCATTTCGATCATTTTTGGATGTTCTATCCAGTCGAATGCCTTTTGGTTCCATTTTAGTTTTTAATAAATGCTTTGATTTAAACAAGCTTTATTTTTCATTAATGTCATGAAACATTAACAATATGTCTTAAAAAGTATTGAAATAGTGTGATCCACTTCAAAACTCGTCTTTCAACCCGTTTCTCCACTTTCAATCAGTTTGTTTTATTTTTTAACAAAAACTAAAATTTGCTTTCTTGTTTCCAAAGAAAAAGCATTTAACCGAGGGACTAGTGGTGCCGACTGTCGCTTCCAATTTTGAAATCCCAGTAATCATAATTCATGCATAACCGAGTTCTACTACGATTCCATTTTTGTTACTCCATTATACCCATCGCGTCAATACCGACGACTACTCACGCACGATTCTCATTTCCTAGTCCGTGTGATCATTCATCAATCATACACACGAGTGATAATCTCGAATAGTCGATTGATCAATTATTGTCACTCAATTATGTCCATCTTTAGTGGGTACACACCTCAGGCGAGGCAAGGCGAAAATACGTATGTGGGCGTGTAGCCGCGACGCGAGAAAATGTCTCGCGTGTGGATTTACGCAGCACAAGCCATACATCGGTAATACCAATGATCGGTAAATATCGACTAGCAAGGCATCCGTTAGTGGCTCGATTGCCCTTGCCTTGCCTCACCTTAGGCGGGTACCATCTTAGGGTGGGCGCACACCACCCTTCCCTAAACAAACAAGGTAGGTTAAGGCAGTTACAAAAAATAATATTTTATTATTAGTTCCAATAGTTTCAATATCAATACAATTATTAATTTTATTTTAATAATAAATACTTTTATTTTTAAATTCAATATAAGTAGGAATTAACACGTAGTAACTGTCGCAACCACCCTATTCATATTATTAAAATAATCATTACAATGAAAAGAAGGATTCGAGATGAAATTCCCCAATAAATAAAAATAACACCGGGTTTCTTCAAATACTTCTTTGTGATAAAATTTATGATTCCGGCACAAATTATTACACGAAATAATAGCAATAACCGTGAAATATTTATTGTCGTTTTATGGTCGTTCTGAGTGCGTAATACACTCTCGAATTTTCATTTTCTCAAATATATCTGTTATGAATTTTGATTCAAATAATTTGAATAAAATCATACGGACCTTTTTTCTTTATGTGTGTGTTCTTTTATGAACTATCTTTCTTTTATGGACAATAAAATGAAGATTTTATTCACAAATTTTCCTTAAAAGTAGGTTTATTGGATTGATGTTAGGTTTATTACGTAGCATACAGTTCGACAAAGAACAGTTCGATTGCGATAGCAAATGCGAATATTTATGAAGAAGTTGATTCAACAAAGCTGATTGATGTTGAGGGTTTTGACACACTGCAATAACTTCTGGCGTTGCAACAGTATGATGTGAGTCAAGCTTCGGCCTATCTGCGACCTATCCCTTCCTTCAAATTGTATGATGTATAAATACACTATGTCACATACACTCTGTCACAATACGATAGATTGTGAATTTTATTGACAACATATTTCGAGCACAAATTTTCCATAAATTTTGGATTTAAATCGACAACTGATCTTCGTAAAACTTTTTAACCATTGAAACAAGCTCTCAATATCGTTTCCTTACATAAAAATTGCGACGTTTATACTGCATAAATGTCAAAATATTACTATACGAACATAACCGCCTGTTGAAATAGCATAGCTTCGTGTAGGACACACGTTATATCTAGATTACTCCATTTATTTTATTTTATTAGTATATTTTTCAACTAGGGCGGTAAGTTGTCAATTGGTCAGGAGATCGAAATTAGGCACAGGAACGAAGTGTTGCAGATAATATTTTTTATTACTCATGCGAGGGGACGTATTTTACAAGTTTGGGATCCAGGGGCCATAAAAAAATAGAATCAAAAATGAAGAATTTGCTTTTTTAATTGTCTCCGGTGGTGTGGATTCGTCATAAGAACTCCCATCAGTCTCCGGTATCACCATAGAACTTACACTTATTTTCAAATGCTTTCTTTAATTTTTATTTTGTAATGAAACAAAATTTCTGTCACTTTTTAAAATTTCTTTTTTAAATTTCTTTTTAATATTGCGGTTTTTATTGTGTTTATTTTATTTCAAATCAAATCAATGAATTTATTTCACTAATAAAGAATATTTACAAAACAAAAAATTCTAAGTGAAATGTGTCAACAGGGTTGTTACTGAGGACAACACAAATGTATCGATTAGGACAGTAAAGTATACATACAACTATATATATATATATATATATATATATATATATATATATATATATATATATATATATATATATATATATATATATATATATATATATATATATATATATATATGTATGTGTGTATATACATACATATATACACCACACACACATACATACATAAATACACACAGAAATCATTTTATACTTTTCACTTTTGTATCAAATTCACCAATATTATATGGTTCTATATTATTCAATAAATTAAAAAATTCACTTTTTAGAGTCTTCAGATTTCCAATTTTCTTGATATCCTTTGGGAGGAGGTTATATATTTTTAAGATGGATTTAAGGTGGATTTATATCCGTCATGGTCATTTTATGTTTAGGATGGTCGTAGGTTATTTTGTTTTGTCCGGTTTCTCGTTCAGAAGGCTTAGTGAAAGTGTTGAACAGATCTTTATGTTTAAATAAGCATATGATGCTTTCATATACGTAAATAGCTGTGCATTTAATATGTTATTTCTGCAGAAATGTCCTCTGCAAGACTCTCTGAATTGTAGGTTAAGCAGAATGCGTAGTGCTTGTTTCTGAGGTCTGAATATGGTGTTAATTTGAAATCCATTGCCCCCAAAAGATCGTAGCAAATCTAAGATGGGACTGAAATTTTGCGAAGTAGACAATCTTCAAAATACTTGGGTGTACGTATTTACTCAGTCTTCTTAAAGCAAATACTGCTTTGTTAAGTTTCGCTAAAACTTTGTTTATATGAATTGACCAGTCCAGATTACAGTCGAAATAAAGACCCAAAAGAAATGAGTCTCAATATCTTCATTCCCAAGTTGTACACTCATAGGGTATGTTTCTGTAGATCGCTTGGTTCGCAAGAGTATTATGTTAGTTTTGTCTTTATTTATAACTAGCCTGTTTTCAGTAAACCAGGCTATAAGTGAACTCATGACACGATTGGCATTGAAGCCAATGTCCTGTACAGATTTATTACTAATCAAAACGGTGGTATCGTCGGCATAGTTAACTAGCAAATTTTGTGGACCTATGGATACTTGAGGCAGGTCATTTATAAGCAGAGTAAACAACAAGGGACCAATAGTGCTTCCCTGCGGAATACCCATATTTATGCCTCTTGGTGTGGATTTAACAATACCATTATTGGTTACTAATTGCGTTATTTGCACTCGGTTTGTTAAAAAGGATTTTATCGAATCCAGTGCGACCCCTCTGATTCCATAACTATATAGCTTTTGATAAAGTTATGCCATTGTCCACCAGATCATAAGCTATAAACAGATCCATTAGCATACCCATAGGAATATTTTTTGTTTCCAAATTATTCATCATGTCACTAATAAACTCATAAAAGGCTGTGTCAATGCCTTTCCCTTTAATAAAATCATGCTGTTGATGGTTAATCAAAGTTTCTCGAAAATCTTACAAAAAGTAGATAGTATGCTGATAGGAAAGTGTTTTCTCTCATTGAAAAGTGTAATGCATATAATAAGCTCCTTGTCCTGATTTTCATAGATTTCGAAAAGGCGTTCGATACAGTTGAATTACCCGCCATAAAAGCTGCTCTAGACCAAGCACGAATAGACTATCGATATACAAAGCTAATTGAACATATTTACCGAAACGCTACAGCAAGTATAAGGCTACACGATAATACCAACAAATTTAAAATTGGCAGGGGAATTCGCCAAGGGGACATTATCTCCCCAAAACTATTTACCACTGTTCTCGAATATGCTTTTAAAATGGTATCTTGGGAACACCTAGGAATTACAGTGGATGGAGAAAAATTTAACCACCTGAGATACGCAGACGACATCGTCCTAATAGCCGACAATATCAAAGATGCAAAAGCTATGCTCAACGACCTAAAACAGTCAACGGAAAAAGTGGGCCTTAGGATGAATATGGGAAAAACAAAAGTTATGACCAACCTAGTGCTAAGCGATCAAATTAAAATAGATGATGCTAATATAGAAGAAGTAACTTCCTATATATACCTGGGGCATCAGATACGCATAGGCCGCGAAAACCAAACATGCGAAATACAGCGCCGCATAGGCTTAGGATGGGCAGCGTTTGGAAAACTAACTAACATCTTGAAGAGCGAACTACCAATGTGTCTCAAACGGAAAGTGTTCGAGCAATGTGTGATGCCGGTAATGACGTACGGGTCAGAGACTTTAACACTAACAAAGCGTTCCGCAGCAAAACTGCAGGTAACACAGAGGTCAATGGAACGGGCCATGCTAGGCATTTCCTTGCGAGACAGGGTACGATACGAGGTCATCAGGTAAAGGACGGGTGTCTGCGACATTATAACACGCATCTCTAACTTGAAATGGAGATGGGCAGGCCACGTTGCCAGACTTAGGGATGGCCGATGGACTAAACGGCTTTTGGAATGGAGACCCCGTGCCGATAAACGAAGTAGAGGTAGACCACCAACTCGATGGACCGATGACATCAAGAGGGTGTCACAAAACTGGATGAACAAAGCACAACATCGTGATGCCTGGAAAGAGTTAGATGCTGATTGGCCTATTATTGCCTATTTCAGTTTTATCGCCCGATTTATGAATAGGTAAGATAAGAGCAACTTTCAATAAGTCAGGGAAAGACCCGTACATAAAAGAATTATTAATGATATGCTCTAGAGGACTTAGTATATTTAAAATTGAATTTTTGATAATTATACAAGGTATATATATATCATCATTACCTGTGCTATTCGATTTTTTTAAGCTGTTTGTTGTGTCAGCAAGTTCTTCCCACGTCACTGGCTTTAAAAATATAGAGGTATTATTCTCTCTTATAATGTTGTTGTAGGGTATGCTAGGTAAGGTGTCCGATAGGGTCGAGGCTTTGCTGGCAAAATAATGATTAATTTTCGTACCATCTGCTTGTGATAGCACCTTCTTATCACAGTAAATTGGTTGCTTAATTGTAATTTGTGAGATACTATTGACTATTTTCCATACAGCTTTTTGAATGTTAGAGGATGATTGCAGTTGTTTATTGAAACTGTGTTTTTTGTCATTTCTCAATACCTTATAATATCTCCTACGTAAATTATTGTAAATTATCTTATTCCTATAATTCCAGCGAGCTATTATTTGTATCAATTCCAGGTCTTTTTGATAGCTATTAACTTCGGGTTCGTAAAAACACGTGGTGGTGCTCGTCTGGTATTAATGTGGATTAACGGGAAAGCCTCGTTGAATAAGGAAAAGTATTTCTCAATAAAAAATTCCTACTGAGTATTGATGTTGGAACACTCGATCTTCAGGAGATCGTCCCATTCCGCTTTCTCCAATAATACTCTGTGATACATTTTGTTGTCATCGCTATATATTCTTTTAGGTATAGCGTAATGGTTATTGTTTCCTTGCTCATTTTAGATTTTAATACCAGTAGCTGGGCATAATGGTCCGAAACTAGAAAATTAATAGTTTTGAATTCATAATCAAAATTCACACTTACTATTATATTGTTAAGGCACGAACCTGCACTTGGATAGCTGACTTCATCGGCCAGTGGAATAGCATTAAAAGAGTTTAATAGGGAAAAGAACTGCTGACTCAAGACATTCTTCTTGATGGCGTCTATATTAAAATCTCCTGAAATTATAAAAGGCTTACCTTCATTGGCTAGAGGTACTAACAATTCGTGTAACTTATAGAATAATAGTCGCTTATTGGTTAGCGACGCGCTGTAGATCGCACAATTAATAATATTTAATTATTTATTAAAGTTTCAATACCAGCACACTCGAATACGAATTGCTCAGCAATATCGCCGTTGTCTCTCCTTAATGTACTTTATGTGCCTTCCTTGCAAAATAAAGCAACTCCACCATGTAAGCCTTCTGGTCTGCAGAAGTGAGCCACTAGATTAAAGTTCTTAATCTTGAAAGTGTCTAATTGCCACGAATTCTTCCATTGCTCCGTTAGAACAAGGTAAGAACAATTTTTGATATTTTCTAACATGAATTCAATTGTATCTACTGAGTTTCCAAGGAATTGCGTATTCTGATTAATAAGACTTACATAGGTTGGTAAATTATTTTCCGTTTTGTGCCTTATATTCTCCGTGAGGCTTTTTCCAGTCTTGCTAAAAAATGGTTAACGCAAGTGTTGCGTGGGCAGATTTCTGGGTTCTTCAAATTTTCGAAGTCCTCGGGTACCGAGACTTTAAAAGAGGCATATTCTTCAGGTTGCCCCGACAAAAGCTTCTTACATAAAACTTGTTTGAAATTATTGGTGTCTAGATACGAAACAACCTCATTTTCAGAAAGCTGCGGGTGCAGACGGTAAACATGCAGATGCTTATAACGCACGGCCGCTCTTATTTCGGTTACATCATTTGTCCCAACAATTATATTGGGTTTTCTGGATCTCACGCTGCGACGTTGTGTTTCCCACGTGTCATTATCTGGATTTAACTCTGCTTGGCTAGAATTTACTAACCGTGGTGTTTGTCCCGCTGGCGTGTTTATATTTTTTGTGTTGCCATGGTCTTCCCTGGCGGTGTTTGATCTTTCGTTTTTATCTTCTTGATAAGTGCCACTAATCTCGCACACTTTTGTTGAGGAATTTTGTTTTTGTTGCAACTTTTTTGAAATTTTATCATTTACTCGCTCAACGCTAACTTGTTCTATATTCTATTGTTCTATGTTATGAATTAACTTAACGTTTTGTTCAGTTAATATTTGAATTTGTGATGTAAGATGTGCAACTTTTTCTTCCAACACATGGGTAAGAGATTTAACTTCAACAATCTCAGCGATTAACTTTTTAAATTCGGGACCCCCAAGGTATGATAATACTTTATCAAACCCGGTTATAGGTTCCTCAGGAGTTGCGTTGGACCTAAGGTCACTCGGCATTATTTATCAAACTTTATAACTTTACTCAATACTTTATATGAAACTTCTCGATCACACGACCTGTCGCTTTGAAAGTTCAAGCGCGACTATTTATTTAATTGTTTTTTAATGGACCGTCAAACTGTGTCAAACTGAATATTTGCGTGTGATACCCAAGTTATGTGGTAATACAGCCAAAAATGGCATTTGTCGCATTTGTTAACGCATGTGTAATAAAAAATAAATTTTTAAATTATTTTATTAATCGTAGATTCATTATCATCATACAGCCCTCCGCGTCCTTGCTGGACATAGGCCTGCCCAATTTCTGACCATTTCTTCCTGACTTGGGCCTCTCGTATCCAGGCTACCCTGCTCTCTTAATATCGTCAGTCCACCTTGTGGGGGTCTTCTTATTGGGGGTGTTTCCCCTATCTGCTCTTTGTCTTTACTTCAGGAGTCTTTTGGTCCATCCCCCATCTGATAGTCGGGCCACGTGTCCAGTTCCATTTAACCTTACAATTCACACTACCACACATGTGACTCCTGTCGTTCGGCGTAGGTTTTCGTTTTTGATATGGTTTCGTAGCGAGCATCGCCGAGCATCGATACATAGCATTGCCGAGTATCGATTCATAGCATCGCCGAGCATCGACCTTTCCATCTTTAGTTTTGCAATCTAGAGCTTTTATGTGGCTGCGATAGTCAATGGTGCCGTTTTCAGTGCAGTAAGTCATCACTATCAACTCGCAACTGATCGAAAAATCAATAGTATCTCGAAAACTTGATCTTTTTAAGCAGACTGGTAGGTCGCACTTGATACGTCTCGATGTTGTCCATAGGTGTCCCAGTAGAGGGTTATTCTTCTTCTGAATACGCATATTTGGTCGTCTGTAGTTATACGTGAATTTTTATATTTCGTTTTTCGTATTTCGTGCATTAAATATAAATTTTTGTCTACAGAAACTATCTCTATCGCCGACCTCTACCAGCCTGCTCGGGACCAAATTTGACATTCATTTTGTTTTGAAATATTATTCTTAAACCTACGCTGTTGCATCCTTCTTGGAATTCTAATAGCAATGTTTTCATATAGCTGCAATCGACAACTAGTGGACTATGTCGTCCGCAAATCGTACGTTTAATAAGTTTTTGCAAAAATACAAAAACGTATTTCTTTTGTTGTTTGACAAAACAAAATATGTGAAAGAATTTATGTGCAAACACGAAAACTCTTTAAAATTACTAATAAAACAACTAATCTAGACGATAATTAACTAATTGATAATGTTTGCATTTCTACGAAAAAAAAATAATTTAAACAATTATCGAGTCCACTTTACAAAATTCGCAGAAACAATAAACTCCAAATAATAATAAACAACAAAAACAGCAATAAAACAATCTATGCCTATATATAAAGCATTTATTATGTGACATATATGAAATTCGCTACGAATAATTAGCACGATATATGCGAACAATACTAAATAAAATTACGTGTAACTCATGCACAATCGGCAACTAGGAAACAAAACGTTTGCCGGAATCCGTTAACCCGGCAGCGTTAGGTATAAAAGCTTATTGTAATTTGGATTTTACATCAATCGACCATTTGTCTCGCAATAGAATTGAAACTTGTGTATAATTTGTGAAATAAATTATATATGGTTATCTAATACCTAATTATGTGTTGTTAGTTATTTAAATTAGCTTTATAAAATCCAAATAAGCAATATATTTCATGAAAAAGTCTTAAAGTAATTATTTGCAAATATTGTACTAGCAACAGCAGATTATAACATTATGCATGTATGATGTAAATAAATAAACTAGACAAGATACAATATAACTCAGTCTAGACCAGGGGCCGGCAACGCGCGGCCCGCGGGCCGCATGCGGCCCATTGCAAGTTTGTGTGCGGGCCACCAAACAACATATTTTTTTCGGTATGAACCATAGAAAATTTCGAGAATTCTTAAACGAAATAGATGCAGAATATGAAGATGTTTTGTAGTTTTCTGAAGTAATGGCTTAGTCGTGGGAGAGTTTTAAAAAGATTTTTCGAGTTTCGAGTTTTTGAAAGAAAAAGTAAATAATATGCCAGAGTTATCGAATTTTAAATGGATAAGCAAGTTCGTTTTTCTTGTTGACATTAAAACTTCATCATCATCGTTGACACTACAACCCTGGGTGGGTCCTGGCCTCCTCAAGGATCTTCCGCCATCCGTCTCTGTCTTGGGCTTTATTCTTCCAGTTAGTTACCCCTATGCTTCTCAGGTCTTTTTCTACCCAGTCTATCCATCGCAATTTTGGTCTACCTCTTCCTCTATTTCCATCAGGTTCTGATCTAAGTGCTCGTTTTGTGGGTCTTTCGTCATTCATCCCCATTACATGTCCTGCCCATCTTAGTCTTCCTAGTTTTATTATTTTTACTATGTCGACATCTTCATATACTTGGTACAGCTCGTGGTTGTATCTGCTCCTCCATGCCTGGTTTTCTTGGACGGGGCCAAATATTTTTCTCAATATTTTCCTTTCAAAGACTCCTAGGAGGTTCTCGTCTGATTTGCTTAGGGTCCACGTTTCTGAAGCGTATGTTAATACTGGCCTTATTAATGTCTTGTATATTATACATTTTGATTTTCTTGTCAGGTTCGGCGACCTCAGTTATTTTTCGAATCCATAGTAACATCTATTACCTGTGATTATTCTTCGCTTTATTTCTTCTTCGTTTTTTCTTTCTAGGTATATGAACTCCCGTACTGTTTCTATATTATAGTCGCCTACTGTTATGTTTTGACCAATTCTATTTCTCCCGCCTCTATTACACCATTGCTTTTGTTTTTTGTTCAATTATTTCTAGACCCATTTTTCGAGCTCCTCTTTCTAGGTTGTTAAAGGCCTCTATGTTATTCCGTCTTGTACTACTTATTATATTGATGTCGTCCGCGTATGCCAGTATTTGAACTGATTTTGTGAAAATTGATCCAGACGTTTCAATTTTTAAATCTCTTATTGCTTTTTCGAGTACTATATTAAACAGTAGGCACGCAAGAGCGTCCCCTTGTCTCACTCCTTTTCGTGTTGTAAATTGCCTGGATGTTTTGTTTTGTATCTTGACTGCACATATCACTTGTTTCATTGTAAGTATCGTGAGATTTATTAGCTTCGGTGGTATTTCAAGTTCTTGCATCGCGTCATATAGCGCGTTTCTATTTATGCTGTCGTATGCAGCTTTGAAATCCACGAATGTGTGGTATGTATACACCATAAATTCAGTTGTCTTTTCTAAGATTTGTCTAAGTATGAAGATTTGATCGGTTGTCGATCTTCCACTACGGAATCCACATTGGTAGTTTCCAATTATCTGTTCGACATAACTTACTATTCTGCTAAGGATAATGTTTGATAAGATTTTGTAGCCTGTATTTAAGAGTGTTATACCTCTGTAATTTTGCAATTTAGTTGGTCACCTTTTTTATGCAGAGGGCATATCAGGCCTATGTTCCATTCTTCCGGTATTATTTCCAGCTTCCATATGTTTGTTATTAGTTTGTTTATGACCTGTGTTAGTTCTTGTCCGCCATGCTTGATGAGTTCGCTTGGTATATTGTCAGACCCAGGCGCTTTATTATTGTTCATTTTACTTATTGCTTTTTTAACTTCTTACATACTTCCCACAGTTGGTTAACTTCGGTCTCTGCTGTGGGTTGTTCCTCTTGAATTCGTTTATTGATGCTCTCTCTGAATTTAGTTGCTTCTTCCCGTATCTTTAGCTTCTGCGTATTATACTTTTTCTGTCGCTCACCTCGTACTTTTTGTACGTCCGATATTCTTGCCCTGATTTTAGTTTCTACTAGATAGTGATCAGAATCAATATTTGCTCCTCTATATGTTCTCACGTCCATAAGGTTTGACTCATGCCGCCCATCAATGAGTAGGTGTCGATCTGATTAAACGTATTTCCATCTGGGTGCTTCCATGTTGCCTTATGTATGTCTTTATGTTCGAACTTGGTGCTGCCTATTACCATGTTTTTGGAGGCTGCGAAGTTGACTAATCTTAGCCCATTTTCACTAGTTTCATTGGTCAGGCTATACTTTCCTATTTGAGGGTATAGGGCGGGCTCTTTACCTATCTTTGCGTTCATGTCTCCTATTATTATCTTGATATCATTATTTGGGCATTTATTATAGGTTTTTTCTAATTCGTCGTAGAATTGTTCTTTTTCGTCTTCTACTTTCTCTTCTGTTAACGCGTGCGTCGTTATAATGCTTATATTGAAGAACTGAGAGCATGAGAATATGCTGTATACGTGTTAGGGCAAACACGTATACAGCATATTCTCATGCTTACTGGTGTAAATCCTATTATTAGATGTTTTACTCGTTTGCTAACAATAAACTCTGTCCCAAACTTATGTTAATTTTTGTGGCAGCTATAGTACATATCGGGTTTTCTTTTCTGGATTATGCCGTTCCCTGTCCATCTCATCTCTTGGATGGCTGTAATGTCTGCTCTGTATGTGTCTAGGATATCGAGGAGGGTTTTTAGCGCTCCTGGTCTGTAAAGGGTTAACACGTTCCACGTGTCCACTCGTAGATCATTGTCCTTGTTCCGTTTGCTATTTCGTCGTCTTGAGTTCCGTCCGGCTTCATTTCCTTGATTTTTCACATTACAACTTACCTCAATAAATTAAATATAATACTGCAAAGCAAAGGAAAGTTAATCAATGAGTTACTTACGGAAATTAAAAGTTTTCAGCTTAAAATAAAATTGTTTTTTTCTCAACTTGAAAATAATAAAATAATAATTCTCATTTTCTTACTTTATAATAGTTTTGAACTAACAATGACAAACAGTGTCATTCAAATAATATTTATATTGATTCACTAAAATTTTTGTTATCGCTTTCAAGATTTTTATGCAAAAGAAATTGATATATTAATATTTGAAAACCCGATAAGATTTGATATAACAAAAGCACCAGAAAATTTACAACTAGAGTTAATTGACTTACAATCAAACAATGTATATAAATATAATTTTGATGAAAATAATTTATTTTCTTTTTATTTAGTTCTATCAGATAATAAATATCCTAATATAAGAAATTTTGCGAAATCAATGATTAGCATTTTTTAATAACACTTATTTATGCCAACAAACTTTTTCAAGAATGATTTTACTAAAATCTAAATATAGAACGAGGTTGAGCGATGACAATTTGCAAAACCTCTTGAGGATCTCATTATCTCAAACCCAACCCAATATAAATGAATTATGGAAAAACATTCAAGAACAAAAATCACATAAAAGTTTAATTTTATTTTTGTTTGAATAAAATAAATTGTTTTTGGTGTAATTGGAGTATATTATCTTCTCTTATAGAAAATGTCACTCAACTTTTGTTCTCCGATGTAATTATAGCATGTAAATAAAATTGTTGTTATTTTTCATTTTTATATTGATTCCTAATAATATTTACATTCGAGTAAAAAAAACTATTTAAGCTACATATTACATTCTAAAACATCTGACGGTGGCTTAACATTTGTTTTTTAATGGCCCGCCGTCAGAAAAAGGTTGCCTACCCCTGGTCTAGACCAACTGCATTAAAGAATAGATTTCTATATACTCGTACCGGACCTCCCAAAAGTTGGCGTGGAACTGCAATAATTAAAAAAACGAGAATCCTCTCTTAATTGCACACTAATTGCTCAATGAAAATCCTCAATTGATCATATAATTAATTAATTATTTTATTAGTTTTTAACTATTTAAAGTACAAATCGTTTTTCCCCTATTTGTGAGGGAAGCATTGCGTTTTTCTTATTAAATTTGCTTTCAATAAATTGCTTACTTTTTGCTCATCTAGTTTCTACGCAAGATCTTGGTTATTATTTTTTATTTACTTCCAATTAATTAAAAGTATTTTTTTCGATTTAAAATGGTAATAAACGTAGTAAAAGACTGACATCTCATGCGTATGCGCTTAAATACTCATTGCTCATGCGCTTATGGCACGGAAAACGTAAGTATACATAATTATGTTCAAAATAATAACAAAAACGACGTCAGAGAGAATCCACAACAACAAAAACATCAACGAGACGACGATGTACACAGTTACGCAGCAGGAGACGTTCGTTGCAACGGATTTTGGTGAAAGATTTGAAAATGTTAGCCTACAAAGTGCAAAATGTTCACGAATTGCTGCCTGCTGACCGTCGGACAAGGTTAACTTGCTGGAAAACTCTGTTGAACTTGGTGCAAAAAGAGGATTCGTATCAAAAATCATAATGAGCGATGAAGCCCATTCTACCTAAGTGGTTATGTTAACAAGCAAAATGTGCGTTTCTGGGGCACAGAAAATCTACATGTAATGCAACAAGATCCATTGCATCCCCTCACAGCTAAAAGACTGTTTGGTGCGGCATTTGCAGTGAAAAACTGATTGGTCCTTTTTTTTTGAAGACGCTGAACGCGCAACCGTAACCGTAAATGGCGACCGTTACAGGCAGTTTTTTTATTGCCGCAAGTTTTGCCGCACCCAATGCAGCGGTTTCGATCAATGTTGGTTTCAACAGGACGGATCAATCGCTCACACACCTTTGGTAACTATGGAGATTTTGAGACAACAATTTCCACGTCGACTGATCTTTCGTTTCGGAGATTTGAACTGGCCCAGATCCAGGTCGCCAGATCTAAGAACACCAGACTTCTTGTCTTGTTTGACAGACTTCTTGTTTTGGGGCCTTTTAAAATCTCGCGTTTACCACAACAAGAACGAACTTTATAAGTGTTAAAAGTTAACATTGAAGAAGAAATCGCCAATTTGGAGTCAGATGTTTTGCGAGCAACAATTCAAAATGCCCTAAAACGAGCGCAATTACGCATCAACTCGAAAGGTGGCCATTTGAAATTCTCTATTTCTAGATCTCTTTTTTAGATCTATTTTTTCCAAGTAATGTCACCAATTTTACACTTTCAAAGAAACTTTTGATGAAAAAAGAGCTTATTTTTTTCATTTATAACAAAATGGCAGCCAATTCAAATTAAAACATTACTTTTGCGCCACCTTGTATAATGATTTTAGATGCTTAAGTAGAAGCATTTACTAGAAAGATTAATTGTTTTCATCAAATAAGATTTTTTTATATGCAACATTAAAATGAATATTTAAACGGGATAATAATAATAATCTTTATTATCAGAAACCATGGCAAATGGCTATCGACCTCAAGGTCTTTCTGCCCTAAACGAGACATTTTTAAATTTAGTTTTTTTTTGAGAAAGTCCGATACGTCAATCTGAATCAAAATCAATCTGTTCATAGTTGAAATCTTTTTGGACAAAATATTTCGGACAAAATGTGTTAACCCTAAAAATCTAACCTAACTTTTACCTAAAAAAACCTAACCTAACATAACTTATACTTATAACCAGCGAAAATAACAAAATGTGTCCGAAACAAGGCGGTCGGGCATGCCGTTTTACGAACCGTAAAAAGGTCTATTGGCTGAAGATTTAATCACAGCTTGAAATCAATAACAGATGTCTATTTAATATTGTCTATGAAGATTTGCGCAACTCAGTTTTGTCCATTTAGTTTTGTTAATGTAGTAATGTGCAATATTAAAAATGTAAAATATGAGACGTCTTATACTCAGGCTAATACTGTAAGATTTACCTCTTGGCACGTCAGCAAAAAGTAAAAATTAAAAAAAAAATGACACGTGGTCATTAAAAGGTTCGCCAACCTTGATCTAAATCTTTAATAGATGAAGTGTAAAATATGAGACTTATATTCACCGTAATTTTCAACTGATTTTCAAACTCAGAAATTTTATTTTCATTCATTGCAAAAGTTACTTGGCACGTCAACATTGCAAAATGTGACAATTTAAAAAAAAAATGGCACGCGGTCATAAAAAGGTTTGTCACCCCCTGACTAGAATAATGGACTAGACCAGGGATGGCGAGCCAATGGCACGCGTGAATAAAGGAGTCCGATTCGAGAGTTCGAGTAAGTAAGACCTGCGAGTGTTTGACAGAAAGTTTAGTTGAGTTTATAACCGCTGGTAGTTCGCTAGCTTCGAATTTCCAGCGCAGCCCTACGATATGATGGCACGCGACAGAATATTTTGGGCACGCTTCCGATCAAAACGGTTTGCATTTCAGTTCAAAATAACAACTTTCACTATGAAGTGTTATATTACGAACGAACGTGAGCTACGGAATGATCAGCAAAATGAGGAACAATTTAACAATAGCCACAGTTGTGGCTTTCAAAATTGATGTTTTTTACAGACATATGTCAACATTTCAATGAATTGAATGTGAAGCTTCAAGGCACAAATAAAACAATTATCGTCATGAGGCTAAACTGCGTGTTTTCACCAACGATATTAAAACAAAAAACTACAAGTATTTCGCAAACCTGAAGAAAAATATCAACGATTTAGATGTAGATGAGAAACCAGGCGAAGAAAACGTTTTTGAAGAATTTATTTCTGTAATTGATTCTTCAATTAAGTAATTTTCAGCGAGATTTTCTCAATTCAAAGAATTATCGGAAACACTCAAATGTACGCTGTACGCTGATGTGGTGATGTGGTGTGGCGCTTCATTTGATGAACTGAACTTATCCCAATTCGATTGGTTGGAAATTGGAGAATATGAAATGCAAATGATTATAGTTCAATTTAGATTCAAAAATTTATTGAAACAAGGAAAGAGTTAGAACAGAATTTTCTAAACAGCTTGGACCAACTGAAGGAGACTCTTGTCCAGGTAGCCAATGAACTCGTCCCCCTCGCTAGAAGAAGAAAACATCTGTGGTGGACTGAAGACTGTGACAACGCAATAGCCCAAAGACAGACAGCCTGGGTGATGTGGAATTCAAAAAGACCAAGGCAAAATGGCATAAATTTTTGGAACAAAGAAAGGTTACAGCCAAGATAATTCGAGGAACCAAACGGACCTTCACATAAAACCAACTAACCCAAATCGAAGAGAGCTTTGCTAACAATAACTGCAGAGGTTTCTTTGGAACCTTGAAACAGACACTCAGAAATCACGCTCCGCCAAGCCCCTACTTCAGAGACTCACAAGGCAAACTGGCCATTGCCCACAAGGACAACTGCCACCTTTTAGCTCGGTACTAAAAATCTACTCAACTAAACTTGCATAGAAACTAGATGAGCAAAAAGTGAGCAATTTATTGAAAGCGAATTTAATAAGAAAAACTCAATTCTTCCCTCACAAATAGAGGAAAAACGATTTGTACTTTAAATAGTTAATAAGTAATAAAATAATTAAATAATGATATGAGCAATTGCGGATTTTAATTGAGCAATTAGTGAGCAATTAGGAGAGGTTTCTCGTTTTATTAATTATTGCAGGTCCACACCAACTTTTGGGAGATTCGTACCGGCGAGAGAATGCAATCATCTCGTCTCGACTAGTTTAGCATTGTTCTGCGGATACCCCCAGTTTATTTCGAGTGCGAGGTGTTGTCCGTATTTGAAAAACTGACGCATATTCTTAACTCAAACGAATCTGCGCGTACCTCGGCGCGTCCCTTGCTTATCATACCTCGGCGCAGTACAGGTGCATTCACTCGCCGGTTCGAGTATTGATGTGTGTAAGTAAAATAAATTAGACAGACTAACTTCGAGCAGAAATACGATTCACGTTCCAGACCAAAATATTTTACATTGTATAGACTATTAAACAATTTGATTATTAAACTTCACCTGCACAGTAATTATTTTCTTGCATTTTACTTCTCATTCAATCCAAATAGTTTTCCTTCTCTAGACTTACAAGTATTCAGTCAGTATAGTCTAACCCGTCTTATTTCGAATTTTTCGTATAAGGGTGCTAGCACAAAAATGGCTAATAGCATATCTCGAGATTACAAAATTATTGCAACGATATCGCGTAGGTTAAAATTTCTATGCTCGATTATTATAGATTTCGCCTCTTATGGCTCATACAGTTCCTGGTGAATTTTTCGTACAAGGGTGCTAGTACAATAATCGCGAATAGTATATCTCGATAGCACATAATTATTGAAACAATTTTGCGTGGGTTAAAATGTATGTGCTCGATTATTATAGATTTCACCTTTTGGTGATGGCTCATATTATTTAGGGTGAATTTTCGTGCAAGGGTACGAGCACAAAAGTCGCTAATAGGATATCTTAAGAGCACATAATTATAGGAACGTATTCGCTTTAGTTAAAATTCTTGTGGCTTATTCGGTTCGGGCTGAGTTTTTCGCACAAGGAGCTGATTTAGTAGTAGTAAAGCTGAGTAGTAATTGTAGTGCTTATTTGGTATCGGTATCCCATTTTTCAGATGGGTGGGTGCTAGCTTGACATTAAGTTAACACTCCCACTAGTCTAATTTGATTTTTTCGTTTAACACTTCGAGCACAAAAATCGCGATTGCGACACAAAATTAGCACTTAAAGAGCACATAATTCTGGTCTAATCAAATTTGAATTTTAAAGAGGTGAGGATGCCAGCTTTATAAACCTCTTCACTTGCACCTAATATTACAGATCTTACCAAATCTCACCAATCACGGTTTCAAGGTTCACATTTACAATTTTGTTAGATTAAATTTTACTTATGTATTATTAATATAGTCATTGGTTTAGGGTTTAGATCAATAATACTAGAGCCTAGACTTTAGTCCGTCCAAAATTTCGATTTTAAGTTTGAGTTTGTTGATAAAACAAGGACAAAATCAGACTGAAATACATGTAGTTCATGTATGTCTGGTCGTTGCTAATTTAAAAATAAGTTTAGTCTGTCAACAAATCAATTTTGTCTTAGTTGTGTATTCAAGCTTTGAAATGGGGTATGACCCAAACAATGTAGGAAACGCTAATTTAAACAGATCAATTGTGTATTCGCTCTTTCTGTAAAAAAGTTGCTGTTGATATAACTAAATTTATAACACATCCTTACTTGAAGACGTCATCTATAAGATATATTGTACGGGAGATTGTATTAAGAACATGTAATTGTTAGTTAATTGTGACAGTTACAGGGCATGTTTAATATGAAGTTAAATATGTGTATATGTGTAAATTAGAATAGTAAATGGTAAGTGGAGCCATTCCATATCAAATCGACCAATAGTTGGAATCGACCCCTTTCGATCTGGATGAATTTTGATGGGATGTATTCTTTCATCTTAAGACAGTTTTACTAACCAAAAAAAAATCGAAAATTTAAAAATTTCACTAATTTTCCGGTTTCATTAAGTTTTTGATTTATTAAGTTTATTTTTTAAATATCTAAAAATCTAGGAAAATTTTAAGTAAAGGTAATAAACAAACCCAATGTGTAGTAGTGAAAATAAATTTTCTGGCGGGATATTTTAATCTAACCCTAGCTGCGGTGGCGTTAATACAAAAGTACCAAATAAAATATCAAGTATATTTTTGTAAATAAGAATGCGTCTAACTGTGTTGTCGTCACTGGAGGTTTTCTGTCAGTACCATTAGTTACAAATTGTGCCACGAAGGCTCGGTTACTCTCTCCGAATGAACCGAAAACGGTATATTATAGGTAGTTAAAAAAAGACCTTGAGTTCGCCTTAAAGAGTATACTTCTGACTACAATATATATATATATATATATATATATATATATATATATATATATATATATATATATATATATATATATGTTGTATTTGAGGTTTTCGCGGATAGATACCTGTGTTGTATTGTTTTCTCGGGGATTCCGCGTTGATGCTGAGGGTTGGCTCTGAAAAGAACCGGATTCTCGACGTTTCGGCGAACTAACATTCGCCATTCTCTAGAGATATATGCGTCCGTACGGGTCAACCGTTCGACGCATACTGAGAGCTCGTTCGTGCGATGCGACTACTTATAGCTGTCTGGCTTCGGGTCATGCGCGTTGTGTGCGATGCTTCGGTTCGGTTGTTTGTTTGTTTTGTTGGTCGTACATGAGTCTGGGGTGTCTGGGATTGCATTTTGAGGGTGGATATGATCGGTCGCCATGCTGGGAGCAGTCTCAAGGAATCGTCTCTCGTGTTCATGCAGTAGTCTCGTTTTTCTATCTCTATGGCTTCTCTGTATACTCGTGACATTTCGTGGCTAATCTGTGCAACAGTCCTTGAATTTCTAAAGTCCATCCAGTGACCAGTGTTTGTGTGTTGGACAAGTGCCGATGAAACTTTGTCTCTGTGTCTGATTGAAACTACATGTTCTTGAATCCTAGCAGATATTTTTCTATTGGTACGTCCAATGTAGGTCCGTTCACATGTTCCGCAAGGTATTTCGTAAATTCCATGGGATTCTAACGGGATGGTGTCTTTAACGCTGCGTAGCATGGAGGATATTTTCTGGTTAGGTTTGAAAATGGTGTCGATGTTGTGTCTTTTAAGTATTCTGGCGATTTGGTCAGTTGATCCATGAACATATGGTAGGTATGCTGTGCTAACGGGTTTCTGGCGTTCTTCAGTTCTTTGGCTACTGTTCTCTGTACGACGGAAAGCTCTGGATATTAAGCTGTTTGGATATCCATTTGAAGAAAGAGCTTCTCGTAAGTTTCTCAATTCTTTCGTTAAGTTAAGCTGGTCGGCTAGTCTTTTGGATCGGGTGGTAAGAGTGTTGACTACAGATGCTAATTGTTTGGGATGATGCTGCGAAGAAGCGTTCAGATATCTGTCTGTGTGTGTTGGTTTCCGGTACACAGTGTGGCTCAAAGTGCCGTCAGGTTTCTTCTGTACCAAGACATCCAAGAAAGGAAGTTGTTGATGCTTTTCTATCTCCATTGTGAATTTAATTTGGTCGTGTTGGGAGTTAAGATGGTTAAGGAATTTGTCCAGCTCTGGTCTGCCGTGGGGCCAGATTACAAATGTGTCGTCAACATATCTTAACCAGAGTGTAGGTTTAAGTGTGGCTGATGAGATTGCCTTTTCCTCAAAATCTGTAAGAAATATGTTGGCTATTACTGGGGATAGAGGTGAACCCATTGGTGCTCCTAGGACTTGTTTGTATATTTGACCATCGTACCTAAAGTATGTATTCTTTAAACAATGTTCTGCCAGATCTGATACATACTTTTCTGGTTTTAATTTTGATCTTATGATGTTTATGGCCTCAGGGACCGGTACTTTTGTGAATAAAGATACAATGTCAAAGCTCACAAGGAGGTGGCCGGGCTGGAGTTGGTGATTTTTCAGTATGTCTATGAAGTCTTCAGCATTGCGGACATAGGAATCACAATCTTCTGCGTATGGTTGTAAACATTTTGCTAAATGTTTCGCAAGAAGTTGGACCGGTGAACCAATGGAGCTTACTATTGGTCGTAGTGGGGCTCCATCTTTGTGGATCTTTGGTAAACCATATATCTTGGGACACCGTGAAGATTTCTCCCTTAGTATAAGATAATTCATTGATTCCTTGTCAATGCTAGAGCTTAGGATCTTTTGTCTGGTAGTTTTCTCAAGATAGGTTGTGTTCATGACTACAGAGCAATTTCCCTTGTCAGCTGGTGGTAGTATCACAATGCTGTTCTTTTCTCTTAGTGCCTTGAGGGCTTTGAATTCCTCGTATGAGATGTTTCTTGTCGGTGGTTTGGCAGATCTTAAAATGTGGCCTGTCTTATTGTCTCGGCTAATGTGGCAGGGAGTTGTGAGATAGCAGTCTCGACACCAGTGATTATGTCTTCTTTGGGAAGGCGAGTTGGTTCTATTGCAAAGTTAAAACCCTTGGCCAGTACTGTTTTGGTAGGTTCGTCTAGGGGCTGGTCTGAAAGATTGTAAACCACTTTGTCGATGTTGAGTGGTTTTGGTGCAGGTTTTTGTCTCCGTCTGAGAAGGTTGTATTTTTTTATTATATATATATATATATATATATATATATATATATATATATATATTATATATTATATATATATATATATATATATATAGTTGTATTATATATATATATATATATATATATTATATATTATATATATATATATATATATATATATATATATATATATATATTAAAATAAAATAAAAAAATTTCAAAATTGAATAAATCAAAAACATACGAAGGGTACAGGAAAAGAATAGTGAATGTCCTAATGAATTGATTCTGAGCAAAAAAGCAATTTAAAGTTTAGAATTTATAATACAAGGTTTTTACAAAAGAAATAGACACTTTCAATATTTTATTAATCCAAAACTAATAACGTTATTATGAATTCGTTTAAACTTTACACAGTGTTTCTTAAAGTTGACTTTGGGAACTCATAGCTGCTCAATATGGGCACCTCCTGTCACACGGCACACATCAAGGCAATAGTCTAGTTCATTCCAAACCCGGTATAACATATCTGCATTGACATATCTGCACTTTCCACAGCTCTTGTGATGCGTTGTTTTAACTCATCTAAATGACTAGGAAGCGGAGGGACGAAACCAGACCTGTCACAAATCCCCATAGAAAAAATCGCACGGTGTAAGATCGGGGCTCCTTGGTGGCCACAGTACGAGAATGCAGTTGTCGGCTGTTGCACGGGCTATCCAGCGCTGTGAAAGTGTTTCGTCCAGATATTTTCTAACGATACGGTGCCAGTTAGGAGGCGCTCCATCTTGTTGGAAGATAAAGCTCCCACCGTCCTCATGAAGTTATGGCATCAACCAATTGATCAACATTTGTTGATATGTAGCCGTTACTGTGTTTTCTTCAAACAAGAAAGGACAAACTTCTGGAGAATCACGCAAATGCTCCACCAACAGTCTGCGAGCTCCAGTCCTCCATATTCGGACATTGTGTTTATTGACCTTGCCACCTATGTGGAATGTTGACTCGTCACTGCAAATTATCCGCTCGCAAAACTCATCTTCTTCATTAAGTTGCAGCATTTCATTGCAAAAATCTTTACGTCATCTTCACGTAGATGCTGTACCAACTGCAATATGTAAGGCGTCAGTTTTAGTCGTTTACGTAAAATTTTCCACACAGTTGATTGCGGAATTTGTAGTTCCAAACTTGTTTTGTTGACTTTTGTGGACTTCATTGTTAAACAGCACGAACACGTTCCACTGTTTCTTCTGACACAGGTCTTCTCGGACTTTTGCCTTTACATAAACACCCTGTCGTTTCAAATTTATTGTTCCAATCGTAGATCGACTGTCTAGTAGGTGGTGATTTTCCAAAACATGTTCGAAAATGTCGTTGGACAACAGTTACGGAGTTCGTTTTGGCAAATTCAAGCACGCAATATGATTTATCAGTAGAGTTTGCTGCCATCCTAGCTATTATGCTTACGCAATACTACCAACTGTACTATCGAAACTTCTACAGTTCCTCAATGTGACAACGCAAAATGCATGTCAATATCACAAATAACTTTCGTTTTATACAATACCAAAGGTGTCTTTCTTTTATAGTAACCCTGTATTTTTTATTGAGATCAAAGTATGCAGTAAATTTTATTTTGAACTACCAATGACTTATTATTAAACATATTTATGTTAAAATCAGACTTTCCAGTTATTGACAACCATCTTGCAAAAAGTATAAAACAAGGAATGTCCTTGTCTGAAGCAACTATAAATAAGGAATGTCAAATTTAGTCATCAGCATCTTTGGTTTTTGAATCATATTTTACTGTTTCATAAAATACTTGTTTCATTTTCACAAAATGGAATTTAAATTGCACCAAACTCATCAAATCTCTGTATTTTACTTCACCTATGGGTAAAAACTCTGTAAATGCAGAATCTGGAAGCTCGAACTCACTTATAATCGTCGTTTTCTCCCATGTGTCATTGTAATTTTCTCTGTGCAGTTCCACAAGACCATGTTTTTTGGAAATCATTACCCCTTTGCTTTTGAATTGGGATCTTATATTTCCTCATGAAATTTCCTGTGAGAAATTTTTGCCATTCTCTTACGACTTGTCCTGGGACAATTTCATTAACCTTGAAAGGTGACGGTTTTGTCCTTGAACTTTTAAGAAATACATGCCAATGAAATGGCAATTCCTTTTTAGTTTTGAGATTAATAAAACTCTTATTCTTATTACACTCAAGAGAGCTGTATAATTTTTGTTTTGACCCCAACAGGAATCACAAAATATAACAAGATGCCTTAAACTTTTTGTCCATGTAATTAGTAATAAAATAAAATAAAAACGAAACTTCGTCAGATCCTTTCTTGTCACATGTTTCAGGATAGGAATAAAAATAAGACTGTCCAGTCCCCAGATTATGAATATGGAATGTGTTTATACACAATTGCCTCTTGTAACAAACATCATTTGTTGTTATATTTAGAAGAGAAATATATTTTTGGTCGGTAGCTGTTGATAGAAAATCATTTTGATTCTTACTTTGCTTTTTGACTCCCCTTTTATATATAAAAAAAACATAAGCGTTTGTTAGATGAAGTTTATTCAAAATTGATTGCTGTTTTTTCTTCTTCTTCTTTCGAATAGGCATACTGTGGACCACGCTTGTTCAACTGTTTGACTTAGGGCTTGACTTGGGCTTTGACCTTTGCCCAGTATTGTCGCATCTTCTGCCGGTGTAACTCCTTTCTCTCTTCTGTCCAGACGGGGAACCTTTCCTACGGGGTTTTTCCTGAAATCCACGGTCTTTCTTCAGGGTGCGTCTCACAGACTGTCTGTTTTTGAGATCTTTTATTCCCAGTTCTTTAATATCCTTCTCGGTTTCTGTCAACCAAGTGGTACGAACCTTCTTGTTTTGCCAGTAGGTGAACAGACGGTGGGTTAGTCGGTTTGGAGGCAATCTTGCAACATGACCATAGAAAGCTACACTTCTTTTCCTTGAGCAGTCAAACAGCATTTCAATATGTTCGTAGAGCTCAGAGTTATGCCGCCTTCTGCATTCCCCAACTTCCTTTACCGGGCCTAGGATCTTCCTGAGGATTCTCCTCTATCTGATTTCCAATTTCTCTAGTAGACCTATTCGGTTCATGGAAAAACACTCCATGGCATACAGGGCTTCTGATTGTAAGACTGATAAGTGTAGTGCTTAAGTTTCAGGTTGCGTGACAGGCATTTCTTATTGTAAGTGTTCTTAGTCAGTCGATAGTCTAGTTCTAACTTGTTGACTCTCTTGGATATTGATGCTCTTTCTGATAAGTTGGGTTCAATCCATTCGCCAAGATACTTAAATTTCACAGTCCTGTTGATGTTTCCCTCTTCTAGTAATATCTCGCTGTTTGCTTCTCTGATGTTGGTGAAGAATTCTGTTTTCTGCAGCGATACTTGAAGAATTGATTTAATTTAAAACTTGATTGCTGTTTTAATTTGTCAAGTTTCTTTTCTTCCTCAAATACCTTGGCCTTGGCTAAATAAGCATCACAGGAGCTGCATGTACCCATTCTCGGATAGCCAAAAGCTAGGTTGAACTGTGTGTTAAAGATATGTCTGTATGACTCATTAGAAATTAGTTTTTTATCAATTAATTTTAAAATTAATTTTTGGACAATCTTCCTTCGTTATCGGTATGTCATGGACACTCCCAGTTCTTTTCGCTGTGGGCACATATATAAACTGAGCATTCTTAGAGTTATCTGTTGAGTATTTGTAAAAACTAGTCGCAAGTGCAATTACCATAGACCTAGATTATTATTATTTATTACCAGAACAAAACAAAAACAACACAAAATTGTCACATTCCCTGTTCTTTGCCTGAACCCTTCATATATAAAAACTTATTTGCCCTTACTCACTTACCCTTCATATATAAAAGCTTGAATATACTAGTTGGGCCATTGAAAACGAAACAGAGGGATTTTTGGATGGTAAAAGATTAGTTTTCAAAAAACGCTCGGACACTTCAACTTTGTTTGTGAGGGGGACACCTTTTACAAGAAAATTTGTAGCGAAAACACGTAACCCTTTCACGCTGGGACCACAACCCCTATAATTTTAAATGGCATGGTGGGGTAAGTGATACCTCATTTGGAAGCCCTTTTTGCCCTGAATACTAAACGGTAAACATTTTCCAAATTTATCGATTTGTTGTCGAGATTATTTAATTTCAAGTTACGAACGCGTTGTTCGCTTATTTCGTTGAAAGGAAGTCCAATTGTTCAATCTGTAAAAACTGCAAAATGGAAGAAGAAAAAAACACAATTCAACGTCAGAAAAGATTTGTATTGGTTTAACAAATGCTTAAATTGTGCGCCACGAAATTACAAAAATACAAATTATCGCGAGATTATCGCTCGAAACGATATTAACGATCCAACGATCTAATGAACTCCAACGATAATTAACGATCACCATTTGCTATCAACGACATAAACTAAAAATACGTTCATAACTTGAAATTAAATAATCTCGAAAACAAGTCGATAGATTTAGAAAATGTTAGCCGTTTAGTATTCAGGGCTAAAAGGGCTTTCAAATGAGGTATAACTTACTCCACAGTACCATTTAAAATTTTAGGGGTGGTGGTATCAGTTCGAAGGGGTAAAGTGACAAAATTGACGTGTCCGAGCGTTTTTTGAGAAACCATCTTTAACTATCCGAAAATCGTTCTGTTTCGTTTTCAATCGCCCACTTTGTATAAATATATTCAACCAGTTGGTGGATTTATAATATTAAGTCTTATTATATACGTTACCTTATATACGTTGAAACAAGTACTTGATACTGCCATGAAAATGGACTGGGAGTAGTAATAACATGCACATCTCTGTTGTATAATATAATATCCTGTGTGATGATATTAGCCAGGAAGTAGTTGTTTCAACATGAGATTTATTCATAGTCTTAATAAGACTTAATATTATAGAGCTACGAACAGGTTGAATATATTTATATATTCAAGCTATATTTCGCTTTAACCCTTTGCACTCGTATGTATGTTCTTTTGTGATTACATTGTACTCGGATTATTATTTTATCTACTTTTCCATCTACTCGTATTTTTTTTTATATGGGAATTCTTTAAAAATGCGCTAAAATTGCGTAGTAGGATACACTTAGTCTAAAACAAAATAAATATGTGGAATTTTTTTAATAGTTTTAGAGAAAAAGCAAATATCGCTCAATGTCAAAAACTATGGGATGTTTTTTAAAAAATAATATTATTTAAATTATATTAAATAAATAATAAGATTTATTTTCAAATTAAACACAATAATTTATTACCATTATATCAAAAATAACTAAATAAAAAAAAAACTTGAAAAACTAAATAAAAAAATAAAAGTTTACAAAAACAAAAAATCTTGAGGAAGGAGAAACACAAATAAAACCTACCATACTCATAATCACTACAATTATTATTAAATAACTTTATACACAAGTTAAAAAAATTACGTTTTATAATGTTGTAGTGTATGATACCGTTCGAAGAAGTCACCAATATGTAGTCCAGGCTTACGGATGCAAGTGTCACAAATGTACCTAGTTTCCCGCCTGCCGCCTTGTACTTTGCGGTTAGAACATACCGCACAGTCTTTTTTCGTCCCATCATTTTGGCGTAAAATATGTAGTTTACCATTTAGCCGCTTTTCTGTATCTACAGATTATGGTCTGCCAGAAGTTTTGGACCCCTGTCGAAAGTTTTTTGTCAGCTCGTCAACCAATTCCCGAACAAACTTTAGATGTGTCATTGGTTTTTTGTTTTGGACCCTTTGTGAAATTTTATATAATAAATAAGCATTGACACTGGACATTTCGAGTCCCCAGCAAAATAACTTTCGCGACCCTTTCAATGACTTCCTCAGGAAACAGTATGACGCTGTCGACACCTCCCATAAATGTATTGTAATTGACCAGTACATTTGGCCTATTTACAACTTGTAAGTAACTTCCACGTACTCTTCTGTTGATAGGCTGTGTTCTTGAAATATCCCACGAAGTAAGTGTAGTAACAACGACCCTTTTATCCTTCAATGCCAATAACATTAAATTACCTGATTTGCATGCAAATATGTTATCTTCGGCAAATGTTGGTTTTTTGATTGAATCAGGTATAAATTTTCGGATTTGAATAGTGCCTGACAAATGAACAATTAGTTTTAACAACTCTTCTGCAAGTGGCAAGCTTGTATAATATCTATTAGTGTAAAAATGATATACTTTACATCCTGGGTTATTGTCCAATACATTTTGACAAAGATATAACACAATCCTTGTACTTACAGGTAGGTCAGGTCTCATTAAATCTTCTGAAGTCAAGCTTCCGTAGTACGGCAAAATTGAATAAACGTACCCTGTGTTAGCATCCGCCATTACATATATTCTAATCCTCCATTTCATAGGCTTGTTTGGGTTGTAAGTTAAAACAAAACTAACTTTTACCCTAAAATCCAACAACAGATATTCGTCTACTGATATCTCTCTTGACGGAACAAAATGTTCTTTGAACTGTTTGTCCAAATGATCAAATGGCTAATTTTCTGAGTTCGAGCCTTAAGAGTTCGGTCACTTGTATCGTTTTGATGCAAGTGGAGCATCCAAAAAATTTGTAAAAAACATTCCCTTCTAAATATGCTACTAAAATAAGGTATGCTGGCGTTAAACTGTTGTGAGCAATACTCTTGGATAATAGATACGGTTATCGTACCCATATTTAGGACAACCCCAATAAATCCAGTAAACTCTTCTACAGTAGTATCTACCCATGTAGAACGTTTTGACAACGTCTTCTGTGCTATTTTATGTCTTGCGTAATTATTTGTTTGTTCCACTATTTTGATTATTAGCTCATCGGTAAAAATGAGCTTGAAAAAATGTATGGGTTTTGTAGAAGTTTTGTGGAATTTGTGGTCCTACCATTTAATCCCCAGAAGTAAATTGAATCCTTGTATGGCACCTGATCCTGACATGTGACTTCCTGCCATGGTCCGAAACTGGGTTGTGATATATTCTGGTCCCCTTCACTGCTGCTTGAACTGGATAGTAAAGGCATAATTAGTTCTCTGTCTTTTAGTAATTATAATATCACTACCACTACTAGAGTCACTTTCTTCACTGATATTACCACTATCCAATCTATCATTTTCAGGCGAGTCAATATAAAAGTCATTGTCACTAGTTTGCAACTCTTTTTCAATTTCATCTTGTAAAAATCTCTTGGTCATTTCAAATATTTATTTTACAAAATATAACAAAAAAACACACCGAAGTTTACCCAATCGTGTTAGTTATAAAACTGAGTAAGATTCAAAACGCAAAAATGGTGGACATACATGTACAGCTTACGATAGCAAGTCTATAATAAATATTATGTTGTCTTTTATTTTTACATAAACATGTACTCAACGAAGGTTTAAGAAAGCAATTTAGAAATATTAGAAATGGGCTTAGGGGACAGACCGGCTAACCCGCTGTAATGATAAGACATGGTGTACTGCCTATACGGCGACATACGAGTGCAAAGGGTAAACGTATTGTGGCGACTATACGGCGGCATACAAGTGCAACGGTAAAACGCATCTTGCCGCTCCTACGGCGACATACGAGTGCAAAGTTTGTATGATTGTATCTATAATTAGTATGGTTTCAGAGATATTCCAAATTTTTTTTGCTCAATTTTTTGATAATTATTAATAAAAACGTGTATTTGCGGCAATTATAAACCGTAACAATTGTAATTGAATTGTAATTTTTTGTTACATACAATACTATTATAATATAATGTATAATACAATTACAATTTTGTAAATGAATACAGGGAAGATTACCATGGCAAGGATAATACGTATTTTTTCTAATGAATTTTTACTTTCAATTTACTTAATTTTTTAATATCTAATCTATTATCAGCGCAGTGTTTTATCATGTAATTACACATCATTTGTAAATTCTTACTCTCCTTGAATTTCAGAACGAATTATCTATTGATTTTGAAATTGGTTATAAGTTCACGTTATATTTTAACATTTCAAGATTTCCGCAAAAATCTAACTTATTTCCTGAATTAAAATCTAAATTATAAGTAAATGTATCCATCTTAATTAGAACTGTACGTCTCGTTGTTTCAACAAGAACTTATGTAGGTTAGATATCCCAACGGTCGTTTTTAAATTACACCGCGCGTATTGTCCGTTTATAGTCATCCTTGTCTTCAAGTTTTAATTTTTTTCAACCACTGGTTTGCTTAGATGCTGTCTCATTTTTTTTAGCAGTAGAGCTGTAGTCTAGGGACGTCGTTTGTAGATTTCAACCTAGTGAATAATTAGTAACTATGAGAAGTCACCCCAATATTTTAACAAAAGTATTGCAGGAAATATTATTAGCTAAAGTGGGGAGTGTGAAATTGTCTAAATGAAAGCCGCGAAGGTGACAAGCGAAACAAATCTCAATTTGCGTCTGTTCAATTATAAAAATTTGAGCTACGTTTCCCTCTTTATTATGCAATAAACTCGTAGGAAATTAAGGGCTGGAGCACGAACGCCGTCCCATTTGAATCCGCACACATGTGTTTCAGGTCTCACGGTGGTAATTTTTCTCAATGCGTGCGAGTGTGTGTGTGTGTGCGAATAGGAAACGTGCGCGGCGTTTGTAATTAATATAAACGGCGTTTTCGGATGAAGGGGATGCAGAACGGTAGTCCCGTTCATTTGTCAGGGATTTCGGCGCGCGTTAGGGTAATGCGGTGACTTGGCCTCGAACACGTGATGGAGCATTACGCATGTAGTCTCGTATGAGCTTCTGTTGCGGTATATCTTCATTATACGCAACTCCCCCGAGAGACAAGCGGATATATAAATTTTCGCCCAGGGGTTTTAAAAGGGTTTATATTAATATTAGAGGCGGCGGCTACGAATTACGTTTCTTATGCCAAATAAAAATAAAAATGATTTTTTTACAGCTGCAACATTTTCCCTAAGCATAAATTTAATATTAGCTTTACATCTTAAAACATAAAAACTCGTCTAAAATAAATTAAAAAATAAAAAACACTCTTATTAACATTATCTAGGTTCCGTCATCAATTACAACGTTTCTAGTCGTTTTGTCTACTCTTCCTGTCTCATTTTAGTAATGTCCTTCGAATTCATCTACCCTTGTTTATATTATCTATCTCGTCTATCTAATTAGAAACTTAATACAAAGCAAATAGAATGAAAATCCATTTTAATAATGAGATTACTTTAAAATAGGCATTAACTAACTGATGGTTAGTTTATCAATATATTTGAATGGAGTGTATCAGTGCCTTAGACGGTTGGCTTTTGGGGGTTGCAAATATGTGGAGTGCAATATCCAGGCAGACGAGGCAATTAGCTAAATGCAGTCTGGGCGACCGAAGGGTTCGCTTTGCGGCCGGTTTCCCGAACTGAAAGGACCTTTTAATCAGACCGAAATCAGAATAAAACGACAAATCGCTTCAATATTGATCAGAGTTAATTATACTAATTTATCTTCAAAAGAGATTTAAATAAATTGATTCGCGATTTATTGGTTCTTGTTGGTCTAGTCTTGTCTGTCGACTCTTGTTCGTCCAGTGTTTTCTGTCTAGTCTTGTCTGTCTTGTCTTGTCTGTTCAGCCTAGTCTGTCTATTCTTATCTGTCTAGCCTGGTATGCCTCGTCTTGTCTGTCTAGTTTTGTTTGGCAAGTCTCGTCACTGCAATCTTGATGGTCTCTGTCTAGTCTTGTTCTATATCTGTCGGTCTCTGTCTAGTCTTGTTCTATATCTGTCTAGTTTTGTCTCTTTAATTTTGCATATCTAGTCTCGCCTGTCTAATCTCGTCTATCCAATCTTATCTGTCTAGTCTTGTTTGTATAGTTTTGTCTGGCTATTCTTGTCTGTCAAATCTTCTCCGTCTAATCTTGCCTGTCGTATTATCTGTCTAGTCTCGTCCGTCTAGTAATGTCTCTCGCCACGTTAGTTTAGTCTTGTTTGTCTAATCTTTTTTGTCTAGTTTTATATGATTAGTCTTCTCGATATTGTCTTGTATATCTAGTCAAAATCAAATCAAAAACAAAATATTTAGTATCTAAATATATACAATATGTACATATAAGATAAGTAAAAAGAAACTAAAAAAAACATAATTTCTTAAAACTTAAAGGTAAACAACAAATTAAACCCAACTTATCAGAATGAGCATCATTATCCAAAAGAGCCAACAAGTTAGAACTAGCCTATCGACTGACTAAGAACACTTACAACAAGAAATGCCTGTCACGCAACCTGAAACTTAAGCACATCACATCAGTCTTCCGACCAGAAGTCCTATATGCCATGGAGTGTCTTTCCTTGAACCGAAGAGGTCTGGTAGAGAAATTGGAAATCAGAGAGAGGAGGATCCTCAGCAAGATCCTAGGCCCGGTAAAGCAAGATGGGAATTTCGAAGGCGGCATAAATCTGAGCTCAAAAGGAAAAAAGGAAAAGAAAGGTAGCTTTTTATGGCCACGTTGCAAGACTGCCTCCAAACCGACTAACCAACCGTCTGTTAACCTCTGGCAAAACAAGAAGGTTCCTACCACTTGGTTGATAGAAACCAAGAAGGATATTAAAGAACTGGGAATAACAGATCTCGAAACCATACAGTCTGTGAAACGCGCCCTGAAGGAAGTCCTTGGATTTCCAAGGAAAAAACCCGAAGGAAAGGTACCCCCTGGACAAAAGAGAGAAAGGAGTTACACCGGCAGAAGATGCGACAATACTGGGCAAAGATCAAAGCCCAACAGTTGAACAAGCGTGGTCCAAAGTCGGCCCATTCGAAACAAAAAGAAGAAATAAAACAATCTACGCATTTTATGAAACCCCCACATAAAAAGTAAATGTGAAAATCACCGAACCCGTTATTAGGGGAATTTTAGATCCATCACGTTGCAATCCCCAGAAAGAAAATGTGCGAGATCCAAAATGTTAGAGTAAGGAAGGGAGTTGTCGACTCGGACCACTACCTAACAGAAATCAAAATGAGATTCTAGCCTAATGTTATAGTACGGAAGGGAGTTGTCGACTCGGACCACTACCTAAAAGAAATCAGAGTGAGATTCCAGCCCAACAGATGCAGACCTAAAGTCAACAGATCTTCAAGAGTTGACCCAGAATGTCTTCGACAGAACGCCACGATCTTGCTGCAAGACATACCAGAGCAGGAACCCAAGGACTGGTCAGGTCTTGGTAAAACACTTCAGACATCAGCCAGGGAATTAGGACAGCATTCAAGGAAACGCAAATTTAGGTGGTGAAACTGGACTTGCGATAAAGCCATTGATGACCAGATGAAAGCATGGAATCTTTAGAATGGACATCAAACAACTGAGAAATAGACCTTACAAGATTAGACTCATAGAAATTGAACAAGGTTTCCTCAAAAACAACACCAGGGATTTCTACAAAACCTTCTGTAAGAATTTATCCATTTATCAACCACCATCCTTATGTTTCCGTCGAGCAAATGGAACATTACAGACGAACACTAAAGAAAACTGCGCCATTCTAGCCGACTATTTCCGAGACCTCCTCAACTATGATTTTCCAAAGGAAAGACTGAATTTTAAGAAACCCATGCCCAACCCCGATTTACAACCACCGACAATACAGAAAACAATAGAGAGCATAGGATCGCTTAAAAATAATAAAGCCTGGAGAGGACGGCTCACCGCAGAGATGTGTAAACTTGGAGCTGTACAAGGTCAGCAGAATTCATGCAATCTTAGTAGAAATATGGGAAACGGAAACGATCCCGCAAGATTGAAAGTGCGCATTAATACCCCCATTACACAAGAAAGGTGACAAGGCGGATCCACGAAACTATAAAGGCTCTACTGCCGATTGCATACAAAGTTCTTTCTAAAGCTCCCTTAAACCATTATGATTAGATAAACAAACAGATCACATGATTGGCGAGTATCAAGCGGGTATCAGGAAAGGTCGATCATGCACAGAACAGATATGGAACTTAAAGACGATATTGAGGATTCGCCGAAGTACCAGCACAATCGTCACTTTTGTGGACTTTAAGAAGGTGTATGATTCTGTGGACAGACAGACAGTTTTTGATACTCGAACTTGAAGTGGACAAGAAGACCAGAGCTATTATCCAGCAGACTCTCACGAATACGAGGTATAAAGTGAAATTTCTTGGGGAAGTCTCTGAGCCTTTTGAAATGTCTACGGGCGTTCGTCAAGGTGACGGCCTTTTCCCTACTCTGTTTAACTTAGTTGTAGACAAAGTTATTAGAGAATAGGGAAAAGACATGAAGGGTGTAGACATTCGAAACTCAGGAAACAAGTTCAATGTGAAATGTTTAGCGTTTGGTGATGATTTAGCAGTCGTTACTAAGACCAAGGATAAAACAATATATGCCATACAGAGACTACACAATATAGCATCAAAGGCAGGTCTCCAGATATTATGCAAGAAAACCTAGTATATGGAAAATCTGCATCAGAGTAGGGCAAGAACTCTGCTAGAGATGGAAAACGGCACAATTCCACAGGTGTCCTCCTTCAAATACCTTGGAGAAATTATAATACCATCAGGACTAGACAGTAGAGCCAAAGTAGAAAGATCCACCAAACTCCATACGGGGTACAGACTAACATGGAATTACTATAACAAAATAGTCATATCGCGTAATGTAAAATTACGACACAACAAGGCAGTTGTTTTGCCAGAAGCTTTATATGCTTCAGAAACCATATGCTTAGGTGGTCACTCTAAAACTACAGAAATCAAAAAGCATGAGCGGAAAATTCTACGGAAAATTTATGGTCACACGAGAGAAAATGGAACGTGGATTAAGAGAAGAACAGCGGAACTATATTGCTTCACTGAAACTGGTTTACTGATGGCGTCCGGAAGATACGCCTGAATTTCTATGGGCATATACATAGAATAAACGACGACAGAGTAACTAAAAGATTATTTAAATTTATCAACCCAAAGAAGGTCAAAATAAAATGGCTGGAAGGAACTAAGGCGGGCCTCCAAGAAATGAATATCACAGACGACATCATAGCAAACCGTGGATCATTTAGGACAATAGTAGCCAAACGTAAACTTCTGGATTCTCCAGAACCTTAAAAGAAAACTGGTAGGAAGTGGTCGACAGAACGCAAGATACAACATAGTAACTAGACAGAGATTTCATGATCATTCATGAAGAGATTTTGGGAGGATAATTAGGCAAAAACGCGCTCTTCGAATGGGAAAAACGAAGAAAGAAAGAAGAAATAAAACATTCTATACAAATACAATAAAAAATGAAGCATAACAAGGTTAGTCCATATCTAAGATTTTGATTCTAGAAATTCATCACTGCTATATATGCTATATGATGAGAGTTTGGGAAGGTAGTGACCCTAGACCTGAAAGGGAAAAAACAATGCGTGTATGGCAAGAGCTAAGGGAGGGGTCGGAAAGGGGGGCCTGGACCAGGCAACTGATTCCTACTATCGATGAATGGGTCAACCGTGGGAACGGGCAGGTGAATTATCACCTCACGCAGGCGCTTACGGGGCATGGATGCTTTGGGTCTTACCTGGTTCGCATCGGGAAACTGGTTGAGGCGCACTGTAGGTATTGTGGAGCGACTGAGCACACAGTGGAGCATACCATCTTTAGCTGTCTAGTGTTGTCTGTCTGGCTTTGTCTGTTTAGTCTTGTCTGTTTAGTCTTGTCTGTTTAGTCTTGTCTATCTAGTCTTGTCTGTTTTGTCTTGTCTATCTAGTCTTGTCTGTTTTGTCTTATGTGTCTAGTTTTGTCTGTCTAATATAGTTTGTCTAGTCTTGTTTGTCGTGTCTTGTCTATCTAGTCATGTGTGTCGTGTCTTGTTTATCTAGTCTTGTCTAATAGCCTTGTGTGTCTAGTCCAGGTCTAGTTTTGTCTGTCTAATAAAGTTTGTCTAGTCTTGTCTGTCGTGTCGTGTTTATCTAGTCTTGTATGACTAGTCTTGTGTGTCTAGTATTGTCTGTCTTAACATGTTTATCTAGGTTTGTCTGCTTAGTCTTAATATATCTGGTTTTCTCTGTCTAATCTTGTTTATCAAGCTTTTTCAATCTAAATCTTGTCTGCGCTATCTGGTCTGTCTATTGTTGTCTGTTTAGTCCTGTACGTCTAGTCATATCTCTATAAACTCGTCAGCCTAAATTAGTCTGTCTTTATGTAATCTTATATATCTGTTATATTTTTTATTTAAAATTAGAGAATTTAAATATCGGTATCAAATATTTCTCCTGACGTGTCTTAATGACACTTCTGTTTCTGCAATAATTCCGTGCGATAATTCGGAAGTTGCGGACGAGGTGCGGCCATGACGTTTGGGAATCAATTGCAGATGCGAGATATCGCCGTGATGGGGGTCCAAGGCGGCCGTGTAACAGACGTCCTCGCCGCGGGCTCGCCGGTCGGGTCAACGGGAAATGCGAGACGCGATCTCCCCAAGGATCAGGACACGTTGTCCGCTCCGGGCAAACACCACATTATACCTGGGCTTTTAACGGGGGAACTCGATATTTCCTTAAACACTAATATTTCCTCGCGAAATAAGAAAATTCCATTTCCCGCTTATCATTGTTATATTTTCTATTGAATTGAAAATTCAGATAAAATTTGACAAATACGACTAGCAAACACAACTGAATAGACAAGATGATGGATAGATCGAGAGCAATATAGATTGTACCAAACGCAGAAGAGTAGAAAGAGAAGACCATACATACAAAGACCGAATTGTTTTCCATTTATAGTTAAATATTTGAACATGGCGACAATAGGGGTGAATTATTATCAAAACCAGATTGTCCAGATGTGGTAGCTACCCTTATCTTTCCGAGTTTGATCTTCACTTTGTAATATTTCTATAATAATTAGTTGAGGATCTTGTATCTGGATCGGACGTTTTATCTCTGGGAAATTTACAGCAGGACATGTTTGAGAGGTTTGGTGTGACCTTTATCGGACAATTAAGTTTTTTTAATTCATTTCCTAAATATGGCACTTTATCTCCTTTGATAAATTAATTCGCTTTTCAGCAACTGTTAAATAAACATTTCAATTACAACCCCTATATTATGTTTTTCTATTTTGAGTCAAGTCATTAAAGCGATCGTTATAGATCGTTATAGTCGATATAGATGGCCGAGTGCGATACCATTTTCTCAATTTATATCGGCGATTTTTGTATTTAGAAATGGCATAAAAGGGCGCAAAATAGAAAAAAATGGTTAAAAAACTCTCTCATAAGGCGTTTTTCGCACTTGTCCATTAAACATGGACGCTGAGAAACCGCGCTTATTGAAATCGTTCTTTAATATAATATTAAAGTTCATTCATCAATATTGAATTGTGTGTCTAATTTGTTCTGTCTAGTATTTTCTGTGTAGGTTTGTTTTCTGCTAAGTACAGTGTGTGCAAAGTAACTTTTTCTATTATATAAGTTTATATGTGTATTATATTTATGTTTTTGTTACAGAAAATGTAATAAAATATGAAGCTCCAAAGGGTGAGTTTCGTGAACGCGACGTGGACTTAGAAGACGTTAGTTATGATGGCATTCTGGATGGAAATAATATGAAGGGTGGATTGGGTCAACTTGTGGATGGACTTTACGGGGACGACGACTACCAGAAACAATTGCAGGGCGAGAATTCAGGTGAGCTTAAATTTCGACGGGGCTTCGGGACGCGATTTAGTCGCTCGAGCGGTTATAAAGCGATCGTGATGATTTACATAATCGCTATTTCAATGGCTGATCCTAAAGTAATTTCGAAATTAGCAAAGTTTGAATGCCGATATAAATTATGAAAAGTTTCGCCGCCGCAAATTTCAATAGAGAATGGCCGGGCTTCGTTTAAACAAGCCCTATGTGAGTGTGTTTGGAGTGTGTCTGCAAAGTTTTTAACGAATCTTGCCATTTCGTTTACATTTTAAACATTTTTTCTTACTATTCCCTACTTTATTTTTGTTGAGTGCCAGCACGCACATTGTTTGCCATCGATACTTTAAAACTTTCTTTGTATGGGTTATTTTAAAGCACTCGGCAGAAAAAATAGTTACTGAACAAAGATGAAAATCACAAATACTACAGATAATGAAGTTTTTCTTCACTGAGGATTTAAACATTCTTGATAGAGCGACTAGAAAACATAATCTAGACAGACTAGACTAGACGAATTAAACGAAAATACAAGATTAGATCATCTAGACATGTAAGACTAGATAGGCAAAATTAAATATACAAAACTTGACGGACAAGACTAGAATGACAAGAAAACTAAAGACGTAAAAATATGAAAAGTAAATCACATGTTTTTTTTTTTTACAAATTTACTGGTTTAGTTTAGAATATTAATATTCAATGTGTATTAAGTTTATAGTTTCGTGCAACAATGTTATTAAAAGTAATTTGTCTGGTCTAGAAATTATCTTGGCTTAATAATAAAGTTAAATTCTCTCATCAATACTAATTAGTTTAAAGCTTATAAGTAGCTTCTTAGACCGCATTACGATTGTGTTTAGTGTGTCTAGATAGTTAGAATATTTAGTTGAAGACGAAGGGTGTTTAGTAGGAGATTAGGGGGTTTGAGAACTCATCGGTCGTGTCTACACATTCGGTCGGTCTATTTGAGTAGCTCGATTTGCAGATAAAGCGCGTAGCAGAATGGCTCTTATCTTCTCCGCCAGACCGTGCAAAACGGACGAACCATTCCACGACTATCTCGCCATTGTCGAATAAATACAGGGAATGTTAAATACGAATTTTTACAGGTGAAAAGTTATAAAAAATGAGGATATTGCCAGGACGAAGGTTTTATCTTTGCGGAATCGGTTCGTTTACGACCTCCGCACATTGAATTAAAACTCCCGCAACGTTTACAAAAAAAAAATGTTTTTTCATATTTTGCAGGTTTTTTGAACTAACACGACCTTTTTACACGCTAATATATGCAAATATTTTGCTCCTGTGTTTATAAACAGTTTAGTATTTGCACATCAAATTTGTCATTTTTTTTTATTCGTTACTTTTTTTTCGGGATTTGTTTTTCGTGATAAAAAAATGATCGTGGTTTATTTATCTTCGTGATTAAATTTGGATAATAACTGTATGTTTTGTAAATTAATATTTTGATTGGCTGACAAGACCTGGTTGAGTAGACAAACAAATCTACATTTATTAATCTGCACAAGCCAGATTAAATATTCAGTTAATTCATTTTTATTCAACAGATTTTTTTTTATTATTTTATTCTTGTTTAAAATATTTATACAGTAATATTAGATATTTATTCAAAAGCGTCAAGCGACTGCAACAGCTTTGAAGCAACGATTTTTGGCCATTTATTTCAATGTTTTGTAGTGAAGGCTATAGTTCATTTTTTTTAAGAATGCAGTACAGGGAAGATAGGGCTTATTTGACCTTGTTCTCTGATTGGCTTAAATCGAGGAGAAGTTCACACCGACGATATTTACAGCAGCTGTTAGTTGTCAATGGCTGCCGTGTCAATTCACAATTGTCATCTGATCTGTTTGTTTCATTTAGATTTTTTACGTTTTTCTCCATTTATTTGTTAGTATTGTATAAGTTATTCAAAAATATTAAGATATTCAATCAAACCATTAATAAAATACCAATTTTATATTCAAGTAACTATATTTGAATTTAGCGCCAAATTTTATATCTGGATTGAACATTTATCATAGTGTAATTCAGGTTTCTAGTTACTGCATTCTTAAAAAAATTGGACTATAGATAGCAAATAAATGAAGTAAAACTTCTTCAGCTGCGAGCTTTCGCAGAGTCGAGAGTAATTACTCTAAGAGTAATTCAGAACTATTTTTTTTTTAGAAATGACGTTTTCTGACGGAAATAAGATTCAATTAAGTCGAAAAAGTTTTAAATATTTTGAAAATGACTCAAACTTTTTTATACCACCTTCTCGTAATATATTCTTCCATAAAGTAATTTTTGGTAGTAAAACTTTTTTAGGCGCGACTTGAAAGTAACTGAGATTTTTTTTGCTGATGGAAATAACTTTTAGGAAAGTCTATAGTCTCGCTTACGATTTGCGCTATTTAAATGCGTTTATAAAAGTTTGGGAGTGTATATATTATATATGTATGGTAAAAATGCAAAATCGGCAAATGTATATATGTATACATTTACCTATTTGATAGGTAAGGGTGACTTTAAATCTGAGTTCAGCTTCATATACAGTGGAACTTCCCTAAGTCGAATTACTATAGTTCACGAAAAAAATTGGAGTTATAGAAAATTCGAGTTAGAAAAATACACAACTACAAAATGAATAAAATTTACTTTACACAATTTATTCAAAGTAAATATGTACATATGTATATATTTATAAACAAAAATTAAAAATAATTATTAATATTATATTAATTTTTGAAAAAGGCTGTAATTTTTTATTGTTTTCCATTAGTATATTCTCTATCTACACTTCGTCTAGAACAGTGTTTCCCAAAGTGTGGTACGCGTACCCCAAGGGATACGCGAATGGTTTGCAAGGGGCACAAAATGATGTTTTCCAACATTTTTTGTGTGTGCTAAAGTGGATATAAGAATGAAAATAACAATATTTAAATTACATCAAAAATAGTGCATCAAACATTACTTTTTACAAAGTGTTTTAATCTTATGAATTAGAATCCTATGAAACCTATCTTTTAAATAGATTATTCAATTCTTGAGTTACTGTAGGACAATCAATACATAAGCAATCATTGCTGTGTTTCTTCGTGTATTTTTCTACTAGTATTTTTGCAAAATTGTCTTTTTTGAGGTTAATATCAGCAAGATTTTCGTATATAGAAGTTTCTGCAGTGTTCAATGTGATAGTAGGGTTTTATAAGATCGAGCATTGAAGAGTTATATCTTTTAAAACTACATTATTTGAAGTAAAAATATCTTCTATACAATATCCATAAGTTCTTCTCTCAAAGTATTAAATAATTTAACATTCTGTAGAGCAGATTTCTTTGCCTTTATACAATTGTATATGTCTCAGCTCAGTTTCTATAATTCCATGTGCTTGTGAATTTTGGATATTGTTATTTTTGATCAACTCGCCCAACTTTTCTACCATTTCAGCACGCTTGTTCAAAATGTGTTCCTTTGAAATCTTGGCGCCCGACATCTTGAAACGAGAACGACTCGTTTGCTTAGATGTATCATGGATGTCTTTCAAGTTTTGGTATTGATTAAAATTTTTCTTTCGACTGCTGGGTGAATTTATATTGAGATACCTTTTTTCGCTTGAGTTACTTATTAGTTTGCCAGTTCGGCTTTGTAAATATACATTATTTTTTTGTAGTTATGCTTGATGTACTGGTTTTAAAAATCATTTTTTTATTTGTGAAAAAATATGCAAATCAAAATTATCTGTGTCAGATAATTTTGATTGATTGACATAAAAATAAAAAATTGATTTCACTAGTGAAATAAAAGTATCCATAGCAACGCATCAAAATAACTCACTTGTGGGCTCCGTAAACATGACTCTAAATGTTGACTTCACTGACGTTCTTTTTGATCTCGAATCACAAAAATTATTATAGGTACATTTTCTTGTATGAATCTATCTAAAATCAATGTGTACCAGACTATCAGCAAAATAAAGAGTCTTTTCTCTAATAAGTGGTCCAGGCATTGGCACATTTTTATCCCGCGCAATTTTAAACCATTCAAAAGTAGCTTAGCCAATATCTTCGTAGGTACACTTTTTCAATTTTCGGCTTTGTTCAGAATTTATTCGCGGTTTCTTATAATTGAAGAAAGTGTAAGTACTTGGAGAAGTCCCAAAGTCTTTAGCAATCACTTTTTTCATTTTTAATACCTTCGTCAACTTCACTGATCAACTTTACTATAATGACATCGTCTTGAGTTTTCTTCTCTGACATTCATATTTGCAATTGTAACGGCAGAGGTAAGAAGAAAGAGTGAGTTTAAACTCTTCAGATTTCATTAACATATAATTGGAGTTATAGAGATTATTTTTTATGTAAAGTTTTACCATTGTACACACTTTTACTACAAGTTAAATTCAAGAAAAATTCGAGTTAAGGAAAATTCGAGTTGTAGAAGTTAATTTAAATGTAAAATGCTATCTAAACGTATACATTTCTAAAAAAGTTCGAGTTATAGAAATATTGGAGTTATAGAAGTTTGAGTTATAGAAGTTTGACTGTTCTTAGTTTTACTGGCAAATATACACATCTTCCAACGTGCTTTGTAAATGTCAAATATATTATACATACATAAAATACACTTGCAAATTAAGGTTAAAAAGTAATTCAAATAATTTTTGCTCATATTTTTATTTCATTTAAACTCAATTATGTTATTTTTTTTTTAAATCGTTATTCCCTACTAAGGAGCGCGTTTGACCTTATTCAGCATGTTGTTTCTTCTTCTCTTCCTAAAATCTCTTCATCCGCTCACTGTGCTTTTTTACGTTCCTCTGTTCATCCTGTAGCTTGTGGTTTTGGTTTTTCTGCGAATTTGTGCGAGATTGTTGTTAGTATTCCTAAATTTTGTCCTGTTGTTAATAATTTCTTGGGTGATACCAATTCCTTGTAGGTCTTCATTTATTTCTGCTAACCAGTTATTGTGATTTCTAGTATTAAAATTCTCTTTGTTAACCTGAGGTCATTTAATCTGCATAGGTGACCATATAATTTTAATCGCCTTTTATCGTATATAACAGGGCTGACCAACCAGTCGATCGCGATCTACCGGTCGATCGCGGCGTGATTTTGAGTCGATCTTTAGTTTTATCACGCTTCTATGTAATTACTTAAAAATACATTTCGATAAATATGAAGTAACAATTAAAACACGCTTCTCGCACACTTAATACACACAATGATGTGGAAACTGTCTTTAAAATAATCAATTCTATACGTGGCAGTGCCCTTCAGACACGTTTGTTTAGATTAGAAAATGAGGATAATGATAAAGAACTTTTGCTGCACACTGGCTCAGTATAAGTCGATTTCTTATGCGGTTTCTAGAGTTATTAGAAGATGTAAAAAGTTTGCTCTTTGAAAGAGGTGACATTTACCCACAGTTAACAAACACAGAGTGGTTATTTGATATGCCATTCTTGGTAGACTTTAGTTTAAAACTAAACGATTTGAATCTTGAACTACTTGGTAAAGGCAGAAATGTAATGGACATGATAAGCTCGATAAAAGCTTTTCAGCAACTTATTATACTGATGAATGAGAAAAATAAAAAATTGAAGCATTTTCCAAGCATTGGAAAATATTTTCAGATATATCCTGATCCTGCTCAATTCAACCCTAACAAAAAAATTCTCGAAATTTAAGTTGTTGAAAAACAATTTCAGACAAGATTTGAAGATTTTGGTAAGATTGAAAATATTGCACTATTTTATTAATGTGTTTCAAAAAGATATCAACATCGAAGAAATGGCATGTTAAATATTTACAATATTTGAAGAAAATCAGGATAAACTAGAATTGGAAATAATCGAACTTCAAAATGATTTGTATTTGAAATACAAAGATTGTATTTGGAAATACACTAAAGAAACCCAATCAAGACAAATGCGGCACAAAAATTTATGTCTTTCTTTGGCTCGAAATATTTGGCGGAATCCGCATTTTCTGCTACGAATGTGTTAAAATCAAATATAAGAAATTCTGTAACTGATGAACATATTGATCAACGATTGATTATCTCTTTCATCGTATGATCCCGCCTTTAAAGATATTGCCAAATCCATGCAATACCAACGATCTCATTAGTATTAATCTTTACTTGCTACCGATAGAGTCGTCAAGTGAAATTAGTGGTAACCCCGCCGCGAACATGGACACTCCCCGCGCCTTAACACTCCGTCCCTAGTATTCATAGGTCAATGATAAAAGTACGCCGAAAAAAAAAATATATCATCTTAAATTCATTGGCGGAAATTGGCTAAAATTGGATAAAAGTGCAGTCCTGAGAATATGAATCTACATAAAAAAATTTATTCCGAATTTCGTATTAGGTTATGTTTACATAAAAAACAGCTTTTAAATGGCAATGTGTTATGCATTTAGTGCACTCCATAACCCCAGACCCCCAGTGGCCGATCTTGGCAACCATATATACCAAAGAGTAGATCTCCAACACAAAAAGGTTGGACAGCCCTGGTATATAAAGTATATTAGTCTGTATATAAGGTGGCCTAGTAGTCAAGGTGTCACATTATTAAGCCACAAGTCCCGGGTTCAAATTTTGGATATGGAAAAATAATCTACCGTCCTCCTGTGCATGGCTGTGGCAAAGTCGTCATAGTAAAAATCTGTCACGAAACCTCCCGTAATAGTGGCTGTTAAGGCCCGCTTTCTACATTTTTATTGTTAACATTTGTTTCCTTTTTGTTTGAATCTTTGTTTATTTTGAATACTTCTGGAAACACCAGAGGGTGTATCGGCGCACTGGAATGCGCAATGGACGCACCAAGAGATGAGATAGAACCGTTGAGAGCGGCGTGTGTGTTTTGTCAAAAATCTATGTATCTAATTAAAGGTTAAGAAATAAAATTAGTTTAAAACATTGTAAACAACATATACCTATATATGATCACCGAACATATAAATACAAATATAGTATCCCGACTCTTGGAAATCAAGGGCCACCGAGAATAAATTTGGAAAAGCCCCTACATTTTTGGTCCTTCGAACCGGATCTGAAGTGGTCCATGGTTGGTAATTATAAAAAAATAATGTAATTACCATATACCTATTTCGAACGAACATTTGATTGTTACTGTTGGTGGATGAAGATTGAAAATATACACGTTAACCACATCGGCGGGAAGATCAAACAGCGAACAATTGGAGCCTTCATTTTCGAGGTCAGTCCGTTCCTATGTTTATATCATTTCTCTCCTATCTACACCTATTTCTAGATAAAATAAAGTAAAATAATACAAATACAAAATAAATTCTTTTGAATTAAACTCATATACTCTAAAGCAGTGGTTCCCAACCTTTTGAAAAATTGCACCCCTCAAAATAAACTGCTAAAAATTCTGTACCCCTCCCCTTTTTATAGGTAAAGGAACAAAAGTTTTAGTATGTTTAGTCAAAAAAAAGCACTATTAATAACTAATACTCCTACTAATGTGATGGTTGGGCTTGTTTTGTTGAAATAATCTTTGATATATCGGGTTTACCTTCGTTAACTTGAAAAGTCAGGCTCTAAATTCAATTGCGTCCTGCACTTATTTTTAATATACAACATGACGGAAAACCTAGTTTCACACAAATATGATGTGTTAAAGGGCATTAAAAATGTTAATGCTTTGTCTGAAATAATTTAACATTAGCTCTTCTCTTTAACCAAAAATTACACAAGCTGTCTTTTATAAATCCATTTTTTAGACTTCCGTCACATGAAATTTCAATTAATTGGTCTCTTTCTTCCACTAAAAATTGATCCAACACAATTTCCGAAACTGATGAAAACGGATCTCTTATCCAGCTTTCACTATCTAAATTTTCAGGGAAGTATGACCGGAAATTCTCAACAAGACCCGCGCAATGTTTTTCAACGTCTTTAAGCAGTATTTTATTTATTGTTAGTTCAATTTGGGAAGTAAAGTCTTCTAATGTAGGTAATGCCGCAAACTCTTTTTTCTTATATCCTTGATTATAAATTCCAGTTTAGTGATAGCTGCTTTTATTTTGTCAGATATAGTAAAATGTGTTACATTTTGGCCTTCTAAACTGTTATTCAGATCATTTAAGCGTCCAAAAATATCATCCAAATATGCTAATCGTGCCAACCAGAGTTCATCACTAAACCAATGAGAGGATTCCACTTTGTATTCTGATAGGAAGACCTGCACTTCTGAACGAAGCTGAAAAAGTCGAGTTAAACTTTTCCTTTCGACAACCATCTTCTGTATGTAGAAGATGCTTATTGTGGTCCCAACCCATTTCATTACACAAAATAGTAAAAAGTCTTGAATTAAGAGCCTAACCTATTCTAACCTAACCTATCTTTAGTGATTGATCCAACACAGTTTTTAATTCCGTAGGCATTGATTTTGTGGTAGTAAAATTTTAAGAAATTTTTAGTTATTTGCATCTTAGATAATTTCAAGTGTTTTCCAAAAAAAATCCTTGTATTTCAGTCATTATATCACCACACTGCAGGAAGAAAATGCATTGCTTACATGCACCTTTAACCTTACATGCACGCTTCGCCAATATTATTTATAGTTTGTACTGAATGTATGAAATGTACTGACATTTACAACTTACCTCGTAATTGATTTAAAAGTTATTGACAGTGAAAACTTATACATCAGCACACATTTTCATAACAACAATCAAAACATTAGGTGCATCGCGCCGTATACAAACGAATTGGGAGGAGGCGCGTTGAATGTTATCATTGAGAAGTGATGGGGGCAGAAGACACAACGTACCTCCGCTATGGATCGCCATGATTTAGTTTTAATTTACATTTTGAAAAATTACGCTCTACATTAATTTAAAAAAAATCTATTGTACCCCCTGCGACAACGTAATGTACCACCAGGGGTACATGTACCCCAGGTTGGGAACCTATGCTCTAAATTATTAAATTCTTCGTAACGGTTTTATTGCCCGACAATACAATTATTAATCTTTGTTATTCCCTGATTCTAACAGGGATGTTATTCTTGAAAAACTCAAACGTAAACGTGCTGTTGCTAAGGGTAATCTAACTCGTTTTAAGAATTTTCTAGACAATTTTGATATTGAAAATCCTGACTCATTAGAATTAGAACTTCGCCTTAAGAAATTAGATTCATATTGGCAAACATTTTCTGAAATTTAGACAGAAATTGAATTGTTAGATGATGATATACAAGAAAATGAGCAAACTCGACAAGATATCGAAAATGATTATTTTAAATACGAAGCCTTAGCTAGGGGGTTATTGCTACCCGGTGTTGGTTCTACTGTCGGAATACTCAATGGTAGTTTAAGAGTTAATTCAGAGGAATAGTTTAATATTAAATTGCCGAGGATTAATTTACCAAATTTTGACAGAACGTATAATAACTGGTTATATTTTAAAGATACTTTTAACTAGAGATGCCACGAATATTCGGTATCTATTCGTTATTCGGCCTATTCGGCCACTTTTTTAATATTCGGTATTCGGCCGAATACCGAATACCAAATCATGAAAAAAAAATCACATATAAAAAAATTAAATTATAAAAAAATATTATATATACACTGCTACCGGGTTACTGCTGTACGTTTGCGGACCACCACTTGTAAGAGTCTGATTCAAAAATCGATATCATTTGCAATAGCACTTTTCTTTTCCACATCCTCATCTTTCTCCTTATTTTCTGTAGCGACTTCCTAAAAACAATTCCATAAACTGTCGTGTATTTCAATGTTTTGTCATTGATATGTATTTTCTTACGAAGTTTAGAAGAATCATTATCGGTACTACAAGACTCGTCACGACTCATTTTCAGAGCTTTTAAAAGAATTTTTTGTTTTGCTCATTGTGTTTATACTAATCCCAGGAAACTGGTATTGAAACGAGGGTCAGGAAAAGTGGCAACCCGCTATTTTTCATTTTCATCAAAGTTGTATCGTGTTCCTAGCTCAGCTTGTAGTGAAGATCTCATTCTCAGCAAATTTGGTGTTCTATCTGCTGCCTCTTCCTTTACCAGGTATTTCAACAATGTGTGGAATCACTTCGGCGATGCAAGAAATAATTAAAAATAAATGATTTTAACGTGTGCTTACATCTTGCACTAATTGGCGGTTTGACAAGTCAAGTTCTTGGTGAATGGATTTGAGCTTTTCTTCTGCTATACCTGAGTGGTTAAAATGTGTAACAATTCGTCTTGCAGCAGCTACCACCGGTGTTATTACTTGAGATTTTAGCAATTTCTCAATAGCTCGTTGTAGTAAATGGATAAAACACCTGGCAGAATCATATTCTGCGTCTCGTACACCTTTTATCAAATTGGCTCCACAGTCAGTAAATGTATCATCTCTCCGCAATACCATTCAGTTCTTTTGCAATATTGGTACCAGTACTTGAACCAACGAATGGCTTCATTGTTAAAACGCCATGTTCAAGAATAACATTTGAAGATATCCAATGCGCAATGAAACTCAAAAAACTTTGATTACTCTACTGACATGTCCACATCTCGCTGATATTGCTGTTGCTTGTGAAATACTAGCTTCAATTTTACATTAGATTCTATTAAACATATGAGGTATTATATATATCTCCGTCATATTAGTGCGGCCAGGTATTTTGTATTGCGGTACTACTTTTTCCATAAGCCTTTGAAAGCCGACTCGTTCAACTAGTGATAATGGTTCATTGTCTAAGGCAATCATTTCACCGATTAAATAATTTTCTTTGTTGTGAGATTTTCTTGATTTTGGACCATTCAAATCCAACAACAATTTATTTTCAATTGTTTCTTTCATAGTTAACTGTTTCTTTTCTGACGTACTACGAGTATGGTACTGCGTAGCACTGCGCTGCCGCGCATTCATTTTTCGAAGAATGCGATAGATGCGCAATATTCGGAGGCCGAATATTCGGCGCTTCGGCCAAGAGGGTGGCCGAATATTCGATATTCGGCAAAATTACTATTCGTGGCATCTCTACTTTTAACTCTATTGTGCACGATAATAAGGTTACATCGAATGTGCAGAAGTTTCATTATTTGCGTTTTTGCCTCTGCAGCTAATTACGATGCCGCTTGGCAATTAATTAACGATAGATATGAAAACAAAAATTTACATATTAATAATCATATAATGGCACTTTTTGGCCTACCCACAGTTAATAAAGTGTCGCATTTGACTTTACGGTCGATTCTCGACAAATTAAACAGTCATTTAAGAGCATTAAAGGTATTGGAACAGCCTGTTGATTATTGGGACGTCATAATCATCCATATGGTGACTAAACTAAATTAGACTCTGTGACTCGCAGAGTGGGAGACAAAAAACACAGATCAAAGGAAAATACCCACATTACAGGAATTACTATCATTTTTAAATGAGAGATGTAATCTTTTGGAAAATTTAGCTCCTGGTCCCACTGATCAACACACGAAAACTAAATCGTTTGTATTATATGATAACAATATTACTTGTAAATTATGCTCGGGAAATCATTACATAACCAAATGTGACCGTCTGCTGGCCTTGCCTCCAGATAAGCGTTTACAGCAATAACATTGTCGCATTTCATAGAAAATGCTAATGGCCAAACATTGCTTTGCACTGTTATAGTCAAGGTGATTGATAAATTCGGTAACTTTCATGATTGCAGGGCTGTTTTAGATAGTGCCTCGGAATCTCATTTCTGTACAGAAGAATTTGCAAGTAAACAAAACAAATATTAATATTGCCGTTTCAGGTATAATTAAGCCATCAAGTCAACTAAAACCCTACACTAAGTTAACAATACATTAAATTACTAATAATTACAAAACATGCATCAATTGCTTAATAATCCCTCGGATAACTAACAATATACCTTTAATTTCATTTGATATAAACACATTGCAAATACCTGCAGAAATCAATCTTGCAGATCCTTCATTTAATGAATCTAATAAGGTGGACCTATTAATAGGGGCAGAACTTTTCTGGCGTTTAATACGAGTAGGTCAAATCACTCTCGGCAAACACAAGCTAAATATTCAAGATACCGTACTAGGATGGGTAGTTTCTGGTGAACTTTTACAGTCTAAAATTAATTGTTTTTCTGTTAAATGTAATATTGTTTCAACAAGTGAAATCGACAATAACTTATCCAAATTTTGGGAAATAGAAGAGCGAGGCACAGTTGTGCCACTCTCATCAGAAGAGCAGTCGGCTGATGATTACTTTGTAGCCACTACTAAACGTGATACGGATGGTAGATTTATTGTACGATTGCCATTAAAGCAATCACCCAATGTTCTGTGAATCTAAACAAATTGCACTTAAGCGTTTGTATTCAGTTGAAAATAAATTAAACAAAAATGTTGTATTACAAACACAATATACTGATTTCATGACAGAATATCTCGGGTTAAATCATATGGAGAAAATTAAAGATGCAGTTAGCGACGGTTATTTTATACCCCATTATTTTATTAAAATGGAAAATAGCCTAAGTACCCAACTAAGAGTAGTTTATCAGGCCTCATGTAAATCAACTAATGGTATATCCGTCAATGACATAATGATGGTGGGAGGAAAAATTCAACAAGACTTATTTTCTATTATTATTCGATTCCGGTCACACCAATGGGTATTAACTAGTGATATAAGTAAAATGTATCGTCAAATATGGGTACATCCCGATGATAGGAAATTGCAGCGCATATTATGGCGTAAAAACCTTACTGACTGAAACTATAAACTGTGACATGTGGCACAGCGTCAGCGCCTTTCTTGGCAGTTCGATGTTTAAATGAGATTGCGTATCAAAATATAAACAAGTATCCAGAAGCTTGTCATATCATACTTAACGACTTCTATTTTGACGATATTTTAACAGGTAGCGATGACGTCATCACACTTTTAAATTTGTATAGTGATATTTGTTGAGACGCTGTTGAGCATTGCCTGTCATGTGTTTGTTTAATGTGTTATTTTTGTATTTGTAGTATTATTTTGTTTTGCAATGTGTGGATTGGTGGTTGTTTTGTTTGGCCACATTGTTTTGATTTGGCATCACTGGCTCCGTTGGTAGCGCATGCATTCTGCCTCGAGGTTTTGTGAAGAACGTACGCAATTTTAAGCATTTTTGTTGAGTTTTTTTGGGTGTCGTCCATTTATATAGTAATAAAGTTTAAAGCAATGTTATTTCTGTTTATTAATTTAAAGAGAAATTGAGTTCCTGCTCCTTGATTGTATCTTGTGTAAGTTTGAAACTCTCAAAACCACAACAATATTTCTAATATTCTATTTCGTTATTTTAAATTTAAATCCTGATTCAATTGTTAATATAGGAAAAAATCATGAAACCCATTCTTTAGGTCTATTATTCAAATCAAATGTAGATACATTAAATCATGATATTAACCATAAAAACTATCAACGAATTTCATCGAAACGTATCATACTTTCATCAATTGCACAAATAATTGACCCGTTAGGTCTCGTTGGTCCAGTAATAGTACGGGCAAAAATGTTGATACACGCCTTTTGCGACTAAAGTTAAACTGGGATGATCCACTTCCTAGAGAAATATATCTAGAATGGCAAATTTTCTCAGATAATTTGAAAAGCTTAAATGAAATTCAGGTACCTCGTTACGTTCTAAGCAAAAGTCCAGTCAAAATAGAAATACATGGATTCTCGGATGCCGGGTTAGCATATGGTTGTTGCATATACGTTCGTACGGAAGACAGTTTCGGTAATATTCACATTTCATAAATCATTTGATCGCTTTACTCTGTGCAAAAACAAGAGTTTCCCCGCTAAAATTTGTAACTATTCCTCGTTTGGAATTATGTGGAGCATTATTATTAGCACAACTCGTTGATAAGGTAAACCATTCATTGAATATTAAGATTGATAGAGTTTATTTATGGTGTGATTCTACAATCAAGCTAGCATGGATTAAGTCGGTACCAAATAAATACAAAATATTTATAGCAAATCGTATTGCAGAAATTCAGTCATTAACTGACACAGCCAATTGGAATTACATAAATACATTAGACAATCCAGCAGATGACATATCAAGAGGTCTTAATCCTCAAGATTTAATAAATAATACATTATGGTGGCCAATACTTGGTACTTGGTACTTGGCCAATATCAAATATAAATTTATGTCATAAGGAATGCGAAATGGAACTTAAAACCCAAACTATTTGTTCTATTGTATCAGTGATTAACAAATTAAATATGTTTGAAAAATATTCAAGCTTCGCAAAACTGCAAAGAGTTTTTGCTTATGTTTTAAGATATAAAAGTAATTTACTGAAATCACGTTATCCGAAGCGAACAGATTCTCTTACAACAAAGCAATTGCAAAATTCATTAAGTTATTTAGTAAGAATTGTTCAAACAGAGACCTCCTCTCAGGAACTGTCTGACTTAAACACTAGGGGTGTTGTCAAAAACAACAGTAAGTTGTTACGACTAAACCCGTCTCTTGATGATTTCGGTTTGATCAGGGTTGGAGGTCGTATTCGGTATTGTGAACTTTTGACACGCAGGGTCACAGTCGGTACTATTTTCATTACGTCAACGATTTTGGATTATATCTGGACGCAGGTTGGTTAGACAAGTTAGTTAGACAATACCTAATGGCTGATTTACCAAAACTGCGAGTAATTCCATGTCGACCCTTTCTTAATTGTGAAGTAGATTGCGGACCCTTTAATTCGAGAAATCTTAAAACTAGAAAATTCAATATCTTTATGTTTGTGTGATTATTTGATTCTCTACTAAGGCAGCTCACCTTGAGTTGGTTAGCGAATTGACGACAGATGCATGTTTGGCCTGTTTAAATCGGTTCATGTCTCGGTGTGGAAAATATGTACAAAAATGTTAACCAAAATGGGTCACGAAGGTGTAAATTGGCATTTCATTCCACCTAAATCACCACATTTTGGTGGACTTTCGGAGGCTGGTGTGTGTTCAGTTAAATATCATTTAAAAAGAGTTGTTGGACAATACACCTTAACTTAGGAAGAATTTAATACTATACTAGTACAAATTGAGGCTTGCCTAATGGCAACCATTATTTCAACTATCCACAGATCCCAATGACTTAAACCCTACACTCTTCCTAATTCGAGAATCTTTGACCAGCGTCTCTTGAAAAAATCTGACCGAATTAAAGGAATCTCAACTTTCCCGATTCAAAAGATGCCAACAAATGGTTCAAATTATATGGAATCGTTGGTCCAAGTCATATGTATCCAATTTACAACTTCGAACAAAATGGACAAAAATGTGTCCGCAACTTCTCAAACTTGATTCATTAGTTCTAATTAAGGACGAGAAGATGCCTACATTAACTTGGTCACTCGGCCGAGTGTTGCAGCTACATCCCGGCAAGGATGGCATCGTTAGAGTAGTTACTGTTAAAACTGCTACAGCTGTATACAAACGACCAGTGATGAAATTGTGCTTTAAGCTTCTAAAGCTTTCAAAGAGGGGAATATGTGAACGCCCGCTTTCTATATTTTTAATGTTAACATTTGTTTCCTTTTTGTTTGAATCTTTGTTGAATGTTTATTTTGAACGTTTATTTTGAATAGTTCTGGAAACACCAGAGGGCGTATCGGCGCGCTGGCATGCGCAATGGACGCACCAAGAGATGAGATAGAACCGTTGAGAGGTTAAGAAATAAAATTAGTTTAAAACATTATAAACAACATATACCTATATACACTGTCGAGCATAAAATTAGGGTCACTCCATAATTTGAAGTTATTTTAGAAATTTTTAGTTTTTTACTTGTTTTTTCGGTTGTAACAGTTTACTAGTTGATTGCTTGAATAAATCAAAAGGTTTTTGTTGTTCAAAATTTATTGAAAATAATGAAAATGAACATTTTTAATTTGATATATTTTGATATGAAAATGAACAACTTTACATTGATATGCTTTTGTTGAAACAAAAGAAAGTTTAAGGACTTCAGCAGCGAGTATTCCCTTCTCTGGCAATGACAACAGCTTGCAAACAACGTGTCATGCTCTGGATCAGATTTTTGGATCACGTTCTGCGGAAGATTGTCCCATTCTTGCACCAGTATGTCGCGAAGCTCTCTAGAATTTCTGGGGGCCGGCACATGTCTCCGTAAATGTTTTCCCATTTCATACCAAATATGGTCAATTGGATTTAAATCTGGACTGCGAGCTGTCCAAACAAATCGCGTGATTTCACACTCGTCAAGATACTCAGTAACTATCCGAGCAGTGTGGGGCCGTGCGTTATCATGCATAAATGTAGCGTCGTCTCCAAGAATAACCATGGATGGTAAAATATGGTCTTCTAGAACCTCTGTCAGATACCTATGCACAGTCAACGCCCCATTCTCGATAAAGACTAACTCCGTGCGAGTGTCATAAGATATGCTTCCCAATGTCATAACTGATCTTCCGCCAAATGGTAGTCGCTCGGCAATACACGCTTGAGCATATCTCTCGCCTTGTCGTCACCACACTCTTACATGTCTATCTGAGCCCGTAAGACAGAATCGCGGTTCATCGAAAAACAATACGCGTCTCCAATCTGCTATTGTCAAGTCAAGTGTTCTCGTGCAAAATTCAACCTCGCAATCCGGTGTGCACGGGAAAGCGGCGGTCCGGTAGCTCTAGATCGGGAAGATAATCCAGAAGCTTAAAGTCGTCTCCTAACTGCCCACTCACTTATGTTAACATTTCTCACTTCTTGCAGGTGATTTCGAAGGGAAACTTCCGTTACCGTTCAGTTTTTTAAAGCACTAGAAACGAGAAAGCGGTCATCCCTAGCTGATGGAGTTTTGCCTCGGCCTGAACAAGGTCCTCGAGTGAGCAGACCAGTCTCTTCGAACCGCCGCCATACTCGTTGCACACTCTAGAGACTTACACCAACGTTTCTCGCAGTTTCGCGCTGACCGCGACCGTCTTCTAAAGCCGCCACAATTTGTGCCGCAACAACGGGATTTATGTTCACTGTAAAACACTAACAATGACAGCAATTTACAACAGACATATGAGACCACAGAAACAAATGCTATGCTGTCCTTAAACTTTCTTTTATTTCAACCAAAACATATCACAGTAAATTTGTTCATTTTCATTACTTAGCACATAAAATTAAAATTGTTCATTTTCATTACTTTCAATAAACTTTAAAAAAGAAAAACCTTTTGTTTTATTCAAGCAATCAGTTAGTAAACTGTTACAACCGAAAAAATACGTAGAAAACTAAAAATAAATAAAATAACTTCAAATTACAGAGTGACCCTAATTTTATGCTCGGCAGTGTATAATCACCGAACATATAAATACAAATATATTATCCCGACTCTTGGAAATCAAGGGCCACCGGGAATAAATTGGGAAAAGCCCCTACAGAGGCTCGCCAACTACTTTAAAAATTTTAAGGGTTCCCTACACTAGTGTCTAAGATCAAGACGCCAAGCATAAGTGTAGGCAGTGGGAGGAGGTCCAGATCCTACTTCGGACTTGTAGCACCCTTAGAGAGATATATAATAATAACTACAGACCGATAAACCTAGAGTCGTCTTTTTCTAAATTAATGTAGAAACTAAAATGTTATAGACTGCTATCCTTCATAATCAAGCACCACCTGTTTAATCAGCGACACGGGTTTATCAAAGGACGAAGTATAGAGACAGCTTGTCTCTTGAAACATCTAGAGCAAGAATTCCCAAAGTTTTTCCTGGGCGGGCCAATTTGGTATTGCTCAAATTTCTGGCAGGCCAAAAACTTATTACCTTGTAATTTCAAATTTAAGTCAGCCATACCACCAATTCGGCAACGATTTTTTCAAGTTAAAAACTTTGTAATTTCTTTTCTTAAACCAAAAAACCCTTTTATGTTTGTCCTCTTGAAAGCCATCGAACTTTAGAAAAATATATAACGTCTCCAAATGAAGACTCAGATTCCTTTAAGAGAGTTTTAAATTGGCGGTGATCGACAGCATGTTTTTTGATAAAATTAACTTTATTAATAACATCATTCATAACAATATTCATTTTTAACTCTTGAGCTATAAGATTTTCCTGTAATTGTGAATATTACAATGATAATGATGTAATTTATCGGTATACTCTGACAATACCAATAAATTTTTTTGGAGAATTCTCTCGTGTTACTCCTACAAAATTGTTCCAATTAATATTGTTCGAATCAAAAGCATGCTCCACCGCGGAAAATAAACAATAACTCTTCAAAAATCATAAAATCTCAGTAAAAACTCTACGAATAAATATTATGAGTTGTGCCGAATCGCATATATCGGTACTTTCCCTTTTTGAACAACAAATATCATTGAATAAAGACTTATCTGGGCACACTATGTCGACAACTTTTAACATAAAATTAAAATAAAAATGGTTTCTCCTTCTAAAAATGGTTTACTATGTTTGGTAATTCCTTGTGCAATAAAATAACCAAAACGAAGGATTAATTTTGTTAAACCAGATTTTTCAACATCAATTTCTGACCACTGAAGGAATTTCTTAGTACGTATTGTCGTTCTGTATCTGTGGTAAACACTTTTTAACCATTATGAAAAGTTTATTTAAGGGCTGAAAAATCGCACCCATATTTTATTGTATTTTATTCGCAATATTTTATTATCTATTTTACTGTATATTTATTTTAATAAGAATATTAATCATGGCATCGACATCGCGGGCCACATTCACAGGGTTCGCGGGCCGCATTTTGCCCTCGGGCCGCACTTTGGGAATCCCTGATCTAGAGGAACATTATATCCCATGCGGAATACTGGATCTCGCAAAGGTATATATATATATATATATATATATATATATATATATATATATATATATATATATATATACATATATATATATATACATATATATATATATATATATATATATATATATATATATATATATATATATATGACACACAGTGGATGGACACTACCTACTAAGATAATTGCAAACTACCTACAAAATAGAACCAAAATAACAGAAATAGAAACATCACATGGAAAGGAAAGATCGACACCAAGGATTATAAATATGGTAATATAATACCAGAGGGTAGCACACTGGGCCCCTTGTTGTTCATACTGTACTGTATTAATGACCTTCCTGAATTAAATCTACAACACAAGTCAAATATGACATTGAACTATGCAGATGACGTGGAAGTCACCTTGTCGCGGTGTGAGGGCTTAGTTTCGCGTACCGTTGGACGTCACGACTGGAACAACCCCGGTTGGGGCGTTCGGCGAAAGGCGAACAACCAAGAACTTCCAAACCCTTAATCCCAAGGTGTCATGCGACCCGTGCCAAAGGGACTGGTTGATGGCCAAGGGCAACCGGCCATCGCTTACGGAGCCCCTCTGATACCTGGCGACCTCAGAGGGTATCTAGCCTTACCACTATCAAGCGGGGCTCTGATGTGGTGGACCTTTAGTTCCCTTGCGACTCGTGGGATTTATATGAATTCCAAAAGTAAAAATAATCCATGTGTACGGGACCTAACCGACACAGAGAACAAGGAAGTCAGCCCGGATTCCCGGGAAGACGACCTTGACCTCACACTCGTAGACATGAGCAGCCATGTCTACAGAGGCAGAGGTAGATGTTCTTGTAGGGACAGAGGAGGACTTGCCGCCTCCTGTCACAAAACAAGAATGACCAGCAGGCGCACCAAAATAGCCCAAGTGAACATCCATCATGCCAAAGCAGCTTCAGCTGTGATGGCTAGGATGTTCACCAAGCAGCACCTAGGGCTAGCGCTGCTTCAAGAACCCTGGACCTACGGAGGTAAGATCAAAGGCCTTAGCAACAGGGAATGTAAGTTGGTATGGGACAGCCGTGAGGTCTCCCCTAGAACTTGCATTATGGTAAGAAATGGCATAAATTACTTATGTCTTTCAGAATTTTTAACGCGGGATTTAGTACCGATTCAGGCCCTCATCAAGATCGAGGGTCTCCACCGCGAAGTAGTGATCGCATCAGCATACTTCCCTGGCGATGGTAACAGCATACCACCCATTGAAGTACAAAAGCTGGTGGAACACTGTATTAGGAGAAGGCTGCCACTCATCCTGGGATGTGACGCGAACGCACACAATGAGATGTGGGGCAGCACGGACACTAATAAGAGGGGTGAGTACCTTTTAGAATACCTCATTAAAAAGAACTTAATTGTGTACAACGTTGGGAACACACCAACATTTGTCACTAAAGTCAGAAATGAGGTACTGGATATTACGGTAGGTAGCGCTAACGTAAGTAAACTAATTAAAAAGTGGAGGGTTTCAAGTGAGCCCTCAATGTCAGATCATAGGATCATAGAGTTTGAGCTGGAAGGAGCGAGTGAGGAAAACACCCCCATTCGAAACCCCAGACAAACTGTGTGGCCTATGTTTAGTTCCCAACTAAAAGAAAACCTAGAGCAGGTGACAGTGCGGGGTAGTATCAAACACTACACCGTGCTGGAGCAGGCTGTAGGAGAAATAAATGTAGCAATCACCACGGCATTTGAATCCAGCTGCCCGGTAAAAACCGTGAAGGAGCATAAGGACGAAAAATGGTGGAACAAAAATTTGTCTACATTAAGAGCAAAAGTACGTAGGCTTTCCAACAAAGCCAAGCAATACGGAAATTGGCTAGAATACTCTGAGGTGCTTACCACCTACAACAAAGAGATCAGAAGGGCAAAAAGGGAAAACTTTAGGACCTTCTGTGAAAACATAGAATCCACGCCGGTGGCAGCTAGACTGCACAAAGCACTAGCGAAGGATAGAGTGGAAATGACAACCACTCTCAAGAAACCGGATGGGACCTTCACGGAGGATGAAGAGCAAAGAGCTCTCCTCCTACTAGAAACCCATTTTCCGGGATGTAGAGGATACAGGGAGACCGAGGGCTTGATGCAACCACGGAAACCAAGTCGGGCCGACTGGAAGAGGGCAGCGTCCATCTGTACGGAAAACCGAATCAGATGGGCTATCGGCACTTTCCAGCCTTTTAAGGCCCCAGGAGTGGACGGACTAGTTCCTGCCTTCCTACAAAAGCGAGAGAGAGAACTAATGCCGTATCTTCTAAATATCTTTAGAAGTAGCTTAGCGCTCGGATATATACCGGAGCTATGGAGAAGGGCTAAGGTGGTATTTATACCGAAGGTGGGGAAGAAAGACACCACTCAACCGAAGTCATTTAGACCCATTAGTCTAACATCTTTTATGTTAAAGACAATGGAGAAGGTGATTGATAATTACCTTAGGACTATAGTGCTGGTAGGTACACCACTACACAGGAGTCAGCATGCTTACAGAGCAGGGAAATCCACAGAAACCGCCCTGTATCAGCTGACAAACGAAATAGAAGCAGCACTAGAGATAAAGGAAGTAGCGATATGTGCCTTCTTGGATATAGAGGGAGCTTTTGACAACACCTCACACGAGGCTGTCAGGGCGGCCCTCGAAAGAAGGAATATCGACAGCACTATCTCAAAGTGGATGGGAGAAATGCTGAGAACTAGAACGGCGGAGACACAAGTGGGAAAAGACACCATTAAGATCTCCACAACTCGAGGGTGCCCACAGGGAGGTGTACTATCACCGCTAATGTGGAGCCTGGTTGTTGATGAACTACTGGTTAGGCTAAACGACCTAGACATCAAATGTCAAGGTTACGCCGATGACATAGTCATAATGGCCAGAGGAAAATTTGAGGGAACGCTCTGTGAAATTGTTCAGAGAGGCCTCAAAGTAACTAGTAGATGGTGTCAAACAGTGGGATTAAGACTCAACCCGAGCAAAACCACGGTGATACCATTTACTAGAAGGAGAAAACTAAACTGCCTACATCCCATACTCATAGATGGGAAGGCAGTAGAATACCAACAGGAGATAAGGTATCTGGGTATCACACTAGATAGCAAACTCCTATGGAATAGACACGCTGAGGCAGTGGTAGGTAAAGCCAAACGCGCCCTAATGGTGTGCAGAAATCTGGCAGGAAAAACGTGGGGTTGTAACCCCACTATCCTGCGATGGATGTACACCATGATAGTGAGACCTGCAATCACTTATGGGGCGGTTGCGTGGGGAAGTAGAATCAAGCTGGCCTCTATGAGGAAACAGCTTGAGAAGATTCAAAGACTGGCGTGTGTCTGCATCACGGGGGCGATGGGGTCGTGTCCGACAGCAGCATTGGAGCTGCTGCTGGATCTGACTCCGCTGCACCTTGTGGTGGAGAGCGCCGCCAGATCGGCGATCGTAAGGTCCAGCAAGGAAGGAATGGGCAGAGGCAAAATAATCGGGAGCAGAGACCGAAACAGCCTCGCTGCCAAGATCCCCTGGCTGGAAGTACCAAAAGACGAAATGGTATGCAAATACCACTTCGAGAAAAACTACACAGCAATGTGTAGTAGTAAAGCCGATTGGAGCGACGAATCCTCAGCATACCACATAGAGCAAAATGCCATCAAGTGGTATACAGATGGTTCGAAGACAAAGGAAGGCACTGGTGCAGGAGTGTTTGGACCTCGTACAAGATACTCCGAATCCATGGGAACATCCCCAAGTATCTTCCAAGCAGAGGTACACGCAATCGAAAGATGTGCACAGTTTAACCTCGACAGGAAGTACCGCAAAAAACGAATTGCTATCCTGTCAGATAGCCAAGCAGCCATCAAGGCCATTAGCTCATACACCATCAGATCCAAACTGGTATGGGACTGTGTGGGGAAGCTGAACAAGCTTGGCAGGGATAATAAAGTAACGCTATACTGGGTACCAGGACACACTGGTATAGACGGAAACGAAGAAGCCGATCACCTAGCAAACAAGGGATCCAGTAGCCCCTTTATAGGTCCGGAACCCTTTTGCGGTATGAGCGTGAACACCATCCGCAAAAGTTTAGATGAAGAAATAAGAAGAAAATGGATGAAAACCTGGGAAGAACTTCCAGGGCTAAGGCAATCCAAAGTGATGCTGGGATCTTTTAACCAGAAGAGAACTAAAGCTTGCCTGAAACTAAGCAGGAACAAGCTCAGAATTCTGACAGGAGCCCTGACGGGACACTGCAGACTTAGGAAACATCTCAAGGCCCTAGGCCTAGAGGAGGATGATGGATGCAGATTCTGTGGCTCAGCAGAGGAAACCCCCATACATCTGTTCAAAGACTGCGGAGCATTACTCCGCAAGAGACAGATGTACCTTGGGGCTCACTGCTTGAACACAGAGGAGCTGCAGGCCTTGAATCCCACCCAGATCCTGAGATTCCTAAAGGAATCAGGATTAGAGGGGGCGCTCTAAATGGGTAAGTACACCAACACTTGGAGGAGGAGGGTGGGGTACAATAGATCTATAAAGGTCGCAGTACAAGTCGTCACCACCATATCTACAATCTACAATCTACAATGCAGATGACACAAGTATTATTATCGGAAATAGGTCAGAAGATATAATATTGACCAATTTCCAGACCTCTATAGAGACAATGGAAACCTGGTGTTAGGAGAGCAGATTATTGATCCTAAATAATGGAAAAACAATGATCATAATATTTAAAACAAAACGAGATAACAGAACATACAACATCGATGATTCAAGTCTAAATATTAACTCCAAAAGAGCGTAAAACTGCTTGGTATCCATTTCGACGAACGACACTCTAGGATGGACAACGCATGTAGTACAACTTAATAAAAAACTAAATAAAAGGTGTATTCATTGAGAATATTAAAGCAGTTCCTGAATATTGAAACACTGAAAACAGTTTATTACGCAAACTTCCATAGTCACCATAGTATCGCCATAACGTTCCGGGGGAGGGGAGTACAAGCAATTGATGTGTTCAAGAGGCAGAAAGATGCCATTAGAACTATATTTTCTGTTTTATTGAGAAACCTGCGGAGGAAAGTTTAGAAAAGCCAGGATGCTAACTGCGACGGGCACTTACGTCTACGAATCGATATTATTTTTGGCTAAAAATAAAAATCTTTTCAAAGAATTTAATTTTAAAAATTCCTAAGAAACAGTAATAACACTAATTTTAGGAAACCACCAAACAGGCTAACTATGACGTAAAAGTTGTACCACCGTACAGTATCATGGAGCTTTACAATACGGTACAAGATACGTTATAAGATATTATATTACTCCAAACGACTAAACACCTTAAGAAGGAACTTCATCGAATCCTCGTCATGGAGCCTTACAATACGGTACAAGATACGTTATAAGATATTAAATTACTCCCAACGACTAAACACCTTAAGAAGGAACTTCATCGAATCCTCGTCGATATAGAACCGTACTCCCTACAGGAATTTGATGAACGAATAAAAATCTATCAAGAATAAAGAAGGAAGTGACTGACTTTTCATTTATTGAACATCACTGACCTACCATTATATTTTATTTGCGAATATAAAAGTTGTTTAAATATTTGCTTACTTAATGAAATAAGCTATTTGAATTTGAATTGCATACATTAGATAAATTCCACAAGTGTCAACAAAACTTAGTTCGTTTGAACAAAATGGTTCAAAATATTTCAAATTTTTTCTAAAAATTTAGTATCCGTCAAGAATATTTTATTATTGTACATTGTTGAATTTGCTTTGTATTTACCGGGCTCTAATGCGTCTACCGAAAGAGTTCCTCTCTCATCAATCATTTTTGGACAAGTGAGAAAAATTTATTAAAAGTAGAAACATTAGAAGCTTGTATTTACCCCAAATATAATTACAATATAAATAGCTTAGAGTTTTATGAATACATAAAATAAAATGATGATCTGTGTACTTCTCAAAACTATTCAAATTTGTTACTCAAAATAATTACCATTTAAAATATTGCTTTGAGATCGGAGTTTTCTTGCAGTTTAATTAGTTTCGTTTGTAAAGAAAGTGGAGCTTTTTCTATGTCGCAATAAAATGGGAACGCAAAACTTTTCGTTGCAGCGAAAATCTTGGCATCTCGAATTAAATTCCTTCTTTATAGATCTTAATTAATTTGCAAAGTTATTATGATATTTGTGCTTTGCAGTTGTTTTCAGAGTAGGAAAATTGTAGCTATTTCCTGTACGTAGTTGTTGTTTATAAAATGTTAGTCCAGTTTAGAAAATATAGCTAGATTATTAAAAGTCTAGTCTAGATGAAACCTTGAGGACCAAGTCTAGTTTATACACTCAGATTAGATTATTAAAAGTCTAGTTTAGATAAAACCGTGTAAATCAAGTTTAGTCTATGCTATTAGATTAGAGAATCCAAAATCTGCTCTACATACTCTATTAGATTACTATTAGATTATTAAAAGTCTAATGTAGATGAAACCTTGTAGGCCAAGTGTAGTCTGCACACTTAGATTAGTTATTGATAAAAAATATTCTATTTATGTATACTCTGTGAGCAGTCCTATCGACCACATCTTATGCCTCTGCTGACGGCTCGTCATCGACAGCAACGTTTGGAGTGGGGTACTTTGCCACTGGATTGGGGCGTGAAATGACATAGAGTGGTCTTTAGTGACGAAACCCGAGTTTCCGCTTGGGATTGCACGATGGTCGCATGCGAGTCAGACGTAGACGTGGAGAACATTGACATATGCAATTTTCTGTTGAAGGACATATGCACCACACAGTGGGGGTTATGGTATGGGGTGCTATTATTTATAAGAGCAGGTCTCAGTTGGTATTTATCCGATGCAATATTAATGCCCATCGATATGTTGATGATGTGGTAGAAACCCATATCTTTCCATTCCGCCAGGAGCTTCAGGACCCGATTTTCCAATAGGATAGTGATCATTCAATGTAGTGCTTACAGTGCTTGTAGTGCTTTACATTAGTGTAGTGCGTAGTGCAATGTAGTGCATTCAATGTAGTGCTTAGAAGAGGCTAACGTCAATATCTTGCCTTTTCTACCCATATCTCCCGACCTTTCGCCCATCAAACTTGTGTGGGACATGATGGGTAGAAAACTCAAGCAATTAGACCATCCTCCATAGACATTAAAAGCTCTCCGGCATGCAGCATAGATTGCCTGGGATGCAATACCTCAGGAAAAAATCGACCACCTGGTGGAATCCATGCCCAGAAGGATGCGGGAGTGTGAAACTAATAGGAGTTGTCCAGCACACTATTAATAAAAAATGCCTTTATCTTTTGTTTAATTTCTTTAAATTTTTAATCAATTACCTACCTTTGACTAGTAAAACATTTCTGCCAAGTTTTGTCCAAAAATTCCTACCCCTTCTTGGTGTTGCTTTTTTGTGTCACAGAGTATATTTTATAGATCTAGTATAGTCTAGTCTACACAATCAGACTAGATCATTAAAAGTCTAGTCTTGATGAAACATTGAAGATTAGTTCTAGTCTATACACTTAGATTAGAGCATTGAAAGGCATACATACTCCAAGGGCGGATCCATGGGAGGGGGGCATTGGAGTCATGAGCCCCCGGTCCCCGTAAGCCGGTTCTAAGTTGACTAGTGATGATTATTTGAACTTAGTTAAACCCTCCTAGATTGGGTCTAGGTTGACTAGTGATAATTTGGTCGAACTTAGTTAAATTAGGTTGACTATTGATAGATGGACAAAAACACCTCTTAAACGACTCATAGTAGAACCATTAAAAGCCTTTGATAATTTTCTTGCTGAAAATGAAAATGGCTAACATACAGGAAAGCCAATACTTCGAAATAGCTGTCGTAGCGAGAATTTCTTTTTTGGCCTCCTGAATTGTAAAGCTAGGTTTTTGACATCGTGTATACCTCCAGCGAAACTAGATTTTTACGTACAATGTAGCAATGTACGGCTACGATGCGGTAAAGTGACCAGAAAATTTTAACCTTTCAGGGACACTTACAAAATAAATTAAGTTTAAGACAATAAAATCTAATTAAAAAAACGCTACTTTACACCACATTTGTCACGATAATGTAGAAAATAGGAGTGATTTTTTAAATTTTACTGTGCGTCTGACATTTGGAAAAATGACATAACCAAACTAATAAATTTGAATTAGTAAAAATGTCAAAGTTTGTATCAACATTAAAAAATGAAATAATTTCCAATATTGTAATTAATCTAAATCTATTTGTTTCTTAAATAATAATTATCAGCCAAAAAATCTTATACAAATTTGGGGATGCTCCAGCTCCAGCTGCTCCAGCAAATGGGATGCTCCAGCAAATGGGGAACTCGCCCTTCGGGCTCATTCCCCAAGCGAGCTGTTGCATTGTAAAATCAATGTTTCCGCACTCTAATGTGAATAACTATTTCATTTCATAAACCTTCACATTTAAACCCGAACCACATAAACCTGAAACTAGTATAATTAACCAAATTGGCGGCCAAATTAATTGGCGGCCATCGCGACGATGGAAAATTGTTGGATAAAAAAGCAATTAATGACAGCGTGGTAGCTGATGAAGGAAATGTTAGAGCCCTTTTGAAATTACATATAGAATCTAGGGACACACAATTGTAGCATCATTTGAGTGATCTGTTACGTACCTACATGCTTAATATTTTTTTTCTTATTTTTAGGCATTAGTATGGACGCAAGAACTGCATAATTTTTTTTATTAGCGACTTTTGTGCATGTCAGCAAAGGCAATTTAAATTACCGTTTATATCACGTAAAGACCCGAACTGAGGTTTACATATAATTAAATATTTTATAGGTCCAACTACATCCTTATGCAAACGACTGTTGCAAACGAGCTTAATTTATTTAAAAAGCGCTACGGACCCAATAAATAATACAATGAGTTTCCTACGAAATAAAAGGGAAAAGGCTGACATAATTTTCCGACAGCTCTTTGAAGTAGCTGAGCATCTAGATATAGATATTAAATGCCCTAGAATTGTATCAGGACAAACAAAAAGAGCCAATTACCTACCTGCTCAATCTGCTGAAGAGTATTTCCGCAGGGCTGTATACATCCCTCTGTCTCTGGAAGTACAGTATAATCTCGGTAATTCGGCCGTTGGTTAATCGGACGACACGTCCAGTAATCCGGCGGTCTGTTGACCGCTCGCGCTCTTCCCTTTCACCACTCTTTCTTATAATCCGGCGGTTGTCTGCTCCCATATGTGTCGGAGTATCGAGATTATACTGTACTTAATTTATTTTAATTAGGCCTTTTTATTTCAATTTATACTTATACTAATGAAGATGAATACATTAAAACTGTTAAACAATTTTCAAACGACTATAAACTGCTAATAGGCAACACTCCAGTTTCAGTAATTATAAATGAATATCGGTCGATGAAGGTAAAATGGCAACGGAATCAAAATATTCCTCAGTCTATTTCTAATCTTATAGAAGATTGTGGTGCTGAAATGTATCCTAATGTAAGAATTTTTTTAATGTATAGTTGTTACACTACCAGTTATTTTAGCCAGGGCAGAATGGTCCTTTTCCACTCTTAGGTGGCTCAAAACTTGGCTTAGAGCATCAATGGCAGAAGACAGCCTAACTGGACTGGCACTTCTCCACGTTCACAAAAGCATACCCATTCAAGTCGATGAAGTCACAACTCGTTTCTCGAGACGACAAAAGAGAAAAATTGATTTTGTTATTTAAATCAAATTATTTTGGCGAATAACAATAAGACACTATTTCTTTTTAATTATATTTATTATTGCAATCGAATTGGAGCCTGTGCTCACTAGACCTCGACTATATGACTCCTCCATACTTGAAATCTGGATCCGCCCTTGATTTTCAGATTAGATTATTAAAAGTCTAGTCTGGATGAAATATTGAAGGCCAAGATAGTAGACTAGACACTCAGATTACATACTAATAAAAATTATTCTGGTTACATATTTTTTATGATGTAAAAAAATATATAACATAAATAGGGTAATCTCTCTAAACTCGATGCTAAGGGAGCGCCAGATCGATCATGTCGCAATAACAACCCGGAACCATAAGGAAATCCTGAACGCCAAAGTGAGAAAGGTCATCAGACCATTACCTCTAATCAAGGTAATAATCAGGGTAATCAAGGTAATAATAATAAAAGGAAATCAAAGTAAAATTCCTGCCAAACAGACGCAAGCGGAGAATAAGCAAGAAGCCCAGAATCAATACTGAGACTCTGCAGCAAAACAAAGATAAATACCTTGAAAACCGGTCTGACATGGAGATGAACAGTTAGGATGAGATTTGAGAATCCTTGATCAAAGCACCTGAAGGTTTGGGAAACCCCCCAAGGAAAAGGAAGCACAGGTGGTGAAATAAAAAAATTGGTGAAGCACATGAAAGGAGGTTAAATTTATGGAAAAGGTGAAAACAAGAACCAATAAAACAGATGAAAAATTGGAAGACATCAGGAATGAAAGGAAAGGATCTTCCAAGGTCATAAGAGCTCAAAAGAGAAGATATGACTCATCTAGGGTGGAAAAACTGGAAGAAGAATTTATAAGGAATAACAATAGAGAGTTTTATCGAACCTTGAAGGAGGTGCTACAAGGGTATAAACCACCAACTCTTTGCTTTAAGCGCATAGATGGTAGCATAGTTACTAATATAAAAAACTGCGAGCCCTTGGCGAACTATTTTAAAGTGCTGCTAATCTGTGATGACCTCTAGAAAGACTGGACGCCAAGAACCAAATCCACGAGAACCCTGCACCAAAGACAAAGCACCTGTGGAAGATGGCATTGTGGCAGAAATGTGGTAGATCGGAGGAGAGATCGTTGCAAAAAGAATTCATCACTTTCTAGAAAAATATGGAAAACGGAACAGATCCCAAATGACTGGAAATGTGCGCTCATACATCTACTTCAGAGGCGTCCAAACTTTTTGCTGCGAGGGCCAGTTTGGTATTTAAATTCATTAGCGGGGGCCAAGCATTGTAAATATGTGAATTAAAAAACCTTATTACAAGTAAAGCAGCATTGAATTTAATTTTTTATAGTAAATTACAGATATAACAATACTAAACAAACATGTCTAAATTATATTATTATAAAATTATTTTATGCAATTTTTAATGGGAATGGTGGAACTGGGTTTTTTCCTCGAGAGTTTCTTCAAAGTTGGGATTTAGATCGGAAACACCAATTATTAGCAATGATTGCAAATGATCATCCGATAAATTTGCCCTATATTTAGATTTCAGATACTTCATCCTGGAAAAAGTTTGTTCGCACATATAGGTAGTGCCATACATAGAAATAAATTTACCAGCCAATTGCTTTAAATTTGGAAACTTTTTTGCGTCCAAAAATTTGTAAAAATCGATCAAGTTTCCTTCCTTGTATTTGTTCTTGATTTGATCGCTAGCTTGAAGATCAATTATTTCCATTTGAAACTGACTTGAAACGTCGCCAACGTTGCAGTCATATGGATTTTGAAACGCCGAATTTCCCTTGAATTTATGTCAAGATCAGAAAAACGCTTTTGAAATTCTAGTTTTAAATCCGCGATTACTTTTACTGCAAATATGGTGGGAAATCTTTCGTCAGTTTCTGTACTAAATTTTTCACAGCTGAAATGGGAAAAATTAAATTCATTCATATGACTTTCGAGCAATATCAGCTTGGCTCTGAATGCTTTGATTTGCTCGAATAAATCACAAATTAAGTTGTTTTTACCTTGGAGCTTTAAATTCAAGTTATTTACGTGTATCACGACATCTGCAAAAATTGCCAACTTCCAGAGCCACTCTGCATCCGATAAAAGCGGTTCAGGGTGATTCTTTTCCGCAAGAAAAATTTTAATTTCCTTTCTGAGCTTGAAGAACTGCAATAACACTTTTCCACAGCTAAGCCATCGAACTGCTGTATAATACGACAAGTCAACAGACTCAGATTCAATTTCTTCGAGGTAAGATCGAAATTGGCGATGATTGAGTGCACGTGATCGAATAAAGTTTACGACAGAAACAACTGGTTTCAAAACGCAGCTCATGTCGACATGTTTTACACATAGGGCTTCTTGGTGGATGATACAGTGCAGAAAAATTGGTACTGTTGCTCCTGCGCTTTGACAAGCTTTTCTTATTAGCCCAACCACCCCAATATTTGCACCAGACATGTTTCTTCCTCCGTCAATTGTCACACCTTGGAGTCGATTTCAGTCCAAGTTATATTTGGTCAACGTCTGTTGTAGTTCTTTAAAAATATCTGCTCCAGTTGTAGTGCCATGCATGCTGTTAACCGATGCTAATTCTTGGGTGACATTAAGATCGTCGTCAACTCCACGAACAAATACTAAAAGTTGTGAGGTGTCACTAACGTCGGTCGATTCATCCATCGCGATAGAATAGTGAGTGAAACGCTGTGCTTTCCCAGAAATCTGGTGGAGTATATTATTGCCAATATCGTCAATTCGACGAGCAACAGTATTGCGGGAAAGACTTATCGTTTTGAAAAGTTTCACCTTTTCCGGACATAATACCCCAACAGCTTCCATCATACACTCTTTAACGATGTTTCCATCCATAAAAGGTTTCCCTTTTTTCGCCAACAAATAAGCAACTTTCATGCTAACTAAAGTCAATGATTCATTTTCCGAGTTTGCCTTCCTAAATAAATTTTGCTGAGAAGACAAACTACGACTCATTTTTTTCAAATTTTTCAGTACGCTGCTTGTCCTTAAATTGTGAGTAAGCTGAAGCATGTTCTGTTTCATAATGTCGACGTAAATTGTATTCCTTCATTACAGCAACAGTGTCATTACAAATTACACATATAGCTTTGCCATTTTTTGACTGCGATTGCACAAAGATATATTTGAATCCCCATTCTTCTTTAAAAACGCGGCACTCGTCATCTACTTTTCTTCTTTTTGTTTCCATGTTCAACTTTAAAAAATAATATTAACATAATAATTAAATTATAATATATTAAATATAAATCTAAACATACCAATTTACAATATATCAACTGTAAAGAATGTAAATAAGCTCCGCGGCCGACGAATTTTTGGTTTGTCGTGGACAATCTCGTAGCTTTGCAGGCACTGCAGTTGAGTGCAGTCTGCCGCTCCGCGCCGCCTATGTACAGAGTACAAAATCATTCATGTAGTCGAGCGGCCGAGTCGCATCGCCGACTACCGAAAAAAACTTGAATACCAGACTGTACTTTTTCGAGCGTGATACCGTGCTCATTCTAACCGAATGCGCTCTTCATCTGCACGGGATGTAATACCGACGCGCCACGCTACATTTATATTTTACGAAATTTTTCAAAATCCTTGGCGGGCCGGATAAAATCGCCTGCCGGGCCGGGTTTGGCCCGCGGGCCGTAGTTTGGACACCTGTGATCTACTTCATAAGAAAGGTAATCGAGCGGACCCAAATAAATACTCTACTTCCATTCGCTTATCAGATACTGTCTAAGGTTCGGTTTAGCAGAGTGGAAGAACAGGCTAGTCACCTCATTGGAGAATACTAAGCTGGTTTCAGAAAAGGAAGATCATGTGCCGAAGAGATATTCAATGTAAAAAGCATTCAGTTAATAAGGAGCCAAAATACTGTGGTCACCTTTGCTGACTTTAAAAGACATACGACTCAATTAACAGGCAATCATTATTTAGTACCTTGGAAGAGTTTGGAATTGGCAAAAAATCGAGAGAAATCATCAAACAAACACTAACGAATACCATCTCGAAAATCAAGTTCTTGATAAATTTCTGATCCGTTTGAAATTAAGACAGGACTCTGACAGGGAGATGGATTTCAACATTGTAGTGGAAAAAATAATTTAAACCTGGGAAGAGGCCCTGCATTTGGAAAGAATTAGAGCAATGTTGCCGCGTACCCCAAGGGGTACGTGATGGGTTTGAATGGGGTACGAAAATGTTGTGTGTATGTTTGCTCCAAACCAAATATAAAGAGTAAAATAATGTTTTACTCAATTTTGCCTTATAAAGTCATGTTTAATTCCCTGGATACGGATTAATATAACAGTGATTCACTTACTAGTAAGAAAAAGATTTTATTTCACTCGTGAAATAAAAGAATTAGGGCTCCGTAAATGTTTACTTCGCTGATTTCTGCGAAGTAAACTCTTGTTTTCTTCTCTTAAGTAATCTCTTGATTTCTGCGGGAGCACTCTTTCCACAATTGCGTCACCATCTAACAATAATGTATCCATTTTTGTTTAATAAAACGCAAATTAGACACAATGCTCTAAATAAAATCTTGACGTACGAACCAACAATTTTATCGTTGTCATGACAACACAATCATGACTGCTTTTCGTAAAAAAAAAACAGAAAATTGAACTATTATTTGAATTTAACTCATTGTTAAATCAAAAGCAAAATTGAATAAACGTTTATATTACACTCGCGGACAAAATTTATATAAACCTTTATAATTTTATCCGCTTGTATTATAAATAACTATTAACTTACATAATAAAGATGCAGAAAAAATGCAGAATTGCTTTTTATAAAATCTTTGTACGAATAAAGGTATAAATTGCAAAATATCTGTAAATTACTATGAATTAGTTGCGAATCTGCGACAGTTCAATCATTTTTGACAGTTAATTAAGACACTGCAAATAAAACTAACTTTTTATAAATTCTGTTTTTAAATGATTCTGTTTTATAATTTTTAAATACCCAATAGTTTATTTTACTAACTGCTGACTGACTAACTGATTTGAAGACTGTTTTATTCTTGACAAGCAGGAAACTCTCTATAAAACTTCTCTAACAGAACTCATATAAACAACAATATTTTTCCTACAATTTATAATTAAAAAGGGTTTTTATCTTTCAAACCCCAATCTGGAAACTGTATATTACTTAGAAAATATTAATACAGTTTTTGTTTTGAATAGTATTTTTTAGCACGGTGTACCAGGTGTTAAAATTTATTTGAAGGAGGTACACATTGATCGAAAGTTTGGGGAACACTGAATTAGAGGAATACGCCTTGGGAGGGAAAGGAAAAACCTGTAAATCTAATGTTTAGCTGTTGCCGATGACCTTGCTATCTTAGCCAATAACCGAGAAGACGCTAGAAAGATGGGTATCTCCATGAAATCGCAGTTTAAAATGGGTCTTGAAATCGCTTATGAAAAGACAGAATATATGGAGTACAAGCACCAAGGTGAGAGGTACATGGAGGTAAATCATGGGAAGATAAATAACAGAGAAGTTTAAATATCTGGGAGAATGGATAAAACCCAACGGACTAGATAAGGAGGCAAATAAAGGAAGAGCCAGAAAACTAGACCTGGCCTACAAACTAAGGCAGAACAACTACAACAAACGGGCATTGTCCTACAAGGCCAAAATCAGACACTATGAATCGGTGGTTTAACCTGAAGGATTGTACATCTAAGAGTGTCTTATTTGAAATAAAAAGGGAGAGTATCAAGAACTCGAAAAGAAAAAAAAGGAGGATTCTGCGGAAAATACTCGGACCACATTAAACTGATGGGACTTGAAGGATGAGGAAGAACTCTACAAGTGCACTGAGAAGATCACGGACACAATGAGGAAGCGGCGGTTGAAGTTCTGCGGACACCTACTAAGAATGGATGAATGCAGACTGACCAAAAAGATCTTCAACTACGTCATGGGTTTATAGGCCACATCTAAATGGGTAAATGAGGTGAAAAGGGAAGCGGCAGAATCACACTACAAATGGCCCACAGCAGAAGAGAGTTTAGAAGGAGAGTAGACAGTATAAAAGCATTTCAGAGAAACCAATAATGACGCACGCATGCAGAGGTTCTGGAAGTAGAAAAGAAGAAAAACCAAATAGTCTTTCATAAAAGTTCTTTGTGGTCGCTTTGCATAGTTGGCCAAATTAAAAATTATATATATATATATATATATATATATATATATATATATATATATATATATATATATATATGAAATTATATTGATTACAAAATAAGAATTATCGCTACTTACGTATTAACGCCACCACAGCGAGTGGTCGGCTACCGCGCGATGTGTGGTCTGGATTTATCTGTTCTAATATAACCTAATCTAACCCTTATCCAATATTTGTTATTATTTCGGATCGAGAGGTATGTGATATGGATTCATCTGCTCCGTTATAATCTAATCTAACCATCTATTTTGTTCAAATTTTTAACAGCGGTGGCGTTAGTACGTAACTACTGAATTATCATTAGGTTTCTAAAGGCCAGATATAATAAAGTTGTTGAGTTACAGAATAAAATCAAACTAAGTGCCTAATGCGAGCTTACCCTGCACATGCTATATACACTGTTTTAGATTGTTAAATAATACTATTTTCTAAATTCTATAACAAAGCCTACTTAATGTGTAGCTAGACTTAAACGTTGATCTTTGAATTGAGGTAAAAAACAAAGATCTTATATAAAATCTAAAGATCGAAAAAAAAAAAATGTCTTGTGATAATAAGTAGAAAATACTGTTAATCATATGTACATCTTATCTATAAAAAAATATTGAGAATATTGTGGAATATTTATAAACATAACTGCCGTCAGGGTAATAAAAAGAAAGACTTGAAGAAAGTCGGACAATATAAATGCGTTCCCATTATCTAAATGGAATGACCAGCTCTTTTATATTAGTGTACTTAAATTAGGGCACAAAAAGCCCTCATCCCCTCTATATTTCACTGTCGCCAGGGCGAATAAATAAAAAAGGAGCACGTGGTCATATCCGTAGTGCAATTTATTTAGATAAAGGTAATGCAGGGGCTTACGAAATGTTGAATGGCCAGTGTTTATTTATTTTTTTCTACCTTTAGTACCGACGCTGAATAAAGCAAATAGTTGGACGGATATGGGGATATAAAATGCATTTCGAAATTTTTAAATTCTCCCAAACGTAATAAAACTCCCATAAAAATATTTCCCGACAAGACGAAAAAAAGTATATACATTGAATGGTTATCCGACTATGAAAATAAAAGGTTTTTATAAACCAGTTTTGTTCTTGTTCTAGTTTCAATTCGTTGTTGACACAATCTTATGTTCTTTTTCGGTTGCAAATAATTAAAATTTAATGCAAATTTCAAAGTAGGAAAAAAATTTATGAAATGTGATCGTTATACAGGAGGATATGATATATCGATTAAGCTGTCAATTTAATATAAAAACAGCCATTAATAACATTGAGTTATTGAGTGAATTTTCGAAACCAAACCTTGACGGTTGACATCTCTATTTATAACGGTGAATAGCTGAATGTAAAAAATATACAGAAACTTTTTAAAGCCGCCTAAAATATGCAAAAGATGTTTTTTGCTCGTAAACTTTGGCTCTTATTAGTATAATATATGGAATTGAAAGTTGAGTTAATAATGTCATCAGAATACTCAATGCATTCCAGTCGTGGGTGGCTCGAGATAAGCGACATCATTATTTCGATCAGTTTCGTTCTTTGACGTGTCTTTTGTGTCGGAGAAAGATTTTTCGTTTCGAAATTTAAGTGGCCAAATAATACAAAATCCGTTAGATTTAGATGCATCGTCGTGACTTTATTTAGCCCTCTTCGTTTCTATTTGGTTCTTATTAAATTCGCAAGTACATTCTCTAATAAGATTACAAACTAAACTAAGTTTGCAACAAAGTTTCTAGAGTTTGTGGATTTGCTATATTTACTATTCGGTTTGTTAACAAACTTTAAATGGGATTTTGATAACAAAAAATACTAAAAATGTAATTTAGAAAATCAAATTTTCCAAAAAAAAAGGAAAAAATCCAATTTATAATAATTTGTCTCTAAAAGAAAATCTATATTCTTTAATATATTTAATTAATATTTTTTGTAGGGAGTCGATGGGTTGGATGGAACAACGATACACGAGGAGGCAATCCACTGGAAATCGTGTTCGAATTCGATACGGTGCGCGAATTTAACGCAATAATTCTGCACGCGAATAACATGTTCACGAGAGGAGTGCAAGTAAGTATATATTTGTTTTTACTTAGCGCTAACTGCCGTTTTCCTACTGTTAATTAGTACACGCTTTCGCCCCGTATTTACTTTAAATATTATAGATGCAAATGCAATCGTCTGCTGTAAATTACACAGGATTTGCCTTAAAATTTATTAAACTACTATTCGCTCTTAATAGTTTTCTAAGGCCATTATAAGTTTAAATGAAGAAATCATTACATAAAATGTTTCTCTACTAGATAAAAAGGTTTCGTTGTTTGCTATAAATTTAATTTGTTTTATTTGAAATATTTTTCGAAATTTTGCTCAGCTTTCGAGTTATTTTCGTATTTTTTGAGACTAGATAATTAGAAAAAAAAACAAGGTTTTAACTTTGTTGAAGGTTGATTATTACCCAATTGACAGCATACAAATTACCAGGACAAGGCTTCTTATAACAAGTTTTTTTTTTGGAACCGGCCGTCTAAGGACCACGCAGATATCACTGTTTAGTTCTCACTCTAACCACACTTTCACTTCACTTCGTCCTCCAAAAAGCCTTAATTCTCTCCGATTGTTGTATTCGTCTCTCCTCCGTCCAATTGCTATTCCCACGTTTTAATTTCTCTTCAACTAGAACTTTAATGCCTTTGAGTCGTTTTATGTATCCGTCTCTATCTTGCCAGTCTTCATCTGTGATTCCAAGTCTTCTTAATTCTTCCTTCATCTGCTTGGCATAACTACTCTGGCTTTTTAGGTTATATCAGGGCTTCTTAAACTTTTTGCATTCACGACCCCATTTATGTTTTTTTCGCAACCCAAAAAAATGTTAAATAAAGATAAATATATGCAGAAGTAATATGGATTTCAAGAGGTCGAAGTTTAAGAAGATCAAAGATTATTGTTATTAAACAACGAAATCGAAATATTATTAATCGAACAAAAATGTGATTTTGCTACTTTTTTTCAAAATGACCTGTGACTATCCTAGCTATGTTACCTATTAGATATTTTGACGAGATTTTTCTCGGATATAAAATTGTCGATACTGGAAAACATTTCGAACGAACTTTCTAAAATATCATTCGAAGTAAATATATTACAATTTTTCCTTGAAGAGACAAGTTGAGTCGTTTAATTTCTCAAAAATATCTGATAAATAACACAGCTTGGAGAGCCATAGGTCATTTTGAAAAAAATCACATTTTTGTTCGAATCATAATATTTCGATTTTGTCCTTTAATAACAATAATCTTCTTAAACTTTGAGCTCTTGATATCCATCTTACTTCTGCATATAATAATAATTTTTTATTAATCATACGGGATAAGTACTATTTTGGCGCCCGTTTTTTAATATTGACAGTAATGGCTGTTTGTCAATTCAATTATTACCACATAACTTAAACTGAAATATTCAATAAAAATCTCATTTCGCAAAAGTTACATTAACAAAAACAATTGAATAAATAAAATAAACTCAATTTAAACCTCAATATTAAAAAAGTGACGTGAAAGTGGCAAGAATTTTATTCTCATTACAAAATAAAAATTAAAGAAAACGTTTTAAAATGAGTGTAAAGGTGATACCGGAGACTGATGAGAGTTCTTCACCACCGGAGACAATTGAAAAAGCAAATTCTTCATTTTTGATTATATTTTTCAGGGGATGGCCCCTGGACCCCAAACTAGTAAGATACGTCCCCTCACATGAGTAATATAAAATATCTACAACACGTGTTGTATTGTCAATTCCAGTCTCGAGCGAATGAATTCGCTCTCGTGAGCTATTGACAACTTACCGCCCTAGTTTCACAATATACTATTGTATAGTGGGAATCCTTATCCTTACAGAGATTTAAAAATAAACGGCTGTTAAAAACATGGCTCTTAATAAAATTTATCTTAACAAATACTGAAGCACATCGTTCAATTCTGGTGCTATTTTTTTGCCGCGTGGGCCTCCCGATGAATAAGGCAGTGCGCAAAAGTTACATGATCATAATGTGCACCTTGAAAAAATTATTTAAAACCAATATTTTAACCTGTTATTGCTTTTGCAGCATCCGTGCATACTCCACAGCAATTTTTACATTATAAAGGCCGATTGCACTTAAAACAGTGCCCATTTAAAACATTGTTTTAAATGGGCACGTTTGACACGTTTGATTATTTGACAGGCGATGTCGCAGAACGTCGCGTAGCTGAGTATCGCGCATATGGGAATTGATCTTAATCCTTCAGTTTTTAAAAACTCGTCAACTTTCCAATATATGTATGTATTTATAGTATATTACGTACCGAGAGTTGTAAGAAGCATATTACACGGAATTCAGCGAGTACGTAATTGACTTACCTTATAATAGTATAATTTACCTTTTAAGTAATAGTATAACTCGAGTTATACTATTACTTATCTACGACTATACTTTATCTACGACCACACTAATTTGTTTCTGTTTAATAAGAAAAATATGTTTGATGTAACAAATTTATTTCTTATTAGGTTATGTTTATTTAATTATCATTATTTATCATTTTAATAAACAAACAGTTGTATTTTCATATATAACTGTTACTCGAGATTATTAAACGTGAAAGAAATGAAAAGAAATACATTCTTAATGGTTACATATCCTATTATTTAGTACTTATTTGGGTTAAACTGGAATAAGTAACTCATAGATATAGGCAACCCAATGTACGCAATGTACATTTCCGTTAGCTGAATTGTGGCACGGGGGCACTGAACGTATGAGCACATAGTAGCAGCTCTCAACCAATCATCGAATCGTAAACCAAACGCACGTGTGTTTTATCAATCATAACTAATCATTAATGGCGGACTGTTATACACGTGTGTGTTATGATGTATTTACATAATCCACGAACTGTACAATAATATGCATGTACATTAGTGGTCGTAGATAAAATATTTTATATTAAAATATCTCGACCCCAAGATGTTGCTATTTGACCCCATTTGGGATCGCGACCCATAGTTTAAGAAGCCCTGGGTTATATGATTATTACCCAATTGACAGCATACAAATTACTGTGATAAGGCTTCTTATAGCAAATTTAATTCTCTAAGTTTTTTTTTTCGCGAACCGGCGAAACAAGTAAGGACCACGCAGATATATATCACTGTTTAGTTCTCAGTCTCACCACACTTTCACTTCCTCCTGCAAAAAGCCTTAATTCTCTCCGATTGTTGTATTCGTCTCTCCTCCGTCCAATTGATATTCCCGCATTTTACTTTTTCTTCAACTAGAACTTTAATGCTGTTGGGCCGTTTTCTTTATCCGTCTCTATCTTGGCAGTCTTCATCTGTGATTCCAAGTCTTCTTAATTTTTCCTTCATCTGCTTGGCATAACCGAAACGTTTATCGAAAGTTTTGTTATTTGTTCTTTGAGGATTAATTCTAATCACGTGGTCGTAGAGTCTAAGTCGTCTCTTCCTTATAGTTGTTTCCAAATCTTCTACCTGCTCATAAATTTCCTTGTTTGATCTCAACCTGTAGTTTCCATTTACTATTCTTGGTCCGTAGATTCTTCGCAATATCCTCTTTTCGATTTTTAGAAGTTTTTCCAGGCTTGTTAAGATTGCAGTTTCCGTTCCATGCAGTATCACTGGCTTTACCACAGCATTATAGTGCTTTATTTTTGCAATGACTGGAGAAGCTGGAAGGAAATAAAAACACGAGTGGAAATGGCCAAAAAAGCTTTTATAAGAAAAAGTAGGATATTGTGTAGCAAGCTCGATCTGAAATTAAGAAAACGAATAGCAAAGATCTTTGTATGGAGTGTTATGTTGTACGCATGTGAAACATGGACAATTTTAAAGAAGGATAGGAAAAGGATAGAGGCTATGGAGATGTGGATGTGGAGAAAAATACTAGGAATAAAGTGGACAGACAAGATCAGAAATGAGTAGGATTTGCAAAGAGTAGGGGAAGGAAGATCTTTCTCCGAGACTATTTTGAAAAGAAGAGATTGTGGCTTGGGCATGTATTGAGAGGGATTTGTTTGTTGAGACAATTAAACAAGGGAACTGCGGAAGGTGTGGGGAAAAGAGGTAAAAAAGAGTGAAAATGGTTGATGATCTTAAAGAGGGCAAAGGATAAGTGGATATTAAGAGAAAGACTATGAATATAGTTGAGTGGAGGAGGCATAGTGGAACCTGTACATAGCAGAACACAAATGATGATGATTTTTGCATTGATGGACACGTTCTTTTTGTTGTAGATGTTTTTAGTGATGAAATTTAGTTTATCCAGTTTCAGTCTTTTATTATCTATTGTAGGTTTTTCGGATCCATCGTTTCTGCTAATATCTCCAAGGTATTTAATTTATTGTGTTATTTTAATCTGCCCATATTTCATCTTCTGTCCATATTTCTGTTTTCTCCGTATAAGTTTTCCTGGTCATTATTATTTCTGTTTTCTGGAAGAAAATTTGGAGTTCAGCTTTCTCTGCTATTTACTTGAGTTAATTGATTTGTGTTACAGCTTCTTGTTCAGTCTCAGCTAAAAGAGCCAGGTCGTCTGCAAAGGACAGGCATTTGGGATTGACAGAAATTGACGTTTTTGTTCTTTGATCCAATTATAGTACCAGAATCGTTATCTTGCCAGAATGTCTTCATTGTCACATCCAAAAGAGTATCCGTAAAAGGCCATCACCTTGTCCTAGGCCTGTCCTCACATGAAATGGTTTGGCGATCTCTCCCTGAAATTTTATTTTGGATACAGTGTTTGTGAGTGTTAATTAGATCAGGTTTAATGTTATTTGATCAACTCCATAAAATCTCAGTTCGTCGACTAGTGTTTCTCTGTCATAGGCTGTCATAGCACTTTTTGAAGTCAACAATAGGTATGAAGATGTCTTTAGCTCGTGTGGTGTAATACTTGATGATCAGTTTCAAGCTCAATATTTGTTCTGGACAAGAGCGTCCTCTCCTGAAGCCTCCTTGGTATTCTACCAGTTTTGAATCAAGTTGAGGTTTAAGATACTAGGAGACTACTTTAAGAAGCTCTTGAACTGTGAACCAATCCTTGAAAAAATTTAATCCATCCCAAATAACTTTGAGAAGCCGGATTCTGAACCACCAACACCTGAAGAACTACTGAAGGTTATTTCAGAACTAAAAAATAACAAAGCATCTGGAGAAAATCAAATAGTGGCCGAACTATGGAAGAAAGCTGACAAAAATGCAAGCACATCCCTTCAATGTGTTTTCAATAAAATCTGAAAAGAAGAAGAAATCTCCACAGAATGGAGAACAGCTCTCATCCACCCTATCGACAAGAAACGCTTAAAGACTTATAGAGCTTATATCTTATTATATTAAGACTTATACCCCAACTTAAAGAGGAATATCCCTGCTGGATATAACATACAAGATCCTTTATACAGTCCTTTTGAACAGGGCAGAACCACAATCGGACCCTAATCGGGGAATACCAGGGGGGTTTTAGAAAGGATAGGTTATGCTCGGAACAAATTCTCAAAACACCATGGCATACCTCAAAACACCATGGCATACCAAAAATCAAGAGCAAAGACGTACGTAATCTCCTTGATTGATTTCAAAAAAGCATATAATTCGGTTGATAGGGAATCTCTGATTGATAGGGAATATTATCAGGCCTAGAAGAAATGGGTGTGGATAACTAATATAATAAAAGCGACCCTTACAAATACATTTTCGAAAGTTAAATTCAAGGGTGAACTATCAGAACCCTTCGAAATTAAAACGGGGGTGCGACAGGGAGATAAAATTTCACCGTTGTTGTTCAACTTTGCACTTGAGAAAAGTCGTCAGTAGTAGTCAGAGAATGCAACACAAATATAAAGAGTAGTATAAGACTGGGTTGCAAAAAGAAGGACCTTAAATTAAATTATATTGCTTTTGCAGATGATATGGCCCTGTTTTCTGAAACAATGGGAGAAGCACAGGAGCAAATCCTAGAACTAAAAAAATAAGCAGCTAAAATTGGTCTTCACATCTCCTTCGAGAAAACTAAGGTCATGACAAAAATCAAACACTCACGTAAATACCTCAAGGTCCAAGAACAACAGATTAAAATAGTAAAAGAATTCAAATATCTCGGAGAATGGATTATTTGGAATGCTGGGGAAAGCAAAGCTATGGAATCCAGACAAAAGAAACTTGATCTGGCCTTCCAACTAACAAAAGATACATACAACAAAAAATCCCTTTAATGTGCTACCTAAATTACACACTACGAGACAATGATTAAGCCAGAAGCACTGTACGCAGCAGAAACACTAAACATGAACTTCAAAGGCCAAATGGAGAAACTTGAGTTAAAGGAAAGCGAAGTTTTAAAGAAAATCATCGGACGAAAATTTCAAGATAATAAGATAGTATACACTAAGAATGAAACTTTGTACAAGAAAATTGAAAAACTTTCAGATACTATGCGAAAAAGGAGGATACATTTTTATGGTCATCTTCTCAGGATGAACACTAATAGATTAACGAAACAAATCTTTGACTTTTTCCGTAACCGAAAAACGAAACCCAACTGGTTTAAAGAAACTAAGAAAGACCTATAAGAATTAAATATTTAACTAATCGATCGAACAGCTTAATTAATCAATAAAGATGAAAACGTAAGGTTCCAAGACAAACCCACACAAAAACCACACCCATCAAGATTAAAAAGAATGAAGAAGCACTGGACACTAAGAAAAGAACAACACGCAAAGAAATATTTGATTCAACGTACCCCAAAGAGGACGAAACGAAAAGAACCATTTTGTAATAATATGTGTTATAACCAAGTTAATATGTGTCACATGTGTCAATGCATATTAAATTAATAAATTATACAAAATTAACACCTCAAAAATGGAATCAATACTTTGAAGATATGCTGACAGAAGACAGCCCTCAATTTAAAGACATCCAAAACGAAAATCAGGGCATATTCGTACAAGGATCCCCAATTAGAATTACTCTGCCAGAGGTTAAAGAAGTCTGTAAAAACTTAAAAAACGGAAGAGCCCCAGGACCGGGTAATATTACTAATGAATTTTTAAAATATGGCACAGATAAACTATACGGGTTATTAACAAATTTATTCCAAAGGTGCCTCAACAGGCACGAAGTACCCATAGAATGGAAGACATCATACCTATCGACGATAAACAAAAAAGGCGATAAGAGTAACTGCGACTATCGTGGAATAGCCGTTACAAGCACTATAAGTAGAGTTTATGGAATGATCTTAAAGAACAGAATAGAAAAGGAATATGCCGATATGGAGGCAGAAGAACAAGCAAGCTTCAGAGCAGGAAAATCCACAGTCGATCATCTGTTTACGCTAACTCAAATTTTAAAAAAGAAAACAGCACGAAATCAAGAAGTACATCTCCTGTACGTAGATCTGAAAAAGGCCTACGACAGTATACCTTTAGTAAAACTTTGGGAGGCAATACATAGCAATATAAACAATATAGCAATATAAACTATATTGCAATATAAACAATATAGCAATATAAACTATAAAGCAATATAGCAATATAAACTTCTATGCTCTTTTCTAAATCTGACAAGGCGAGAGTCTAGTCTTATATTTGAACTTAATCATCTAAGTACTATTTTGTCTGTTAAGCTGTCCTTTAGTTTTCCGTTCATATTAAAGGAAATAACTATATAGATCCATTATTTCCATTTTGTATCAAAAGAGATTAAACGCAAGTAAATACGTGTCATGCATAAAGTACATGGGCAAAGGATGTTCTGTGATCTCCTTTCTTGTCTCCGAAGTGCAATTGTGTTTTATATTGTATTCTGTTAGAGAACGAGAAATTCAAAGCGAGATGATAAATTCTACAACAGCATCAGAAATATACATTACATTCGTCACTTGTAAATAATATCGAAGTGGAGGAAAATGCGAAGTGTTTTAACACGTAAAATGAAAAAAAATCCGGATGGAGGGATGGAAACGCAGACGTAGTTTGAAATAACAATAGATTTTTTGTTGCTGAAAGCTAAATAAATTGTGTGGTAGAAAATGAATGATAAATGAGGTTTGCGTATTTTTTTTTTCTTGCAGAACAAAAACAATTTCAGAAAAAATATTCGACAATAAATCCAAATCAATTAAGCTAATATTGTTCTGGTATTCATTCATATATTCTTGTCCGTATCATCTTGTCATAAATTATGCGTAAATGGGTGAAATTACACATAATAACAGCTAGGTTTATGAACTGTTTGATTAAATAAAGAAGCTTGAGAGAAGGGTGGAGAATAATATGCTTATTACACAGAAGGTAATCGGATATCAGACTAATAAATTAGACTAAATAAACAAGTTCGAGCTTAACAAAACTAGTTAACCATTGTCTAGAAACCCAATTTACTACCCAGCTAAAAAGTTGTCTCGCATTTTCAACGTTTAATTATTTACGTTTTTGATAAATGCTAGGGAATATTTTAGGTACGCTCGTGCAGATTTATTAGCGTTAGGGGTTGAGCGCGCATACCTTTTATACGTATGCTATAACATTCCGGAATAGTCTCGCTGCCAGAAGGGCAGATTATTATGTTTACAGCAATGCTTCATTTGCTGAATTTCAGAGATTCCGCATTATATTACATTGCGGTCCTGTCTCACAACAACCGAAAGAACACAAAAACCATATTCATAATGATGACGAATGCAATAAAACGTTGGAATAAAATACACATTTTGTGAACAGAGAACAAGGACTAAATTGTACGATTTCTATAAGAATTATAAAAGGTTAATCAGAAACTCCAAAAACAAAAGTGCATTAGACTTGCTAATATAAATAGATTTGACAATCGAGACATGTAGAAACTAACAGTGGAACAAGAAGTTAGATTATATACGTAAACCTAGATAAAGAATCGTGATAGATAAGACTAAACATAAACAAAAATAAGTCTTATTAGATTACTATATATTATCTTATTAGATATACTAGATGATTTCGATTTATTTATGCCAAGGATAAGCCTTGGCCAAATGGAAATTCAAAGAATACAATACGTATTTTTTAAACATTCATAAGAACATTATATATTTTGCAACTTATAAGACTTAATGAGATTTAACCAATACACGACATATAAAGAAATTTTATGCCAAATTTGTTCTAGATCTACTCAATTTAAAAGACTTGCTTAAATAGAAGGCACCATAATTTACATGTCTCAGGTATCACATTCGTTCACGTGACTTTATACAACTTAGGATATGCGCAAAGCGGTTTATCTCTCTAAGATTAAATACAAAGTTTCAAAAGTCCAGATTCAATAGATAGTCAAATATTTTGTTTTTAAATAATTTCAGACTACTAAAGTTTACCATTTCACTGAGCAATTCATTCCACAACCGTATAACAGTTACTACGAACGAATGCTCAAAGTAGATAGTAGCAAAATGAGGTAATTTGAAGTAAGAATGCTTTTGTGATGCTAATCTATTCGAGCGTCTAACTTCAGTGTCCTACACAAATAATGCACGTAAATAAGTTGGTTTACCTACATTCAATGATTTATAAAAGTAACAGGCCATATAGTACCATCGACGATATTTGATTGACTACGTTATCCTAGCTCTCGTCGATAAGGGATTATGTGCTCATCAGGTGCCAGACTAAACATAAATCTTATTGAAAAATTCACTACGTGTTGCGGAATGCTTTCAAATAGCAAGTACATTTGTGCAGTGCATCTATGAGCGGCAAGATAGTTACTGAAACTAATAACTATCCTGATTTCCGTTGTAAAGATTTATTTGCGAAATTTAAGGCAATGTAAGGTCGTAAGGCAATTTAGATTACTAATTATCTGCGAGACATGATCATTGACATGACACCAAGACAAGTTTCGACATATACGTAATCCTAACAACTTGGCTGAATTTACATAAGGTAGTACAACACCATCTTCTTCATCTTCTTTCGAATAGGCCTACTTTGGACCACGCTTGTTCAACTGTTGGGCTTTGACCTTTGCCCAGTATTGTCGCATCTTCTGCCGGAATAACTCCTTTCTCTCGTCTGTCCAGGGGGTACCTTTCCTATGAGGTTTTTCCTGAAATCCACGGACTTCCTTCAGGGTGCGTCGCACAGACTGTCTGTTTTCGAGATCTGTTATTCCCAATTCTATATAATATCCTTCTCGGTTTCCGTCAACTAAGTGGTACGAACCTTCTTGTTTTGCCAGAAGGTGAACAGACGGTTGGTTAGTCGGTTTGGAGGCAATCTTGCAACGTGGCCATAGAAATCTATCCTTCTTTTCCTTGCACAGTCAGAGAGCATCTCAATATGTTCGTAGAGCTCCGGAGAGTTATGCCGCCTTCAAAATTCCCCATCTTCCTTTACCGGGCCTAGGATCTTCCTGAGGATTCTCCTCTGTCTGATTTCCAATTTTTCTACTAGACCTCTTCGGTTCAAGGAAAGACCCTCCATGGCATACAGGGCTTCTGGTCATAAGACTGATGTGTAGTGCTTAAGATTCAGGTTGCGTGACAGGCATTTCTTATTTAAGTGTTCTTAGTCAGTCGATAGGCTAGTTCTAACTTGCTGACTCTCTTGGATAATGATGCTCGTTCTGATAAATTGCGTTCAATCCATTCGCCGAGATACTAAAATTTCTCAGTCCTCTTGATGTTTTCCTGTTCCAGTAACATCTCTCTGTTTACTTCTCTCATGTTGGTGAAGAATTCTGTTTTCTCCAGCGACATTTGAAGACCTACTTTGGCAACCTGTTTTCTGAGGCAGTTTACCTGCATTGTTGCCATCTCAAGATAATCAGCAAACAGTGCTATGTCATCTGCAAAGGCCAGGCAATCTACAACCAGTCCATCGTTTTTATGTCCCAGGTAGATACCACTCTGAGCACCCAAATTGTTCAGTTCCTTGCGCCATTCTCTCATAACCTTTTCAAGGACACAGTTGAAGAGAAGTGGGGAAAGTCCATCTCAATCTCCTTGTCTCACTCCAGTTTTTATTTCGAAGCTTTCTGAAATCTCGCCTCTAAATTTAACCTTGGAATGGGTGTTGGTCAAGGTTTCTAGGATGAGTTTGCGGGTTTTGTTGTCTAGCCCTAGTTCCTGGAGTACTTTGTTAAGCGTTTCTCTATCAATGGAATCGTAGGCCTTCCTAAAATCAACAAAGGTGACAACCACCTTGGATTTTCTCATCTTGGAGTATACAAGTACAGTTTTAAGATTGAGGATCCGTTCAACACAGGATCGGGTCTTCCTGAAGCCCCCTTGGTATTCTCCAAGTTGAATATACAACTGGTTTTCTGCCCTTGTTTGTAACGCTTTCGAGAGAATCTTGTATGTTACCGGGACGAGAGAAATTCCACGGTAGTGTTTAGATCAGTAAAATCTCCCTTTTTGTGAAGCGGATGGATCAGAGAAGATTTCCAATCGGGTGACAATTTATCTGTTTCCCAGATGATCTGGATGATCTCGGTTAGCTTGCGAACAGCATTGTTTCCAGCACCTTTTCCACAGTCCTCTCCAGCTGCTTTATTTTTCTAAAGAAGTTGAATGATCTGGCCAACTTCTTCCAATGAAGGGGGAAGCGAGTCCGGGTTTGGTATGGTTTGTTTATAGTCAAAGTCTGCGCTGGGTGGGTCACAGTTGAGTAGATTTTTAAAGTACTGAGCCAAAAGGTGGCAGTTATCCTTGTCGTTGTAAGTCAGTTTGCCTTGTGAGTCTCTGAAGTGGAGGCTTGGCGGAGCGTTTTTTTTGAGTTCATGCTTGAAGGTTCCAAAGAAGTCTCTGGAATTATTCTTAGCAAAGCTCTCTTCGATTTGGGTTAGTTGGTTTTGTGTGAAGGTTCGTTTGGTTCCTCGAATTATCTTGGCTGTAACCTTTCTTTGTTCCAAAAATTTATGCCAATTTTCCTTGGTGTTTTTAGAATTCTACTTCACTCAGGCTATCTGTCTTTGGGCTATTGCATTGTCACAGTCTTCAGTCCACCACGGATGCTTCCTTCTTCGAGCGAGAGGGGCGAGTTCATTGGCCGCCTTGACAAGAGTCTCCTTCAGTTGGTCCCAGCTGTTTAGTAGGTCTCTGTTGTTCAGTGTCTGACTTAGTTCTTGACTGTTCTTGAGTCGCTCTACGTCAAATCTTACAATTTTGGAGGTTCTGTGTAATCTAGTGTTTCTAGGCTGGAGTCTTATTTTGATCTTTGAGAGGTAGTGGTCTGAGTGCAGATTGGCGCTTCTTAGTACCTTCACGTTTGGTATTACCTTTTGAGATTTTCGTGAAATGGCCACATGATCTATCTGGAATTCACCCAAGTGGGTATTAGGTGAAATCCAAGTCTTCTGCTTCCTTGGCAAGTGTTTGAAGGCTGTAGACTTCATGATCAACCCAAAAGTCCAACACAGATCCACCAATCGTTCTCCGTTGCGGTTGGTTCGCTTATGCGCCGGATAATTGCCCTGTATGTGTTTTCTTTATTTTTTCTTTTCTAAAGACATGCAAGACCATCTATTTTAATAGGACGTATTTCCCTTTGTTGTGGTTGTCTTAGAATACTATTCGAGCCCAAGTAGTTTTACCTAGGTTCAACTCCAAACCATGCCCCCTAGCTCAATTTGCTATTGATTGTGCATCATGAATAACTGACGGCTAAGTCCCCTTAGACCTCAAAGAAACGGTCTACGAGCAATCGTTCTGGCCCTAGGGTATTATTCATGAGCGCTCTAACTTTCGCCTATGGAACCACATTCAGAAATCAAGTTTTACACAAACACGCCTAAATATGACGACAACTTAATTGGCAGACCTACCATACACTGCACACTAGAAATAGATGTAAACCTACTAAAATACCTAAATATACGAGCTCTAAACTCGACAAAAAATGGTCAGCTCGAAGTTCTCAAAATTCTCAAAATCTAGCCTCACTTCAGATAAGTGATTATAAACTAATCACGAACTTATGCAGGACAACTACAATCGCAGGAGGCGTTGCGATCTGGGCGAAAACTGGTCTGGACAACACTACAGATATATGTAAACTACCCATTAACGCAATTTCAATTGAAAGGCATATTGATTTTTTTTTTTCACGGATTTCTACGGCTGTAGCCGCCTGTCCTTCCCCATTTTCCATATTCTCCTATCAAGAGTTTGTTTCTTGGTTAGGTTTCTTGTTTCTATCGCTTCGTTTATTCCATCCCTCTAGCTTCTTCTAGGTTTTCCCTCTTTCTCCTCGCCAGCGGTATCTATTCCTACACTTTTCTATTCTCATCCATTCTTTTCGTGTGATCGAACCAAGTCGGTTGTTTTTTCTCAACTTCGTCTGCATCTCCCACTCTCAGTCCTCTTTGTGCACACTTTCGTATCCACCCTCGAAGGGATCCGTCAAGGTAAATTTTAAAAAGAGCAGCAGCAGGGAGAAAGCACCCCTATCTGAGTCCCCTGGAGGTCTTAAAACTCTCTGTCAGGCCTGTTCGTAGCATCACTCTTCCTGAATTATCCCTATAGAAGTTTTTGGTGACCTCTTTGGTGGCCTTTCCCATAGTTGTGATATCGGGACGGTATTGTAAGCCTTTTCTAGATTATAAGGGCTACATGTGTTTCTCTGCCTCTTTGCATACGCTTCTCTGATGCTATAATGGTAAAGAGGTGGTCGATTATTGAGCGACCCGCTCGAAATACAGCCTGTTCTTCCGGTCTTTAATGTGGTCTTCTATTAGGGTCTTCAGTATACGAGAATATATTCTGCCTATTGTAGGAATGACAGCGATTCCCGGAAATTATATGGGTCATTAATAATCCCTTTTTATGTATGGCTGTGATATTGGACGTTCACCAGGCTTTTGGAATATCTACACCATTTAGACACCGCTCAAATAAATTCTTCAACATCAGTTTTTTCAGGGCTAAATAGCACAATAGGCACAATTATAACACAGGGCACAATAATATTGTTGACAAAATTATCCCCTCTGCTCACTACTTTTCTTTTTCGTGTCCGGAAACTATAATTTCTGAGCCCAGTATTGGGCTGTGTCAGATGCTTGCTGGTTATGTGTCCATAAATCGTTGAGGGTACAACTGTGGACAGTTAGGGCAGGTAAATAGATGTTCCATGTCCTGTATGGCTGGACACTGGGCAGGCATACTCCGCAGTTGAAAAGTATAACGCCTGCACTAACGTTCTCAGCACTGTAGGTTCTCAGCGCACCACTTGCTGTTGCTGAGTTTTCTCAGAAGGCTGTTTCGCGCTTCCACTTTCTTCCGAGTTTTTTCGTAATGGGACCTGTATGATAAGGAGCGGTCCAGTATAACTCCGAGGTATAAAGGGAGTGTGCTCTAGGGTGGTGTTATTATAGGTAACGTTGACTTTGCTGTTTGCCTACCGGAAGTGGAGATGGAAGGTGCTCACTTGAGTCTTAGACGTATTTCAGAGAGTTGCTTTCATAGTAGGTAGACATCATGCTCAGGGCAGCTTCTAGTTTTTGTTCTACTTCAAAATTTGAGTCTTAAGCTGTGATACCAAGGTCATCTGCGTATACGAAATTCCTGGTGAAAGCTGGTGTGGGATGGTCGTTGGTGTACACTACAGTACACTACCCTGAGCCAAGCCGTTCTTTTGGGTTCGCCATCGGGTTTTTTCTCTTCAAGATTTACGTAGAATTGTCTGTTCTGTTGCCTCTGCTCAAAATCCATCGACTAAACTAACTAACTTCTAAACGTAAGTTTCAGCCTATTGGAAGAAGTTTTTGGGCTTTTTGCCATTTGTAAGTCCGAAAGGGTAAATCTTTCTTTAAAATTGTTCTTACCGACTCACGTGAAATTCCTACTTGCTGCGATATACGTCGCACGGATTGATTGGAATTTTCTTCAATTCCGTTCCGCAAGTAAAGAAACTATTCACTTCTGTTCTAGTTTTTTCTTGAGCAAGTTTATTGTCCTTAAGGCCGAGGCCGCACTACGGTTTTTTCCCGCAAGCGGTAACCGCTATAACCGCGAAACCGCTCGAGAAACACACAGTACGCTATGGGAAAAATCAGTCGCGGGAAAAATCCGCAAGTGAGGCCGCTTGTATTAGCTTACGCGAGTCACAAAATCACGCAAATCAAAACCGCTGCCTAAGAGAGCCTGTTCGATGATATTTTTCGACCCATCTTGCAATTCTCCTTTGGTGGCAAATGGCAAATTATGGCGCTGAAAAATTAAACCCTTGACGAATCCACCTCTGACAATTAGATTGAATAAAGAGTTCGTTCTAATAAAATGCTCAACACGCGCAATTCTTTGTTTAATCCCGCCACTGCTTTATTTTCAAGAAAAACTTGAAGATTCACTGAATATTAGACAGTTAAAATTATGACAAATAAGTCATTACTTCTTCATGTTTGTATGAAGTAAAAACATGACAATTTTAATTTGTCACCTTATATAATAATTTTTTTTTTCGTTCGAATATCGATAAATTTACCATAATTGGATACCTTAACCCCAGACACAAAACTCATATTGACTTCTGCAATTATTTTATGCTTTTAGTTTGTAATTTTTAGTTTGTTGTTTTGTGATCGGAGCTTAAAACTTGAAAACTAGAGTTTCATTTACTGGAAGATTTTTTTGCCAGAAGTTATTTATTTTAAGGAGTTAGCGAAAGAAAAGTTCTCTGCAATTTTTTGTTCGTACGTTCGCAAATAGCTTTATGGCTAAACTGTCCATTTAATTGAGAAATGTTTCACAGCTCGAACATTTGTCTTGCGAAATAACATTCAAAACTAATCTCATAAAGTAGAAAAATTCTATTCTAATCTATAATATACCATTTTGTTCTCAGTTGTCTCTCTAGTCTAGTTTAATCTTATCTTATAATCTCATCTAGATTAATTTAACTCATCTAAACTAATCAAGTCTTCGTCCCTTGTCTATTTAGTTTTGTCTATCTAGTTCCTTCTGTGCAGCCTTAGATCTATTGCTATATGAAATTGGTGTATCAAATCTTGTGTTAGTAGACTTTCCTTTAAGTTTAAGTCTCTAATCTAGTCTATTTTGTGTAGTTTAAGCTACTGTCTGGCGTTGCCTCTTTGTATTTGGTCTATTATTGTAGATTTAATTTAAAAGATTTTATCTACGACCACTATTATAATTGCCCAATATTGTACAGTTCGTGGATTATGTAAATACACCTTACAACACACGTATGTAACAGTCCGCGATTAATGTTATTTAATGATTCAATAACACACTAGTGCGTTTGGTTTACAATTCGTTGATTGGTTGAGAGCTGCTACTATCATTAATATAGGCAACCCAATACATTCCGTTATTTGTCAAAAAAAATTAAACGTCAAACTAATACATAAACACTATATTTTTTTTTCAATTATAAAAATTAAAGTGCAGTGATGTCCGGTGATACCGAAATAGAAAATGCTATTCCGCCCGAAATTGTTGAAAAAGCGAAACAAGCTGCCCATAATTTGCTACGGATTAAATCTCGGGATCGATACGAGGATGCATATAGAAAATTGATGGACCGGAGAATGAAGCATAAAGTTAAATCCTTTTCAGAAAATGTTTTATTATACTTTGATGAGTTATCTCAAACAATGAAACCATCTTCACTTCTTTGAATGTTGAATCAATAAATTTGAATTTATTGAATGGTTCGGACATCAATTAATATAAAGCACGACATCGACATTTCAAAACATTCAAAGTTAATAGCTTTACTAAAGAGAAAATCTGATGGATTTAAAAGCAACATATCAAAAATTTTAACCATTCAAGAAATTAAAAAGTTTCCTCAATAATTCGCCTGATAACAAATATTTATTGAAAAAGGTATTCATTACTTTTTTATCTTATAATGCTCTCTAATGGGCATAATGACATATTTGTTTATATTATTTTAGATTATTCTTATCATTGGCATTAGTGGTGCCTGCAGAAAACAAGAACTATGAAATGTCAAACTCTGCCATATAGAAGACACCGGAACATCTCTGATCATTAAAATTCCTGATTCCAAAAAAAAACTCAAAGATCTTTTGTGCTACTGAAAGAATGTTACCAAACCTGTAAAAAATATATTAACCTACGTCCACAAAATATGGACAAAACAGCCTTTTTTTTCTAAATTATCAAAATGAGAAATGCACTAAGCAATGGAATAAATAAAATTGGCTCTATTCCTAAACAAATCGCCAATTATCTTCATTTGCCGGAAGCAAATCTTACTTTATACAGGACATTGTTACAAACGTTCGTCGACCACCATTCTTGTGGATTCTGGTGGTGATTTATTGTCACTAAAAAGGCATGGTGGCTGGCGTTCGTCTGCAGTAGCTATATAGACTGCTCCATGAAAAATCAAAACGATACTGCTACAACACAGTAGGTATTAATAGGTATTAATGAAATTAAACATATATTATAAATTATTAAGTAAATATAAATTATTTCATTTGACACTGACACTACGTACATTGTGTTGCCTATATCGATGAATCACTATATCAGTTACATCAAACATAATTTTCTTATTAAATAGAAAAAAAATAGTGTGGTCGTAGATAAAGTATAGTACATAATTCGAGTTGTAAGGCAATTACGTACTCGCGGAATTACGCGCTCCCCGCTACGCGGGTCGCGCGTAATTGTTCCGCTCGTACGTAATATGCTTCTTACAACTCTCATTACGTGATATACTATTCTTTAACAATAAAGTAAATAATGTTTGGAGTTTGGTAAAAATTTTATAAACTAACTCTGTAAATGCTAATTTCTGACCATTTATTTTACCAGTGAATTATACTAAAATGAATGTGGGATATTTCCAGTTGAAATATTTGTCTCCATAGCTTCAGGAATTTGAAACATTATTAGCCTAATAACATTTAGTAAATGAAATCTTGTAGCAAACTTTGTTTCTTAATTTATAGCTGTCTTGGGCCTTAGCCAGTCAAATGTTATCGTATCTGCCTATGTGCCTAATATTTATCACTTTGTCTAGTTTCTGCTGACACAGGTGTAAAGTATAGACATCTAGTTTCCAACTAAAAACCAGTGTTAATAAACAGTTGGTATTATCATCGCGACTGAATCGTATGTAAAAAACCATTATTAAAATTAACGTTTGTAAAATACTAGTTTTCTTAACGAACCCAAACGTTACATGGTGTCCGAAGTGGTCTAATAAAGTGTCTAAGTAAGTGCAATAAAGGAAATAAGCGAGAATGTTGTAAAATGGCTACAAACTACGCAGTATCTAGAATAAAGCTGCCAGCTAACCTACAAATTGACTCGAACAAATCAACGAGCTGGAAAAAGTGCTTACAACAGTTTGAGCGGTATGCCATTGCCATTCAACTAGACAAAAAGGATCACTCCACAAATAGCCCAGGTTAGATTACAGCGCCAGTGTAAAAAAATTTTTTATAGTAAAAATGTAAACAAACCAGTGGCTCAAAAACTTTCATGAAAAGGATGATTATTACTCGACAATCCGCATACTACAATGAGTCGAGATAAATGTAGGGTAAAAATGTACTTAATTAAAATGTAACCTTAAATAATGCGTTATGTTTTATTTCTTATCCTTAATTAATAGATTTGTAAAATAATAATAAACTTGTTATATGAATTCGTCGTCGTAACCTTAAATAATAATGCGTATCCAACGATTTACACGCCACTGGAGGTTTTATGTCAATTTCCGTTAGTTTCAATTGTCGCACGGAGGGCGGAATGGCTAGTGCCTCTTAACATATATTAACCAAATGTAGAAATTTATATAACTGTGATTAATAAATTATACCTATGTCATTTTTACATATTATAAGTGTGATTAAAACATACTGAATTTTTCAATTCAATGTAAGAAAAACAGGTTTTTGTCAAATACTGCATTTTAAAACTTGTCTCATCAAATGTGTTAAATCAAGTGAGTATGCAATTATTATTTATTTAATATGCATGCAGAATAAGCAGAAATCGCTTTGCAAACTGCTTCTGCGAACAGATCCATTAAAAAGTAGACTCGTTCTGTCTAGTTTTATAGGCTGTCTAGCAACTTTGATTCATAATTGAAGCATAATACCGCAAATTCAATATTCAGTTTTACACAAAACGTCTTCCAAACGACGAAAATATTTCTAGAGGTTGGTTATATTCTGCAAAGAAAAACAAAGTTATGTGTTATTATTGTTTTATTTAATTCAAGTGCAAGATCACCTTTATGCAATGATAAAGGGTACTTCCGACTGGAAAAGGTACTTCCCACTGGAAACATTTCGTTGGTTCAATACTATAACTAGGTATAACTCGAAAAGTAATATTTTCAGCAAAACGTAAATTTATTTTTGGCCTCTAATGTTTTATCTATATCTGCACATTTGCCTGAAATTATTTTCGTTTTTTTCATTAAGGCTCATAGATATCTACTTTTAGCATTAGAAAGTCCAACACTACAACTTACAGAAGGATTATACAACTCAAATTTAAAAAAAATGAGTTACCTAGTTATAGTATTGAACCCACGATTTATCAACAAGCATAGGTCAATTTCCGTCATGTTTTCGGGCACTATTTGTTGTATAAACTTTGAAAATAACAAAATGTGCCCGAAACTTTCATATTACCGCCTTTTAAACATGGCGGATGCGCTTAACTATCAGTAAAAAGGTCTATTATAACATCTCGATCTGTATTGATTTATATGATTAGAATATGGTTTATATCTAAAACCAATCCAATCAACTACTAATTGTAAACATAAATAATTGGTGCGTACACATACATAATTTTATTATGCTTTATTAACTTTATGCTGTTTTCTTAGCACTACTTTAAAGAATTATTGCGCATGCGCTAGTTTAATTTCTGAATCTGCCAACGTGGGCTATTTCTACACTTTCCCGAAAAAAAGAAAAAGCCAGCCGAAGTCCAAATAGCAAGAACATTCAAGGCTGTGATAGGCCCAGATGCAATTTCAATCTTAGAGACGCAGACAAATATAACCTGCAAATTATCAAAGCTAGGTTTAAGGAGTATTTGGCGCCAAAGACAAATATATCTTTCGAAAGATATATATTTTTCAACAAAATGGAGATGAACAATTCAACGAGATTTTGACCAGAATAAAAACTCAAGCAGGTAAATGTGAATTCGAAAATTTACTTGATGAAATGTTAAAAGACAAGATAGTATTTGGAATTAGATCTAATCAAGTAAGATTGAAATTATTGACAGAAGATAATCTAGATTTGACAAAAGCGACAACTAACTGTAAAACAAGTGAACGCTTCCGAAAATCTTCCAAACAACTGGATGAGTTTGAAAATAAAAGTAAAACAAATCAAGTCTTAGTGTTAAAAAATAAAAATGCAAAACAAGAACAAAACTATAATTTTGACTGCACAATGCCAAGCTTTCAACAAACAGTGTACTAAGTGCAATAGAAATGATCATTTTTCTAAAATGTGCATCACCAAGAAGAAATATGGTATTAAACAGAGAAATATAGTGAATGCATTAGAATAAAGATCAAGTTCTGAAGACGATGTATACATATCTGCCATAAGTGCCGAAGAAAAGAAGAACTGCACAGACTAGATACAACTTGGCAATGTGAAGTTTACAGTCAAACTATATACAGGAGCAGAATGCAACGTATTACCGAGACACTTGATGGACAAAACAAAGGCAAGTCTGAAAGCAAGCCGAACAAGAAATTTAATAAGTTATACTGTTTGAAAAAGAATTACGAAAGACGTTGAAAAAGAGGCAATCAACTGTATTTAATAATATTTTGTTCAGGAAGTGGCGCCTCTAATTTGTATTTTTTTTGTATTAACATCAAGAGCGTCACTAGCGACTTAAAAACAAAAAAAGAGAAGAAGAACGGTTTCTATAAACAAGATCAGAGAGAAAAAACATAAATTTTAGCAACGTTTTTTTAAGTTTAACATCATATGTTTTTTAGTTTCTTTCTGTGTTCACAGTGTTAATTTTGTATTTGAATTTAGGTTTTTCAATCGGTTTGTTGTGCATTTAACAATTAAAAGTTTTTGCTTCGTAATCACTGTATAATTCATTCCAATCTCCACCAACACCAGACATCAAACATTTTATGGTCCTTCGAAGCCGGATTTAGTGTAGATTGGTGCAGAAAAGTATCAGTAAGTAAAAATTCAGTGTTTCTCTTTAGTCTGCCTCGTATTAGAACAACAATCAACGCGGTTTTTACTCTTTTAAACAACTCGAACGGCAATACTCTTTTGATCAAGTGCGGTTTCTACTCTTTTGAACAATTACAACAATAATCAGTGCGGTTTACTATTTTGAACAACTCCAACGGCAATGCTCTTTTGAAAAATTACAATCAGTGCGGTTTCTACTTTTTTGAACAATCTTTACTCGTGAAAGATAATTATATCGAATACCGAATGAAGGATCTCTCTCCAAATGAATCGTTTCCATTATATCAAGACAGTGTGAATTAAAAGCGGATATCATTTTAGATAGCACATATATAAAGGAAAGAATATATGACGATTGTCTCTCACTCTATGTGGTAGGAAAAACGGCAACTTCTAATGGAATGTGAAAAGCGGGAGGCAACTAATCCAACATCTGGGACATCAGTGGCAAATGTTTCAACAGTTCCATCACTCTTTATGAAATCATTACCTGAAATTTCCCTGCCTACTTTCTCTGGTGATTACCGATCCTGGCGATCGTTTCAGGATAAGGTCCTTCGAACCGGATAATTCTTTTTCAAACATAGACATTTGATAAAACGGCAGTTATAGGTGAAGCAGAGCTACTACGTAAACTAAAAAATGAAGAAACAAACATTGTATTCAAAGCAGTTCAAGAAAAAGTTACACCAATCCTAGAACTTGATACCTGAAATTAGGACTTATCGTAAGAGTCAAAACATTGAAAGAAAGTCAAGGTACAGATGATATATTCGAAGATTTAGGCTGTAAGGATTATGAGTACCATATTGACCAGATCGACAATCCAAAATTCGAAATTAAACCGTCAAGGAGAATTTCATACGCAATAAGGGATGAGGTAAAGCAAGATCTTGACAGAACGGTGAAGCTAGATGTCATAAAACCAAGAACATAGCCTATTCCTGCTGTGAGTGCTATTTCGAGTTGTCTGACAACAAGGTAAAATAAAAATATGTAAAAAACCATCAGATTAAACAAAAACATTCTGAGACGTCATTTTCCACTTACCACTATAGAAGAGATTTCAGCTGATATTAAAGGTTCTTTGCATTATTAGATTGCACGAAAGGATTCTGGCAAATTAAGCTATCATAAAGAACAACAAAAAAAATGTTAACATTTTCTACCCCATTGGGAAGAGATTCCTTCAAGAGACTCCCTTTTGGAGTATCGTCAGCACCTGAAATATTCCAAGAAATCATAACAAATTTCATCGGAGTACTAAAGAAATCAGGGTTCAAACTTGACAAAAATTAGTGCATTTTTGAAGGAAAAAGAATAAAATTCCTAGAAAACATTGTTTCAGCAAACGGATTAGAAGCAGACCCACGCAAAGTAGAAAGGCATACAAGCAATGAAAACACCAACAAACAAAACAGAAATACAGAGACTACTAGCGATGATCACGTACCTAAATAAATTCATTCCCAACATGTCAGATATCTCAAATCCACTAAGAGATTTATTACATAAAGATACCAGTTTTAATTTGGAAATTCATCACGAAGAAACTCTTAACAAAATAAAACAAGTACTTCAGAGTCCCCCAGTACTGAGACTATATTGTTCGTTTCGATGAAATTTCTTTTTTTCTTCTCAGTAATAGCAAAATTGACAAAGTCAGGAAGTGAACAAAAACGTTATCAATAAACGTTAATCAATAGTTTAAAAGCTACTATAAGAGAGGTTAACCAATTATTTACAGAAATGGAAATATATTGATTTCAAAAATTCAAATCGCTCTTCAGGCTTTTTTGAGTTAATACCCTGTTCATCTGGACAGACGATATGATGTAAACAAACCTGTAACTGTAACTGTAGATGCAAGTTCAAAAAATCTTGGAGCTTCACTTCTACAAGAAAGACAACCAATAGCCTACGGAGCAAGAGCGTTGGCCAAGTCTGAACAGAATTATCCACAAATAGAGAAAGAAGCACTCGCTATACTGTTTGGATGTAAGTATACTTGTTTGAAGTTCCATCAATACATCTATGGTAAAGAACGGTCAGTGGAATCAAATCATAAACCACTGGAGACAATTTTCAATAAAAACATATAATCCGCTCCAGCGAGATTGCTACGCATAATGTTCAATCTCACTCCATACTCACCAGAAGTCATATTTAAAAAGGGCACAGAAATACTTTTATTAGTCGAGACTGTGATGCATCTAACCTGAAATATGAACAAGTAGAAAATGTGAAAGTTGCAGTTATACAGCCTATGTCATTAGACGCTACAGAAGAATTAATGCTACAAAAGAAGATCCACATCTACAGTTACTTCTTAAGACAATAATGCAAGGATACCAAAAAACGCCAACGAACTTCCTACAGAATTACATCATTATTTCAACTTTAAAGGAGAACTAAGCTATCTCAATGGAATTATTTTCAAAGGTAATAAAATTGTAGTGCCAAAGAAGTGTGTTAATGAAAATTCGAGGATATTTTAGGTACTGTACTGTAATCCTATGTTGTCAAGATTAGACTAGTGGGCAGTTGATCTATCTATCTAGTCTTATTTACTTTTTTCAGTATAGTCTGATTCAGTATAGCAGACTAACTATAAGGGGCATATCTCCTTACGTACTAAGAATAATAAGAAGCTACCTCAGCAGTACAAGTATACTTCCTACAGACTTGGAGACTACTTGGAGACCGGAAAATGGAAGTACGACAAATTAGTAGCGGTATCCCTCAGGGCTCAATTATAGGACCTACCCTTTGGAATGTGCTTTACGACGGAGTTTTAACAATGAAGCTACCTTGGGGGGCTACCATAATCGGCTTAGCGGATGATATTGCACCAGTCGTAACAGCGAGAACAGAACTGGAGCTTATGCAAACATCATACTATGTAATAAAACAGATCAGTGCGTGGATGAAATTGAAGAGCCTGAGCTTGGCGCCTGAAAAAACTGAAGCGGTCCTTCTCACAGGCCAAAGACAACTTAGGCCCGTATAATTTAAAGTGGAAGAGGTGATAATAATACCGAAGGAAACCATGAAATACCTCGGAATAGTTATAGACATAGGATTGCCCTTTGCGGCGCATATAACCGAAGCGGCAGGAAAAGGAATGAGGACAATGGAATGCATGCAGCAAGTAATGCCAAACGAAGGTAAGGTGCTCTCAAAGAACAGCTCACGTAGAGTACTTAGCACTGTAGTTCAGTCCGTTATGTTGTATGGCTCTATTAAAGAGCTACAGAAATAACGAAATCTACACAAACTCGCAACCGTCCAGAGAAAAATGTCTCTACGTGTATGCAGCGCTTACCTTACGGTTTCAGGAGAGGCCGCTCAAGTTATCTCGGAAATACCCCTAATAGACCTGCTCGCGAAGGAGCGTGTAAAGCAGCACGACTGTAATTATAGCAAGAAATAAAAACAACTTTCCAGAGAAGAAATCATTAAGGAATGGCAAAGAAGATGGCTGCTAAGTGAAAAAGGACTGTGCACCCAATTGCTATTACCGGACATATCCTGGATAAAAATAAAATATGGAGAGGCTAGTTGCCATATTACCCAGCTACTAACCGGCCACGGTTGCTTCAGGGATTACCTCCAGAGCAACGGGAGATTTGTGTATATACTGTGAAGTAAAAGACTGCGTCAGTCACACCATCTGCCACTGTTGAAGATGGTAAACGGAAAGAGAGGAAGCTGGAGGGATCATGGAAGAACCTATTGGCCCCAGAACAATAATTCCATATATGCTACAGGGAAAAGCAAACTGGAACACCATTCAGGGACTAATACATGCAATAATGACGGAAGTAGGAAATGACGTGATCAAGTCATCCATCACTGCACAGTTATGCGACAAGCGGGTCCAGAGTGTACGGATGCGTTGCAGGGGGGGCACTTGCCTGGTCAGGTCAGGTTGCCAGCTTTGTTAGCTGTTTCTGTTTAGCCTAGTCTATCTTAACACAAATTTGACGAATTAGAAGTTTGCTGTAAATTTACCTTTAAAGAGAGGTTTGTAGAACTAGGCTTGACAGACAAGAGAGAACTAGGCATACTAACTAAACTAACCTCACCTAGCCTTGTCAGAATTGTTAGATAGTGTACTACGTTGACAGGGATTATCAGGGATTATATGCGTATTGTTCCGATTACCTATTTTCATATTTTTGTCCGCCTATCTACTCTTATTTACTTAGTCTATTGCAGTGATTCTCAAACTTTTTCCTCTTGCGGTACACTTCCATCAACATCAAAATTTGGCGGTACACTTTCAACAACACCAAAATTTGGCGGCACACAACAATAAAATGAGTTTAATAGTTGTTTATTATGCAAGGGTATAAAATTAAGGTTAAGCGAGCGGATTGATAAATTCAATTTAAATTTGCGAGTTACACCTTAATGTTATCCGCTAGTGAAATAAAATCTTTTATTCAATTTTGCTTTTGTTTAAAAAAGAAACAATTCAACGAAAAGTTGGCCATGATTGTGCTGTTGTCATGGTAACGATAAAATTGTTGATTCGTGCGTCAGAATTTTGTTTAGTATTTATTGTGTTTAATTTGTGTTTTATTAACCATAACTGGATACATCTGAAGAATTATTGTTAGATGGTGACGCGCAAAGATTATCCTGGCAGAAATCATGAGATATATAAAAAAAACTGTAGGTATAATAAGTTATGTGATTGGCGATCAAAAAAGAACATCAGCCAACATTTAGCATTATGTTTACGGAGGCCGTAAGTTATTTTGATGCGTTGCCATGAAACTTTTATTGCACTAGTGTCTTAATGTCTGTGACAAGTGGATAATCACTTATTTCAGTTTTTCTTTTATTATAATCAGTTTTATTGATCCGTATGCACGGAATTAAACATGACTATTTAGGTAGACTTACGAGCAAAGTGACTATTGGAAACGTATGAGGCGCCATTCCAGCGCAGCGACACTGATGCGCTCAGCGTCAGTGTCGCTGCGCTCGAATTGCGCCTCATACGTTTCCATAGTGCTTAATACTATCGCTATCTTGCCGCGTCAGTGTCTCTGCGTTAGTGACGCCAGAGCCGCTTTCCTCGGTAGACTACCTTAAAGCAAAATTAAATATATAGAAAACTAGGATTAATTATTTTTTCTTATTTTGGATCGATAGGTCGTGCCACCGCGCGATATATTGTCTGGATATATCTGTTCTAATATTATCCAATCTAACCTTTGATCTAACCTAGGTTAGAAACGTGAAATCAGTAAAATATTGTCTACGTTTGTTCTAATTTCTGCCACGGCTTACATGCATCCAGCTAGATTTTGGGGCATGGTAAAGAATACGGGTTCTTTGAAACTTAGTGTTGCGGACTCTTTGCCTGGTGTAACTGTTGTTAATCGTTTTTGGCACTCTTTAACTAAGATCGGAAAGTAAAATCAAGCTTCTGCGTTGCCTGGTTCAATAAATATTCGTGTTTTTGTTGTTAAAAATTGACATTTTCAAAGCAACAAATGGTGGAGGCGCACGCAACTAGGCGGACGTTTATTATTATTTCTTTTTTAAGAAAAAAGAGTTTTGCCAAAGACGATTAACAACAGTTGCACCAGGTAAAAAGTCCGCAAGACTAAGCTTCAATAAAACCCATATTCTTTACCAAGCCCCAGATTTGTAGTAAAACTATATATTTGTAGACATGTTGTATCAAAGTACATACCAAATAATTTTTATTGTTTGCACTTCTAAAATTTGACGGCACACATCAAGAATTTGCCGGCGCTTAAAAGTGCCGCGGCACAGTCGTTGAGAATCACTGGTCTATTGTATATTAACACTGAATTCATAGACTAGATAGACTTGGCAAACTTAACGTTCAAGAGATACTGGTCAGTATAGGGTAGATAGCAAACGAGACAAACGCATGATCGCTAGGTAGTGAACTTTTTCATCTCTACTTTTGTCTAATCTTAATCTTACCTCTTTAGTTTTATTTGTCAAATATTGTCTCCTCATTTTTAAGTGTCTCTTCTTGTATGGCTAATTTATATAATCTTTTAGCGCTTATCTTCTTTGTCTTCGCTAATCTTTCTGTATCTATTGTATGTGGACGTTTGAGATTCCAGTCCTGTCCGTTTAGTAAAGTAATCTTATCGGTCTAGTTTTGCCTGTATTATATAATTTGTCTAGTATGTCTAGTTTATCCAGTTTGTTTAGTCTAGCCTTTTGTGAAACCCTTTACTTACTATTTCTCTCTTGTATTGTCTAGTGTAATTTTTGTATATATTGTATATATTGTATATATAGATTTATCTCATATATATTATATATAGAATCAATAAAATATATTTTTCTCAATTTTGTTTTAATTAGTATCTTAGGCTAATTCCTATTGTTTAAAATATAATAATATCTTGCAGAAACTTAAAGGAAAAGTTATTATTATTTGGAAGGGATTATCGCGGATCAAGTCGACTACAGAAACTAATGCCCTCGCTTCTGTTCAATAGGACTTGATAAACAGTTAACTTTTTAATCCCGAAACTTGCTGCCGTCTACAAATTATTTATTCCATTGTTTCCAGAGCCTTAATCGTATTAAATCGCATGGCACGCTGCTCCCTCCTCCCATATTTTCCTTTCCTGGAAAAGAGTTTCCTTCCTCAACAAATAACTCCCGGTTCTAAACAAATTTTATATTTTCTGAATAATGTTTTCTTTTTGTCGGTGTAATTTCCGTTTCTGTGTTTGTTTCTGTTTGAAGTTTAATAAGCAATGTTTCAATTTCAGGTTTTCTCAATAGCGGAAGTGTGGTTCAGTTTGGACGGCGAAAGGTTTCAGCCGACTCCGGTGCGGACTGTTCTTCCGGTTGACCGGAGCCGCGAATCTGCCCGGAACGTAACTCTGCGACTGAAAGGAAGATCCGCCAAGTTTATCAAACTGCGACTTTTCTTCGCCGATAAGTGGATACTTCTTAGCGAGGTCGCGTTTGAATCCGGTGAGTCTCGTCTTCCATTTCTTGCCAGTTTGTTTATTGCTAGGGTATTTATTGGCGCGGGATGTTTTTCGCGGAAACAGCTTTTCCCAGTTGTTTTTAATGATTTCCTTTTCACGGAATAACAAACTTTATTTTACTTATTCTCAAATATCCCAGATTTTTCCAAAATAGTTTACTGCTAGCTAGGTAAATTAAATTATCTAGCTCATCAAATAAATTCGAGCATTAATCAATCAATGCGCAAGCATGGTTATATACATTAGTCTATTCTAATTAAATAACTCATAATAGTAATAACTCAAATTGGATTCAGAACTTTGTAATTAAAAAACAAATTATCTTAACCAATGGTTCGCAGCCTTATTTTCAACCTAAGACACGAATAACCAAGACACGAAAGGACATAGATAAACTTCAGAGAACGAGACCCAAATAGTTTTGAATAACATATTTAAATCAATCTGGATAATATTAGAAAGTCGAGTTGATTGATCAAATTATATAAATATTAAAATAGGACTGAATTGGATAATTTTTTAAAATATGAAATGCGTTTTGCAATTTATATTCGCTATTCTGTAATGTTACTGCTTTACTCTATCTCATCGTCAGTTAATGGTTGTTTTAATATGTTTGCCCATTTATTTATCCTGTAATTCATTCAACAGGATGTCCGTTTTTGCAATATAAAGTTTCTCCTTTAACTCGACAAATTAAAGAATATGCATCGCGATAATTCGAACGTAATAAAATTACAAAATCAATTATGGTAATTCCATTATTTCTTATGATGTGGGTTGAATGTCGGGGTTGTTGCCGCGTTAAGCCACAGCGATACAATTTAAGTGGATGGATGCTGTGTGGCGTCCGGCCATGATTCTGAATATTGTTCGCAGCCGCAGATAATTCAATTCTGCAGCGGCCGCTGAGAAAGGGATCACCTGTCTTTTTTACCGTGCTCTTTTTTCCAGACGGCGCCGACGGTTTTTGCCGCCTCTCCGTCCGGCCCCTCATATACATATTACCGTTTTCCCAAGTGGCAATGCCACCCCCGTAAAAACCACCCTAACGAAGACTTGATAAATCGACTGTACCGAGTGATAAAACTGCCTCCTTTAAACTTATCAGAGATAAGTCTGCGAAAGTTTTTCTTCTTGCTGCCTTGCACTGTTCTGAACTTTCCAGGGCGTTTGGTTCTTCTTTTTTTATCTCCGCAAAACTTACATGTTGTAAATATGTGAGCTTTTATCTCGCCTCCTTAAAATATTCCCTTACTATTTTGTAAGAGCGAACACGCATTTTCAAAATAATCTATATATGATATCTACACATTAGACACACAAGTGTAAACATTCAGGGCTAAAGAGTCTTGATAAGGCGAATTAAACTAATATATCCAAGACTAAATACCGAAAGATTCGACAGAAAAGCCTAGACCTAAAGCATAAAATTAGAGTGACAAAACTAGAGAGACAAGACTAGACAGACATGAATACAGATACAAGACTACGCGGACAAGACTAGATATATAAGACTAGACAGGCAAGACTAGACAGACAAAACTAGACAGAAAAGACTACACATACAAAACTAAACAGACTAGGCAAACTAGACAGACAAGACTAGCCGGAACATATAAAATTAGACTGACAAAACTAGAGAGACACGACTAGACAGATATGAATACAGAAACAAGACTAGACAGACAGGACTAGGCAGGCAAGACTAGACAGATAAGGCTAGACAGGCAAGACTGGACAGACAAAACTAGAGAGAAAGGACTACACATACAAAACTAAACAGACAAGACTAGGAAAACAAGAGTAGATAGACAAGACTAGACAAACAAGACTAAGCAGACAAGACTAGACAGACAAGTCTAGCGAGACAAGACTAGAGAGACAAGGCTAGACAAACAAGACTAGACAGACAAGACTAGACAAGCATGACTAGACAGACAAAACTAGACATACAAGACTAGAGAGGCAAGACTTGTTTTTGAGGGACGTAGCTGGCGATTATACAGCTAACCAGACAATTTCCCTCCCTGGAAACACTGCCGTGAACTCTGATACTGCTAGTCGCGTGGCCTCGGAGTTACGGGTAACTTATTAAAATTTAATTTCTCTTTATCTATTATTCTTTCGCTTCATCTGTTATTTTGGATTCCATAATATAATGAATATATTGTTGTGTCTTAATCCAGTTTTCTTTTGCTTTAAGCATATGTCCAGTTATCGTTCTCGGGTTGATTGGTACTTCTAAATTGGTTGTGATTTTATGCCTTTCCATTTCCCATCGAGGACATTTAGATATTGTATGGCTCTCGGTAGCGGTCTCTCCGCAGTATATGCACTGGTCGTCTGAGGCTCTGCCAATTTGATGCAGATAGTCCTTGGAACAGCCGTGACCGGACAATACTTGGGTGAGATAGTAGCTATTTTCCCCATGCTCTCTGTCTATGTCCCCATGCTCTCTCCAGGGTTCAAGTTCAGGGATAAGAAGTCTGGTCCACTCTCCTTTAATGTCTTGCTGCCACCTTTGCTGCCATTACACCTGTCTCCTGCAGTTTTCTTTGCTCTTCCACATGCAAGTCAATTGGCGGGATACCCGCAATGGTCAAGACTGCCTCACTTCATATTGTGCGGTAAGCGCTACAGATTCTTAGAGCCATTTTTCTTTGCACTACAAGGAGCTTTTGGTTATTGCTCTGTCTTTCCAGTGCTCTGACCCATATTGGTGCTCCGTACATCATAGTGGCCTGTACTGCGTAGCTGAGCTGTCGGCGCTTACTGCTCCTGGGACCTCCAATGTTAGGCATTAGTTGCTGTATTGCTGCCATTGTCCTCAGCCCCTTTGCTGCAGCTTCTGCTATGTGCGGTGTGAAAGATAATGCCTTTTCTATTACTATGCCCAGGTATTTTATTTGATACCTTGGGATTATTGTCAGTTTTCCAATTTTAAATTTTATTGGTTGGACCTTTTTTTTCCTATGAAAAGGACCGCCTCAGTTTTCTCTGGCGCTAGATTGAGGTTTTTGGATTACATCCAATTAATGATTTGCTCTATAGCGTGTCTGCATCAATCCTTCTTCTGTTCTGGCTGTTACCACTAGAGCCAAGTCGTCTAGAGCCAGTTACTGTCGCCCCCAATGGCAGTCTTAATCTCAGCATATCGTCATATAGGACGTTCCACCAGGTTGGGCCTAATGTCGATCCTTGTGGAACACCGATTCTGATGCTTCTTCCGTTTTCGAGCCCCTTTTAGTATTAACTTTCAATCGCTAAGATAGCTCCTCACCATGCGTAGTAGATACAGTGATATACCTCTTGATGTCTTCATGCCTTGATGTCTTGATGCCTTCCATGATCTGCTTCCAGCTAGCTCTGTTAAATGCGTTTATAACATCGAAGGTTAGCAGCGCACACAGTTTCCTTGTTCTCTGCGTGCCATACTTTGCCTTTTCGGCAATCTCTATGATAGATCTTAGCGCGTCAATTGTGGATTTTCCTTACCTGAAGCCAAATTGTTTCAGAAATTGTTTATTTCAGAAATTGTTTGTTTCAAAAATCTCAAGTTCTCCTTTTATTCTGCTAAGCAAAAGTTACTCTAAAAATTGCTCTAAGCTCTAGCAAAAGTTGCTCCTACTAGATGTGTCTTCCCGACACATCCAGTAGGCAAATAGGTCTATAGGATGTGTGGTTCCCTATTTCTTTATCTCCTTTTCTGATGAGAACGAGCTTTGCTCTTTTCCATATGGCCAAAAAGTTTCCCGCTGTGAGCAGCGTGTTCAACGTGTCCAATACGAAGCTTGATTGGTGCTGGGCAGCTATTTTTACAACTTCAGGTGGTATTCCATCTGGCCCCGGTGCTCTGTTGTTCTTAATTCGCCTGCTTGCGAACGATAATAAAGATAATTCTTCGGCAGTGAAGAGAGGTATTTCGTTGACTTCGGGCTGTTGCCAATCGAAAGGCGTGCGGTGTGGAAAGAGCACATCAGCTACTTTACGTACTGCTTCTATGGTTAATGCAGGAATTTCTGAGCAAATATTCATATTTCTTTTTATGATTTGGAAGACTTCCCCCCAAGTGTCATTTTCTAACTCAGAACATACTTTTTTCCAGTGCTCCTGCTTAGTTTTGTATATTAACTGCCGCAGCTCCTTCCTTCGGCTCTTATATACTTGGCTTGCCTCCTTGGTAACTTCGCTATCAGCATGTTTTGTCCTTAGGCATTGGTACTTCCTCCTGGCGGCGGTGCAAACAGCTCTTATGCTCGATATTTCCTCGGTCCACCAGTATGTTGTCTTTTTTATTTTTGGTCGTCCTTCCCCAGTTATGGAGTTTTTACATGCTTTCTGCATCGCCACTTTTATATATTCACTTTTTGTGTCGTTATTGCTTAGGTCTTTAGGTCTATCGAATTTTTTCCTGATTCAGGTGTTTTATTATCCACCTAGTTCTTGATAGGGGTGTTATTTCTTTTGACTTTTTGTTTACTTGTATGCTGTAGATGATATGGCGGTGGTCACTCAAGGATTCCTTGTCCAGCACTCTCCAGCCCTAGAGCTTGCTAGCGATTAAGTTATTGCAGAACGTGATATCTATAATGGACTGAGAGTTTCCTCGCCCAAACGTGTTGTCATTTACCTGGTTTTGTACCAATAGATCTAGTTCCGCAGCCCAATCCGTTGCCAGGTTTCCTCTTTTGTCCATGCCTGACGAACCCCAATAGGACTTAGCGTTGAAATAGCGCCCGCAATAACTTCTTATCTTTTTCCTTGGTTCCTGATGTTATGACCTAGAGCTTCTAGGAATTGTGACAATTGTTCGGGTTTTGCATTGGGAGAAAAGTAGCAGCCTTATATTATAGATTGGGGCAACTCGACCCAGACAAATCCTGGTCCTCGGCCTGTTCTTATAACTGGTAGTTTTCGGTTCTTCATCCATATTGTTGCATCCTTTTTTCGTCCATGAACCAATTTGTCTTAGCTGCAACTTTTTTGTTAGGTTCGCTCACTATTATTACGTCCACTTTCAGCTCTGCGGCTATTGCGGTTAGCAGATCGTGCGGTGCACGACATCTCATTATATTGACTTGGATAACTCGCCATTGACTGACCTGACTCGCCATTATTCTTGTTTCCTTGCCGTCTCAATCTAAGTTCCTCCGACGGAGCTTTTTTGTATTCTTTGAGTACGCCTGATGCCATGTCAACTTGGGCAGTACTCTTCTTCTTTGCAGTCTTTTGCTCCTCTTTGCCTCTTGGCCGCATAGTAGGCCCATCTTGTGAATGTCTGTTCTTTTACATGTGTTTGCAAAATGGCCGGTCTCCCAGCATTTATAGCACCTTACCAGATCTATTCTCTCCTTAACTCCGCAGTATAACCAGCCAATCTTTAAGTTTCCTTTCTCGATGAGGGCCGTCGCTGATTTTTTGGGAAGCGCGACAATCTGACTATTCCCACACCCGGGTCGGGTGTTTTCTATTGTGATACCTCTTTCTATATTATGGAGTGCAGATTGTATGGCTTCTTCTAGTGCGGTAACAGCGTCTATGTCCTTTATATTCACCAAGGTGTCCGCATTTTTTGATCGAATATAGATGTCTCGCAATTTGGGATCATTTCTTTCAGTTTGTTTGTATTCCCTTCTTTTTCTTCTTTTAAGTAGCAGCTCTCTGTTTTTTGTTTCCCTTATTCCTGCTACTCGTGTTCCTGGTACTTCAGGGTTAATTTCTTTTTTAACCATTCTGAGTAGATCAGCGTATGCTTTCCTTTCTGATTTTAGAAGTATCACCTATTTTGGATATTTTCCCGGATTTTCTTTCTTGTTTCGACTTTTTCTAGCAGTTTCATTTTTTTAAATTTTTAATATAGACAGAGAAGACTAGACAGACAAGACTAGACAGACAAGACTAGACAGACAAGACTAGACAGACAAGACTAGACAGACACGACTAGACAGACAAGACTAGACAGACAAGACTAGACAGACAAGACTAGACAGACAAGACTAGACAGACAAGACTAGACAGACAAGACTAGACAGACAAGACTAGACAGACAAGACTAGACAGACAAGACTAGACAGACAAGACTAGACAGACAAGACTAGACAGACAAGACTAGACAGACAAGACTAGACAGACAAGACTAGACAGACAAGACTAGACAGACAAGACTAGACAGACAAGACTAGACAGACAAGACTAGACAGACAAGACTAGACAGACAAGACTAGACAGACAAGACTAGACAGACAAGACTAGACAGACAAGACTAGACAGACAAGACTAGACAGACAAGACTAGACAGACAAGACTAGACAGACAAGACTAGACAGACAAGACTAGACAGACAAGACTAGACAGACAAGACTAGACAGACAAGACTAGACAGACAAGACTAGACAGACAAGACTAGACAGACAAGACTAGACAGACAAGACTAGACAGACAAGACTAGACAGACAAGACTAGACAGACAAGACTAGACAGACAAGACTAGACAGACAAGACTAGACAGACAAGACTAGACAGACAAGACTAGACAGACAAGACTAGACAGACAAGACTAGACAGACAAGACTAGACAGACAAGACTAGACAGACAAGACTAGACAGACAAGACTAGACAGACAAGACTAGACAGACAAGACTAGACAGACAAGACTAGACAGACAAGACTAGACAGACAAGACTAGACAGACAAGACTAGACAGACAAGACTAGACAGACAAGACTAGACAGACAAGACTAGACAGACAAGACTAGACAGACAAGACTAGACAGACAAGACTAGACAGACAAGACTAGACAGACAAGACTAGACAGACAAGACTAGACAGACAAGACTAGACAGACAAGACTAGACAGACAAGACTAGACAGACAAGACTAGACAGACAAGACTAGACAGACAAGACTAGACAGACAAGACTAGACAGACAAGACTAGACAGACAAGACTAGACAGACAAGACTAGACAGACAAGACTAGACAGACAAGACTAGACAGACAAGACTAGACAGACAAGACTAGACAGACAAGACTAGACAGACAAGACTAGACAGACAAGACTAGACAGACAAGACTAGACAGACAAGACTAGACAGACAAGACTAGACAGACAAGACTAGACAGACAAGACTAGACAGACAAGACTAGACAGACAAGACTAGACAGACAAGACTAGACAGACAAGACTAGACAGACAAGACTAGACAGACAAGACTAGACAGACAAGACTAGACAGACAAGACTAGACAGACAAGACTAGACAGACAAGACTAGACAGACAAGACTAGACAGACAAGACTAGACAGACAAGACTAGACAGACAAGACTAGACAGACAAGACTAGACAGACAAGACTAGACAGACAAGACTAGACAGACAAGACTAGACAGACAAGACTAGACAGACAAGACTAGACAGACAAGACTAGACAGACAAGACTAGACAGACAAGACTAGACAGACAAGACTAGACAGACAAGACTAGACAGACAAGACTAGACAGACAAGACTAGACAGACAAGACTAGACAGACAAGACTAGACAGACAAGACTAGACAGACAAGACTAGACAGACAAGACTAGACAGACAAGACTAGACAGACAAGACTAGACAGACAAGACTAGACAGACAAGACTAGACAGACAAGACTAGACAGACAAGACTAGACAGACAAGACTAGACAGACAAGACTAGACAGACAAGACTAGACAGACAAGACTAGACAGACAAGACTAGACAGACAAGACTAGACAGACAAGACTAGACAGACAAGACTAGACAGACAAGACTAGACAGACAAGACTAGACAGACAAGACTAGACAGACAAGACTAGACAGACAAGACTAGACAGACAAGACTAGACAGACAAGACTAGACAGACAAGACTAGACAGACAAGACTAGACAGACAAGACTAGACAGACAAGACTAGACAGACAAGACTAGACAGACAAGACTAGACAGACAAGACTAGACAGACAAGACTAGACAGACAAGACTAGACAGACAAGACTAGACAGACAAGACTAGACAGACAAGACTAGACAGACAAGACTAGACAGACAAGACTAGACAGACAAGACTAGACAGACAAGACTAGACAGACAAGACTAGACAGACAAGACTAGACAGACAAGACTAGACAGACAAGACTAGACAGACAAGACTAGACAGACAAGACTAGACAGACAAGACTAGACAGACAAGACTAGACAGACAAGACTAGACAGACAAGACTAGACAGACAAGACTAGACAGACAAGACTAGACAGACAAGACTAGACAGACAAGACTAGACAGACAAGACTAGACAGACAAGACTAGACAGACAAGACTAGACAGACAAGACTAGACAGACAAGACTAGACAGACAAGACTAGACAGACAAGACTAGACAGACAAGACTAGACAGACAAGACTAGACAGACAAGACTAGACAGACAAGACTAGACAGACAAGACTAGACAGACAAGACTAGACAGACAAGACTAGACAGACAAGACTAGACAGACAAGACTAGACAGACAAGACTAGACAGACAAGACTAGACAGACAAGACTAGACAGACAAGACTAGACAGACAAGACTAGACAGACAAGACTAGACAGACAAGACTAGACAGACAAGACTAGACAGACAAGACTAGACAGACAAGACTAGACAGACAAGACTAGACAGACAAGACTAGACAGACAAGACTAGACAGACAAGACTAGACAGACAAGACTAGACAGACAAGACTAGACAGACAAGACTAGACAGACAAGACTAGACAGACAAGACTAGACAGACAAGACTAGACAGACAAGACTAGACAGACAAGACTAGACAGACAAGACTAGACAGACAAGACTAGACAGACAAGACTAGACAGACAAGACTAGACAGACAAGACTAGACAGACAAGACTAGACAGACAAGACTAGACAGACAAGACTAGACAGACAAGACTAGACAGACAAGACTAGACAGACAAGACTAGACAGACAAGACTAGACAGACAAGACTAGACAGACAAGACTAGACAGACAAGACTAGACAGACAAGACTAGACAGACAAGACTAGACAGACAAGACTAGACAGACAAGACTAGACAGACAAGACTAGACAGACAAGACTAGACAGACAAGACTAGACAGACAAGACTAGACAGACAAGACTAGACAGACAAGACTAGACAGACAAGACTAGACAGACAAGACTAGACAGACAAGACTAGACAGACAAGACTAGACAGACAAGACTAGACAGACAAGACTAGACAGACAAGACTAGACAGACAAGACTAGACAGACAAGACTAGACAGACAAGACTAGACAGACGTGACTAGACAGACGTGACTAGACAGACGTGACTAGACAGACGTGACTAGACAGACGTGACTAGACAGACGTGACTAGACAGACGTGACTAGACAGACGTGACTAGACAGACGTGACTAGACAGACGTGACTAGACAGACGTGACTAGACAGACGTGACTAGACAGACGTGACTAGACAGACGTGACTAGACAGACGTGACTAGACAGACGTGACTAGACAGACGTGACTAGACAGACGTGACTAGACAGACATGACTAGACAGACATGACTAGACAGACATGACTAGACAGACATGACTAGACAGACATGACTAGACAGACATGACTAGACAGACATGACTAGACAGACATGACTAGACAGACATGACTAGACAGACATGACTAGACAGACATGACTAGACAGACATGACTAGACAGACATGACTAGACAGACATGACTAGACAGACATGACTAGACAGACATGACTAGACAGACATGACTAGACAGACATGACTAGACAGACATGACTAGACAGACATGACTAGACAGACATGACTAGACAGACATGACTAGACAGACATGACTAGACAGACATGACTAGACAGACATGACTAGACAGACATGACTAGACAGACATGACTAGACAGACATGACTAGACAGACATGACTAGACAGACATGACTAGACAGACATGACTAGACAGACATGACTAGACAGACATGACTAGACAGACATGACTAGACAGACATGACTAGACAGACATGACTAGACAGACATGACTAGACAGACATGACTAGACAGACATGACTAGACAGACATGACTAGACAGACATGACTAGACAGACATGACTAGACAGACATGACTAGACAGACATGACTAGACAGACATGACTAGACAGACATGACTAGACAGACATGACTAGACAGACATGACTAGACAGACATGACTAGACAGACATGACTAGACAGACATGACTAAACGGACAAGACTTGACGGACTAGAGTCACTAAATAGACAAGGCTACACAGACAAGACTAAACGCACAAGAATAGACAGAAAAGACTAGACAAACAAGACTAGACAGACACAGAGAGTCAAGACTAGACTGACAAGACTGGATAAGCAAGATTAGACAGGCAAGACCAGATAGACAAGACTATAAAGACAAGACTAGGCAGACAGGACTAGACATACAAGACTAGTCAGACAAGACTAAACAGACAAAACAGATTTGATTTGATTTGAACTAAACAGAGAGACTAAACACACAAGAATAGACCGACAAGACTATACATACTAGACAGATAACCCTAAATAGACAAGACTAAAGGGACAAGACTAGACAGACAAGATTAAACACACCAGGCTGGATGGAGTGGATAAAAACAGAAAAGACTTTACAGAGAAGACTAGACAGTGTCTTTATTTCGTTTAAGGTAGAGCTAAGAAGGAAATATGTTGGCGGAGGATAAAGCAAGGAAACAAATTAAAATTAAATACAGACGTGTCTGAAACAGCACCTTTATTCAGTCGAAATATCTAATTAAGTTTAATATAAAGCAGCCAGTACAAAAGGCCGCTGCTACTGAACGAATTCTTGTTTGTTATTAATTTGACTTCTAGTTTACATTGGGCACAAAAGCAACGGCACCCGCGTCAAAGTTAGGCAATGAAATTTGTATGTGCGTCTAGCCGCACTAAATGTGTGGATGTGTGTGGTTCGTTGTAATCGGGGCTCGTATGCAAATTGAATTGCCTATTCGAACGTGACGTTGTACAAATTATTTTCAAGCTAATGACCAAACTATTAACTTATGTAAGCAAATTCCTTTATCCTTTTTCTTTTGTTACGTTTTAGTGATCATCAACTAAATTTTAAATTCCTATTTTCATAATTAACCCGTTCAAATTATGGGAATATTACGGCCAAATGGGTCTAAACATTTTAGTTTACTTGAAAACGGATGAATAACTTTATAATAATTGTATTACATTCAGCTTTAGACTTTACGCGAGGTTTACCTATTTGTAATCTACATATTCCTATTTCCGTAAAAATTAAAGGGTTGCGGCTGTTTACTTCAATATCTTATAGAATATAGAGTTATACTTTCATTTTAGACATTTATATATCTAATAATTATATTAATCATTACATAAGGCTTGATAAGATTTGAGCGAAGTTTTGATTGACTACTCGCCTTCAAAACGTGTTTTCTTTAGCTCAATAAATTGGGTAATTAAGCAAGATAATTTTCACCATCATTGGCCAATTCATTTTTATTGCAACTAAATCCTAATAGATGAAAACAAGTTATTTTATAGGCAATAAAGCTGGAAATGTATGGAAAATATGCTTAACAAATCAGTAGGTAATAGTAACGGATGGAATTGAAATAAAGGAGAAAAACGAAACATGTAACTGAAAATATGCAAATTTAATCTGTCTCGACGCATCAAATATTAATTTAAATTAAATTAATCCGTTGCTAATTATGTATTATTTAAATGTAGCCAGAATGCACGCTCGACTAATGACAATCTCCCCGTCAAAACCAGACAAATATCAAAATTATATTTACATAAAAAACGTTGCATGCAAAATATATAATTTTCTTTTATAACTTGTAATGTAAACCAACGAATTTAGACTATTTAAAATTATTTAGACTATTTCATTTAGAATTCGATTTTGTTGGAATTTATGTTGAACAATAAATAATAAATGTAATATATAATAATAAAATAATTATGTATTATTTAAATGTAGCCAGAATGCACGCTCGACTAATGACAATCTCCCCGTCAAAACCAGACAAATATCAAAATTATATTTACATAAAAAACGTTGCATGCAAAATATATAATTTTCTTTTATAACTTGTAATGTAAACCAACGAATTTAGACTATTTAAAATTATTTAGACTATTTCATTTAGAATTCGATTTTGTTGGAATTTATGTTGAACAATAAAACGGGTTGCCCTTTTTTACTATTACTTATAGTATCCAATGAGTGTAAAAAAGGGACGCTGGATACATTTGTATTTGTTATACGACTAGATTTAATCCGACAGTATATTAGGCAACGTAATCGCCCTCGTTTCTGTAAATTCGTGCGCATTCTTTGAAAATTTTTACGACGTATAAAAAAAACGAGCGATTTTTTGCCGTTTAAATCTTCGCCGGTAATTCGCGCAAGATCTCGCCCGTCTATATAAAATTTTTATTGCTGATTGGAAAAACTCGGCCAATTTTTGCCGGTCTTTAATATTTCACGCTGTTTTTCGTCTTTAGATTCCTTTTTTATATAAAAACAAGAACTTTGCTCGGAAATTATTTATTTACTGCGCGAAATGCAAATGAAACATATATTCAAAAAGCCACAAAGATCAGAAAGTCTAGTTAACTAGTATTACAGGAATCCATAAAACTAATCAATAGTTATATCAAAGTTATTAAACAAACAATAATTAATTTAGTAATATATCCCAATCTACTTTATATTCGCTTTGATATGTTTATTACGAACCTTTGTTTCTGTATCTGATATATACAAACTATGTAATTATATGATACCAAAGTTGTTATTTTTGCGGTAAGTATATTTTGTTAAATATTTCCTCGATCCATCAGTTCTAAATTTAGAAACTTTGTGTGGTAACTAATGTATCCGGTGAGTATATTTCGTGCTTTCGAAAAATTTATTTCGTAGGATTAACGCTCGTATCAACATCGAGACTAGAGTTTATCTAGCAGTGCCCAAAGAGTAATCCGCTTTCGGTCCGTCAGTTTATAAATCCATTAGCGGGCGAGACTTCTGTTTTTCTACTAAAGTACTCTAATGGCAATTTGTTAAAACAACACGTGTACACGTAACTCGTCGGGTCTAAGAAAATAAACGTTTTTATTTTCTATTTATTTCAAAGAGATCAATTGAAGTCCAACCAACAAAACCAATCACTTACTTTTACCATTAAAAAGATAAACGATAAAAGGGAAGAGTTTTTCTCTTACTTTCATTTATAAATATTTCTGATAGAAACGATGGACCTAGAAGTTAGATACTTATTTCTGGTGCAGGAGCCAGGTTAAACATTATGTAATAGAACAATTGGAACAAACACTTCTTTGGTCTATTCTTGCCTTATCTATCCAGTCTTCTATGCCTAGTCTCTCTGAGTCTTGTTTGTCTGATCTTTTCTGTTTAGTCTTATCTATCTAACCTAGTATGTACAGGCTAGATACCTTTTCTGTCTACTCTTGTTTGTTTGGCCTTCTCTTAGTCTAGTTTTATCTCTAAACTCTTGACTTTCCAGCCTTGCTTTCAATAAATTAATTAAAAAGAATTACCTGTCTAGTGTTGTCTGTCTAGTCTTGTATGTCTAGTCTTGTCTGTCTAGTCTTGTCTCTCTACTCTTGTGTGTCTAGTCTTGTCTGTCTAGTCTTGTCTGTCTAGTGTCGTCTATCTAGTCTCATCTTGTCTGTCTTGTGTTGTCTGTCTTATCTTGTCTATCTAGTCTTGCCTGTGTAGTCTTGTCTGTCTAGTCTTGTCTGTCTAGTCTTGTCTGTCTAGTCTTGTCTGTCTAGTTTTGTCTGTCTAGTATTGTATGTCTAGTCTTTTCTCTCTAGTCTAGTCTTCTAGTCTAGTCTTTCTGTCTAGTCTAGTTCTGTCTAGTCTTCTTGTCTGTCTAGTCTTGTCTTTCTAGTTTTATTTGTCTAATTTTGTCTGTCTAGTCTTGTCTGTCTAGTCTTGTCTGTCTAGTCTTGTCTGTCTAGTCTTGTCTGTCTAGTCTTGTCTGTCTAGTCTTGTCTGTCTTGTCTTGTCTGTCTAGTCTTGTCTGTCTAGTCTTTACTGTCTAGTCTTGTTTGTCTACTGAGTCCACTGTTGCTTGGAGGTTGAGTTGAGAGAAGAGCACATGTTGCCTAATTTAGTTTAGGTGTTAGGTAAGCTATATGGTTTGTTACAAGTAGTCCTAGTAGTCTTACTCATTGATTAATTTTAAAAAGATAACCTATTCTGATTTCCTCAGGGTATTGATTTAGACTTCTTTTGTTCCTGAAAATTGCAATGTTTGTTTTATCCTTGTTTCGACGATTCTTACAAAACCAGTTTGAAATACAATTCATTGCTGATATGGAATTTAGGTGAACTTCTTTTATAGCTTGGTTTGAAAGTAAGAGACTAGTGTCGTCATCATAGTTTACCAACTTAAAATTTGTATCTCCTATAGATGACGATAGAACATTGACATACAAGATGAATAAAGCAGGACCTAGAATACTCCCTTGTGGAATACCCGTCTTTACTGTCCTCGTCTTTGAAATAAAGATGCCATGAGCGGTTTGGATCTTCGTTCGTTGTTTACGATTGGATAGAGATAACTTTTTCTTTTTCTATTATATTCAGCAAGATGTTGTGGTCAACAGTATCGTACGCTTTCGAGAGATCGACCAGAATATCCGAAGGGATCTTTTGATCATCCAGTTGCGTGTAAATATTACTAATGTACTGGAAGCATGTCATCTCCGCACTCTTTCCTTTGACAAACCCATGTTGGTTCAAGCTAATGATATCTTTGCGACCAAATGACCCCACTCTGACGTGGAATACTTTCTTAACAAATGTAGAGAATGCGGACGGTATGCTGATGGGTATATAATTGCTCATATTATTCCTGTCCCCCTTCTAAAAGATTGGCGAGATTTGTCGAGATTTTCGGCAGCTCTGGGACGATATCGGCGGAAATTGAGTTGTTGATTGTGTATAATGAAGGGTCTGCTACCTCCCATCATTTCCAAAGCTTTTTTGACTTTCATGCTCACAACAATGTTATACATCTCTGTAAAGGTGGGTGGATCAACCGTCATAGTCCTCTCAGAATCTGGCATTTCGTTATGGAACGGAACATTTGAAAGCATTGAAGTTGTCTTTACTGCGTTCTCTGTATAGAAATTGTTAAAGCTTGGTACCACTTCTGTAGGGTTACGGTCAATGCTTACAAAAAAATCCTTGGGTTTTGAGTTTAACTGAGTTAGTTATCTGACTACATCCCATGTGGTTTTGCTCAGGTTCTCAGTATTTTTAAGGTCTTTGTCTATTTGTTTTCTGCTTATGCTTCGTAAGAAGTGAATCAAAATCTCTATGGTTTTTATTATAGATATTTTTCAGGTCTGGGTTGTGTTTAATCAAGATTTGTAGCATTTGCATACGTTTTTAACTAGGTTTATTTCGGTCTTGTTATAAATAGAGTGGACACACTTGCGCTTAATTTTGCGGACACCGGGACAAATTTAGTTTAAATATAATAAAAAGACATTCATGAAAACATTCCACTGTAAATTAACCTGCAGGTGTTTCAGGAGACCAGATTTCCACTTGCAGGCGTTGTTTAAATTTCACCACATTATCATGCTTAAAAAGCCGAGTGTATATAAATATTGTGGGTTCTTTCAACCTTTCATAAGTTATTATTTGGGCATAGTGATCCAATAGGTGGTAGTTTAAAGTTTGTGATTTGAATGTTAAAACAGATTTTATAGTCCCTTTATATGGATGTCTCCTTTAATGCCAAAATGCATCGGAAAGAGTTTAGCAGTGAGGCAAATTGAGTGCTCGTTTTTGTTCTTTTCGAGATATCGATGTTAAAGTCCCTGGTTATAAAAAATAGCATCTTATCGTTATTCAGTATCGTTACCAAGTTTATTAATAAATGAGTTATAGCACGATAGAGGGGATGGGGATTATAGCACGATAGGGATATCTCTATAGTGTGACAATAGTTGCGGGTGAATTGCCTAGCGATGTCTTTATTGTTACACATTCCAAAACGTAATCTTCTGCTAATTTATACATGTGATCTCTTCGTTTGTGGTTGCCTTCACCTTTACAGAAAATAGCGACACCTCCATGTTTGCCTTCTTCCCTGCAATGAAACGATGAGAGTGAAGAGTGGTTAATTTTGTATAGCTGGAGTTGGTCTTCACTCCTCTAATGCTCAGTTAATGCCAAATAATTACAGTTTAATCTTCTTGTTTGTACTGAATCCTCTCCAAGCAGTTGCCATTTGATTGAAAGTTTTGGTTAATTAAAACAATCTTTTCATGAGTATGACTGGCTTTTATAATCTTCTTAATATTAATATGGGTTTTGACGTCTATATTGCACGAGACTAGACAGATATGTCTAGCCATTCAAGACTAGATAGACTAGACACGAGCGACACTAAGCTCCTAGTGAACAGTTGATGCAAATTAACAGTTGGTTTCATTATTTCATCTAACTTCTCAAATGGAATTGATACTTTAAAAAACGAGTAAGGTTCAGGATACTTGGGAGACGATTTTTTTGCAGAGGACAGTTTCGAAATTCTTCCCTTTCAAGTAATTGACTACATCTTCTTCTGTGATATGAGGTTCCAGCCTCGATACTTATAGCGGAGATAAGCATATTTAGTTATCGCTCTTAATTCCATGTTATCAAGATTTGTTCCAATTATAATATAATTAGAGCAACGAGGTTTTTTCAGAGGGTAGCTTGTTATATATTTTAATGCCAATCTTGTTTGGAGCTCTGCTGTATATTATTAGATTGGATTTTGGTGTCCGTAATTGATTTTGTCCTTTTGTTTTGTGTTGATGTATATCCGTATTACGTATAATGGAGGATTTATTTTTGTGGATGTGGCATACTGCCTCCCATATATACAGGCATGGTACCGTCAGAATTTTAGGATTTTGAAGTATGTCATACATGATTTTGTTTGTGTTATACCTGTGATTGCCCGAATGATCCTCTTTTGGGCTTTGGAGACTCTTTGCAATTGTGGAGAGAGTCCCCATACTATTATTCCATATGATATTATGGACTGTACCTCTGCATGACATGTTTATAGATTGCTCTACAATGTTTCGGATTCCTTGTAAGATAAGCTTTGTAGTTGATGTTTTTAGTTATGGAATTTATGTGGATATCCCAGGTTTTCTGATAGATTTATGCCCAAGAATTTGATTGAGTTTGTTCTTAGGACATTAAATTTGCCTATTCTTATTGATAGGTCATTATCTCGCGTGCTTCGTGTCGTTTAGAAAATAATATATTTTGTTTTGACGCTATTTAGGTGCAGATTGTTAGCAGAGAACCATTCATATACATCACTAAAAAGTTGATTTGCTTCTAATTCAGCTTATTATTATATATATAAATAATATATATATATATATATATATATATATATATATATATATATATATATATATATATTATTTAGATACTGCTCCGACACTATAAATCTAGAGTCGTCCGCGTATAATATGCATTCTATGTCCTTTAAATAGTGCACTAGATCTGCGGTGTATAGAGAGAATAGTAAAGGTGCTAGTGCGCTTTCCTGTGGTACCCCGCTATTTGTTGTGACTTGTGCAGAGGCACTTTTAATTGACAGATTTGAATATATTGCTTCCTTTTGTCCAAGAAAGATTCAAACCATCTGCCGACTTTGCCCCGGATTTCATATCTATACAATTTTTAAATGAGTTTTTCATGCGAAACAAAATCAGAGGCACCAATATGTCGCAGAAAATCCCTACAGGGTGTTTCCCTTTATATATTTCCTCTAAAATTCGATCGTAGAATGCACCGATTGCTGTTGTGGTAGATTTTTCTGTGCTAAGTTGTTGGGTGGGTATTAAGTTGTATTTGTCGATAAAACAGTTGATCCTTTTTTCAATACAGTACTCACTTATCTTAGATGCTACTGATGGGAGTGATATTGGCCTGTACTTTTTGATATCTGTCTTCTTCTTCGGTTTCTATTAAATTGTTGATGATGTCTGTGATTAGAGCGGTTAATTCGTTCCTGAATTCTTTAAATAGTTTATATGGTAGTAAGTCAGGGCCGCTGCTAGATTTGTTCTTTAGTTTAAGCATGATGTTAAGCACCTCTTCTTTTGTAAATGTGTCTATGTACATAGTGTTTGTATTATATGTGACATGTGTATTTGCTATTTGAACTTGCTTAATTTTGTTTGATATATTTGTTGCTCCAGTCTTGAAGTGACTATTAAATAATGTGGCCATTTTATGTGGATCTTTGGTTAGTTCTTCATCCACTTATAGTTGTATTTCTTCAGCTGGGTGACTTTTGTTGGATAGGACTTTTGTTTTGAAACAATTTTTTTGGTATTTGTTATAAATTTAATATGTTTATTTTTTTTGTTTTTTATATTTTTATATTCAGGGTTTCTTCTTCCCGCGGATGGGTCACTTAGGACCACGCGGAATCAACGTATGCTGAGCCTTCCTCCTTGCCCAATAGCTTTTCATCTTCATGGATTGTTGTACTTTCTGTTCCTCCGACCATGCACGTCGTGTTGGTTTCTCCAGATCTTCCTCAAATCCCCTTGTATGAACAATATTCCTAATCACATTTCTATTCATGAGATCTGGCGATCCCATCTCCACTAGGTCCCTTTCCACTTGTTTGTACCACTTTGGTCTTGTACGTTTGTTCTGTAGAAATTTGTGGATTCGGTAAGTAAGCCTCGTATGATTCATTCTTTCCAAATGACCCAAAAATTGAATTCGTCTCATTCTCATGGTATCGGTAATTTTTGAATTTTTTCTATATATTTCAGAATTGGGTTTGGGATAGTGTATGCCATTCTTAATTCTGGGCCCTAAGATCTTTCTCATATTCAGGGTTTATATTTGAAGTATTAAGATTTATTAAGATATTAAGAAGTATGTACATTAGGGTGGAGCGAAATTTTTTTTTTGGGTTGTGAGTGATCTAATAGTGAAAAATCGGTGCCTTTTAGACTCAAATTAATTCATGCAAAATATTATTTGAATTGATTTATAGTAATAGCCTCCGCAACGCCATTGAATTTTTGAAAAAAATATGGTTTTTAGACCAATTGAAATTTTAATGAACAGACAGTATTTTATTCCCAGAAATTATTATAACTACAGTTTATTTTCTATACAAAAAAATGCATGATCTTAAGTTTATAATATAAAATAAGGGGAGTGAGGGAGTGCAGGAGGGGACAATTAGAACACTTGTCGCGTCGTCAGTGGACTAGTGGTTTTGGCTCTAATTAGACTTGCGCTAGTTATTTAACAAGTAACCTAACGTCAATTTTGTTTCGTAAAAAAACGTGCAAAGAACACCAAGTGTCTTTAAATGTCCTATTTTTTGTGATATTTGTGAGATAAAAGACAATATTCTACCTACTTACGAAGATGTAATAAAATACTATGAAAGGACAAGACATCAACTAATGTTGCAATTAGAAACTGCAAAAGAGCCCAAATTTTCAGAAATAGCAGATATAGTGACATCCACAATTGAAAATATAAGGCAAACCGCATCTATTCCGATAGTAACACCAACAAGGGTCGTACAAATGTTAAAAGCATACCATTTAAATTGCAAACACCTACTCAAGTCGGTCAAAAGGCTCTCTCGGGAAAAGTTTTCGACAAAGTAGTAAGGTACTTTTTGATATTGCAGCATGCAAGTGTAAAGATTTCCCTCAATGTATCTGTCGCAAGGATAAAAAGGTTCCTAAACAAGAACATACTTTTTTAATTGATCAAAGAACCTCTCGAAGTATGATAATAGGTGGAATCGACGTAAGTGTTACTAAGAAGTAGCAAAAGACCCTACAGAGGAAACAGGAATGAGAAAACCGCCCATTTACAGCCTTAAATACTTCGTTATCTGTTATAGAAGTTAGTACTTCTCCGATATCGTCAGCGTCTGAAAGTCGTAGTAGTTCAGATAATTCCACTAACGCCATAAACAAAAGCTTTCCGAAAAAAAAGTATGCGTAGATTTTCCTACTTTATCAAAGACCTGCGACAGCTATGGTGTATCAGATAGAGCACCTGCAGCGATTGCTTCGTCTATAGTGCCGCCTATAAATTTCAATGCTTCAACATATTATATTGATTTAATGAATTGGCAAGAAATATTAAGTGAACCACCGATTATGAAAAACTTGCCTAACCAAGAAATTCAGTTTATCGTTTAATCAGGCGATGAGGGTGAAGGGTTGTTTTTAAGGCTTCCATGTCACCATGCCATGCATCGGGTTGTAAAACGGGCCGTAAAATTGACGCCGATAGCTGCCACTTCTCAATTCATGAAAAAGTCACGATTAGGTGCAATAAGAGCCAAATTGGAAGCACGAAACGTAATTTCTAAATTTGAGACAAAAAGAGATTTTCGAGCAAATTTTTTTTTTATATTTTATAAAAAAATGATGTATATTTGATTAAAGGTGATTACCGGTGATTAAAGTTAATTCAGATATATAAAATTAAATATTTCGTATCATTTATCACCCATTTATCATTAAATTAAGCTTAATATTTGGCCATAACTCTACTAGACTTTTATCATTAAATTTAAATTTTTGAGGTCAGTGTGGAGGCAGAAGATATATTCATCCAATTAATTAAAAAATTATATTTATTTTAACTTTAATATAATGCACCAATCCACAACTATTACAACTTTAAATCTCGAAAAAAATAATTATGCATGCATCCGTGCTCCACCCTAATGTACATATCCTTTAGTTTTTGAGCTGATATTTTTGTTTCTCTGCTTATCCGTGTTTAATGCATCTGTTATTTAACTTTTACCAGTGGAAAACAAATGAGGAAATGGTACTGCACGATATTTATGAAAGTAGTAGTTTTCTCATTGAAATTGTTTTTCTTGTAGACATCTTCATAGCTTTCTCTTTTCAGGGCGTCTAAAAAGCGTGCTTTATTCTCCTCTGTAAATTTTCTTTTGAAGATGTACTTTTTTTCTCGGTGTCTTGAACTTCAGTTAAGGCCTAAATCCAGAAACGCATTGTCTATCTTCCTTTGTGAGTTTGTGGTGACTGATATATTGATTAACCTGATCAATTAATCCGTAGGATAGTTATAAGTTTATCAGGAAAGTCTTTTCTTTCGAAGTATCGGCAAAGTTTATGTTGAAGTCGCCCACGAAGATTATATGATTTTCATTTTTGTTTATGTCATCTAGGAGTTTTTCCAGAACTGCCAGGAATTTTATGGAGCAACCAGTTGGCGGTCTGTATAAGTTGATTATAGCAGTAGTCATATTTTTTCTCTTCCATCTGACTACCCAGAGTTCAATTTGTTTTTCAACGGACCTGTCCTCTATGTTCAGATTTGATACCTCACTATAGCAGTCTTTTTGGGTTTTTGTCCAAATGGCTACCCCTCCACCAATGGATTAATTTCTACTGTAGTCGCTTATAATTGTGTACTTTTGTATATATAGGGTCCTGCTTGTTTCTTTATCCATTCAGGTTTCGGATAGACACATAATAAATACAGGATTAATTTCCTCCAGAGTGATTTCTAGTTGCGCAGTTTTTTGTCGGATACTTTGTATGTTTAGGTAGAATATAATGTTTTAGGAGTATTTTTGTGTTACCGCTATTTCCCGAGTGATCTACGTTTCTCTGCGGTATTGGTTTCCATATCGAAAATTTAATATGTTTATCTAAGAGCCTGAAATTCAGTCTTTCATGCAATATACCTTCTGGCCAGAATGATACGTTGTATACTTGTTCTTTTAAAGATAGCTCCACACCTACTTTAAAGCTTTTGTTATCTTTAATTTTTGTTTTGAAGTGATTGCTTCAACAACGAAGCTGTTTTCTTCTAAGTTTGATCTTTCTGCTAAATTAAGAACTATTTCTTCCGTTATGTGGTCCTTAGCTCGGGATATAAATAACCAGATTTTTTTTGTTCGACTTTTCGTCTGACAAAGCCCGAAGCTCTGTCATCTTCGCTAACTTTCGCATTTCCAATAGGTATTCTGTTAATCCTTCTTCACTTGGGCTCGATGAATCCTTGTCCACTGTCTTCTGATCTTCCTGTGAGTAAGTTATCGGTATCGTTACGTCTTGTCTCGAGTTGGGTCGCCCTCTTTGTAGATTTGGTTGCATGCTCTTCCTTTTGTTCTTCTGTTGACATGTTCTCTACCGTCTTCCCAGCAGGTTCCGGTGTTGTGAGTGTTGCCTCTTAATTACTTGGTATTTCGGTCTGTGAGATTTCTACCCACGAGGTATGTTTGTTTACATTTGTTTCTGTACGAGATTCACTACATTTTAATAGTTCGATGTGCGCTTCTAAGGTAGCTACGTATTTTTTTAGAATATTATTTCTGTGCTTCATTTCTTCAAACAGCTTTTTTAAGTACTTATTTTCATTGTAGTTGGTATTTTCTTCGGACTCTTCTTCCGCATTTTCCTCGATTTCCTTAATTTTATGCATGCACCAATCTGTGCGCTTCTTCTTTACTGCATAGCCGGCGTGAAAATGATTTTTGAATTTTATGCAGATCACTGGTTTTAACACTTTTTTGGTGCAATAACTACAGATTGTTTCACTTTGTTCTTTACCTTCAGCCATCTCTTTTTAGTCTTGTCTGTATAGTCTAGTCTGTCTAGTCTTGTCTTTCTAGTCTTATCTGTCTAGTCTTGTCTGTCTAGTCTTGTCTGTCTAGTCTTGTCTGTCTAGTCTTGTCTCTCAAGTCTTGTCTGTCTAGTCTTGTCTGTCTAGTGTTCTCTGTCTAGTCTTGTGTGTGTAGTATTGTATGTGTAGTCTTGTATGTGTAGCCTTGTCTGTCTAATTCTGTCTTATCTTTCTTATTTCTTAAGATTATGGACTGTTAATAAACAGCATAAACATCCGTATTGTGCATTTATTAGAAGTAGCAACAAAATTAAAAGCTTCTCAAGATTAAAAATGTCTTGCCCGATTTAAATCGCTTTATTTTAGGTTTTTGTCTTTGCATTGGAGCGTCTTTAGTTACACTTGCGTAACTACGATCGAACGTTATCGGTTCTAGATCAACTGAATTTACACAAATTTTCAAGCTTGAGGATATATCCCAGGACATTTCGATAATTTCTCCACGTTGAACCTGGGACGGGTCGATGACCATCGGAGGTGGTTTCAGTTTCGCGTGCAATGCTTCAATCTCTTTGCGACGATTTTCAGCCTAGAAAACATGAGAATACATTTTTGCTATTTTATGTTTTCATATATGGTGATGGTATAACAACATTTTACGTCGGCCCAGATGCGGACCTTTGCTAACTAATTGGTATGCACATAAACCAATTCTAACCAACTTAACCCCTTAACATACAATGACGTCTCTAAGACGTCATGTATATGTGATAAGATCACATGTATATGGACACGTCAACGCGCATTTTATTCGTATGTCAAGGGGTTAAAGGAATATAAACCAAATCTAGTCTAATTTAAACTTAATGTTACATATGTGTATCGAAAGGGTTAAGCAACTCTACCTCTTCAATGTCCTCGTAAACGATGTGACTAATGCTGTTGTTTCTGTACATTTCTTCTAATTCTTCTGGGGAAAACATGTTTGGATTTTCGGTGAATAAACACACTAAAGTTTTCAATAACTGTCCACTCGACTATTTTAAGTGAAACAAATAATATGCGGATGTTTGCTAGTTCATTATTCTCATATCTATGATAAATAAAATCAATTGTAATTTTATCAGTGAATTCTTAGTAAACTGACTAATTATTTATTTTAGATAAACGGGATTCGTCATATTATTTACATATTATTTACATACACATACATTTAGTCAATTCATTGTTTAAAAACTAATTTTTATTTCAATTGCAATCACTTTTACTGCCAAAATTTCGTCAACTCATGAACATATTATTATTAGTATTATTGTTTTTTTCTAATTCTCTTCTAATCTTCTCTCCTAATCCAATAAGAAGAAACATATTTATTGTATACATAATATACAAAGGGCTACCGACCACGCAGTCCTTCCCGCCTCTATCCATTTATTAATTTTATTTTGTCGTTTGAATTTTCAAATGTTTTTGGTTTATCTTTGACTCGCTCTGATTGTATCGAGAACCATACTAAAACAAACATCCAAATAGGCAGACGATCAATATTTAGACGTAGTTCAAAATAAACATTGAAGTTAACAATGCGTTGGTGAATTCACGTGGAGCACGATCGCACGTTAAATTATAAACATTTACGGTTTACTTTCATTTCAAAGATAAACAGACCGGTTGCGTGCAACAACCCCGTTACAATTTCGGTTCTCGAAACGGACCCTCAGGTCTATTTGGACACGACGCAAAACGATCTAATATGATCAACACATACGCATTCACCGTTACCCACACACATTGTTAGTATTTAGGGCGGCCAAGTTCCAACCAGTATCTACATTTAACTGCAAATACGGCACAAATTAATTGAACGTGGTTTTTCTCTGTTTTGATTTGGCCTTTCAATGTTTCAGATGCTCTAATTTCGAATAATATTTACTTTATCTTCTGGCATGTGTACATTGAAGATAGGAACACTTTGCTAATTGCTGAACATAATTAATTTGATATGAACTACGTTATTGCTCACTAAATTTCTAAAATAGTGTTAATTTATTTTTCTATAATCAGGCTCATAAAGAACTTGAAAAATAGGACTGACAACATAAGAAATGTATGATTAGAGAAAGATGATGGACAAACTAAACAAGACAATGCAGATAAGACTAGAAAGAAAAGACTAGACAGACACAATTAGGCCGACAAGACTCCACAGACAAGACTAGACAGACAAGACTACATAAATAAGGATTTTCAGACAAGACTAGACATACAAGACTACCCAAATAGAACTATACAGACAAGACTAGACAAACAAGACTAGGGAGACAAAACTAGACAGACAAGACTAGACACACAAGACTAGACAAACACGACTAGGCAGACAAGATTAGACAGACAATACTAGGCAGACAAGACTACAGAGACAACTCTAGGCAGACAAGAATAGATAGACAAGACGAGACAGACAAGACTAGACTAACAAGACTACAGAAATAAGGATTGTCAGACAAGACTTGACATACAAGACTACCCAGATATTCCCAGGATCCAGGACTATATAGACAAGACTAGACAAACAAGACTCGAGAGACAAAACTAGACAGACAAGACTAGACAGACAAGACTAGACAAACAAGACTAGGCAGACAATACGAGGGAGATAAGACTACGCAGGCAACACTAGACAGACAAGAATAGAAAGACAAGACGAGACAGACAAGACTAGACAGACATGACTAGACAGACAAGACTAGACACACAAGACTAGACAGACAAGACTAGACAGACAAGACTAGACAGCAAGACTATACAGACAAGGCTAGAGAGACAAGACTGAACAGATAAGACTAGACAGACACGACTAGACAGACAAGACTAGACAGACAAGATTAGATAGACAAGACTAGACAAGACAAGACTCGACAGACAAGACTACACAGATAGCACTATACAGACAAGACTATACAAACAAGACTAGACAGACAAAACTAGACAGGCAAGACTAAACAGACAAGACTATACAGACAACACTAGACAAGCCAGACTAGACAGACAAGACTATATAGACAAGATTAGACATACAAGACCTGGCAGACAAGACTACACAGACAAGTCGCGGGAGTGATCAATGAGTGGAAAATCCTGTAGAGATAGAGTCACTAAGTGTGTTTTGTAATTTTAAAATGTTTCTGTAAAATTATCTGTACTACCGATTAGGACAAACCCCACCTAATCCTGCCCATTACAGAAAATGCAGCGTGGGGTGGTCTACGAGAAGGTAAACCAGGAAAACTTCGGATACGCCATGGATAAAATTTTTAAAAAGTAAAATCCCAGAACAGCTGAGGATATGGTTGCTGCGCTCACACAGAAATGTAACGAAATCCTACCACCCAAGAAAATAATTGGCAGTCAAAAACGAAACCACTTGTGGAACGACGAGATCGCAAGGCGGCGGTTGTCCTACCGTTGCTTAATACGCATCTACCAGAGGATGTGTAATGGATTGCGAACACCTAATCTGTCATCGGCCGAAGTTTGTTCGACGGCGGCCGAACTCGGGCGACTAAATCAAACACTTGTAAAAGAAAGAGAGCGCGTAAATAAACACGACAGTCATCATCAGACGCGCTGTCTTTCTTTTACAAGTGTTTGATTCAATCTTCCGAGTTCGGCCGTCGTCGCCCGAGCAAACTTCCGCCGATGACGGATTTGGTGTACGCGAGCCATAACGAACATATATACAAAAATATTGAAACCACCCTGAAAAGGCACATAACTAAAAAAAGCACTGAGAAGAAATATGTATGACACGAATAAAGGATGTCCAGATGTCCAGAGCATATACTAAAAGTAATGAATAACATAAAGATCGACAGAAACTTTCCAAACGTGTGGAAGAGGGCAAAAGTAGTACTGTTGAAGAAGGAGAACAAGTCAATGAAAGACCTCTTATCCTGCAGGCTCCTACGCCTCCTCGATACCGCCGGCAAGCTGCTGGAGCAACCCCTTCTAGTGAGGATTAGGATACAAGGCTTAAATCTGTCAGAAAAGCAGTTTAAATTCAGCGAAGGAAGCTCGACAGTTGATGCCATAATGAGAGCGATGGAACTGACAAAGGAAGCTACAAAAAGGACACGTAGGACTAGAATGATTGGTATTTTAATCACGCTAGATGTTAAAAATTTGTTGAACTTGGCGGCATGAGAAGATATCATGCAAGAAGTAACAAAGAAAGTCTTCCCCCCATATCTATTCGGGATAGTGCACAGTTAGTAAGGTAATGTAGGTATAGAAGCCGATCTGACAGAATGCGGAACGAGAGGTGTACAATGGTGACCCACAGGGTTCAGTAATATCACCTACCCTGTGGAACATCCTGTACGATGGAGTCCTGAGATTGAAACTGCCCCAAGGAGCAGAAATCATTGACCTCGCTGATTATCTTGTTCTGGTGGGAATAACCGAAAAGATCTAATGAGGCGATCGAGTACGGCTATCGCACAAATAAACGATTGGATGGGAAAAAAGCGGCTGAGCCTGGCTCCACATAAACGAAAGCGGTGCTGCTCACAAGATTAAGAAAAATAGGCCCAACAAGCTTTATAGTGGGGGGCACCAAGATTGTGCCAAAAGACTCTATAAACTACCTAGGGGTAACCATTCACAAAAGGCTGTTCTTCAAAGAGCACGTGACGAACGCAAGCCGAAAAACCATGAAAACCCTTGTGGCATTTAAAAGACTGCTGCCAAACATAGATATACATAGACATACAGAGAGAAGCTCTTGAACAGCTAATCACCCTGTGTGGAAGAGGGATGTATGGAAATATAATTACGGAAATACTATAAGGTGAGACGCCACCATCCTGATGTTATGCGAAGAGCAGTCTCGGGACGTGTGGGTTCCAGGGGGACTTCTTGCTCAAGTTAACGAAAGTGCTTGCTACAAACCCCAATCCCCCTCCCAAAAAAAAGTCTGTCTTGTCTGTCTCCCATCACATCCCCTTTCAAACACAGGGTGATTAGGGGTTCAGGAGCTTCCCTTTGTATGTCTATGTCATCCTTTCGTCTTCTTCCTGTGTTTGTAATATTGCCCTGTTATGATATCCGTTGCCAACCAGGATTCTTTAAACTTTAGCATTTCTTGGACTAGAGATTTCACTTCTAGTTTGATGTGCGCTGTAACTATCTATTTGCCTCTATGGGGTTCATCTATCACATTGGAACATCATGTGCATGACACTGTCCACAAGGCTGCAGTATTTGCATAGGTCATCAGGGGCTCTGCCAATGCTATTCAGATAGTCACGGAAGCATCCGTGGCCGCTGAGCGCTTGGGTGAGGTTTTTTAGTAGTTAACCTCCCAGTGCTTCCCTGTCACCCATGGTTCAAGTTGTGGCATTAACAGCTTGGTCCATTGTCCCTTGTCTGCGGAACTCCAGTGGCTTTACCACTTGCGGTAGCGCTTTGCACGAACCTTCTTCCTTCTCGATTTGTTTGTTTTGTCGTGTTTTCTGCCGCGGGTACAATATAGTTCTGCCCTTTCCTCGATCATGTACTCTATTGGAACTGTTCCTGCGACCACAAGAACAGGATCTCTAGACACTGTCCTGTAAGCGTTGCACACCCGCGGGGCCATCCTCCTCTGCACCGCGGCAAGCTTATGCAGGCACGTTTTTATATGTATTGCACTTACCCAGACAGGTGCTCCATACAGCATTGTTGAATGGACAACAGTGCACACCTGTTTCCTGTTGATACTGCTTGGACCACCAATATTTGGCATCAGCCTAGTGCCACAAGTATTTTAATAGTTTTTCGGGTTGCGTTCGTCATGTGCTCTTTGAAGGACAGCAGTCTGTTAATGTTTACCCCGAGGTACTTTAAGAGTCTTTTGGCACGATAGTGGTGCCCGCCACTATAATGCGTATTGGGCCTAGCATAGCTTCCGTTTTAGATGGGGCTAGGCTCAGCCGCTTTTTTCCCATCCACTCATTTACTTGTGCGATATCCGTATTCCCTCGCCTTATTAGGTCTTTTTCGGTTGTCCCCGCCACCACCAGAGCAAGATAATAAGCGAAGCTAATGATTCTGCTCCTTGCGGCAGTTTCAATCTCAGGATGGTACCGGATGTTCCACAGGGTAAGTCTCATTACTGAGCCCAGTGGACACCGCTGTACACCTCGCGTTCCGCAGTCTGTCCATCCGCTTTTATACACACTCTTCGGCATTGCAGATAACTGCGCACTAGCCTAAGTAGATATGGGGGGGGGGGAAGCCTCTCATTGTTACTTCTTGCAGGATATCCTCCCATGCCGCCAAGTTGAACGCAGTTCAACGCAGAAAGTTTTCACATTTGATGTGATTAAAATGCCAATCTTTCTAGTCCTACCTGTCCCTTCTGTAACTTTCTTTGCCAGTTCCAACGCTATCATAATGGGATCAACTATCTACTTACGTTCCCTGAACAAAAACTGCTTTTCTGACATATTAAAGCCTTTTTGGAATTCCGCCTTTATCCTCGCTAGCAGGAGCAGGAGCAGCAGCTTGCCGGCTGCATGGAGGAGGCATAGGGCGGCATAGAGGAGGCATGTATGTCTGTAGTCTGTAGATATAAGGGATCTTTCATTAACTAGTTCTGTTGAAGAAGGTGGACACTTCTGCAAGAGTACTAGTTTTACCCTCTTCCACACGTTTGGAAGGTGGAAATTGAAAAAAGACTCGACCTTCTGGAGAGACTAGACAGACTGGACAGACTGGCCAGACTAGACATGCTAGACATACTAGTCACAATAAACAGACTAGACAGTAGGCATACTAGACAGACAAGAGTTAACGGACAATACTAGACAGACAAGACTAGACAGACAAAACTAAACAGACAAGTCTAGAGAGACAAGCCTAGACAGTCGAAACTGGACAGGCATAGACAAACGGACGAAACCAAACAAATAAAACTAGACACACAAGAATAAGCAGGCAAGACTAGACTAGAGAGGCTGGAGAGACAAGACATGAGAAAAAAGAATGTGCAATTAAGACATAACCGATAATATGAATTAGACAAAAATAGACATACCTAAAACATACCTAAAACCAGATTAATAAATCCGACAATATCGACCATATGGGTTTGAAAATGGTAAGGCCGTTAGGGCAACTCTAGGTGGAGCGAACGGATTAATGATTGATTGTAGTCCAAGGTTATAGAGTGAAGCTAGAGCCATTTTTTTTCATTTTTAAAATCAAATCGCAGTGATTTTGTACTCTAAAACTTAATTACTATAAAACTTGACACTAAATAAACTAAGCTAGACTTTTTAGACATGATAGACAAGACAGTAATATACCCATTATATCAAAATAAAATAAAATTGAAATGAATTGGAGAAAACTTTAAAATGAAGGAGTTAATTATGAAAGTAATTAATATTTCTTTTCTGTGTCGACAAGACCGATAATAATAAAAATTACGATTTGAAAAGGGTTATTGTGCCGAGCCCGAGCGCCAGAATTCCTTATCGTTTCAATTTTAATGAGAAATGTATTAATATTACATTACTTTTTCGCCAATTGAAAGGCCCCCGTGCGTAATATAATTAATTTTATTAATTTCCATTCGCTCTGTTAGAGAATTTTAATGCAGACGTTTTCTTTTTATTCCCTTTCATTTTGCTTCTTGGAGCGGTATCCGAATTAGAATTCCACTTATAATCTTCCTATCGGGACAATAATCCTAACTTTTGTAATCAATGGATTTACTGATAAATATAGAAAAAAAATAGAAATTATGTGGAAATTAATATCGAAAAGTCCACCTTTGATCAGGTACAAAGTGAAAAGTCAAGACCAAAGGGACAGGATTATTTAACGTTTTATAACCCGTAAAAGCTGTTCAGTTAAGACTAGATAGAACGGGCTAAACATATATGGGAGTAGAAATAGAATAGGCTGATAATTACATGGTAAGTAAAGCACAGAAAAAACAAATCAAATTACACTTACGATGTTTGATTTGGACTTCTAGTAAGTAGATAAAAAATAAGCCTTTTAGTGTTATTAAAAAAGTTTTATTTAGAAAATCAAAATGATTCAAAAATACTAAACACATTATTCTTCGGTTTCTTCAACCGTTTAGACTATTTCTTCATTTTTAGCGATGTTGTTTTGCAGCGCCGAGGGTTTCGATCTGATTCTGCAATGCTGCGGTGGTAGATCAGGATACTCTTCCGATTTTCGACGTGATGATCTTGAATGATCAATTGCTTTGTCTTAACATGCTTAATTATGTTTTCTTTTATTGGTTCGTTTATCTTAAACCGACACGGAGGAACTCTAATTGTTTCGGTTATAGCCCGACATATCTGATACTATACAGCTAGCTATATGTACATCTTTCATTAGGAGGTATGAGCTTTATGAACTCATAAGACCACATCCGCACTGAATGGGTTAATTAATTTTTTATTTATGAAAAATAAATGTTCCATTCAGTGCGGATGTAGTCATGACTTTTATATTACATACGTAATAAAACATACGTAACCATACGTAAACAGTTTACATACGTAAACAGTACAATACATACGTAAAAACAGACAAATAGGGCAGAGATGATTCTTTGTAGAACTAGACAGAATCTAGGTTGTTCAGTTGCAATTAAATTTTTTGTAATCAGCGAGAGAACTAAATTTATAGAATCTTATCTAGTTTGCCAATACTCATTTTTCGTGATAGCGCACATGCAATTTAAATACATTAAGGCTACTAAATCTGCACTAAACCTGGTCGAAATGAAATTGTTGACATGGTAAATCTTCTGCCACTCCACTCGTCTGAGAGCCGCTTTAAGCAATTCCGAGGTGTCAGTCGTCGGCAAAACTCAGGTGAGTTCAGAAAACAGATGGCGAGATTGAAAAAAGGAGCGAAAGGGAAGGGAGAAGACGTGAAGAAGAAACGTTCCGCGGATTCCTCGCCGTGCGGCCGGCTCCCATCATCGCGTAAGCCGTCGCACGTGCCTTGATTTCCAAAAACGGAAATCCGGAAATGCGTCTCGGATAAAAATCGCGAGTGGAATTGAAACGGCTCAACACATTCCGTTGGCGATAAGACGATACACTCTTTTCGTTCGGCTATGCAAACTGAGTTTTCTAGAAAGCTTGAAGTAATTGAAATTTCACGGCTAATAAAGTAGTGTCCAGGAAAATTACACAAATAGTAAATATGCGGATTCTCAATAATTCTAATTGATATATGCAAATTATTCTCTATTCTGTCCATCAGTTTTGTCTGTCCAATTTTCTCTATCTAATCTTGTCCGTCTAGTCAAATTCAAACCAACTTATTTCAAATTCGAACTAATATATTCAAATTATTCATCAAATGGAAATGTGTCAAGATATTACGTGACTAATTATTACAAAACTTTTAACTCAGAAAATCTTCTAATCTGTAGGGTTCAAGTCCCATTTTCAAAGTTTTTGATGTTTGTTTGCTAACCAAAAGACTGCAATGACGTACAAATGTAAACAATACGAACTTGTTTACATAGTAGGTTACTTTCGTTTTAACCAATGGCATTACGTTTTACAAATTTGAATTTCCCTCCCTTAATTTACGCTTTTATTTATTAATTTTAAGTATTTAAAAATATATTGATTACAAAAATAATGGTTTAGTTCAAATGTCCGGTCAATAAAGATTAAAAAAAATATTTGAACCAAATTTAAATTTCCTTGATTTCAATGATTTCACAATGGTACTATCTTGGTGCACGTTTTTTAGTACGATAAATTGTCAGTATTAGTTGTATTTTACATAACGAATAACGCACGCAAATATTCAATATCGGTTCCATTAAAATAAACATATGAATAAAAATAAAATGAATACAATCTATACCTCGGCATACAAAAAGTGACGTGAAGTGTCAGAATTTTTTTTATAACAAAATAAAAATTAAAGAAAACGTTTTAAGGTAGACTTCCGAGCAAAGCGGCTCTGGCGTCACCAACGCTGCGATACTGACGCCGCGACATAGCGATAGTATTATGCACTATGGAAACGTATGAGGCGCAATTCGAGCGCAGCGGCACTGCGCTGTTGCTGCACTGCACTGTCGCTGTGCTTGAATTGCGCTCCATAGGTTTCCATAGTGCATAATACTATCGCTATGTCGTCGCTTCAGTATCGCTGCGTTAGTGACGCCAGAGCCGCTTTGCTCGGAAGTCTACCTTTAAAGTTAGTGTAAATTATATGTTGATAACGGAGACTGAGAAGAGTTCTTCTGACGAATCCATTCCACCGAAACTTGATAAAGCAAATTCTTCATTTTTTATTCATATTTTTTTATGGCACCTGGATCCCAGACTTTTAAGATACCTCATCTACCATGAATGATACAAAATTTGAATGCGCGAATGATATTGACAACCTTTCGCCCAAGTTACAAAATCTACTATAAAACAGCTGTAGTAAGGTCCTCTAAAGTCATGTATTCAAGATTTTTCCTCCTTGCTTTCACATTTTGGTTGTGTTTGCTGGTTTCCAAATGTTTTTAATTTTTTTAAATAAAATTCATAGCTCCATAGATATATTGGCCGTATTAAATTCTTAATATACCATTTTGATCACCTTTGGATATATAACTCTTTGTAAGATTCTTAATGAGGAAACTGATTTATTTAACTGGCTAATTAAAGAGTCTATGTGTATTTTCCATTTTAAATTTTCATTGTTGTTTAACCCTAGCAGCTTTAGACTATATTTTAGGTCTACTGTATCACTGCCTAGTTCTATTTGTGTTGGGGAATTTAAATGGAATTTATTTGTCCTAAAAATTATTATATTCGTCTTCCTTTCATTTGTTGTTAGTTTATTCTTTTTGAACTTTTCAAAAGTTCAAAGTTTAAAAAAATATTTTACGTTTTAGTTAGTCTAACAGCCTAACACATTGTTTGCATTAAGACTAAACCTCTTCCAAATTGTTATTTACTATGACTAGCTTCGTGCCATCTGCATAGTTACGAATGTTATACGACATCTGACTTTACATGTCGGCATGTACCACCGGTGGTACATACTGTGCTGTCATTAAATTTTAATGACGCGCCACCTACGTCCCTGATTCTTTGCATATTTGGTTACTTATATACATCGGCTCTTGTATAACTGTAAAATATCTTCTTATTCTTCTGTGTAGGTACTATGTGCTTATTTCTGTAAGTTTCTCCTCAGTCCTTCGGCTCCTACCATTTGGAGTCTGTCCATCTCTTCGGTGGTCTTCCAGGGAGTTCTGTTGGGTTTTTGTGTCATGACCCAGTTAGCGATTCGGTGTGGCGCCATGCGTTCCACGTGATCCCGTAAGTATCTTCGACGGGCTCTTGCCCAGCGCACGACGTCCTGGATTTGTAGGTCAGCTCTGATCTTAGAGCTCCTGACATGGTCTCTTAATGTGACTCCTCTTATTGCCCTCAGGGTTCGCATTTCGGTCGTTTCTCAGCGCTTGTTTGGTGGCTGATGTGTCGGCCCTTGTTTCAGCCGCATATTTGAGTATTGGCCTTACTGCTGTCTTGTATATTCTGATTTTACCTTCTTGCGATATGTGATTGTTTCTCCAGATTATGTTATTTACTGCACCTCTAGCTTGAGGTCTCTGTCGCTTGAGATCTCTACTACAAGGTAGATAAAGCACATCACCTGCTCTATCACTTGCACTTGGTTGCACTTGTTTTTTTGATGGGAGATGTCAACGTTTTAACTCTTCGCTGTTTTGGAGAATGTCTGTAGAAGTCGTTGTAAGTAGTTTTCATTGTCAGCTATTAATACAGCGTCGTCCGCGTAGCACAGTATGTTGAAGGACTGGTTTCCCATCCGATATCCTGCTTTGAGGTTTTTCACACTCGATATAATGTTGTCCAGTATTAGTTCACTGCTGACTCGGTTTTTGTTTTGATTATTGTAAAATATCTCTTGTATAATTATCTCTAGAATAATTGTAAACTTGTATAATTGTAAAATAATTGTTAGCTATTAGTAGAGAATGTCTGTAGAAGTCGTTGTAAGTAGTTTTCATTGTCAGCTATTAATACAAACCTCTTGTTAGTTTTGACTTATTTTTTATGAATGTTTGTGAAACAAGTTAGACATAGTGACGGCATATTTTTATATTGCGGGCAAAACGTCATCACCCGTTGTAGACTGTTTGGCCGCAATTGAATAATTCTTCAAATGAAATTTTTCGGTAGCATTCAATACACTTCTAGCTTTTCTGGCAGTTCCATTGCTGGTTTGAATTAAATGCCTACTCTGTATTACCTGCGTTTCTAATGTGACATCATCAAGTAGTTTGTTGATGATAATTTCTCGATAGTTTAATAAATCATATTTTTTATTTCCCCACGTCTGGTGAATATACCATGCGTTGTATAGCCATGTCCCACACAGCAAATTCAAAATATATTTTTTATACCATTTAATAGTTTTCCGCAGGCAATTGTAATATGCAGTAAGTTGGTTAGACAAATCCTTTCTTCGCAATATTGTAATCAAAAACTGCATCCGTTTTTGTTTTATTGTTAGGACCTTCAATTAATGCACAATGTATGTCTCTTGCAGGTGGTCAACATACAAACATTTCTCTTGTCAGTCCATTTTAAAAATTTAACCCCGGAATGATTTATTGCACTAAATATTGCACTTCGCCTCTGTTTTGACTTTGTTCCTGGAGGTAAAATCTTCTGTAAGTTTTAACAGTTCCACAAACGTTTATTTTTTGTGCAACTCTTCAGCCAACGGGACACTCGTATAAAAATTATCAATATATTAATTTCGACGCTCCCCAAATTTTCCTGCATCAATCGCATGACCACGTCATGAGTATGGCCCACTTTTATAATCTCGCCATTTTTTTCAGCGCGTATATTGTAGGTATAGCCACCAGAGAAACGAAGTTTATAAAATTTTATACCATACTTGTGCCGCTTTCCTGGAATGTACTATCTAAATCTTGAATAGGCCTACTTTGGACCACGCTTGTTCAACTCTTGGGCTTTGACCTTTGCCCAGTATTGTCGCATCTTCTGCCGGTGTAACTCCTTTCTCTCTTCCAGTGGGTACTTTCTTACGGGGTACTTTCTTTTTCTTACGGGGTTTTTCCTGAAATCCACGGACTTCCTTCAGGGTGCGTCTCACGGACTGTCTGTTTTTGAGATCAAAATAAATAACAATTTCGTTCATTTTATTAATAAATTTATTAAGACGATTAGCTGTCACGGTGGTTTCATTATTGCTGAAACGCAGGTATTTTAGGATTTACAGGAAGCGATATCGTGCCTTGTTTGTTGAATTTGTAGAATAGCAAGAAACTTACCTATTTCTTGCAATAATACTGCTCTGCACGTTTCCTGATGTTTTCAATTTGCATGTTCTATTCCAATATTAGCATCAGAGATCAGGCATTGGGTTGCATATAGATTCGTTTCATCCACAATGATTTTAAGTATATTATTATAATAACTTGTATAATTGATAAGGATCATTATGGTATGTCCACACTAGGCAACAACTTGGTGGCAACATGTAGCCAACACTTTGACATGGCAACATGAAGTTGTTTCAATTGTATCTGGATATATTTTGTCTGTGAAGTTGTGCGTTTACACCACAACCAGTCAAATGTTGAAAATGGACGTGAAAACTGCTGGTGTTTGTGCTGCTTGTCAGTTCTGTACTTTTTTGTTTGGTCCACCACCATTAATCTCCATCACTTTTTTGAATTATAAACTATAATTATAATTAAGAATTAATAATGAATATTATTATAACAAAAACGAAGTAGGTAGCTAACCTGCACAAATGATACCTCAACCACTGGGATTCACGCAAAATGTTTGTCAACACTGTCCACACTGAGCGATGTTACCCATATAAGAGCGATGTTACCCGTATAATACGGGATACACGGATACAAGCAACAAATTTCTTTCGCAACCATCGCTGTCGCAACCATCCTATTCATAAAATTTCTTTGATGTATGCCGTCAACATGTTGACGAGTATCCATCAACATGTTGCTTGTTTACAGCAACATGTTGTAAACATTGTGTTGACAACATGTTACCAATAATTTGTTGCCCAGTGTGGACCTAGCTTTACAGTCACCATTCCTCAATGAATGGTGGTACTTCGAATCTTTCTTTAGTGGCTGTTTCATTAATGGACAGCCATTAATGAAACAGCCACTGAGGAAAGATTCGAATTCATTCCCTTGCCAAACATCTGGAGCATCTACAGACTCAAGGTATATTGACGAACCTGTATCCGCGTCTGAATCTATTTCTTCCAAAGTAGAAAAAGTGTATGGGGTCTACTAATTGGGAATACAGACTCATCGGAAGTATCACTCATAGTTAGAGAATAGTGAGGTTATTATTCTAGTGTCGAATGACGCTACCAATGCGCAACAGGTAGCGGTAGCGCTGCATGTGGCGCATCTAGCGGCTACTGGTAGTACTATTCTGATATTTAGTATTTACCGTATCCGCTAGATGCCACTTGTCAAAAACTTGGACAAAACGCCGGCGTCAACGTATTAAAATTAATTCTGTTTTTTGGATTCTATCCGTTGAGTAAGCCCTAAACCAGGCTAGAGCTATACCTCTAATTCCATACTTGTCTAGTTTTTGTAGTAAAATATTGTGTTTACTGTGCCATAGGCCTGTGGAAGATCAATTGGAATACCACAGGGGATGTCATGATTTAATGAAATATATACAAGTTGTCTTTATATTACGTCCTTGTTTGTCTAGTCTAGTCCTTCTAGTCTTGTCCGTTTCTGTTCCCCATTAAAGAAAAATCTTGTCCGTTTAATCTTGCCGACTAGTCTTGTCCGCCTAGTCTTGTCCGCCTAGTCTTGTCCATCTAGTCTTGTCCGCCTAGTCTTATCCGCCTACTGTTGTTAAGCAACACAAATTGTAAATATAGTTAAACTTATCGATAATCCAAATATTTGCACATGCACATTATTATCTAGTTTGTCTAGTCTTGCCTCTCTAGTTTTTTTTTTTTTTGTCTGGTCTTGTCCGTTTAGTTTTGTATGTCTGGTCTTGTCTGTTTAGTTTTGTATGTCTGGTCTTGTCTGTCTAGTCCTGGTCATCTAGTTTCATCTTTTTTGTCTAGTCTTCTGTATCTAGTCTTATCTCTCTAGTCTTGTCTGTATAATCTCATCTCTCTGGTCTTTTCCGTCTAGTTTTAACCGCCTAGTCTTCTCCTTTTAGTCTTGTCCGTCTAGTCTTGTGCGTCTATTCCTATCCAACTGGTCTTGTCCAGCTAGTCTTGTCTGTCTAGTCTTGTTGGTCTAGTCTTCTCTGACTAGTTCTGTTTGTCTAATTATGTCCAACTTGCTTTGTCCAGTATGCGAAATCGTGAATTATAACTATGCGGTTTCAAATCACTTTCTTTGTCAATCTAGTCTTATATATTTAGTATTTTCAATCTAATCTAGTTTGTCTTGTCTAGACTTAGATATCTTGTTTCTATTGTCATGGCAATGTCTCTCTGATCAAAGTTAAATCTGAAATACCATCTGTCTACTAATCTTATCTACCTAGTCTTCTGTTGCTTTTGTATCATTAACTTTTTACTAATGAGTCCTGTGACCTCCACCGTCTAAAAACTCATTTGTTTTATCACAGAGTTTATAATCTTAACCGGATTGCATGTCTCAGGAATGCCCTGCGGAACTATCCATCATAGACAAGTCGGAAGATATATAGTGACGGACGCCACTGAATAATGAGCACAAACTTATAATCTCTCAACTAAACGAATTAGTTTTAATAAGAATTAATTATCCTTTGTAACTCTTTCAATATCATCTACTGGATTAGACTAGAGAAATAAGATTAAATCGAGAGAAGAAAACAAATTATATAATGAAAACTAAGAAATTACTGTATAGTAATAACAATATTTATTGCACTAACTTATTACAGCGGAACACAGCTTGAATATATAAATATATTCAACCTTTCCGAATCTCTATAATATTCATAAGTCTTTTTAGGACTATAAAACAAATTTCATGCTGAAAGACCAACTAATGTAAGTGTCTTCCAATTTATAATTCATAAGAGCAAAGCTGCACTGATGAGAGATAGATCTCGAAACGCGTCTGCAGATGGATATTCACTTTGAGTTAAAGAGAAACATCTGATCTTAAAAAACAATGTTATTTATCTAGTGTCTTGTTTTAGTGTCATGGAAGTGAACTGAGTCCCAGTGAATAACACAAATATATGTTGTCTTTCAACATGAGATTTGTTTTATAGTCCTAAAAAGACTTAAGAATATTATAGAGATTTGGAAAGGTTGAATATATTTATAATTTCAACCTGTGTTCCGCTGTGATAAGTTGGTATGATTGTATCTGTAATTAGTCAGTTTCACCCTATATTTAATATTTATTGCAACAATACATTGTTACATAAGTCTATCGAGCTCAGAGTCTTTCTCCCATACTAAATGTTAAGATTAGAAATATGATATCACGAATTACTAACAATTCAATCATTTTGAATCACAATATTCTATCCATTTAGTCCTTGCGTGACTAAAATTTTAGATACTAGAGAGTAATAAAGGCGAGTGAAAAAATATAAACGTATATCGAGTGTAGGAATTCAATTAGTATCTGCAACACTGATTTTTGTGTAACCTTTAGCGCTCGGCAAGAATTACCGCAATAAACAGGCAATAAAAAACAATTGTGCCCCGGGAATCGGAGGGATTTTACAATCGGCAGTAACTACTAACTGAAAACCGGGGGCCTTCCTGTTAATTCCGCCGTCGGATAACCCAGCCGTGAATTGCAATCGAGCAGTTTGATCTCAATGCAATTATACCCGACCGCCTTACACACTCGACTAATCTCACATTATTATTTACAGCGCCGCTTACAAATAATCTCACCGAAGACATCGTCGAGAAATATTACGTGCAACCTGACGTCACGGCTTCCACCGTCGGTCCCGGCCCAGCCAGCATCGAAACAACCCACGCCAGAAAAGAAGTCACACCAGCAACTAGTCCGACTAGTACGGCTCAAGCTTACATAGGCCTAATTACCGGAGTATTAGCAATGGTAATCCTTCTCCTAGCCTGCATAGTTTTCCTAATGATTCGAAGAGGTCGGAAAAAAGTTGCCCTCCTCCACAAACACACAGCTCTTGTATCCAGCAGTACTAAACCTGGAGTCACCATCAACATGAAGGATCTCAAGATGAATATGTCCACGCCTATAATTAATAATGGACTGTCTAGATCTAGATTATCTGTGAAAAGTAAGGGGAACACGATCGGAACGGTGGATTCTAAGAAGGCGAAAAAGTGCAACTTGTACGGACATGTCAATGGGGAGGAGTCGGACAGCGAAAATTCTTCTGTTTACCACGAGCCTTACAAACTACTGCCTAATCCTAAGCCTGAGTATGGATGTCTGTTGAAGAAGGATGCTATCACATCCAGTAAAAGTGGAGAATATACCGGTAAGTTCATTAATAATAAGTTTATAAAAAGACAACAAGAATAGATAGGTAATTCTAAACAGATAAGTCTAGAAAACAATATAGTGTAGGCAGATATTACTACACAGACAAATTTAGACAGACAAGACTAGACAATACAGACAAGATTAGAGATCCTCATAGGTAGTGTAGAGACCCGGGTTTGATTCCCGGTCGGAGAGGCAACAACTAGGGGGGTTTTCACTAACCGTCTGCGCATACTAAACACCAACGTGGAATAGGGGGTTTAGTAAGAGCTTACACCAAAACCACTTAAAAAAAGACAAAAGATAAGAGAGACAAGTCTAGACAGACAAGACTAGACAGACAAGACTAGACAGACAAGACTAGACAGACAAGACTAGACAGACAAGACTAGACAGACAAGACTACACAGACCAGAATAGACAGACAAGAATAGACAGACAAGACTAGACAGACAAGACTAGACAGACAAGACTAGACAGACAAGACTAGACAGACAAGACTAGACAGACAAGACTAGACAGACAAGACAAGACAGACAAGACTAGACAGACAAGACTAGACGGACAAGACTAGACAGACAAGACTAGACAGACAAGACTAGACAGACAAGACTAGACAGACAAGACTAGACAGACAAGACTAGACAGACAAGACTAGACAGACAAGACTAGACAGACAAGACTAGACAGACAAGACTAGAGAGACAAGACTAGACAGACAAGACTAGACAGACAAGACTAGACAGACAAGACTAGACAGACAAGACTAGACAGACAAGACTAGACAGACAAGACTAGACAGACAAGACTAGACAGACAAGACTAGATAGACAAGACTAGACAGACAAGACTAGACAGACAAGACTAGACAGACAAGACTAGACAGACAAGACTAGACAGACAAGACTAGACAGACAAGACTAGACAGACAAGACTAGACAGACAAGACTAGACAGATAAGACTAGACAGACAAGACTAGACCGACAAGACTAGACAGACAAGACTAGACAGACAAGACTAGACAGACTAGACAGACAAGACTAGACCGACAAGACTAGACAGACATGACTAGACGGACAAGACTAGACAGACAAGACTAGACAGACAAGACTAGACAGACAAGACTAGACAGACAAGACTAGACCGACAAGACCAGACAGACAAGACTAGACGGACAAGACTAGGCAGACAAGACTAGACAGACAAGACTAGACAAACTAGACTAGACAGACAAGACTAGACAGACAAGACTGGACAGACAAGAGCAAATAGACAACACTAAAGAGACAAGATTAGAGATAAAATACTTGACAGAAAACACTAGACAGACCAGACTAGATAGACAAGACTAGACAGACAAGACCATACTGAAAAGACTAGACAAAGAATACTAGACAGACAAGACTAGACCGACTAGGCAGACAAGACTGGACATAGTAAACACATAATACTAGACCAACAAGACAAGACCAACAAGACTATACCGATAAGACTAGACAGACAAAACTTGACAGGCAATACTAGACAGGCCGAACTGTACATACAAGACTAGATAGACTAGACAGGCAAGACTAGAGAGACTAGACGGACAAGACTAGACAGACGAGACTAGACAGACAAGACTAGGCAGAAAACAGTAGACAAGCAAGACTATACACACCAAACTAGACAGACAATATTAGACACGTAAGACTAGACAGACAATATTAGACGCAGAAGACTAGACAAACAAGACTAGACAGACAAGACTTGAGCACTAGACGGACCAGATAGTCTAAACGTAAAAGACTATATACTAGAGTAAAGGTGTATTTAATATTCTGAAGTCCACTCCTGTTCCTAAGAATTTTTATATTTGCTTTGTGACATGTTTTAACAATAATATTTTGTTTGCAAAAGTTTGAAATTCAGACTGATAGGTAGTGACATTTTAATTCTAAATAAGAAAAAATAATTTAATATTAATATTCTTAAGAAAATGTATTTTACTAAGTCTATCTTTTTAGTTTATTGACGCGAGTTGTTGTCATAGTAACAACAAACAGAAATCGTTTAATAACGAAACTCCATTTGATTTACATTGGACTTTTGACTATGATTTGGATACTTTTACTTATTAATGAATTCACTTTGTTGTGCGAGTAGATAATAGTTTATTGAAGAACGAGTTTAATAAGCGCGATTTTTCAGCAAGCGTCCATGTTTAGAATGGACAAGTACGAAAAAAGGAACGAGTTTTTTTGTACTATTTTTTATATGTCTGTAATAAAAAAGACCCGCAACAAATACTTCAAGTAAATTTAATTTAAAAGTATTTCTTGTGGAAAAAAGTGGATTCTGTGAAACATTCCTTTATAAAATCTCATCAAATACACTTCACATTGAAAACGAAATCGAAACCTGCAAGGTAAACATTGCGTTTGTCTCCTACTGTTTCATCAACGGCTAGAAAAAAACAGTAAATAAAGTATGCAGTAAACAACACACACTGCAAGCAGCAATTGTGCGTGGTGTGTTCGAGTATTCACTTGTTTACGTACTGTTTGAAGTGATACGTTCAATGTTTGCAATACAATATACAATAATTATTTTTTGATGTAACGTCCATCTTGTTTTAATGATTATTGTATTTTGACTCAGGTGTTTGGACAAATTTTTATTAAAATTATGCCAACGTTTCGACCTGTATTCGGTCTTTATCAAGGCTATTTTTTTTTAAATTATATGATTTTGACATTTTTTAAAAAATTTAAAAAAAAATTTTCAATATAAATTTCAAATTTTTAAAAAAATGTCAAATTCATATAATTTAAAAAAAAATTAGCCTTGATAAAGACCGAATACAGGTCGAAACGTTGGCATAATTTTAATAAAAAATACTTGAAAAAAATTTTCCAAACACCTGAGTCAAAATACAATAAACAATATACAATGTTTTATGTGTCTTCAAATCAATATTAATGTGTTCAAATAGGGGAAGTTACACATTTTTTTATTATCATATAAAATAGTCAAAAAAATAATTTTTTTTATCAAGATTCAACTTATCAATACAACAATTTAACTTATCAAACGAGATATCAATAATACAAATATAATCATCAAATGATGTTTTATCTCTGTTGTTTCATGAAAACGCATAAATTCAATGAAAAGTGCATAATCTGATTGTATGCAAATTTTGGAATACTTTTTAAATCAAAGAAAAAAACTTAAAAAAAGTAATAATGAAATATTTATCGCAATAAGATAATCAAAAAGTGATTTTTCAAGCTTGATATTTGATATCTATCGACAATCTATCAACGAATCACGTGTGCATTGATCGCCCGTCTGCATTGAAATCGATTATGTAAAATGAAGTTTTTATTTTCCAAAAGCACTTAACTTATCTTCTCCACTTGGCATTCTGCTTGGCTTATTATTACAGAATCCTGTATATTTGTAAATAAATTTACATGAAAATAATATACTAGTATTTATTACTCAAATAGAAATGCAGGAAAATAGTTAAATGCAATCGGCGAATGTGAGTGCAATAAGCAAAACAGAAGATCTTTTTCAGACTACAAGATTTAATATTAGAAAGATCATTCCTACATTTACATAAACAAAAACCAATTCAGTAAAAATAATTTGTTTTGCCTTAATTTTTAGGAATACTATAGTTTTGATGACATAAAAACTATTCCAACTTCATAAGATTCATAAAAAAATATTCAATAGTTGTTTTAACATTGTCTGCTCTAATCTTGTCTGCTCTTGCCTGGTCTTGTCTGTTCTTGTCTTCTTCTTGTGCTGCGCATATCCATTAATGGATGTTCGGCTCCGCTTTCTCAACTCTATACGATCCCTAGCTGTGTGGATCAAACTTTCTACAGTTCGGAATCCCGTCCATTGCTTATGTTCCGCAACCAAGACATCTTCTTCCTTTCTATTCCACTTTTCCATCAATTTTGCCTTCAATTATCAATTACAGTATGTGGTACTTTTAGTTCCGCATTATGTGACCCAGGTACTCAGTTCCTTCTTTTTATTGTAATTAATACTTCGCGGTCTTTGATAATCCGTCTGAGCACTTTGTTTGTGATTCTTGCTGTCCAGGGGATCTTAAGTATTCTGCGGTACAACCACATCTCAAAAGCTTCAAGTTTGTTCAGTGATGCTGTTTTCAGTGTCCATCCTTCCATTCCGTAAAGGAGAACCGACCATATATAACACTTGATGCGTCGCAGATTTTGGTTGATATCAAAGTCAGTGTCGGTGAAGCCTTTTTTAACTTCGTAAATGAACTACTTGCATTTTCAATTCTGCATTTTATTTCGATCTGTCTGATGTCCAATTCTCAGTGCTCCATCTACCCAGATATTTAAATTTGGTCAACCGCTCAATTGGTGACTCGTCAAATGTTACTCTGTCATTCCTCGTTGCGTCTAGGTTTCTGCTAATTACCATAAACTTTGTTTTCTCGGTGTTAATGTTCAATCCCATTCTTGTTTACATCTTGTTTACTATGTATTACTTCGCTATTAACTAATTGTTGTAGATCTTCTATGGTCGTCTGCACAGTCGTCTGCACATCGAATGTCTTCTATCCAGTTTCCGTTAAGCTTGATGCCTTTTTCGATGTTACCAAGTGCTTCTTGGAATATTTTATGTATATGTTATGGTATATGTTAAACAGGAGAGGGGATAGAACGCACTCCTGTCTAACTCATTTACAGATCAGTATTGGTTTAGTTACTTTGTTGTCAATTTTAACTTGTGCTGTTTGGTTCCAATAAAGGTTCTCAATACATCTGATGTCTTTTTGGTCAATATCTAGGTTTTTAAGGATTTCGATAACCTTGTGATGTAGTACTCGGTCAAATGCCTTCTCGTAGTCTATGAAGCCTAGGTATATATTTTCCAGTGGCGGTTCGCCCATAAGGGCTGCAGAGCTGCAGCCCTCCCGCCAAAATGAAAACATTTTTTTAATTGTTATAAACTATTATTTTTTTAATTGTTATAAATTATTACATTAATATACAATTATTTTACAAAAACATATTTTTCCCTTCGAGTTTCGGCAAAGTCAAAGAATCTTAAGTGGACAATTAATTGATGGACAATTGAAAAGTGGACAATTTAAAACAATTAAGACGATTTTTAAAGTATTAATAAATAAGTAGTTCTTAGCTATACACATAGAAAGTAAGATAGTGTTATTTTTTAATTTAATTATTGAATTTAATTTTAATTACATTTTTATAGAAATGAACGAAGCCAAAAATTCAGTTATGCATTTGCGAAAGATCAACTTTGCACGACTGGAATTTCAAGAAAAAATTTAAATTAAATCATTAAGACGGTTAACTCCAGATTTAAATATTTGTCCAGTGTCAAAAAGTCGTTCAAATAATTATGACCGAAAATTTAATTTCAACATTTAAAAGAAGCATAATTGGTTAACAGGCTGAATTAAAAGATTCAATATGTTTCTGTATATGTCAATGAAAATGCGGGTTTTTCAACTCGTATAAATACTTTTATTATATTTTTTTCCAGCCCTCCCACAAACATCATCCACGAGCCGCCACTGATATTTTCCTGGTCGTAACAGTTTTGCACAAGGATTTGTATTGCGGTTATTGCTTCCCGTGTGCCCAAGCCTTGCCTGAACCCAAATTGAGGCTCACTTATTGTGTTGTCACATTTTCTGTATAGTCTTTGATGTATGATTTTTAGGAATAGTTTTAAGGTGTGGCTCATAAGCCTTCTTCTTGTCTAGTCCTAGTCCTATCCATTCTAGCAAGTACTTGTCTATTCTTGTCTAGTCTTATCTAGTTTTGTCTGATCATTGTCGGTTTTGTCTGACCTTGTCAGATTCAGTCTGACTAATGAGGTCTCTTATGAGGTCAGGGAACTGCGAGCACCCGATTTCAACCCTACCAATCTCTGTCAACGTGAATGGAGAGCAGCCTGTCCAGCCCAATGCCAGAATCTACCATGCATAAACCAAAATCCACCTGCTTACGAACAGCCCCGCAAAATATGGTCATCTATAAACAGAATACGCACCGGACACGTAAGGTGTGCAGATTCACTCCATAGGTGGGATAAATACCATCCGCGAGATGTTACTGCATAGCGGCCAGACAAACTGTTCACCACATCATGCCGAATTTCACACAAGATTTGCGCAACTCAATTTATGTCTATTTAGTATTGTCTATCGACGTTTAAGCAACTCAATTTTGTCGATTTAGTTTTGTCTATCAAGGTTTGCACAACTCAATTTGTTTCTGTTTAGTTTTGTCTATAAAGGCTTGCACAAATCAATTTGTTTCTATTTAGTCTTGTGCAACTTTTTCTTTTTGCGCATCTCATTTTTAGTAGTTTCGCCAACAAAAGTTTAACCAATTTAATTATTGCCATATAGATATGTCTATGCGTTTATTTTATTTTATTATATCATTTATTCATTAGTGTTGTCTATTTAATTAAAGAACGCTTTGTTTCGCAGTCTCCCAGATTTTCGCTATCTAACTTAACTAGCCTAATTCACCTACTTTCTCTGATTAAAACGCAGTTTATTGATGTCTAGTCTAGTTCGTTAGTTATACGCAATTCAAATTAAGTCTACAAACAGCATAGTACAATAGTCTTTACTACTGGGCTAATGTTATTCAAACAAAACGGTTTTTGATTCCATTTTATCTCATCTTTTTACTTATTTTGTCTGCATAAAACACAGTTTAGCTTTATGAGCTACTTATTCTACTTCGTTTAGCCAGACCTGTCAAAAGTCAAAAAAGACCTGAAATAAGTTAAATCAAAATCAAATTATATCAAAATTAAATTCACCGAATGCCAGAATAGGGCCTACGGAAGCGACTTCAACGATTTCCTGATGGCGACCAATGAAGCGATCGAGTTCATCTGCCAACTGGATGTTAGCCTATGAGAACGTTTTGTTTTTGTTCTGTATATGTGTCATTGTGCCATAGGATAAATATAAATATGTTCTCGCCTGGTCCTATCTGTTCTAGTGTGTACATGTCTGTTCTTGTCTAGTCTTGTTGAATCTTGTCCGGTTTTGACTGATCCTGTCTGGTCTTATCTTATCTTCTTTGGTCTTGTCTTGTCTTCTCTGGTCTTGTCTGTTCTTCACTGGTCCTATCTATTTCTAGTATATACTTGTCTGTTCTGGTCTAGTCTTGCCTGATGTTGTCCGGTTTTGATCTTATCTTTTGGTCCTGTCTAGTCTTGTCTTGTTTTGTCTGGTCTTGTCTTATCTAGTCTTGTCTATTCTTGTCTGGTTTAGTATTATTTGTTCTTATCTGACCCTGTTTGGTCTTCTCTGTTTTGAACTGATCTTGTTTCGTCTTGTCTGGTCTTGTCTTATCTGGTCTTGTCGAATCTTATCTGGTCTTGTTGCGTCTTGTCTGGTCAGGTCTGATCTAGTTCGGTTTTAACTGATCTTGTCTGGTCCCATCTTATCTTATCTTGTTTGGTCTTGTCTGGTATTGTCTTGTCTGGTCTTATCGTGTCTGGTATTGTCTGCTCGTGTCTGATCTTGTCTAGCCGTGTCTTGTCTAGTCTTATCTGACCATCTTGATTCTTGTCTGGTCTTGTCTGGTTCTATCCTTTCTTGTATATACTAATCTTTTCTTTTAGTCTTGTCTGATCTTGATCGGTTTGGACTCATCTTGTCCGGTCATATCTTATCTTGCTTGATCTTCTCTTGTCTTATCTGGTCTTGTCTTGTTTTCTTTTCTAGTCTTGTCTACTATTGTCTGATCTTGTCTTGCCTTGTGTTGTCTGGTTTTGTCTGCCTCTGGTCTTTTCTGGTCTTTTTTAGTCTGCTCAGGTCTTGACTATTCTTGTCTGGTTTTATCTGTACTTGTATGTACGTGTCTGTTCGTGTCTAGTGTCTGATCTTGTCCACTTTGACTAATCTTGCCTGCTCTTATCTTGTTTAGTCTTGTTTGGTCCTGTCTTGTCTTGCCTTGTCTGGTCTTGTCTGCTCCTGTATGCTCTGGTCTTGTCTGGTCTTGTTTGGTCTTGTCTAGTCGTGTCTACTCTTCTTTGGTCCTATCTTATAGCTCTTGTTGGGTCTTGTCTGGTCTTAGCTGGTATTGGCTGGTCTTGTCTGAAATTATCTGGACTTGTCTGATCTTTTCTGATCTTGTGGGGTCTACTCTGGCCTTGTCTGGTCTTGGGTGGTCTTTTCTGGTTTTGTCTGATCTTGGGTGGTTTTGTCTCGTTTTTTCTGGTCTTGTTTCGTCTTGGCTGGTCTTCTCTAGTCTTATCTAGTCTTGTTTGATATTGTTCCGTTTTGAATGCTCTTGTCTGGTCTTATCTGGTCTTGTCTGGTTTTGACTGGTCTTTTCTGAACTTGCCTTTTCTGGCCTTGTCTGATTTTGTGTGTTCTACAAAATGGTCTTAATAATTCCTTAATATGGTTTCAATATGGTCTTATTATGGTCTTAATATTGTCTTAATATGTCATAGGTCATAATATGGTCATGTAAATGTTTGCCCTTATCTGGTGTTATCTAATCTTATCTAGTCTTATTTACCGACTCGCCGGAAGCATTTGTTCAAACCATTAAAAAAGCTGGCGAGATAGCCACTCCAAAAATTACGGGGAGGAGGAACCAAAAGGCGGCATACTGGTGGACGGAGAATATCGCAACCATACGTAGAAGCTGTCTTAAAGCAAGAAGAAGCATGACAAGAGCGAACAAAAGGCTGTCAAGAAACGAGTAGGAGCAAGCCAGGGAAGAGTACAAACATGCGAAGAAGATGCTGAAACACGCCATCCTCAAGGCAAAAGATGTGCAATGGACCCGACAATGCGATGCCGTGGAAAACGATGTATGGGGGAGTGGATATCGCATTGTAATGAAGCGACTTAAAGTGTCCTAGAAGCCGCTTCTACTTGAACAGAAGGAGAAATTTGCTGAAGAACTTTTTCCCCATTGTGAAGAAGACGACTGATATCCGATGACGGAACACGCCCCAGCAAAAGAATTCACAGAGAAAGAGCTAGAAGAAGCTCTTAGTAAAATTAAAACTAGAAAGGCCGGGACCGGGACCGGACCTGATCCTCCCAGAAGTAATAAAAATGGTCGCTGCAGAAAACCCAAAATATGTTCTTGGGGTCATAAACACATTGTTGGCCGAGGGAACGTTCCCGGATCTGGAAAACAGCTACACTAGTTTTAATTGAGAAACCAACAAAGGTAGAATATCTGTCTCCTGGACAGTGCGGGGAAGCTATTAAAACATCTTATCACCAAAAGATTAATGACAGAAATAAAATAAAAAAAGACATCATATCGACAGTATGGTTTCATAGAAGGACGTTCATCAATCCAAGCTGTGAAGAGATTATGCGATATTGCAACTAACGAAATGAAGAAAATACTGAAAACCAGAAAGCTATGCTTCTTTGTCACGCTCGATATAAAGAATGCGTTTAACTCCGCCAACTGGAACATAATTAAAAAGGAACTACTATAAAGAAACATCTCAGCCTACCCGAGAAAGATTATAGGAAGCTACCTGTCTGGCAGAAAGCTAGAGCTATAAGACGGCGTTGCAATACCAGTGACATGTGGTGTACCCCAAGGCTCTATACTGGGCCCCCATCTTTGGAACTTGCTATTCGACGGTATACTAGACCTAGATTTGCCCGGCGGCGTGGAAACAATCCCTTTCGCCGATGACCTGGCAGTGGTCTCTAGAGCTAAATCGAGAGAAGAGAAGAGAATCGAGAGAAACACCAATGAGGCGATACATAGGATTCAACTCGCCACGGAAAAATCCGAAGCGGTGATGCTCTCTGGTAGAAAGAGGTATGGGAAGATACAGTTCGAAGTGGGAGGCACAATAATATTACCAACCAATCTCGTCAAATATCTTGGTGTAATGGATAAGAGCCTCACCTTTGGCCATCACATAACGCACGTTGTTGAAAAAGCCCAAAGAGCGGATCTGTCTCTTTCCAGACTCATGCCACGTTAAAATGGGCCAACCGAAAGGAAAAGAAGACTCTTAGCAACTGTAGCCCAGTCTATCATTCTTTGTGCCGCCCCCGTGTGGATGAGGGCCTGTAGATACCAGAAATACAGATAAAAACTACTACGTGTACAGAGAACTCTCGCAATCCGCATCTGCAGAAGTTATAGAACCGCCGCAACAGAATCATTACTTGTCATGGGAAGAGTAATCCCGCTCGATTTACTTGCTAAAGAAAGGGTAGAAACGTACGGCTTGAACCTGGAGCATAGGAGGGAAGCTAGAGAAGATACCATGGAAAGGTGGTAAAATACGAAAACAAGCTCGTGGACGCATAGGCTAATACCGAAAATTAAAGACTGGTGCTCTAGGGAGCATGGAGAACTATCATTCCACCTCTCGCAAATACTCACCGGTCATGGTTGCTTTGAGGCCTACAAGAAGAGAATAGGCAAGAGCCAAACAGCAGAATGTGGTGCTGAGGAAGACACAGCAGAGCACACGTTCTTCAGCTGCCCGCAGTGAAACGATGTACGCAATCGAGCTGGATACCTAATTTGTAAAAAAACTAACACCCGAAAACTTAGTGCCTGGAATATTGAAAAGCGATGCAGGGTGGAATATAATTGGTAAAATGGTGCAAGATATCCTACTAAAGAAAGAACTGGACGAGAGGGATAATGAATGAAGAAAGATGCTAATGAATAGAGACATCTCACCACCATGAAGTAATACCGCAAGGTGATCCCGTGGTAGTGTGAATGGTTATTAAAGGAAAGAGGAGGTGTTTTTTAGTGGGTAGAACCGGTGGTACCATCAAGCCGGGTGAGTCCCACACTCCTCAAGGCATTTCTGTTCTGGGGGTCGTACGTAAAGGTATTCCCCCCCCCCCCTCTCAAAAAAAAAGTCATAATATGGTCATATAAATGTTTGCCCTTGTCTTAATCGTTATCTAATCTTAACTAGTCTTATTTGATTTTGTCTGGTTTTGACTCATCTTCTCAGATCTTATCTGGTTTCGTCTGGTCTTGTCTGATCTGTTTGGTCCTAAAATATGGGATTAATATGGCCTTAATATAGTTAAAATACGTTCTTATTTTTGTCTTAATATTCTTAATAAGGTGCTAATATGGTCTTAATCTGATCTTGATGTGGTATTAAAATTATCGTAATATAAGATTTAAAAAAAAATATTGGAATATCTAAAATCTAGAACTATTGAGTTTTTCATTTTATAACTTGGTAATAATTCTCATATTTGTAATCCATAAATAACTTGGTTAAATTAGTGAATTATATTAAGCCAGACATAATGTTTTGGCTGATAAAAAGGTCTATATAAAGTGAAATGGATCGGGTAGTTATGGAATTCAAACTGCATACGTTTTTAACAAAAAAAGAGAACACATAATAAGGAAAGATTTAAACTGGCAGCTTCAATTACTCTAAATCATGCACTGAATATTCATAAAATACCTTCGCGAAGTATTTAAACCGTTCGTACGTGATCTCATTTAGACTCCGAAGCTATTCTAGTACACTAGATGTATCTCATAGCTGACATTTACATCAGTTGATACTCTACCTCTTCCGTACAATTAACGATGTCTACAAGTTCTCAACACATATGTCTGAAACACACACCCTTCTCCATTTTAGAATAAACCTTGCTAATGTTAGTTACTAATTCCACAGATAAATATTACAGTATCTACAAACACAGGAATATTAAACAGATACTCCCTGCAAGACCTCATTTAATATGTTTATTTTATTATAAGTATTGCAATATATTATTAAACAGATAATACTACTGTAATGCCGCATACATACCTAGAGTTTATTATTCTTAAGATTATCAAGTGTAGTTGTCTGTAAAGGCCAAATTTAGACGAAATTTGAATCTAATGACAACCGATGACTGACAATCTTAAATAATGTCATCAATCTTGATAATAAAATGTAAGTGTGTACGAAGCTTAACACGTATTGATGAATTAAGGCTAAATTTCAACAGTAATTGGCTGTTCTAGATGTTGCTAGAATTATAGAAAATATTATAGTCCAAAATATTATAGTCCAAAATATTATAGTCCAATTACTTATATGTAAGGATCATTAATTCAGAAAAGTGGTATTTGCAGTATTTTAACGTCAGCAATAAACCATCTCTTAAAAATGAGATATATCGTTTTTAATTTCAGTAATAGCCTGTATGCGGTGTAATAACTGATTCATGTAGACGTGCAATAAAACGTAGTCATTGTTTAGCAAGAGCCGTAAAGTACGGCATGTGTCTGAAGCGGCTCGGTTTCCAAATGGCCCCCGAAAAGAAAGAGAAAAATTGTATAACAATTCCTGGGGATGTAAACATGCCTCGTCCCTGCCGGGACACGTCTCATCTGTTTGCCGGCACGGTTTTAGTCTCTCGCTTACTTTTATTTGATGTACAGAATCGCGTCTACGCCATCTCATTTCGGCGTTGCTTTATTTATGAGTGCAATGTTTCTATGAATATGTACTTCAAGCGTTTAGACATTCAAATGTTTTATCAAGATGTACCCAATATTAATTTATTTAAAATAAATAATCTTTCTTTAAACAAAGATAATAGAGCGGCTGTATATCAGAGATTAACAACCTTTTTTATAACGCGCCAGTTATAAATTTGGAAATGTTGTGCGGCCGCAATTATGAAACTTATGGCAATGATGATGGACTTATGGCAACACTCATGATGATGTGATGATGAACTTTATTAACCAAATGAGCCTAGTATCAAAAATTACAGCAATAAAACGCTTATTAATAGATGTACTATTAGAAAAAACGTATAAAGTATATGTGGAAAAAGATTATTTAATGATAAATTTTGAAATGTAATAGTATATTACGTAACGGGAGTTGTAAGAAGCATATTACGTACGAGCGGAACAGTTACGAACGGTCCGCGTAGCCGGGAGTGCGTAATTACGCCAGTACGTAATTGCCTTACATCTCGAGTTATGTACTATACTTTATCTACGACCACACTAATTTCTTTCTGTTTAATAAGAAAAATATGTTTGATGTAACAAATGTATTTTTTATTAGGTACATTATTTAACATTATAATAAACAAACAGTTGTATTTTCATATATAACTGTTACTCGACATTATTTAACTTGATAGAAATGAAAAGAAATACATTCTTAATGGTTACATACCTTATTATTTAGTACTTATTTAGTTTAAACTGGAATAAGATTGCTCATAGATATAGGCAACCCAATGTACACAATGTCAATTTCCGTTACTTTGAATTGTGGCACGGGGGGCGCAGAAAGTATGAGCACGTAGTAGCAGCTCTCAACCAATCAACGAATCGTAAACCAAACTCACGTGTATGTTATCAATCATATGTTACATGTGTGTTATGTTACGTTTGTGTTATAATGTATTTACATAGTCCACGAACTGTACAATAATGGGCATTTACTATAGTGGTCTTAGATTAAATATATGAATAGCCGCACTAGAAAATAGATTTTAGCTCGAAATTCAATATTTCGTATTTTCGTACTAAAACGGTTACTATCCAATGCATTTTTGAGGTTGAAAATTAGGTTCAATTCTAGAACGCACAATCTCCAATAATGAATTAGTTCCATACCGTACAAACTGATTGCTGAAAAAGCAACCTTAAATTTAAGTTTAACAAATTCTTCTCCCGTAGTCAGGAGGAAGATATTGAACATGTTCAAATATGCCAAGCAATATAGAAGGAGTACATAACAGTTTTATTTATAGTTCCATCAAAAAGATACAAGATGTTCTCGTTTGTAATAATTAAAGTCGAAATAAAATTTGGTATCAGAAAATATCTCTAAATACAAGAGACTTTATATATAATATATACAATGGAATCTATAAAATATATACAATGGAATAGAATCTATACAAACATCTCCATAGAATATTCAGATTTTAAAGATAAAAAAATGTATAACTGTGGATTGTACATTTTGGAATTAGGCCTAAATACAGCATATTCAGTTTCATCTACTGCTCTCGCTTACAGAGCTTTCACAAGGCCAAATTATACAGTGAAAAGTAATGCCACACTATTTTACATCTAGCCAAATTTGTAATGTACGTCTGTACTTCTATGAACTAGACCTTCACCTCTGTTTATCTGCTTCAATTTATCTGCTCTGAATAGACCAAATTAAACAAACAATACTAATTACAGAGAAAAATATGTCATCTGTCTAGTCTTGTCGGTCTAGTTTGGTCTGTCTAGTCTTGTCGTGTCGCCTAGTCTTGTATTTCTAGTCTTGTCTGTCTACCCTTGTTTATCTAGCCTTGTCCGAGGCCTCGTTTATTGGGAGGGTGGCCAGTGCGGCCACATCGCAAGCGCCCTGCCAGCTGGCCACAGAGTTGTTGCCTCCGGCGGCGTGGACACTAGTGAAGGGACTCGTAGGGAACCCACTGGCGCAAAAGTATTGTCAGCATGTGGCGATTTGTTGAGCATGTGGCAGAGGGAGAGGGCACGGGCTGTTTGACGGCTACCCCATCGCCGAGGCGGAGGAAATCACCGTCGAGGGAGGCGGAACCATCCGCCACTTGGCAGTGGTGTTAAAAGAGAAAGAAGAGAATGCCATGGAATAAATGTTGGCTAAGGTGTCCTGCACTTCAGGGGTGGACGTTGAGAGGCTTTACATGTTGCTGACCTCGGTGAGGGACATCCTTGCGAGTCAGGGAAGGAGTCAGGCCAAAGAGTGGACATACAAGTCATTTGCGTCTAGTCTTGTCCGTCTAGTCTCGTTCGTTTAGTCTAGTCCGTCTGACCTATATTGAAGCAAGAAAAGGGAATTGAGACAAGCCATAGCCAAAGGAAAATAATCACATTGGCAAAAACTCTACAAGGACCTAGACAAGGACATATGGGGAGATGCCTTCCAGCTATGCAAGAAGAAACTTAAAGTGCTACCGACAAACACTCAAATGCCAATGAATGACCTGAAACGGATTGTAGATGTACTGTTCCCACAACATGAACCTTTTGTCTGGGAACAACCATAGATTAATGAGATAACACTATTTACCAAGGAACTCGCCAAAGCAAAAGATCGCATCCACAATGGTAGAGCTCTAGACCCAGATGGCATCCCGCCTGAGGTTATTACAATCGCAGCCCTCGAACAATCAAAATTTCTTCTAGATATAATGAATGCAGAACTAAGTGCTGGGAACTTTCCCAAGAAATGCAAGGCTTGTCCTGCTCCGCAATGGTGACAAACCCTTAGACGATCCATCATCGTATAGACCCCTGTGTATTCTGGATACGCCGGGGAAGCTGCTGGAGCAGCTCCTGGTGGACAGACTTAAAAGAGGACTTGAGGCAGGCATCGGATTGTCCAGGAGACAATTTGGATTCAAAAGGGGGGAAGATCCACTATCAGCGCAATTGAAGCGGTCCTAAAACTTGCAGAAGAAGCTTGAAGTGGCGCCAAAAGACAAGGAAGATATGTGCACTAATTGCATTTGACTTTTGAAACACTTTCAACAGTGCTAGTTGGAAAATAATTATGATGAAAGTAACGGAAAGAGCAATGGCGCTTTACCTCCTGCGCATGGTAAGGAGCTACTTCGATAATAGACACTTCTTCTACAGGCATATGGAGTTTCGGTAGAGAGAGAACTGAGTAGCGGGGTCCTACAAGGTTCAGTTTTAGGCCCTACTTTGTGGAACATCTTGTATGATGGCGTCCTAAGATTGAAACTTCCGGAGGGTGCCACACTCATTGGCTCAGCAAAAACGGAATCCATGCTAATGCAAACGGCAATCCACACAATTCGCCAAGTAACCGATTGGATGACATCAAACAACCTCAGCTTTGCTCCCGAAAAGTCTGAAGCAGTGTTACTGAGCGGCCTAAGGAGACTCAACGCAATACAGTTTAAAGTGCAACATACATATATAAGCCCAAAGAACGGAATTACATACCTCGGGGTAGACATAAACAAGATCATGTCCTTCGGTCCACACCTCACGAAGGCAGCAGCCAAAGGCATGAAGGTAATGGCGGCATTGGACAGAATTATACCTAATGTAGGTTGGCCTAAAAACTCTAAACGTGAACTCCTTGGTTATGATCGTACAATCCATAATGCATTATGCTGCCCCAAGATGGGTACAAGGCAGTAGAAAGTAATATTTACAAACTTGCGAAAATTCAAGGAAAAACTGCAATCAGGCTCTGTACCGCATGCAAGACTGTATCGGGGGAAGCAGTTTTGGTAATAGCTGGTATAGCCCCCATAGAGCTGTTGGTAAAGGGGAGAGCCGAACTGCATGAGACCGGATGAGATAGGCAATCTCGAATTGCCGCTAGAAAAAATCTCCTAGCAGAATGGCAGCAAGAATGGTGGGCGTCCGAAAAAGAACAATGGACCAAGTTGATCGTACCAGATATCACCACATGGGTCAACAGGAAGCATGGCGCGACAAACTTGTATCTGACTCAGTTCCTCACAGGCCATGGGTGCTTCCGCGACTACTTGAAACAAATACGCGCCGCCGCGGATTACTTGTGAGAATACTGTGATGTGGACTCTGTAAGACACACAATATTTGACTGCTGAAGATGGGAAGCAGAAAGGGAAGAATTAGCAGCCAACATGAAGATATCGTTTAACGCAAGAACGGTAATTCGTTACATGCTACAAAATACAGAAAACTGGGTTAGAATGACCAGATTTCTTAAATTTATTATTTCCTCTAAGGAAAATGACGAAAAACTGAGACGCAATAGAAACATCCACCAGTAAGCCCAAATAAGATGAATCAACAACCACCTTAACTACAACAACCACGCTGAAGATATGCGGTTAAGTCACGAGATGTTCGTCGGGTCACTTGTCTGTCACGTCTCAGCTGCCAGCTACGTCCAGAAAAAAAGTCTAGTTCGTCTGGTCTTTTGCATTTAGTCTTGTCCATCTAGTTTAGTCCGGCTAGTCTTGTCCTAGTTTTGTGTCTACTCCATTCTGTCTGTCTATTGTTATCTATATTTTCTTGTCTAGTATTTTCTGTTGTATCTTTTGTATCTAGTCTTGTCCATCTATTTGTTTTAGACTAATTTCTCTAGTTTTTGCTTAATTTTCTCTATCCTAGTTGTGTTTAGTTTTGTGTGAGTTATATTGGTTGTTTGATAATTTGTATATTTACTTCTTATAAGTTAAAACTTTGTAGACAAAATATGACTTGCATGTACGCTAATTTTAATGGCATTAAATTTGTTTGCAGATTTCACCAGTGTGAATAGTTTCCCGGAAGAATTAAAGTTCACGTCGCCGTCGTTTTATAATTTAACGCCGCCTCCGCCGCCGGCGTCTAGACCGCCAACGTACGACGTACAGAATTACCAAACAGCAACGCCAAACGGGACCATTCCAGCAGAGAACTATTACGCTGCTACTGATATTATTAAGGTACGTGGCTTCATGATATTCGATACCTTGCACCCAAATGCTCAACATCTACATTTACCATCTCCATATATTATCATAGTAAAAAGTAATTTTAGTAAAAGTAGATTGTCTATTAGATAATCTAGATTTTATAAAAACAGTTGGATACAATATGATGTGATCACTTGTTATGGAAAAAGTAATCACTCTGATTAATAATATTGAATTATTTATATGTTGTTGAGTTTAAAGATTTTGATAATATTAAATAGTAACATTTGAATCTTTTCTTCTTTTATTCTTTTCTTCTTTTGTATCTTTAAGATTATAATTGCTAGGAAATCTAGATTTCCCAGAAATTATAATCTTTGAAGGAAAGATACAAATGTTACTTATTAATAATAATATTGAAATTGTCAAAATTAAGAAATTGTGTAAATTCATTTCAATCTATTTAATTAGAAATAACTGAAAATAAACTAAATCTGTCGTTTTATGGTTTTACAAGTCTAGCTAACTAACAAGTTGTAGTTGAAGTAAATTCAAGGTTTATGTATGGAAGAAAATATCCTCAATCACTAATCTAACCTAACCTAACAATCACTAAAGTTCTGATTATAGAGTGCTGCCACCAACCCTTTATAGCAGGGGTGGTGGGCATCCTTTTTAGGTGATGGGCCAGTCAGAGTTCGCTGACGCGGGCCAGAATTTTTTTTTCGCTGGCGTAAATAAATTCTACGCTTATTTTAACGCGGGGAACTTCGCGGAACAACAGTGAAGGATCAGGTTTCAGAATGCAAATATTTTTTATAAAAAATATTTACTTTTATTTATTTACTTTATTATACTAATAAACTTCAAAAACACAATTAACGTCAAAAAATAAACAGGTTGAAACTGGAACTTTAATAATCTTCAACGAGATTGTTGAATTTGTTTACTTTTTAATAAACGTTTAATATCAATCAATGGGTTTAATGGGTTCAATATGTGTTTTCCAAATTTATGTCATGCGAGTGATGCGAGACCTATTCTTAGATTTTGTAAAGGCCATTCTTGAGAAAAACTGTTCATATCTATAAGTACTTCCAAATAATGCAATCATTTTCTTTGCATTATTAACTGAGGAAATTTTTCTGGATTTGAAGATTTGTAAAAGTCATCCTTTGCTACTTCCATAAATTTCAATTTCAGATCACATTTTTCTTGAAGTTCCAGTAACTCTATTTGATATTCTTGCGAAACAAGGTTAATTAATATCAGAAATAGAAAACGGCAATACGAAAATATCAAAAAATATCATCACAAATATTCAGAGTACAGATTTTGTAAAATGATGATGAATTGTTCTTTTTCATGTGTTTCTAGGAATAAATTACCAAACGTTGAAAAGTTGATGAAATTAATATTACTGAATTGGTTCAGCCATAATAGTAATTTGTTTTTAAAAGCACGCACTGTGTGTATCCTCACTCCATCACTTCATTCCATATAATTCAGTCACTCAATTTTATATTCAATTCATTTAAATGTCTGATAGTGTCAACTAAGAATCCTAATTTACACTGCCATTCATCACTTAATTTGGGCACCGGTTTCTCCTTGACTTCCATAAAAATGTTAATATCTTCTTTTAATTCGAAAAACCTTTTCAATGCTCCTTTGGAAAGCCAGCTAACCTCACAGTAATAAATTAAATCGGAATATTCGATATCTTCAAGAAGTTCCTTAAATTCGCGATGACTAAGTGCTGATTTTTTTGACTTGATAGAATTGATACACGTCACTACAACTTTAATTATGTCTTCAATTCTGAGTATTTTTTGCACACAGCCTTTCTTGGTGAACAATGGAAAATTAATTTTTCCTTAAATAAGTTTGTACCCATATCTTTTCGCATGAGACCTAGTGCACCATTGTTTTTCCCGACTATGTCTGACTATAGCACCACCAAATTAGTACTTTCATCAAAAGCCAAGGAATAATAATCTAAATTTGAGATTTTCTGTTGGAGGGATTCATTTATATTGGTTGAAATTTCATCAGTTCGTCTGGTTACTGTTCGACGCGACAAACTCAAATTTTCAAATTTCTTTTTATTTGCCGGACACATTGCTTCTACTGCAGGTAATATGCAATCTTTAATAAATTTCCCTTCAGAAAAAGGTTTTGAGTTCTTTGCGATTTTTGCTGCAATTAAGTAACTTGCTTTCACAGCATATTCTGAATCTGTATTGGACTTTATAAATAGCAATTGTTGTTTACTAAATATTTTCTTTAAATTTTCAATTTTTTATTTTCTTTCCTCGCCATAAAATTTATCATAGCTACTACTATGCCTTGTATTGTAGTGTATCTTAATATTATATTCCTTATTAACAGTTATTACATCCAAACAAATTAAACAAGTTGGTTTACCATTTCTCTCAGTCACGAAATAATCGAAGTTCCATTTCTCATTAAAAACTCGTCTATCTTGATCTAGCTTTCTTTGCTTGCTAGACGCAGCCATCCTATGTAACGTGTTTTAATACGTATGACTGTCACTGCCAACAGTAAGAAACTGAGGCAGAAACAGATAAATACAAGCACAAATAACTATCAAAACTGCACGCACGCACCTACGACGGCAGCGTGCGCATTGACGTGTTTGCGCGCATTAGTGTTTGCGTCAAGTCTCGACTCTTCACGAAAGTCAGCAATTTTACAAATCCTCAAAACTCGTTGAAATACCGCAAATGCTGAAAATCAAACATTTTAACTTTTTTGAATATTTTTAAGAATTTTCCATTTTGTCTCAATAACCGATACCAAAATTAAAAGTTATTTGGAGTTCGGTGATCTGCGGGCAAATTCTTATGTATTTAAAACAGATTTTCGCGGGCCGCATTAAGCACTTTCTCGCGCCTCAGTTGACCCGCGGGCCGTAGTTCTCCATCCCGGCTTTATAGTATAGCGTACTCTCGAGGTAAGAGCGTTAGCTTATGATTCTGAAGTCCCGAGTTCAATCCGAGCGATATCCTCCTACCGCATTGGTTCGAATAAAACAAATGAGGCCACTAACGTACCAACTTTACAGAGAGTCAAACTTTTCAAACATTTCAAACCTATTAATGTTAGGGGATCATGTAATCTTTGGAACCATCTCATAGTCAATGGAAAATGAGTTAGCAACTAAAGCAGTACAATTCTTGTACTGGTACTGGTTGGTACCTTATCAATGATAAGAAACAGTAATGAGAAGCAGTAAAGAAGCACATATCATAAGATGAAGGGCGGTACAATCCTTATGTATGGGTACCGTATCATAGAGATGTGAGTAGAGGGCAAAGTTATTTTCCAAAACAATAATTAAAAATGATACATGGGGCAAGATACTTTGAACCATCATTGAAAAGGGAGAAAGCAACTTTCGTACTTCTCATACACTCTCTCTCTCTCTCTCTCTCTCTGTATAACAAAAACCATCCAATGGATGCATTATCGAAAACTTACAAATACGCCGATTATACCGATGCATTAAAATATACAATACGCCGACTGAAATGTACCTAAATTTTCCTGGCCACAGTGTTTGTAGGGCTGAAAATTAGCCCCACAACAACAAACAACGGCTAACAAGGCTTATAGTCCGGAACTTTTTGGAAAAGAATACCTTGTAATCCATTGGGCGAAATATTTATCAATTTTTGTTTTGTTTTACATTGGCTAAACACTAGAGTAAGGCACTGTCTCTCAACTTCCTAAGAAGTAAAAGTTCGTTTTATGATTACAAAGTTTTCTTCGTTTATGCAACAAACTTTTCGATCCATCACTTTTTTGCTACAACTTGTGGAGAAGTCGTCATCATCATCGTCTTAATCTATCATTAGAGTAGAAGCTTAGTTAGTAATGACAACATCAAAAATAGACTTTTTTTTATCCATATAGATCTGTGACTTTCGAAGTGACACTCAGTTCATCCATGACGATGCAATTGCTGATAAATAATTAAAGACTGACAAAGGGTAAAACTAAAATATTCCATTTTGAACTCTTAAAGTTTTTACATTATATTGATCTTTGTTTCGCTGCATTTAATTTGCATATCGGATTACAAAGGGCGTCGGATTAGACACGAGCTGGATTGCCAAGGGTCTACTGTATGTGAATTTCCTTCCCTAAGAGGACGAAAATGGGAATTTAATACGGATGTCTTTTTTTCAAAAGCCAAAAATGTACCGGACATGAAAGTTGCTACAATGTTTCATCTTTAAAAATGAAACATATCAAAATCCAGTCAAGAAGTAAGAAAAATGAGAGCTACTGTATGCGAAAGCCTTAAAATCTGAAATTTTTATAGATGCAAAACTTGATAATGTTGATAACGTTATTGATACCTTTTTAAAAATAAACACGTATTTTAGAATTCAACCGAAATATTTGAGTTGTGAAAGAAAAGGCTGAGTGAATTTATATTTAGATTCTTGCATTTCAAAAAGGGAACGTCTTGGCAAAGTAGAAATTATAATATTCCTCCTAAATTAAGTTTACTTTACCACTTTGTTGATTCTAATAGTAGTAATAAAGATACTATATGGATACGCACACATGAATTAATTTTTTTCCAAATGTAACAGTTAAGTCATCTCAATACCAATCAGAGATGGATTTCAAAAAAGTTGGCCAAAAATAGAAAGAATTTTAAGATTTAAATGTGAATTGGTATATAGGGGTTTTCCAGGACGCTGATTACGAATTTCATAGTATAATTTTAAAATTTTTCAGATTCAGACCACTGTGCTCCGGAAAAATGCCACGAGCAGATAATTTGCTTTTATAAACAGTATCATTCGAAGAATTAATTAGTGGAATAATCAGCAAAGCGGTTAAAAAAGAAGTAGAACCGCTGTACAATCGTCTCCATGAATTAACTAATCAAATACAAATTCTTAAAGATGATAACATAAAATTAACTAAATTGAAAATCAAAACTCCACCGAATCACATCGAAATAATTGATATCGATGAAGAAAAGGCGCAAATCGCAGAGGACAAACCCAATCAACTAGAGATAGCTGAAAAAACCCAGCTCGCATTGATAAATCGATACCCGCTCGACAAAATCGAACTCAACAAAACAACGCACAATCTGTTAGCGCCACAAACAAGGTCAACCAAACAGCAATAAATAATGAGGACTGGAAAACTCAAAACAAATACAATAGGAAATCAAATCGAAGAACTACATTACTAGGTACCAATACGGAACAAACTGGTATAAAGGCAGTAACTAAATACGCTCACAAGACTTGAAGCCACAACTAACTGAAGATGATATAATCAATTATCTGAAGCTCAGAAAGTTCAAAACTGTATTCTGTTAGAAGTTAGCGGCAAAACGACCAGAAAACGGCCTTCTTTCAAAGTGTCAGTACCGCTAGACAATCTAGATGATATTATGAACCCTGAATTTTGGCCAAGATATACTCATATTAATCGTTTTTTCCTATACCTCGAACAGAGCAGGGTACAAAAATAATTACTAAATATCAAAAAAATAAATATGAATATATTAATAGCACTTAACATCCAATCATTACGCAACAAAACAATTCAACTCGAAGTAACTTTCAATGACATAAACCCATCTTTCATATGCTTATCCGAAACATGGCTATCCACTGAGTACATAACACCTATTCACATTCAGAACTACACGCTAATCACCCATTTCAGCAGAACTGAATGAATAGGAGGGGGAGTAGCTATTTGGGCGAACTCATCAATATGTAACAACTGCAAAGGCGTCAAAAAACAATTCAACTCGAAGTAACTTTCAATGACATAAACCTATCTTTCATATGCTTATCCGAAACATGGCTATCCACTGAGTACATAACACCTATTCACATTCAGAACTACACGCTAATCACCCATTTCAGCAGAACTGAATGAATAGGAGGGGGAGTAGCTATTTGGGCGAACTCATCAATATGTAACAACTGCAAAGGCGTCAAAAAACAATTCAACTCGAAGTAACTTTCAATGACATAAACCTATCTTTCATATGCTTATCCGAAACATGGCTATCCACTGAGTACATAACACCTATTCACATTCAGAACTACACGCTAATCACCCATTTCAGCAGAACTGAATCAATAGGAGGGGGAGTAGCTATTTGGGCGAACTCATCAATATGTAACAACTGCAAAGACGTCAAAAAATTGAAATTAGAAAACAGTGTAATATAATTGAAATATGTAGTTTAGAAGCAACCTAGATACCATTATCTTAAATATATATAGACCACCAACAGGCTGCTTCATAACATTCTTAACTGTTTTAGATGATATTCTCCACACATGTGCGAAACAATTTAATGTTAACTTTAAGGCAAGCACTAAACATAAAAACCATTTGGTAAACATACTGGCCTCTTATGGAATGGTCGAATATGTCCACAATATACAAGGACAACAGTAAAATCAAGCACACAGTTAGACAATATTTTTGCAAAGTCTAGACAGTACTTATCCACCTCAGTAGAAGACACCCCGCTGTCCGACCATCGATTAATACGTCTATGTGGCAATACGAAGATGAACCAGAAAAAAGAACAAAGCCTCACCAGAAACATGTCGATCTCTAACAAAAATTGCTTTGCCCAACACTTGCAGAACGAAACCTGGGAGGAAATCTATAATAACCGGGATTGTTATGGGAAGACAGTTTCCTTCATCAACATCCTACAATATTACTTTTTCTCATGCTTTCCTATGGTGAAAATCAATCAGACTCGCAATTATTGGATTGCACAGGAGGTAAAACGGTCAGCCAGCAAACTAAGGGATATGTTCACTCTCCAAAAACAATATCCAATACTTAAAAGCAAATACTTAAGACAAAAATATGAACACTCTATGCTTATTAAGTCAGCAAAAGAGTCTTTCTTTCGTCGTAAAATAATTGAAGCAGCAAATATACAAAGAGCCTTCTGGAAAGTAATAAAGGAGCAGACGAATAAATCTAGTGCACCAGAACCAATTCAAATAGAGCAAAATGACATACTAGTTAGTCAGCCAAAACAGATTGCAACAATCTTCGACAACTTTTTTGAGCAAGCACCGAAAGTAATCCGCCAAGAAATCCAACCAACATACAACACCGATGAACATATCACACGCATCTCACAAATAATATTCCTGGAAACATTTACAACAAGAGATATCCTACTAAAAAAGACAACTACTTGTGGCCCTAACTCACTGCCTACCATCATTCTCAAAGAATTCAGACATGTCCTGGTACACCTAATAACAGATCTTTCCAGAAATTTTTAAAACCACAATAATAATACCGGTATATAAACATGGAGATAAGCCGCAAGCAAATAACAATCGTCCTATAGCCCTAATATCGATTCTAGCAAAGATATTAGAATATTGCATGTGGATTAGAATGTTGCCCTTCATAGAAAAATTCCAGCTAGTGCCAAATCAACAGCACGGTTTCTCCAAAGGTAAATCTACAACAACAGCGTTTACCGAATTCTATAACAAAATTTTAGATGAAGTAGATGAAGGAAATCACCCGATTGGTATCTTCTGCGACTAATCGAAAGCTTTCGGCTGTGTGTCGCACAAGCAACTCCTTAACAGAATTTACAATTACGATATAAGAGGTAAATCTGCTAAATGGCTTCCGTTTTTCCTCACAAATAGGAAACAATTTGTGAAAGTAAAATGCGGATCGATAACTGGCCAAACCGAGTTGTATAAACTGGCCTTCAGTTGTATAAACGTGGGTGCACCGCAGGGCAGTGTCTTGGCTCCAACTCTTTTACTACTATACACCGCGGACCTGGTCAGCTACATCGGAGATCAACACTGCACATTATATTCTGATGACGCCACTTTTATCGTCTCCGAAAAAGATGCTTCCAGCAACCCACTGCGTGCCAACATGCTCTTGGATACACTCAACAAATGGTTCGCGCACAACAGTCTCTTTCTCAACAGAAATAAAACAGAATACGTTATATTCCATACAGCACGTAGCAACTACCCCATAAACATCCTGTTAAAAAATAATTAACGACGAAATTATACGAACCAAGGAGGGTAAATTCCTAGGAATTTATCTAGATCTAGAGGAACACCTTCAATGGAACACCACCTTGCTCAAAACTAACATAGGAAGCTCTTTCAAATAAGCTATCTACGACAATTTCTAAAAATCGAAGATCTTAAATTCTACTATGCGCATATCCTATCAATAATTTCATATGGTATTTTGCTTTGGGGGTGCTCGTCAGAAACTGAATCCATCGTAATAGTGCAGAAGAAAATTAGCAGAACTTTAATGGGTATCAAGATCACGGACACCTGTAGACCCGATTTCAAGAAGCTGGGTATTCTGACAGTCACAAGTTTATATATTCTAGAACTAACATAAATAGAAGCACACCTTCCAGAAGCATCTGGATAAGCATCAACACGACACGAGAATTAAACCAACTGTACCGGTCCGAAACAAACACTCTGTGGAAAAGGTTCAAACTACCAGGGAGTAATCATTTATAACACACTACCAATCAGCCTAACAGAGGAAAAATCTTATAAAAAACAACAAAGGACATACTCCCCTCCAACACAATTTACAGCCTCGAAGAATTTATACTATATATTAAACATGTAAGCTCTAGCAGCATATTGTAAAGATCTAATGTTTGACACTTCCTATAGATTCTATATCTGATGGGCAATAAATTATTTGATTTGATTTGATCTTTTTAAAAGAGCAGAACAGTACCCAGAACTGATAGCGCCCAGAGATAGATAGGGAATGAAGCGTCCTAATAAAAATGTGGCAATTAACTATTAGGTTAAATTAGAAACTAGACTTCCCAGATAATTCTAGTTTTGTAGGAAAAATAGATCAATCTATTGCAAGTTTGATTTTAATCACTTTAATTACTAAAATTGACAACAAGTTAAATATAGTTATTTATAGCTTTTTATAGTTTTACCTCTTTAACTCTTTAACAATCCATCACCTTGTCTAAGGTGATGGATTGTCCCCTTCGTGTTTCAATGTGGGCCCCAATCACATCATGACAATCTGGCAAAAAGAAAATCCATGTAAAATTAAAACTGGAGCAAAACCATCAATAAGAGCAAACTGGCTTTGGTTTGCTGACGATTTAGCTCTCTTAGCTCTTGACATGGAAGAAGTTCGTGCTCAGATCACAAGTCTCCAGAAAATTGCTTCAAAAATACCGTTACAAATATCCTTTAAGAAAACTGAAATCATGCCCATGAAACCCCTTCCTTTTGCATAGATAAAATCTTTATAAATGATCATGCAATTAACATAATTCTACAATTTAAGTATCTTGGAGAAATAAAATTTTGCACAACTTGGGTGAGAAAGCAACATGGATAAATAGAACCAACAAAATAAATGAGCATAATTTCTAACCTGATAACAAGAAATGCCTGTCAATAGACACTAAGATCCAACATTACAAAACTGTAACTCTCCCGGAAGCAACTGATGCTTGTGAAACTCTGTTCCAAATTAAAAATGATAGAAGAACTGACTCCTCAAGACTGAACGAAGAATTATCAGAACATACATACATAAGCGGGGGTCCTACAGCTTCTGCCGCATCCCGCATTTCGATCGCTAAACTCTCTTGTCTCTCCATAAATCTTCCTGGATTGCTCTATCTCTCATCGTTTGCACAATTCCGCTTATCCAAGTAGTTGCTGGTTTTCCACGTTTTTTCTTGTTTTCGGGGATGTATTCTAAAGCCCGTTTGGGCCATCTCTTCTCGTTCATGCGTTGCACGTGCCCATACCATATTAACTGTCGAGTTTTTACTCTTTTTGAAGTTTTATGAATTCTATTTGTTCTCCGTCTGATTTCATTATTTGGAATGTGCTCTCTCCTTGATATGCGACAGGCTCTTCTTAGGTAGTCTATCTCCACACAGTCTATCTTTCTTTTTTCTTTTCTGTCATTAGCCAGCATTCTGCCCCATACGTTAGTATAGGCTCTACAACTGCTGTGTAGATTGTCATCTTAGTTCTTAAACTAATTTGGTTGGACCAAAGTGATGCATTGAAGTATATGTATCATTCTCTCACTCTGTTGAGCTTTGTGTTTTATGTCACGTTCTGAAGATCCTTTGTTCGAGATTAGGCTTCCCAAATATTTATATTCCTCGCACTTTTTTATTTTTCGCAATTATAAATCTTTATCTTCGCCCCCCTCTCCTACACGCATATACTCCGTTTTTGTCAAGTTCATGCTCATACCCCATTTTTCGTATTATTCATGCAGTTTCCTAAGCATGTAATCTGCATCTTCTTCTCAGCCAGCTATTATTACCTGGTCAACTGCGAAAAATAGCGTCGTCAAACAGCGATCATTGATTTGTATACGCATTCCTGAGAATTTCTGTCTCTACTTGCACTGTGCTTCTTTGATGTATATTTTGAACAGGGTAGGAGAAAGACACCAACCTTGCTTTAGACCCTTCCTGACATTAAATGGTTTTGTTAGAGTATTTCCTGTCTTAACTCTGCTTTTCGGGTTCTTGTACATATTGTGCAATGCTCTTATATACGTTTTACTAAGGTCCGTCTTCGTCAAAACCTTAAATAAAAGTTTAAGAGGAACAGTATCGTACGCCTTTTCCAGGTCTATAAAAACGAGATGTGTTGAGAGGTTTCGAGCTGTCCGTTTTTCTATTAGTTGTTGAAAGGTAAAGATATTGTCATTGCAGGATCTTCCCGCTCGAAAACCGCTCTGTTCTTCTATTTCCATATATTGAGCTTCAATCCTTTTCTTTAGTATACAACCCTCCAGCTCGTTGGGACGGTTGTATACTAAAGAAAAGGATTGAAGCTCACTAGTTTACTTACTAAGTTACACTGATTCCTCTATAATTTCCACACTGTTTTATATCTCTTTTTTATATATCGAGCTAATGTAGGCTATATTCCATTCTCTCGGAATATCTTGGCCTTCAATCAGCACTTATTAAAAATCTCTGCTAGTGCCTTCAATAGAGAATCTGTCCGATATTTCACCCGTCCCATTGTTTCCCGGCCATGAGGCTTTTCCGTTCTTCATTTCCTTTAGCTCTTTTCTTATTTCTTCTTTATTTATTTCATGAACATCTATGTTCTCTACCTCCGTGGTACCTTCCAGCTCCTCCAAAAATCGAGGTCGATTTTCAGTCAGTAGTGTTGTTAGAGTAAAATCCCATTTTATATTTTGTATCAGGTTAATATTTCCTTCGTCTATCCTCTCTTTTATAAGGTTTTTTTTATAAATTTCCAAGCCTGACTGACTCTAGTTCCTCCTAAGTATCTTTCCACCTCTTCACATTTTTGCTCCCATATTTCGTTTTTTCGTTTTGGTAGCTAATCTTTTTGTTTCTCTGTTCAGCCTAATGTATACTTTCCTGTCTTCTGTGTCTTTTGTGGCAAGCCATGTTTGGTACGCTTTCTTCTTATCGTTCACCGCTCTTTCTATTTCTTTACACCACCAGTCCGGATTTTCATGCTGGGCTGTTTCCTTAAACCCTAGAGCTTCTTTCGCAGCCTGCTGCCATCAGTTGCATCAATAAAAAATACAGGTTGATGGGGTCTCGAGAATCCTGCCTAATGAAACTATCTATCGTGAGATTGACCCAATCACCAGCGCAATGAAGAAGAAAAAAATCTCATGTCTTACGACTGCCCGACAACAGGATTTTAAAATAACAAGTGATGAGAAGGCTCGGAAAGAAGACAGAATGACAGTGGGTCAAAGAAATTCAAGATCTTGAAACAGTCGGACTCAAAATTACTGATGCAGAGAACAAAAGCAAAATTAAAACGCTCCTTAAGAATCAGAGATTTTCAGCTGATATGACACACAGAAGACCGGTAGAATGAAAAAGTACTATGAGCGTAAGAAGCAAGTAGTCATCAAAGAAAAAATAAACATGGTTCATCTTCGTTCATCTTCAAAAAGAAAATGAAAATGGAATGACTCAAGTTATAAACGATAAGAATTTGCAAAACCGATAATTTGAATTTAGGCGTATATTTACCAAATGCATTTACTTTTATTATAACTGTTTTGTCCATATATTTTTTAATCTAGATTCATAAATTTCGACTTTAAACCAACGTTTACTTTCCCGTAAAACTGAATTTATAAATGTTATAAATAACTGGAAATAAATTTAATATCGGATAATCCCGACATTGATAAACATCGATGTGTTGCGCTTTTTTCAATGTATTTTATTTGAATACGCTGACGTCCATTTAGACTTTATTAATACATATAGTGCGTATTTAGTGGCCGGGAAAAGCAGACCGGTAATTTTTCATTAAATATATGGTCGACGGGTCGGACGGTGATTAAATATTATATGGAAGTGATTCAGATTCAAAACTGTGATTTATGATTTAATTTAAACATTTTTACCGCCCTTAATACGAATCCCCTGTAATTTTATACTGGTAATAGAAAGTTTATTACATTTTTTTGATCATTTATCTTCCAATCTGGACTTCTATTCTTTCCTTGCGGTCGCGTCCCTTGTTGGACTTGTTGCTCTTTTTGTATTTTATCGCGACAGCGTTCAACGCTAATGACACTTTTTTATCTACTAATTTATTATCAAATTTCAGTTTTCTAAAAGAAATATTTCATTATGGAAAATATCAGATTATGAACATTTCCTCTTGTCTACAAAAAGATTTATTACGTATCACGCCTTGACACCAAAATAAAAAAAAATATAAATATTTATTCATTCCAAACCCAATCCATAACTAAACTATTTCATTTCTCCCTACTATAAAATACTAAAATCTGATAATTCTTTCAACCATTATTCTAATATGGCTTTATATAACCAACGGGATTTGCAATTCTAATTAAGTCACTGTATTCCTATACACCTTATCCAGTGATGTTTTTCTTATGTTGTATTATTCATATTCCTTTTCAATTCGTACAAGTGGTTGAGACCCTATAAGTCACACAAAGAAAACGAATAATTCAAAACCATAAGGACTAAGTGCGTCTAGTGCGAGTTTTTATTTTCATATTTATAAAAGTTTTTTTTCCTCTCCCAGGGAATAACAAACCCATTTGGCTTTCCCTTTTCTTTTCTTCCTTTGCTTTCGTATTCTCTGCAACAGGTACTCAAGATATTATTGCTTTTTTATATGAATATTTTACACGCATCGACAATTTTTGATAATTTTCATTTTTTACTTTTCTCGTCTTTCCTCCTTGAATAGAACTAATGGTTCCAAAAATTTTATTATTATATTTTCTCTAGTCCAATTCAGTCCGCTCTCGTCTGGTATTGTCTTGTCTAGCCTAGTTTTGTCTGGTCTTGTCTAGTCAGGCGTAGAATGCTCTCGTCTGCTCTTGTCTTATCCTGTCTGGTCTTGTCTGGTCTACTATAATCTCGCCTGCTCTTTTCTGGCCCAGTCTCGTCTTGTCTGCTCTTATCTAGTCTTGGCTGGTCTTGTCTTGTCTGATATCTGCTGGCCATGTCTGTTTTTTTATAGTCTTGCTTGCTCTTGCCATAGTCTTTTCTGGTCTTTTTGGGTGTTGTCTGGCCTTGTCTGCTCTTTTCTGGTCTTGTGTAGTCTTGTCTGATCTTGTCTGGAATTGGCTGGTCCTGTCTGGTCATGTGTGTCTAGTCTTCTCTTGCCTTATCTTGTCTGGTTTTGTCTATTCTTGTCCGGTCTTCTCCGGTCCTGTTTGGTCTTTTCTGGTCTTGTATAGTCTTGTCTCATCTTGTCTAGACTTGGCTGGTCCTGTCTGGTCCTGTCTGGTCATGTCTGGACATGTCTGGTATTGTCTTGTCTGGTCTAGTCTAGTCTAGTCCTATACAAGAGGAAAGGGACAGGTCAGATTGCACCAATTACCGTGGCATCTCCCTTCTCTGTGCAGCTGGTAAGATACTGGTAAGGGTGATCTCTAACCATCTACAGCCTGCTTCAGTCTACACGTCTACAGCCTACAAGTGAGGGAGTAGCACTCTTCTATGTTTGCTTTTTTTTGTGGATCTACGGAAGGCATTCGACATGGTGAACAGGCAAGCTTTGTGGCAAATACTTTTAAGATTTGGAAAAAATGCCGAATACACCCTTTCATTGAAACTTAGGGTTGCGGACTTTTTACCTGGTGTGATTGTTGTTAATCGTCTTCGGCACGGTTTAACTAAGGTCACAAAGCAAAAATGAAGCTTCTACATTGCTTGGATCAATAAATATTCGTGTTTTTGTTGAAAATAATTGTTGACATTTTCGACGTGACAGATAGTAGACGCGAACGCAACTGAATCGACTTTGCCATATTTAAAAAAAAAATATTACCCCATATGCATATCAAAATATGGATGCTTTTTTTAGGATATATTGAAATTTTCTAGTAAATATGTCGTAATAACTTTATTACGAGCTAATCATAATCAAATTTGCTTCAAAATAAAAATAAAAACAAATTTTCCAGGGAAAAATAACAATAAATTAAGATTTTGCTTCAAAATAAATTAAAGACCAAATCGTCACTCCTCGTCCTCTCGTCTATCTGTAAAATCCTCCTCCATCTGTAAAATACAAATAATTCGGAATTTTCTTAAAAAAAAAGGATAAAACCTTATAGGAAATGTCCCGTCCGGTCCAATCATTAGAATTAAAAAAAAAGAATTGGCACTATATATCAAGACATATAAATATAAAAATAAATATCCATATAAATAAAGACCACATACGCGCTACTGCGCCTATGTAGTTTTGATTTATATATGTGGTCTTGCCGCTTCGCGGTGGGCAATCTAATCTAACCTGGGTTAAACCAACGGTCCTTGCCTCATTGTCCTATATTGGTTCGAGAGTTCGCGCTGCCGCGCGTATGTGGTCTTTATTTATCAGCCGCATCGTGGTGGGCAATCTAATCTAACCTGGGTTAAACCAACTGTCCGTGCCATTGTCCTATATTGGATCGAGAGTTCGCGCTGCCGCGCGTATGTGGTCTTGATTTTTCTCCCCGTTTCGCGGTGGGCAACCTAATCTAACCTGGCTTAAACTAACTTGTCCTTGCCACATTGTCCTATATTGGATCGAGAGTTCGCGCTGCCGCGCGTATGTGTTTTTGATTTATATGCCGCTTCGCGGTGGGCAACCTAATCTAAGCTGGGTTAAACCAACGGTCTTTGCCACATTGTCCTATTTTAGATGAAAATTAGTTGCTTGAAACTGGCACGTAAAAAATCTAACTTTGTTTAGTTGTCTAAATCGTGAGACCAAGACTAGGTGGTTTAATGCGGATTCAAGTTTGTGAAACTAGATGGATTTAGTGAAAACTAGAATCTTGTAGCAACTAGAGTTATAGAAGGGCTTCAAAATTAGTTGCTTGAAACCGGCAAGGAAAAATCTAATTTTGTTTAGTTATCTGTATCTTGAGCAGTGGCGGTTTGCAAAAGGTGTAATCGGGTAATTACCCTCCCTAAGAGTTTTTCGCTTATACATTTTTATTGTTAAAAATTACCGATATTCAAACATTTTACTCTTTTATTTTACCATTTTTCCAAAGATGTTTATCGACTGGATATTAGTTTAAAAAGTAGGTGTCAGCATCAAACCAATTCTTATAAATTTTGAGCAGTTGGCTATTACCCCCTAGACCAGTTGTCTGGAAACGCCCCTGATCTTGAGAACTAAATTAGCTAGTTTATTACGGTTTGAAGTTTACGAATCTGGATAGATTTATCTAAGTCGCCGCGACAACTAGAAGATTCCATTTAGACTAATTAGAGTACTACAAGGATTTTGATGCTACTCGTTTCAAACGGCAATGAAAAAATATAACTTTGTTTAGTTGTCTATATCTTGAGAACAAGTCTAGGTGGGTTATTGCGGATCGAAGTTTTTGAAACTAATAGATTTTTTCAAAACTAGAAGCTTGTATCTAGAGCAACTAGAGTTTTTTCTTACAGCAAAATAAAGAAATTGTGCCATACTGTCATTTTCTTAGAGCAAAATTAATAAACGCCGAGATGATTGTTTATTTTTTTATCACGTGACCAGAAATTTATGAGCAGGTGCGTCAAATGTGTCAATTTTTAGGACAACCAAAACACGAATATTGATTGAACTAAGCAATATAGAAGCTTGATTTTTACTTTGCGACCTTAGTTAAACCATGCCAAAGACGACTAACAACAGTTAGATCACATAAAAAGTCCGTTACTCTAAGATTCAACGAAGGGGTGTATTCTTCACTATATATTTAATATCTTCATGACTGCGTTTCTCTTATGCTTGGATCGAGTGCATCAGGATTGACATCCGATATCGCTTTGACAATGTATTACATAACCTTGCACGTCTTAAAGTCCAGAAAAATGTACGCAAGAGATCCCTCACTGAGCTGCAATATGCAGATGACCTTGTTATTTTGGCCAACACAGGAGAAGAAGCACAAAGTATGATGGACACATTCTCAAGTGTATATTGGAGGTTGGAGGTAAACACGTCCAAAACCAAACTCCTTATTATGAGCTTTCATCCACCAGCAGCATCATCCACATGTATATATCTATAGATGGAACCCCTATGGAGAGTGTGAAACAATTCAACTACCTGGAAAGTCTAGTGACAGCGAATTGCGACCTGGATGCCGAAATTAGCCATCGTCTATCGTGTGTCTTGCATGCCTTGTTTAAACTCCTCCGGGAGAGAGTCTTTGGCTGTAGTGATATGACTATGTACACGACAGTCCTAGTTTTTAAAGCAGTTGTTTTATCCATCCTACTATACGGTAGTGAGTGCAGGATTGTACAAAAAGCACGTTAAGGGGCTGGAGAAATTCCAAATGAGACAGCTGCGCTACAAAGAAATTCGGGAAAGAGCGAATTGCGAATCTATAGAGAACACTTTGATCGGCTCCCAAAACAAATTCTCTTTGGTGAGGTATCCCAAGTTCAGCGATATCATGGTGGCCAGAAGAGGTATAAAGATGTCATTCACTCCGTAGTAAAGAAGGCCGGAATAGAAGACACGTGGGAATCTCTGTGTCAAGATAGAGGCTCTTGGCGTAACATCTGCCACAATAATTCCGGCATATTCCCTACACGCAACACCACTATAAGGTCGGGCGGCATCGAGACATTTGTATGTCCTCAATCCCAAAGTACCAGCCGATCTCGCATCGGTCTCTGGAGCCACCAACAGGCCCATGAGCGGAGGTGGCGATGGCAATGAGGGAAGGATCTTCGGCAAAGAAATAATCCCGACGACGAGGACGAGTCTGGTCCTGTCTGCTCTAGTCCGGTCTTGGCTGGTCTTGTTCGGTGTTGTCTTGTCTTGACTGTTCTAGTCTGGTCTTTTCTGTTCTTGTGTCGTCTTGTCTTATCTTATCTGAACTTGGCTAGTCCTGTCTGGTCCTGTCTGATCATGTTTGGTCATCTTTGGCCATGTCTTGTCTTGTCTGGTCCTGTCTGGTCTTGGCTAATCTTCTGTGGTTTTGTCTGGTCGTCTCTAGCCTAGTCCGGTCTTGTCTGATCTTGTTTGGTTTTGTCTAGTCTTGTCTCGTCTGGTCCGGTCTTGTATGGTCTGATCTAGATTTGTCTAGTTTTGTCTTATGTTTTCTGATCTTATATAGTTTTGTCTAATCTTCTCTAGTCTGTTCCGATCCTGTCTGGACTTGTCTGGTCTTGTCTGTACTTATCTGCATCTGTGTGATATTGTCTGGTCATGTCTACTGGCATCACTTATCGTTCGGTATTGCCTGATCACGTCTTATCGTGCCTAGTCTTTTTTGGCATTGTCTTGTCTATTACATTCAATTCATTGTCCAACTTGTGTTATCATATTCGGTCTTGGCTAGGATCTTGTCTAATCTTGTTGATTCTTGTCTAGCTTTATCTATACTTGTCTTGTAGATTCTTGTTTCGCCTTGACTAGTCTTGTCTTAATCTTAAATTTGTTATATTACTCTTTGATTGTTTTCGCCTTGTTTCTTCGCAAAATTTGAATAAATGTGTTATTTTTTGGGACAATAAATCTCTCAATCAGGTCATGACAGGATTCATTTTACTGCGGACTACGTTTCTGTTGTTTTAAGTTTTCTGGTTAAAATCCGTGTCGCAGATGTTTCAATCATTGCGCCTTACATAAAGTGCATAGCGTCGCGACACCATGCTGATCCGCGTCCAATAAAGTCGGGCCTCAGGTGGCGACGGCTTTCCCTAACCGCCACCTGCAAGGCAACCCTCCGCAGCGCCGCAACCACTCGCAGGGAGATTTACTGCTTAATACCGCCGGCTAAGTAATAATATTTGTACGAGCTCGCGTGCGTGTCTGCACACTCGCATCGATTATTGCGGCTGATAAATCACACAACGCGTAATTGAAAATTATTAATGTAATAGAATTTTTTTATTGCCCACTTACATCCACCAACACCCTTGAAATTACGCTGTCACTAACCAAGTTTGGTTTTCAAATTCAATTTTCGGAATGATGATAATTAAATAATTTTTGAGGGTTACGAGAAAGTTCAATATAAAATCAATTTTTGAGATTAGAAATATGAGAACTTTAATTTAATTTCATGCATACCTACATGGAAGGGCATGAGGATACCTGAGAAACCCAAACTAAAACTAGATTAGCTTAGACAAGACCAGACTAGAATATACAAGACCAAATAAGCCCAGAAACTATCATGCTGTTCTGGATAAGATCAGGAAAGGTTGGGCAAAAATAGGCAATACCTTTTTATCTTATTTTCCTCTCTTAAGTTCTTATACTTCTGACTAATACATTAAAATCAGACGGTTTGAAGCAAAACTACACAAACCAAGAAAGACTATTCTGATATTGTCCAGACAAGAAGAAACAAATAGATTTTAACAAATTTGATGAGAATCAAATCAATTTTGAGAAGAGAATTTGAGGAGAATCAAATAGATTTGAGAAGAGAATTTAAGGAGAATAGATTTCAGAAGAAAGAGATTGGCATGAACAGGGATGTAGATATAAAACTTATTATTTCTGATAAGATAGAATTGGTGAAACCATCCTCACAGCCTGAATATATAAATATATTCAGCCTTTCCGGAGCTCTATAACAATTCAAATTGTTATAGAGCTCCGGAAAGGCTGAATATATTTTTGTATTCAAGCTGTGTTCCGTTTGTTTTAAGTTATTATTTCTGATTATTTCTTATTCTGAAGCTTCTGTTTTGACTTACTAGGAATATGTGCAGGATGATTTATTTATTCTATAATGTGTGTTTTCAATTAAACTTCGCATTTGGCGAAAGTAAATCATTTCAAGGATTTAGGTTTAATTAGTAATTTGCAAGGTCCCAATGAATCATTTGTCCATTTATTGTTGACAAGTAGGATAGTGGATTTAGATTTATTACTCGGCGTGTAATGAGTTTGGATATTATTAACGAGCCTAAAACGAGGGTCAGAAAATGGATCTGTTATTTGCAATGCTGTTGGTTTCGCCGTCGTCGAATCTTGCCAATGTCCCGTTTGGATTCGTTATTATTAATAATTCCGCCTTTAGAAAAGTTTCCGATGAAATTTTTGTTTTAAAAAGAAATTATGGGAAGTTCTTGTTTCGAATTGGCTTTCCTTAGTGTTTATTAAATGGGAAAAAATCTTTCATATTTTATTAAAAGCAGCTTTTATCCAACTTGGTGCTGGACTTTTTACTTTACCTTTGTTTTCCCGTAAATATTTAATAACAAAAATGTATGGAAGGTAACTTTGAGTAGGTGTCAAATAAAGTTACGGAACTCCCCTTAAGGATTAAAATTATCCTCAACAAAAGTTCCCGTTAGGCCCGAAGGAAACTTTATTAATCAATTCGGGATATTATCCAAATCTATTCAAGCGCCGAAATATCGCGAGTAATAAGGAATCAATTTGTTCTGCGATAACGGCTCCGGGAATTCCTAAGTAATTTTCTGACGAAATTTTCCGAAAACTTTGATTGAAGAGATGCAAAACTAGTTTCAATAGTTTCCCGAATGTTTTCAATCACAGAAAGTGCACACAGACTCTTAGACCGAAATTCCCAAAGATTTATTTTACTTGGCAAATGTAAATCAATTTCTCTTCCGATTTGATTCAATTCAATATTCCAGAATACAAATCTAGCTTTTCATAAAGGTTTTCACATTTAATTCAATTACGAAATTTATAATTAAAAAACGATGTAAAGATAATCACGTATATGTCTTACTATTAAACGTTGTTAACTCAATACCGTTTACCTCAATTTACCTCAATACCGTTTGTTTAATCTTGTACCATGAAGAGAGAAATGTTTTCTATTTATTTAGAAATGGATAATTTGAATGTTTTCGGTTTGTGTGATTTACATAATGCACCAAAAAAATATTAAATGACGTGCGGATTTGTATTATTTTTATTTGAACAGGAAATTGTGGAGCGAAACAAAAAGTTCAATGAATTGAATATTTGACCCTGGAGGGTAAACAATTCCGAACTTTATTAAAACTCTACGGTATGGAAAACAGAGTCAATTAAATTTAAAGCACAATCAAAAATAAAGCTAAAACTGAATGTGAATTAAAAAAGAATGCAGACACATACACTAACACACTGTTGCAAACATGAAGCTTACGTTTACGTTCCGCGTTTTATTCATCTCGTATTTATAAGCTTTCCACAGTTCACACATGCACTGTTGAAGTTATAGTTGCGTGAAAAAAGGCATTTTTATAAAAGTTAATTTCGCCTAGTTGGAACGTAGTCGCTTAAAAATTTATCTGCGTACACAATTGTATTTGTTACGGCACACGACTGTGAAATTGCCGAAAGCGACTACCTTTCCGTTTGAATTACATTTTACCAGACTCGTTTTGTTTATTATAACACATGATTAAATCAAACATAATATTTTATTACAAACATCGTTTGTTAATACGAAGGCACTCTTGTTTATTTTGGCTCAATTATTATCTGTCTAGTCTAGTCTGTTCATTCTAGTCTAGTTTTCCGTCTGTATCATTATTTAAGTACAGTAGACTCTCACTAATCCGGCAGATATCAGATAGGGGTATCAAATCATATCAAAATAATATATTCACCTATAAGTTACAAAATTTCTTTAGGCTGTGTATGTACAATTGCATGTAATACACATATTAATAATATGATATTAAATAAAATGTAAGATTTTTAGATACTGTGAAATTCTGCCGTACTATATAAAGAAAGTGGCAGTAGAAATTGTTTTACATTATATCTGAGCTAAGCTAGTGGTGGAGGATAATCCCATAGAACAGGTGGTGCAATTCAGATACCTGGGCATAGGCATATCAAGCACCCACGTCTCAGTTAAAGACCTGAGGAGCCAGATTAACAAAGCATCCGCACTATCAGGATGCCTGCGATATATAGTCTGGACAAACCCGTACATGCGTAAAGATAGCAAAATTAGAATGTACAAGACTTGTATCATACTGATCATGACGTACGGTATAGGAGCCCGCGAAGGCACCAACAAGACGAAAAATATACTAAGGGTGGACGAAATGAAAACACTGAGTACAAAAGTGGTGGAAAGCAAGAAGAGACAGAGCAAGAAACACATATATCAGAGAATAATGCGAAATACAAGACATTGTGAGATAGGGAAGACTACATAAGAGGCAGTGGTACAAACATGTAAGACGGATGGACGAGAACAGACTTCCGAAAGTATTTCTGGAAAACAACCCGACCGGCTCACCACCTAAAAGATGGAGAGATAGTTGGCAATCTACCTCTCAGGAAAAGATGCAGAGGCGGCTCCAGAATTAACAGATCGATAGATCTCCAAGAAGTAGAAGAAGAAGATTATATCTGAATGTCTTTAGACATTTTGCTTTTGATCTGGTGGTAGCTTATCATATATTATATATAATGCCTTGTTGACATGGACTTTTGCTGCACATGCTTAGGTTTGATTTAGGCATATATATATAGTTTTTCTTTGCCTCTTGTGTTATAGGTATGTTTATCCATATTTCTGTCCCACCTTTGTTTAGTTTGGTAGATAGCCAGTCAGAATTCCAAGTTTTTAGGGTTCCGTTGTTATCAACAACGAACCCTTATAGTTTCGATATGTCCGTCCGTCCGTCCGCAGTTTAGCTCAAAGACAATTAGAAATATAAAGCTGTAATTTGGCATCTTGAATAAAAAATCTTGAATCAAATAAAATCTTGAAAAAAAAAATGTTTAGGGTACCTCCTTTACCCTAAAGAAGTGGTTACGTTTTTTTTTTCTCGTCTACCCCATGGTGTAGGGTATCGTTGGATAGATCTTTCAAAAATATTACAGGTTTGTGAAAATATTATTTTGATTAAGAGATCCGTTTGTGAAATATTAAGCTTTAAAGTGCTAATTTTTGTTGAGTCAAGTGTCAAGTATATCGCAGAAGATTCCAATAGGTCTTTACAATAGGATAGTGCCGGATTTGTGAAAACGCCGTATTATGTTAATCAGCTATTCATCAGCTATTGGCTTAAGAAATAATGATCCATTATTTTCCGCTATGTTGTCTTCATATTTCATATGAGGTAGTATATAGGGATAATCCTCTAAGCAGTCTTTTGTATATTGGTTGGTGAATATATTTAAAAAAAAAACGTCTCCGTTGGTTATTACAGAGTTCCTTCATGGTCCGATGGAAACGGGATAATGTTTGGAGTAATTGAGTGCACGTCAACCTTCGCTAGATACGGGTTTCTAAAAACTCTTGCAGTCGTACGATTGGTGTTGATCGAGAATCTAGGAAAAGCTTGACCAAAAGATCGAAAACAAATTTCCACGAACATGTACCATTGACTTATCGTACTTTTCGATTTTGAAAATATCATCTCTTCCATCAGCGATCTGTGTTGGCACATGTATTGATCGTTGAAAAATCATATTTGTTTAGTATTGGAAATCGGAACCTCTTTTTCACATTTCAGTGTATAGTGGTCCAATATAAGGAAATCCTTCGTTTCCCAGTAATATGATAAATGTTATAATCATGTTAACTATGATGTTATCAAGACACGGCCCTGTGTTTGGATGACTTGTGTCTTGTTGAACTTTGTCTTGATAACACTATCCTTGCCCTTCCAGTTTTGTCCATTAAGTCCTGTCCGTCTACTCTTGTAATAATAGTAGAGTCTATCCCTGTCCGTTTAGCCTTATATATCTAATCTTGTCTGTCCGAAGCCTGAAGTGGGACGTCATTTTACAATACCTTACTTCTTGCCACATGGCATATGTTTCGGCAGTGTAAAAGCTTGCTGTGTTTTTCAGTGACCAGGTGTCTTCACTTCCCTGCAGTGCTATTGCGACTCCAACTTCTCCGTCTGAAATTATGACTTGATAACGGATGATGTGGTCGACGTAATCCTTTATATTACCATATAAATTTGTCTGTATCGCTTATTACTGTTTCCAGTATGGTTAGAGAGTTTCCAATGTATTTTAGGTGTTGGCATATCCCATGGCGGAATTTTGTCGATTTTGAGTTGAAAGATGCGTGTTTGGTATGGTTTGCATTCGTCATCATCATCAATCAGCCATTTGTGTCCACTGCTCTATATAGGCCTCCCTTAGATGTTGTCCATTTCTCCCTATCTTGTGCCTCCCGCATCCAGTTTCCAGTGATGCGTTTAATATCGTCGGACCATCGTGTCGGGGCGCGTCCTCTGCTTCTGAATGCAAGTTGTCTCGGACGCCATTCGAGTATCCGTTTTGGCCACCTATCATCCGCTATCCTGGCAATGTGGCCGGCCCAGTTCCATTTCATTGTTGTAATCCTTCCACTGCATTCTTTGTTGTATTGTTAGGTTTGGGACTTTATCTCGTAGTGATATTCCTTATATCGACCTCTGCATAGCTCTTAGGCAGACTTGTATTTTTCAGATTGACTTTCGTGTTAGTGTCAGCGTTTCTGCCCCATACGTCATTTCGGGCAATACACATTGGTTGTATACCTTCCCTTTAAGGCATATCGGAAGGTCGGATTTAAAGATATTATTCAGTTTGCCAAACGCGGCCCAGGTTAAACTAATTCTTCTGGTGATTGCGGTTGTTTGATTATCGCGGCTTATTTCGTGGCCAAGGTATTTGTAGGAGGGCACCTGTTTAATTTCTATGTCCTTTACTGATATATTACTGCTTGCGACGAGGTTGGTCATGAATTGAGTTTTGTTGGTATTTATCTTGAGTCCAACCTTGCGGAACGACGCATGCTATACGCGTGTAACTATACTACATCCGTGTAGCCTCGCCTGGGTCCTCCGCTATTATGACGATATCGTCTGCAAATTTTAGATGGCTCAGTTTCACGCCGTTTATATTGATGTCTTTTCTTTCCCAGTTCAATTCTATATACTATTATACTCATGTACTATAATAAAGTCAAGAATAGTTTTGGGCAGATCGTATCTTTTCATAAGTTCCTTTTATTAGTGAGAAGTAGCGGTGATATATTCTACATTCCGCGAGTGCTTCATAGACTTTATGTTGTTCTATTTGGTCGAAATCTTTTTCGTAATCTATGAAAACTAGGACCAGTGGCTTGTTGTACTCTATACACCTGTCGATCAGCGGATTAATCACTTGCAGATGGTCGTTTGTCCCGAAATCAGATCTGAATCCCGCCTGCTCACGCGGTTCATAGAAGTCCAACATAGGTGTTAACCGCTTCGTTGCTTTGGATTATGGTGGATGGAAACTTCCTGAACATCTTCCCATAGAAAACTCTGCCTGCTCGATGCTGTAGAGAAACTGTTAGTCCAGTTAGAGTTATATAGGATGAGCTTAGTCAAGGGAAAAATCTCAGAAAAACAGCTTGGATTCGGGGAGGTCAAGTCAACAGTGAACGCTATTATGCGAATCATGGACACCCTCAGTTAGTGTGCTCATAAAGTAGACGTTAAGAATGTTTTCAATACAGAAGCTTGGGAAAATATTATGCATGAGTCTAGTAAGATAGGGTTCCCCCGTACCTGCTGAAACTACGGCGTAGTTATCTACATAATCGACAGATCATAATCGAAGCAGACCGTGAAGTCGTGGAACGAAAAGTGCACAGCGGTGTTCCAGAGGGCTCAGTAATGGATGCTACACTGTCGAACGATGGCAGCTGCAATTCCTGTACGATGGAGTACTTAAGCTAAAGTTACCAGAAGGTGTTGAAATAATATGCTTTCCTGATGATAGTGCTCTGGTAGTAGCAGGAAAAGATGAAGGTGGAGTAATATGCAGAGGAAAGTGGCCCTACGTGTATGCAGTGCATACAAGACAGTCTCAACGGATGTGGTGCCTATGATGGCAGTCATAGCACCGATAGAACTCTTTTTAAAAGGAGGGACAAAACTGAACAAAAAGAGGAACAGCGGGCAGAAAACGGAACTGAGGAAAATTGCCAAACATATTTTTCAGGAGCACCAAAAGCACTGGACATGCTGTACAAGCGGAAAGTGGACAAAACTATTAATCCCGCAAGTGGGAATTTGGGTAGAACGAAAATATGGGGAGATTTACTACTAATTCACCCAAGTATTTAGTTGGTAGGCATTGATGCTTCAGGGAGTACCTGCACAAAATAGGCAGGGTCTCTGACAGTACGTGTGTATTGTCTACAAACGGACAGTGGTCTTCGAATGTGAGAGGTGGATTCCAAAAATAGATGGAAACAAAACTAGGATTAAAGACACAGTTAGAGGTCATGTTAAAGGCCAAAGACAACTGGGCAGATATTGATATACTTGAAAATGACCCATACGTCATTTCGGGCAATACACATTGGTTGTATACCTTCCCTTTAAGGCATATCGGAAGGTCGGATTTAAAGATATTATTCAGTTTGCCAAACGCGGCCCAGGTTAAACTAATTCTTCTGGTAGTTTCAGCTTATGAAAATGATATACTTGAAATAGACATACGAACGTGCAGGACAGAAAGCCAGAGACAAACGAATCTAACTAAATACCTGAACCCCCAAATACATGATGTGAAGTGGAGTATGTAAGGCAACAAATGTTTGATAGAATAAAGACAACCAAACAAACAAAAATAAAAACAACATGCGAAAAGCGGTGCCGAGATGTTCGTGAATTCCTAGGGGGCGCTTGGCAGGTTAGGTCTAGTGCTAGCTACGTCCCAATAAATTAAAAAAAAAAGTTATGTTTGGTTTGTTAACGAGGTCTTCCAGTGAGTAGAAGTTACCAAAAATCTAGTTCTTGATATGCTTTCAGTTGGTTACCACATTAAATGCATAGCGGAGGCGAAAACGATCTCTTCTGTTAGAAAGTGGTGAATACCAGTTGGTCCGAAAGGCACCCGATATTAGCCATTGATATGAACTTCGTGAAGTAGCTTAAGGAGTCTTTTCCTCCTTCCAAATCGCGTATCCGAAGTCTAGTTTAAAGAGAACAAATGCTTTATATCAGTGGTTCCCAACCTCTTTTTGACCAGGGACCACTTTGATTTCATTATTATTAACAGAGACCACAAGGTTAAAAAATAAACTGTATGAATCTAAAAGTACACTTTAATCAACATTTCACATTAGTAATCGTAAAATTCATTAACAAAACATTAATTAACACAACACATATTTTTTTAATAGATGCATGCAATAGTTTCATTTTTTAATAGATGAGCACAGTTTGTGAGAATTTTTTTTTTTTTTTTTTCTAAAAATGAGATTTTTCTTCTTTACAAGTCATTGATTTCTTGGGGTAAAATTTTTGCTCAAAACTTACTTTCAATCGATTCTTGGACTTGTTTTTAATAAACAGTAAAGCAGAAAGTCGCATAAATAAGTTGTGGAGAATAGCATAAGATTGCACCAAGGGATTTATCGAATTTTAGTGTATGAAATTGCTTTTATACACCAAAACTGCTCGAAAGAATAAGATTCTTTTTCTTAATTCCTTACAGTTTCTATCATTTTGCAATTCAATAAGTTCTTATTTCTATTTCAACTTCTCTAGCATTAGTTCCAAAAGGGTTGCATTTTGATGCAACCCTTGATTGGTTGGGTTGAGTTTTTGGTCAACTCTAGCTTCTGTATTGTCATCAGCCAATATTTGTAGATGACATTTGATGTTTTCTTGTATGCTTTCCCTAAAAGTGTTCTTTTTGTCGTCAATGAGTGCCTTTAACGTTCCGAACGCAGTATGTCTTCGCCAACTTGTCTAATCCATATTTGAAGTTTGCAAATAAAAACACGAAGTTTATCTTCAAATGCAACCCCTTCAAGATGCCAGTTTCCCGAACCTTGTAATTGCAAGTTACTTAAGTTTGTAAAAATATCCACAAGATAAGCCAAATGCATCAGGGATGTCAGATCAGAAAACTGCTCATTAAATTTTTTTCTCACATAAAAACAACTCAACCTCTGCTCTGAGCTCATATAATCTTTCCAGCATGTTGACTTTCGTCAACCAACAAACCTCTATGTAAAAGAGAAGGTTCTCATGGCCAGAGTGCATTTCAGTGAACAGTTTTTTAAAAAGGCGTGTATTTAAGGCACTGCTTTTGATAACATTTAATACTTTTATAGCCAATTGCATTTGATTATTAAGGCATTGAGGAAGAGTCTTGGAAGCTAGCGTCTGTTGATGCAGGATACAATACGTTGTTAGTGCTGACGGATTCCGCTGTTTGTTTAAGGTCGCAAGACCGGAACGTGATCCCAACGTCGATGGAGCACCATCCAAACAGAAACCGGCTAGTTTTTCCCACATAATGTCAAATTTCTTAAAATATTCAGTTATTATGTTCGTGACGTAGATACCTTTTGATGTGGTTTCCAGTTCATGCGAAATCAATCTTTTTTTTATTGTGTTGTCTTTGTTTAGAAAGCGGACAAAAACGAGTAACTGAGAACAATTAGAAATGTCATTGGATTCATCACACAAAGAGAAGAATGGTGATATTTTAATTCTTGAAACAAGTTGCACCTCGATATCATTTGATATGAGTTCAATTTGAGCTTTCACCATGTTGTTCGATAGAGGTATTATTTTTTGTTGTGGCTTTTAATCCTAAAACTTCCTCGACGGCTTTGATCAAGCAAGATTTCACAAGAGTTTCTCCTATTGTGTGAGGCTTTTTTGATTGCGCTATTAATTTCGATATCTCAAACGACGCTACTTTTTTTTCAGAAAACGCAAATCTTGTACAACAAGGCCCGAGTTTATTTATTTTTTAATTCTCTAATTTTCCTTGAAAGAACTCTGGTGTTCGGTCAGAAAAACTTGATGGTGAATAAAATTTGATCAGATGGACCGTTTCTAGGTGGCGTTTTAATTTCGCTAGCTTCAAGCCAAAGTTTTGCCATAACGGTTGCGCATATAACGCACTGTGGTTTTATTTCTTCATTTCTTTCTATCGAGGTAAATCCAAATTTAATGTAATTGTTATCGTATTTTCTGAAAATTAAACAGAAATGCAATTGAATATAGGTAAACTTATCAAGTAAAAGCGTTTAATATAGCAAAAAACCTACGTTTATATTATATCAAAATTCATTAGAATATTGAGGATTAATCGTTATTGTGGTCGAACCTCTAAACAGCTAAATATAATCACTAATACAACACTGCTGAGTACGACAAAAGAAAACGTGCATTTGACTAACCGGCTCGTGCGATATTGGTTCATTAGCTGGTTGCCCTCCTGCCGGTCACCCGACCACAAAACTTTATTTACCGCCGCGCGTTCATTCAAAGTTTGAAATCTCGCGGACCATATTTTAGCTCTTGAGGACCACTGCTTGGGAACCACTGCTTTATATAGTTCCATTAGGGTTTTATTCTCTGCTCTACAGTTAACATTGGCTAGGCAGTTGGATCATCGAGACCGCTCGAGACATAGAGTATTCCACTGTGGGATCCAATGAGTTTGCCATTTTTTTTACCATTGCAAATAGCGTCACGCTTATTATGGATTCCTCTGGTGTCCCATTTTCCAGAGGGTACGTCGAGGTTATATGTCTGTTGTTTCCGATCCTTACGCAGAAGTATCTATTTCTAAGAAAAAAATAATCTCTGTAATTCTCTCCTTTCAATGCGGGAGACCCGGGTTCAAATCCTGGTCGGGGGGGGGCACAACTAGGGCGGTTTTCACTAATCGTCCGGGCTGATCACCCTAAATGAATGCAAAATATCCGAAACCGGAGTGGCGCATACTTAAAGCCAAAGTGTAATAGGGGGTTTAGTGAGAGCTTCCCCAGAACCACTTGTCTGTCTAGTATCAAATCGTGTCTCTTTGGTGCAGTCAGTTGATGCCAAATAATTTGATAGGACTTGCATAGAATAAATAGTATAGAGAAGTTTAACAAAATATTTCAAACTATAAATGAAAAAAGATGATATATTTTATTATATGATTGAACTAGTTTTGAAGCTGTCAAATTGAAATAGATTTACTAAATTCCTGGATATGGATTATTAATTTAATGAATTATTGGCCGTCAAGTATCAAGTGGCGATCCGTGTTTTATCCCATTTCAACTATTTATATGCTTCCTTTTTTATTATCCTGCTCCAATTCCAACTAAAAACTTTATTGGTCCCATAAACTTTTCATTTCTGTTTTCACAAAACAATCTTTAATCACTGACAGATTCGTTTTTGTTACATTAGCTTTATACACTTTACGTGTTCTCTACTTATTTATTTCTTATTTACATAAATTTAAGAATTTATGAAAATATACCTAGCAAAAACTAGAAAATAAGTCTAGACGAAGTCTATATAACTAATTAAGCATGGACTATAAACTATAATCCATATAGTACAACTAATATAGTTCAAATTATACAGATAATTTTGGATATGTAAGGCGAGGCAAATTCTAGATACAAGATTAGATAGAGCTGTATACATAAAACTAGGCCATCAATCTAGATAACTGTAGATATACAAAATTGCTAACTTCGTATTTTTTTTACAGAGTGAACGGCGTGAACAACATTTCACCCCTGGCCGATTCACCCCAATTAAACTTCCAGAGGGCCAAGCTATTGACGGTGTTGCTCAACTATTAGACTTTCCTCGGCATCGCTTAAGACTTCTTGAAAAACTTGGCGAGGGAGACTTTGGAATGGTAAGTACTTCAACCGCCCTTATTTATTAAATAACTTCCTAAGTAAATCTCGCCTTCCCTCCAAAAAAAAAAGTGTAATTAGACGTAAGTCTATAAGTATTAGAAATGATAAACTACTTTGGCTATTAGTTCAGCTCTAGTTGATAAGACGACTTTGTGGACTTATTAATCCTTATCTGTTTTATTTTTCTGTAAATAAATTATTTTGATTCCAAGGACAATCATTTAGTAAGCTCAAAATATGACTGTTAATTATGATTCTAGAAGAATCATAATTACCAGTCATATTTATAAATCGGGTAGAAAATAACTAAAAACAAGTTGACTATCAGCAATGCCATATAATCCAATTACTTCCCACGTTGTACAATCTTTGTAGTTAATATACTGTATCAAAGGACTTCTAATTATAAGTTAAATTGAACATAAAGGATACAAAATGCACAGAGAGAAATTACCGGAATATTATGTAACTAGTTAACGTTTCTTTCACAGCTTCATTTCGTCCTTTGATTTTCAACTTCTTTCTAAATAATTCAACCCCACAGACTGGACGTAAATTCAAACACTACAAACAAACCCTTTAAAGAAATATTATACAAACAAATTGCAACTTGTTTGCTTAATCAACTTGAACATTTGAACTGTATCTAGTCTTATCTAACAGGATTCTGTGAATAGATGCGTGAGTAGATATCTATTATATGTCTAGACTTAGCTATATAAATTTGTCCTGATCTTATTTTTTTTTCTAATTTTGTAGGTCGTCTTGCTTTGTTCGTCTAGTCTTGTCCGTTTATTCTTGAACATCTAGTCTTGTGCATCTAATCCTCTCTGCCTAGTCCTGACCGTCTAGTCATGTACCTCTAGTCCTGTCCGTCTAATCCTGTCCGCCTATGTCTAGTCCGTCTGGTCTTGACTATCTAATCCTGTCCATCTATTCATGTTCGTCTATTAGACAGGACTTTATAGAATAAGTTCAAATTGTAACACATGTAGAAACTGTATTTATTTCTATTGAAAAGAAACATAAAAGGCCACACAGGATGTTTTCCTGTGTTAAATATTGACTCGGGGCAGGCAGGAAGGCGGCGGCCAAGACGTTGCCCTTATTAGGCCCTGGGGTGCGTCTCACAGAAACCAATATGACCCCGGTCATGCTTTTCTTTGACATTTAGCTCCGTTTAAAGGGAAAAACGATATTGTTTTTCCCTCAACACACATACACAAACGCACACACATACACAAACGCACACACATACACAAACGCACACACACACACAAGCTTCCTCCATAACGAAACAATTTTGCGATCCAGCAAACTATTATCAAACATTCTGCTCTTTCATACACGCAGACACAACGAGTTTCTCTCCAGAGAAACATTTCATTCGAACAGAACTATTCATACATAATCCACAACACAAGAATATGCAAAATTGAAAAAAAGCAAATATGAATTGCGTCTAGACAACATAAGAAAAATATATAATGGATCTTACCGAGAATATTTTGGACATAAATTGAATAAGAAAAACTAGACAGATTTAATTGAATTAGACTAGACAGACTAGAGAAGATGATATAAGAGTGGGTTAAATAAATTAACTAAACTGGCCCTTCGAGCTAAAAATAGATTTGTCTAGATCTACAATAAAATAATATTCATCAAGATATACAATATGAGTTTTAGTCAATAAGACAAGATTAACGCAGTTAAAACCAGACAATATTGCTACAGACTAACATGTTTACCAATGCTATCCAATTATGAGATATTTTCCAAGCCGCATACTTACATATAAGACGACACGTGATGGGGATGTTGGAGATGCAATCAGCCGTTGCAGTTGTTGCTTCCGTGTTCTTTATTGGCTATGTAGCGTGGTGCAATAACCCTGCTTATATCTGGAAAGCGGTCGATTGCTTTGCCCAAGAACGCATATTACACCCCTCATCCACTTATTAAAAACCAGGATTCCAATTATCTTTATTGCTCAGAGTTTTATTCATCAAATACTAAGATCTATAGATATAAATTGTTGAATGTCTAAAAACTATTAGTCTAGACACTCTAGAGTCTAGACAGATAAATATGGTTAGAAATGCAAGACTAGGCAGATAATATTATTCAGGCAAAACTCGACAGACAGAGGAGACTAAACAAATTTTCCTAGAGAATGTCAATTTATTCGTTCACTCTTCACATCATGTTACATAATTGGATAAAAAAGGATTTGTTGGGTGGAAGAAAATCTCATAAAGCAGGTTGAATTGAGAAAAAATTCAAATGAAATAAGAAGCAGATAAATTGAAGTTACACAAGCAACAAGATATTTTCATTGACGGCAGAATAGACAAGACTAGACAGACAACACTAGATAGAGAAGACTAGGCAGACAAGACTAGACAGACAAGATTAAACCGGCAAGAATAGACTAACACGACTAGACAGATAAGACTAGACAGACAAGACGAGACAAACAAGACTAGATAGACAAGACGACTAGATAGACAAGACTAGATAGACAAGACTAGATAGACAAGACAAGACTAGACAGACAAGTTTAGACAGACTAGACACACTAGACAAACTAGACAGACTAGACACACAATACTAGACAGACAGACAAGACTATACAGTCAAGACTAGATAGACAAGACTAAACATACAAGACTAGACATGCAAGATTATACAGGCAAGACTAGGCAGCCAAGACTAGACATACAAGACTAGACCGACAAGACTAGATAAACAAGACTCTCGACTCGACCGTCGAGCGAAGTGGTTGTGCGCGAGAGTACCGAAGCGACAATAATTTGTATAAACACTTGTTTTTTATTTTCATAATATTTCATTGAACTACAAGCTGTTACATTAAGCAACATTTATTAGTTTTGATGACTGGTAGGAAGTGTGCAAGTAGAGAGTGCATCCTATGACACACGCTGCTCTGTTTCTCCATTGGGGTTTTTTAGTTTTGGACAATTAGGTTGTGCGGAACCGTGCTTGTAGATCCACCGGCTTGAATTTCTTCCATCTCCTTATGATTGATCCTTGATCTAGCAAGCTGTGTGCCAGCGGGTTTGGGTGGTCTTCGAGTCGCTTCTTGTAGTTGGTGCATAGCCTTTGAGCTATATTCTTAACCGTGTCAATTTCAAGGTGTTTGTGTAGCGTGGCATTGGTCACGTACCATGGAGCATTCGCTAGGGTTCTCAGCGTTTTGGATTGGTATCGCTGTAGGATCTCTATGTTGGAGTTGCTGGCCGTACCCCAGAGCTGAATACCGTAGGTCCAGATTGGCATAAGTATGGTCTTGTATATGAGGACTTTATTATGCAGGGATAGCTTTGATCTCCTTCCTATGAGCCAGTACATTTTTTTTCAGCCTTACATCCAGTTGTTTCCTCTTGTTTCTAATATGTTTCGCCCAGGTTAGCCTGCGGTCCAGCAGCATGCCTAGATATTTTACTTCTTCGACTTTCAGCAGTGGTTCATTGTTGAGTGAAACCGTTGGGCAGTCCTTTTTCTTCATAGTGAAGGTAATGTGGATAGACTTTGTATTACTACTATCTTGTTGAGTCCGCTTTGCAGTGATCTTGAAGCTGCGTCTGGATTTTCATGAGCTGCCAAGATAGCGGTGTCGTCGGCAAATGTAGCAACCATGGTATTGTGGGCTACAGGCAGGTCAGCCGTGAACAGTGTATAGACTACAGAGGATTGGTCCCAAAACGCTACCTTGGGGCACTTCTGCTCGTTTAGGGCAAATAGGTGATAGCTCCGTGCCACACCCTACTTAGAATTGGCGGTTGCTTAGGTAGGATTTCAGAAGCAAATAGTTTTGCGATAAAAGCCTTTTGATTTTGTAGAGTACACCTGGGTGCCACACTTTGTCAAAGGCCTGTTCTATGTCGAGGAATGATGCAGAGTAGTATTCCTTTCGTTCCAGCATGTTAGCTATGGTGTTAAAGACCCGATTGACTTGCTCTATCGTTGAATGCTTGGATCTAAATCCGAATTGATGTTCTGGGACAATGTCAAGCTTGTCGATCAATTGTTGTATTCTTCTAAGCAGTATTCTTTCAAATAACTTTGATGTTATGGGCAGGAGGCTTATGGGGCGATACGATTTAATATCATTTGGTGGTTTACCAGGTTTCCGAATCATGATTTGGGTGACTTTCCATTGGCTAAGTATGTGTGATGTACGAATTATAGCATTAAATAGATTGGTCAGGAATATTATGCCCTTCCTTGGTAGCTTCTTGAGGATGGTGCCTGTGAACAGGTCGTATCCAGGAGATTTATTCGCATTGACCTCTTTGTGTATCATGCTGTTTACTTCCACAGGAGGAATATGTCTGATGGGTAGGTCCAGAGGGAGGGGACTATCTAGGAAGTTTATCAAATATTCCGGATTTTGCGGCGTCACTTTGAGCCCATTCTCCACCGGCTTTCCTGATAGGTGGTGTATGGTTTTGTGGATGGTTAATTCTTTTAGTTGCTTTCCAAAGTGAGTAATCCGTAGCAATTGTATTTGTTACGTTTATTAGATATTATTCCACATTGTTGTTATTATAATCGATGATTAGTTTCTTTAGTTGTTGGGATAATCTATTTAATCGTCATTTATCAGCCGGGCTTCTGCTCATCTGCCACTGTCGCCTTGTTCTCCTTTTTTCGGTAATTTTTTGTTGTATATCGTCAGGATATATTATGGTCTTGGGGTATCACTTGTATCCGGGGTGGCTTCCCATGCAACCTTTTGAACTATTTGGATGAAGTGTTCGGTTGCCTCATCTATATCGAATTCACTTTTTAGAGGTACGTTTAGTTTAATGAGTTTATGTCATTATGTCAAGGAAAGTTAGCCAGTTTGAATTTTTGTTGTGAAGTGTCGGTCGCTTATCAATTTTTATAACTCCACTACTCAGTTTCGCCAATACTGGGGTGTGGTCCGATGAGAGATCGAAACTTGTTTCGGTGTGTGTGTGAAGCGTATAGCTATTCCCTTGGTTACGAAGAAGTCGAGTACGTCCTGAATTTTATTTCTGTCGGTTGGCCAGTAGGTTGATTGTTCTGTTGAAAGTTGTTTACAATTTAGTGAAGTCAATTATTTTAGTAGTTGTCGGCCTCTAGTTGTACTCAACCTAGATCCCCATAGGGTTTGTTTGGCGTTGTAATCTCCTACAGCTAAAAAGCGAGGACTCAGGCTATGGAAAAACTCACTGAACTTGTTGTCTTTTATATTATGTCGTGGAGGATAGTAGACTGCAGCTACTACAATAGATCCGAATTTCGCATCTTCGATGGCTATACTAGTCGCCTGTAGGTTGTCCTTGACTGACCCCGGTAACACGTGGTGATTTTTGGTTGTTTTTACGAGAATCGCTGTACCTCCATTTGCCGTTCCATCCGGGTGTTCAGTGCTGTAAAGTTTATATGCGTGAATTTTTTCTTCTGTCAGGCTTCTGTTAGTGAAGTGAGTTTCTGCCACCAGGAGGATATCTATTTTCTGCTCCTGGTGTTAGAATAATAATGGACTAATAATAATGCTAATCGGTAGGATATGAATTATTTGTCCGCAAACTTTGTCAATACTGCTGTCAGTAGGTTTAACATAATTTTTAAGAGCTCGTTTTGCTGAATAATTGATGTCCTAAATTCGTTGAATGATTTGTCGAGAATGTTTATAATTTCTGAGTTTTCGTTGGGGTTGTTCGTGTGAGAGCTTTTGTTTGCTCCAGCCGCGTGTACATAGCTCAGATTGCGTGCATCTCTCGCAGGCGTAGTATTAGGCTTTCCTGGGTTTGGTTGGATTCGTCCTCGCTAGTGTGGTTTAGGCGTTGTGATCCTGATGTATGCCAGTGGGGATTCTGTATGGAGGAGGCTCTTTTGTTGAGTATGTTTTGATACCCGGGAAAACCCTTGTAGCTGTCTGGGTCGTTATCCCTGCAGAGGACACATTTTGCAGAAGTATCTCTGGATTTTACGCAAGACGTTGAGTTGTGGTCGCCACTGCATTTGACACATCTAAATTGTCTGCGGGAGTAAGTCCTCGTGTGTCCGTACCGCTGGCATCTTGTACATTGTACAATCGTAAAGTTTTTTTTAGGCGGTTCAATGTCGATTCTGGCGTTTAATATGCGATCAACTTTGTAGATATCCTTTTTGTTTGACATCGGTTCTAGGTCTACGAAGAACAGAGGTAGCGGCTCTTTGGTTTTTCCATAGCGTATGTTTATTACGTTTCGCACTTGATGTCCATGGTCCTCGATAGCGCTTTTTATATCCTCGACGGGAGTTGGTGGATGGAGAGACCTTAGTAACACTCTGTAGGCACGGTTTTGTTTTTGTTGATGAGTATGGTACGATGCCTTTACATCGTCTAATATGTGAGTCCCTGGATATTATTTTGATATGTCCGTCGGTGTTGATAGTTTTGTTTGTGTAGTCGCTTTTGTTGACAACATTTTCGAGCATTTCTCCAGCTCAGTAATAGATTTCACATCAGGTATAAATATTGGCAGCGGTTTTGGGAATCTCACGCTAGCCGCTACGTCCATGGCTTGATTATCTTGATGATTGTTTCCGAGATGAGAAAATCTGTTATTAGTCGAGATTGGGGTACTTTCTTCGACGCTGGTCGCATATGCGTTTGAATACTGATAAGTGCATGGTCATTGTGCATGGTCATAAGTGCCATGGTCATCAACAGGTCATTGATTATATGAATAGTTCTTATTTTTCAGCGATTATTAGACATATTATAAAAAAAGAAGTGGAGCCACTAAAAAAACAGATCGCCGATTTAACTGAAGAAGTGAAAAATTTTAAAACGAAAAATTAAATCATTTAATTTACAACACACAATCAAATTGAGTAAATCAAAGTGTTATTATTTTAGAAGAAGAAACAATGGCAGCGGAGATAGTCTCTAAACCCGTCGTCGAAAAAACCTTATCGCAGAACGATAAGCCAAATCCCGCAGTGCAAAAAAAAGATAAACAACTGAATGGTCCAACTAAAAATGGTGAGCTACATCAAAACAAAACTAACAATGAGGTTTGGCAAACTCAAAATCAAAATAGGAGAAGAACACGCAATAATGATGTTATAATCGGCACAAACTCTGATAACAAAGAACTTAAGGCCGTAACTAGATACGCCCATTTACATATTTCTAGACTAGAGCCGCAAATTACAGAACAAGATATATGTGACTATCTTAGAGGTAACAAATTTCCAGCTGTATTCTGTAAAAAACTGATTTCAAACCAGTCGGAAGTATACGCGTCATTCAAAGTATCGGTGCCATTAGACAAATTAAAGGAGGTAAAAAATCCGGAACTGTGGCCCCAAAATACCTACATAAATCGTTTTTTCCTGCATTTGGAGCGAGCCAAAACAAGAAAATAATTGCTAATGAGGTAATTACAAATATATTACTAATTCTGAATATACAATCTTTACGCAATAAATTAGACCAACTAGAAATATTATGTGAACAAGAAAAACCGCTCTTCATTTGTCTAGCAAAAACCTGGTTGACAATTGATAATATTACTTCAGTACACATAAACAATTACCAGCTAGTTAGCCACTTTAGTAGAAGCCAATTCATAGGTGGGGGTGTAACTATATTTGCTAGCCTGCCTGTTCTTAAAAACGGTTCTATCGAAAGATTGGACCTAGCAAATGCCTCCATCGAGAAGACTATGGAGATATGTGGAATAGAGACAAATATTAATAATACATGCACGCTAATATTAAATCTATACAGGCCACCACTAGGTTGCACTGTCACATTCTTGGCAGTCTTAGACAGTGTTTTACATAGTTGTAGTAAAATTAATAAACAAATCATTCTAGTTGGAGATTTCAACATAAATTTTGAAATAAATTCTAAAGGAAAATATAATATTACCAATTTACTTGAAGCTTCTAGGATGAATGAATATATTAAACAACATACCAGTATCACATCCACAAGTAAAACTCAAATAGACAACATATTTGCTACTGCGGGACTAAAATTAAAGTCTACGGTGGAAGACACTACCATGTCGGATCATCGTAGGTTAAACTGAGCTGTTTAACCAAGATAAAAACCGAAGACAACTACAAATTGATAAGAAGCTTCTCAACTCCTAACAAAATTCGTTTTGCCAACCAATGAAACATGGGGAAACGCAATGAAACATGGGAGGACGTTTTTATCAACTCAAGCAGCAACAGCAAGGCAATTGAATTCATCAAGGTCAAGGAAGATAGAAACAGATGGGTTACAGAAGAAGTAAAATTCTCGGCTTCTAATCTTAAAGATATGTTCCTGCTGCAGAAAACGCACCCAGCTTTAAGAAACCTATATCTAAAACAAAAAAAGTTACCTAACAAATTAATTACAGTAGCAAAATTTAAATATTTTAGCTATAAGATAATGAAAGCAAAGAATGAATCAAGAGCCTTTTGGAATGTTATTAATCAGCAATCAAATAAGCTAAAAGTTTCCGGACCTTCACAAATAAACAAAAATGATATCCGATATACAGATCCTAAGGAAATCGCAGAGGTAATAAATAACTGCTTCGAAGTCGCTCCAAAATTAATCGCTAACAACTGTAACCCGACAACCATCTCAAACAAACATATAAATCCTAATTCAAAATCAATATTCCTAAATGATTTTACCGAAAGTGAAGTCCTGTCAATAATCGCCACATTAAAAAACAAATCAACAATTGGTCCTGATGAAATCCCGTGCACCATCATAAAAGATTTCAGGCATAAGCTTATAGCACCTATAACTGAGATAATAAATATATCTATCGCTGAGGAGAAATTTCCGGAGATTCTGAAAACGCTAAAAATCATCCCAGTCTACAAAAAAGGAGCAAACACAGATGCCTAAAACTATAGACCGATTAACCTTATCTCTGTTTTTGCTAAAATTGCTGATTATTGTATGCAATCCAGACTGATCCCATTTATAGAAAAGCATGATTTGATTCCTTCACAGCAGCACGGTTTTTGTAAAGGAAAATCTACTTGAACAGCTTTGGTAGATTTTCATAACAAAATACTGGAGGAAGTAGATAAAGGGTATCATTCCATTGGAATATTTTGTGACCTAACAAAGGCCTTCGATTGTGTATCACATAGGATTCTCCTGAACAAATTATACAGCTATGGGATCAGAGGAAAAGCTGATCGCTGGATACAATCCTACTTAGAAAACAGAAAGCAATTTGTATCGGTAAGGATTGGAAACAGAACTGGACAATCCAGTACAGTATGTACAAACATATGGATACCTCAAGGAAGTATACTGGCTCTAATTTAGTTATATACATAGGAACTTTAAGAAAGTTAAATACATATGCAGATGACACTAGCTTTATTGTGCCTGGAAAAGACTTTCAGAATACTGTTCAGGAAGCCAAGCGAGTATTAGAAATGGCTAATGAATGGTTTACAGCAAATAAGCTACATTTCAATCTAATCAAAACAGAATATGTTATTTTTCAATCGGAAAGAAGTGTAATTAGGTTAATAATATTAATCTAACAATTCGATCTCATCAGCTCAAAAGGGCAAAATATACAAAATTCCTAGGGGTATATCTGGAGGAACATTTAAAATGGACCAACCAGATACAACATATCAACGCTATACTTCAGAAGAAAGCATTTCGAATTAAGTACCTATCCAAAATCCTGACTAAGGAAGATCTTCAGACCTGGTATTTTGCTGAGGTTCAGAGTATTCTGTCATATGGAATAATCTTATGGGGCGCTTCTTCTCAGATAGATATAATACTTATTGCACAAAAAAATCTAAGAAACATACTAGGGTTAAAATTTACTGATTCCTGCAGAAAGCACTTTCAGAATCTAGGAATATTGACAGTAGTCAGCCTGTATATTCTAGAAATAACAGCATATATTCATAAGGCGAAAGAAACTTGCCAGAAACATGCGGACAATCACAAATATAACACGAGAGGAAAAGATCTCCTATACGCCCCAAAAATAAATTTAACCCTATGCAGCAAAGGACTGGCAAACCAAGGAATAAAACTATTTAATAAACTACCAAAGGCTCACCGAGATGAAACTTCTTATAAGAAATTAAGAAGAAAGGTCAAACAGTTGCCTGTGCTACAACTCCTTTTTATAACATCAATGAATTTTTTAATTGTAATTTTAAAAATCATTAATTTGTTATGCATTTATTGTCACTGTCAATTTTCACTGTCACTGTCAAAGTTAAATAAAGAATTTTAATTTGAAACAAAATTGTCCAGACTGAGGACTGACAAAGAGGACTAGAATAAAAGACAGACAATATTAGAGAGATTAGACTAGAAGGACAAAAGTAGACTGACAAGACTATAACTACCTGATAAAAGAGAACTCTCATCACCTTATAAAACCCTTATTGAATATATTAAACTTTTCTCAAGTCTGAGGAATTTCCAGACATTTTAAAGGCATCGTGCCCATTTATAAGAAAGGGGATAAAAAGGAACCCAACAACTATAAGCCCATTGCCCTAAATTCAGTTTTTTAAAATTCTTGAATACTGTTTCTTATCTCGTTAAAAACCATTTATTAACAAGCACAAAATTATGATTCTTTGATCAAAATTTGATAATATTATTATCGGCATTTTCTGCGTCCTGAGTAAAGCATTTGAGTGTGTGGATCACATACAGCTAATCAATAAATTATATTAATACGGAATAAAAGGGAACATACACCACACCACATACCCGCTATGTGGTTTCAATTGTACCTAAAAAATCGCTAACAATACGTACAAATTCGCTCTAGCACTACCCAAACTGAGTCTTCAAAAATAATATCCAATACAGGGGTTCCTCAGGGAAGCGTGTTAGCGCCTTTATTTGTCTTATACTTGGCCGACTTAGTATCATATGGCAGATGATGCCAGTTTTTTAAACTCTAAACATAGCTTAAACGAATCACAGATAGAAGCAAATAGACTTAAACAAGACATAACTGCTGGTTCTCTGCGAATAGACTCCACCTGATTTTGGACAAAACGAAATTTATTATCTTTTAGACGCAGAGAAGTGATTACTCCACTAATGTTTCCATTCTATCAGGAAAACTTACTCTAAGAAGAGCAACTTTCACCAAATTCCTAGGATTCCTATTTTGGCACTTATCATGGCACACTACAATCGGTAGCATATGCCGGACTATCAACAAGAAGGTTTATATTATTAGACACCTACGAACATTTTTAACAATGCAGGAACTCATATACTGCTATTATGCTGAAATTCAGTCGGTTTTGATGTATGGCATTATTACATTGGGAACGTCCCTTGAACTAACGAAATTCCTGAAAGCCCAAAAAAAGAATTCTACGTTCCATGCTAGGTCTGCCAACATTTGTCTCCTACAGACGTTATTTTGTAGAACTTAACATTCTAACTGTCTTTAGCTTACATATATTAGAAACAACTAGCTATATCCACCGAAACAAACATCTAATACAAAAAAATAAGGATAAACATAACTATTCCACCAGAACTCATCTCAAATTGTGCACGCCTCAAACAAGAACTATCGTATGCAGCAAGGCTCCTTGCGTTCTTGGGATCCAAATTTATAACTTGCTTCCACTGGAAATAACTCAAGAACAACGTTCATATAGAATTTTTAGAAGAAAAATTAGAAATATTCTCGTGGCCATACAAAATGGCAGAATTTTTAGAACAATGCAGATTTATTTAACAATTTCCTGACTTGCCTATATGTATTCTCTGTATGCATTTAACCAATGTATGGCCAATAAATGAATTTGTATTTGACTAGACATTCAGCTTTAAACAAGTAAGAGTAGACAGATATTACTAGGCAGACAAGGGACTCGTAAAACTATTGTTACAAGACTATACGGACAGTGCTAATTTAAATATGGCTAGACACAATTCTTGATTGACTGAACTTGAGAGAGAAGATTAGACAGACAAGATTTAACAGAGAGGACTAAATTGATAAATCCTATTTATGTAGAGAGACGAGGCTAAAAAGGCCTAGACAGACAAGATTTAACAGTCAGGACTAAATTGATGGGACCTACGTGTGTAGAAAGACGAGACTAACGGGGCTAGATTGAACATACATGCTTATTAAATGTTTTTTTTTTCACTATTTTCATGAAAAAAATATATAAATTGATTCTCTTTAAGTAAATAGATAATTTTAATTTTTAATATTTGTATTAATTTTCAGGTGCATTTGTGTGAAGCGGAAGGTTTGCCTGAGTTTAACGGAGGCTCCTCGTTCCACAAGAAACAGCTCGTCATTGTCAAAAGTCTCTGGAGGGGCTGTGCCGACTCCAAAAGGTCTGTTTTTATTATGTAATTGCCTTGTTTTACGGCGGCCCCGTCCCAGAAGTTAATACCTCAAGCGTTTACTCAAACGTGAACGTTACTAAACTGCGCTAAGCTAAACAGTCGGTCGGTTATTTCAGGACGTAAAAAGTGAAAATAAAAATCGCAAAGTGTATATTAAAATAATAAAAAGCTGGTGCGCATATTTTTATAATTATAATTCATCTCCGGACTTGGTTGGGAATATCTGCAAAATTTATTTCCTGTTTTTCTCGTTTTTTTTTCTGAGGAGCAACTACAAGTAAATTGAATTTACTCGCATATTATACTTTGAAAAAGTTTCAGTGTAATTATTTTACAATTGTACTTTTGTATATAATATGCTTTTATGGAATTCATATTTCAACGTAAAAATAAAATTGTATAAAATACTCCTACTAAATATCTATTATCAATGGTTATATATTTCATGTAAGATGAAGTCTAAAGATAAGATGAAGTCTTTTCTTACAAAAAATAAAATCATTGATAAAATAAAATCATTGACAAAATTTAATACAGCAGTTTTACAAAGATTGTTTATGTTTCTGATTGACGATATCAAATTTTAAAATCGATTGATAGAAGTCTATTATGTCAATTAGATCTTCCAAGATTAATTGGTAATATTTTCGATTTGAACTTTGTCTATAGTTAATTCTAGATCAGTGCATAGGAAGCATGTTAAATATGGACAAAACTCATTTAGTTTATGTAAATTCACTTTCTAGTCAGATACATTAACTATTATAGTTTTGTCTGAATTTATTCTTGATATAGTGTCTGAATTTGTTCTTGATACTTTTGGCCTACTAGTACCACGGGGCTCGTCTTAACTCTGAGCTAAGGTCTTCTGCTTTTTCTTGACCCAGTATGCCTTCATCTTCTGGCTGTGAGCTTGCTTCCTCTCATCCGTCCATTAAGGTGTGATAGTGCCTGTACCCTGTACACTTCTTGCTTGTGAGAGACTGTGGAAGACTCCATGTAGGATGGCCTGTCGGTATTGAGTTCGGTTCTTTGTAATGGAATCTGCAGTTCCTCTAAGTCTGATTTAACGGAGGTAAACCACTTGGCTTTGGACGCCTTTCCCCTACTTGTCACTGTGAGGATCCTCTTGGTGAGCCTGGAGGGATTCAGGCGGGTGATGTCCCCATAGAACGTTTCCTCATACATGTGACAATGTCTTCCTGATGTTCGTAGAGCTCGATATTATGCCTGATTCTGTAGGTACCGCCTTCCTCTCTTATGGGTCTTAGTATTCTCCGCAGGATCTTCCTCTCTCTTCGTGATTGTGCACCCATCCATCGACGGACACAGCCGTGGATTTCGGACTGTCTGGACCTCGTAAACCAGCGGTAACCAAATGAAATACGATTTCGAGCAATATTATTCATTGAGCAAAGAAGTGCCCCAGAAAATGAAATCGGAACTGGAAGCGTACTGGAAAAACGTCGCAGCCGAAATGGAAGAAGCAGCGTCGGGGCAAGAGTGCCGGACGTTGTACCAGACAAGCCGACGGCTAGGCGGCAAAGCAACATCAACGAACGACAACAATAAAAAAAATCGACCAGAACCTTCGAGACCTCTTCCCACGAGCGCCTGCAGCGGTGAGGAGAATTCTTCCATCAACTGTACAACCACGATCCGCTACAAGGTCCAGCACTCGAACCACCGATTATCGGGCAGCCTGCGAATCAGTTCCCCGACACCGAACCGACAGTTACCGAGGTGAAGACAATAAAATCTATGAAAAACGGTAAAGCACCATGAGGAGATCAAGTATCGGCCGAGATGATAAAAGCCGTAGAAGACGTCTTATTGCAACAACTTCAAGTTCTCATAACGAATATATGACATTCCGATCTTATCCCGTCGGCATGGAAGAAAGCGATCGTTGCTATTCTGAAGAAAGGAGACAGTCGGGAATGCACGAACTACCGTGGTATTAGCCTCTTCTCGATCGTTCGTAAAGTATTTATGAAAATCATAGAATCGAAGCTAAAGAAACATCGAGAGCAAACGAACCGGGAAGCACAATCTGGATTTAGATCACATCGAGGATGCATCTATCAGATATTCGCTCTCCGTCAGCTAATTTAAGAAATAATTTGATGCGGCAAACGAACCTTCATCGCCTTCAAATCCGCCTTTGATTGCATCAACTGGGCCAGTTTGTGGAGAGCTCTGGAGACCGAACACGTGCCGCTGAAAATCATTCAACTTCTTCAGGCATCGTACGACGGCTTAACCAGCAGTGTTCCTATCCGAAATGACTTATCCGAGGAGTTTCCGATTCGAGTACGACAAGGAGACGTCGCCTCACCACTACTTTTTAATATTGTGGTTGACCCGATTATACCGAAAGCATTCGTTGAACGACGCGTAGTCCGATACGGCAATGGCAACGACTTCATAACCGATCTGATGTTTTCCGGCGACAGCGGCGTCTGCGCCGACACGGATGCCTAAGCAGCATACATTTAGTATAGCATTACCCGCATCGCCCAGTCGTACGGATTAAAGAACAATGCGGATAAAACGAAAGTGCTCAAATCGTACGGATCGGAAGCGAGGGTTTACCTCGATGAAACCCAAATCGAACAGGTACCACAGTTCAAGTATTCGTGATCGCTTGTGACAGAGAAAGAATTGGCGTCGACGGCCGATGTTCATAGTCGGATCGGTCAAGCAACAGCGACATTCGCCTCGCTCAAGTGGTGTATGTGGAAGCGGACGTATTTTGGTTTTCACCATGAAAACCAAAATACGCCTATACCGAACGGTAATCCTTCCTAGTGTTCCTTATGGATCAGAAACGTGGATAGCGCTCAAACCGGACCTAAACAAGCTCGAGGTCTTCCAAATTGCGATGCTTGAGACAAATACTCCGTGTCTCTATCCGCAACCGACTCCGAAACGAGACGATTAGAGAAAACTGCGATCAACAGACACCGATTGAAGAAGAAATACAAAAATGAAGACTACCATGGTTTGGCCACGTCTGCCGGATGAATAACACCCGGCTTCCACGCAAACTCCTTTAGCGGGAGTGACCACCCGACTGGAGAATGCAAAGAAACGCGCCAAAGAAGACATGGTTGAAACAAGTGGAAGAAGATCTGAGAAACGAAAGACTGGATACCCCAGAGTGGAAAAGTATCATGAATGGAGCAAGAAATCCTGCGGCACCGATAGCAGCGTATTGGTTGCGCCCCGTCTTCAATCGCCGGCTACGGATTAAAAAAAAAAACGACACTAAGAAGAAGAAAGCAAACATTTCAAATTTAAGTCTATATTTGAAGGGAAGCAATTTTAATAAATATTTAGTTTCATTCCGGCTGTTTTGTCAAAATATAAATTACTTTCGCAAAATAGCAACAAGAAGAGGTGCATATTCGGCATCGTATGCTTTTTGAGTTTCACAACAGTGGCTACTAAAAGCATTTGCGATATTTATCCAAATGCAATAGTCGTTCGTAAATGCCAGGAAGACCTACAACTTGAAAGAACAACTTGAAACTTGAAAATGACATCTTAAGGGAAAATCCTTGTCAGGCAATGGAGGAGCTGTCAATGACTCTTCACCAACCTTGATCGACGATTTAAGAACAATTTCAGCAGATTGGGAAAGTAAGCAGAACAAGTGTTTGGGTCCCGCATAATGGAAATATATCGGAAATATATTCGGAACTGAAATATTATTTTAGATTGTTCGAAATAGCAAGTTATCAATCAAATAAAATATTATTTAAAATAATATCGCACAAAATAAACAAAGCTATTTGATTACAAAATCGAAGTAGAACTTGAGGAAGAAAATGTTATCGATGAGAAATGTGATATTACAAAAATAACAAAAATTAGCGACATTGAAGTCATTGCAGCGAAAACTGAAAATTATTTTTTCTACTGAAATATGTGAATTTTTTTTGCATTTGTTCCCAAGGCTTACCCTACATGAAAGCGGCATTTTTCATTCTAGAGATGAAAATATTTTCACTTCTAGAGACGAAAATGAGCATGTGCAATGAGCAAAGTTTATGATTTTCTCGATTAAAACACTAAACTAACCAAATTTGCATGGACTTTCTCATTAATTACATCAATTTCAATGAAATATTTTTATGTACAAACGTAAAACAAGCCTGAAACTATTTAAAAAACCTAAATAAATTAGGAAATTTAACTTCAAAAGTATCAGTTTCTATGAGAATGTAATATGTAACCATGGAAACGACCAAACCAATAATTAAATTTGTATTGACAGTTCTGACAGTTCGCTTCGAATTGGATTTATTAAAGTCGAATTATGGATTCTACAACCGAAATCAGTAGAAAAAAATGTATTTACTACTCGAGATGAAAGTGTTTTTTTTTAGTTCGGTGTGATTGCTAACTCGCTGGCGCTCATGAGCAAACTCCCACCTCAAAAAAAAAACGCCATCTCTTGCTGTAAAATATACTATTTCATCAGCAGCAAAAAATGCGCAGGGGTGATAATAATGAAATATAACAGGGTGGACCACATTACGTCCGAAAATTTGACCACGGGCCGCATTAAATACTTTTCTATTTTAATAATTATTTTACACCACGACCGTTGTATATACTCCCAGACACTACGATATTGTTAGATTTTCTCATAGTAGATAATACATACTGCTTGTAAAACGAAATCTTTTCAGAGAATACCGGTAAATGTGCAGTGTCAATAAAATACAAGTTCAGAAACATGGAAAACAACCTCGGAACGGACTGACACACAGAAGACGACTCACGCAACAAATTCCGAGTTAAGTATATGGAACATGGAATGTCTGAAAACTAAACAAACCAGGTACAAAAATATAAAAGTATGCTAACAGCAATACAAGAGACTGGATTGGCAAAGGAGTAAAGGACACTAACAGCCACACGACACTGTACAGCGGTAAAGAACAAGGCAAAAAGGAGTTAGGCGTAGCATTCATTGTAGATAACAAGCTGAAATTAAATAGCTTAGACTTCCAATCAATTAATGAAAGCATGTGCAAACTACGTCTGAATACTAACCTGAGTTCTCCGATTGTATAACCTGACTGTGATAAATGTACACTGCCCCACAACGGAGCAGGATGAAGAAACGAAAGAAAAATACTACGAACCCTTTGAGGAGACATATGACAACTCCTCAAGCAATGACCACAAAATAATAATCGGCGCTACAAATGTAAAAATTTTGGTTGAGGACCAGTACATTGGAACAATAGGAAAGCCCTCACTATACGAAGAGACAAACGAAAACGAAGAGATCAGCTCTGCGTGCTTTCTACACAGAAACATACACAAAGGCACATGGAGGTCGCCTAATGAAAGAACAAGAAACCAAATAGATCACTTCATAGTTGACAAAAGAGCAGCAAACAGCATAATGGACCTGAAAGCAAAAAGAGGTGCTAATTGTTTGTCAGATCATAACCCAGTTCAAATTGTGTTTAGGTGCAGAATAGTTAAGAACGTGCAAACAAAGACAGCGTCTCCATATGACGAAAAACTGAAAATACCAGAAATGAGACTATAAAATGAACAGGAGATCACAAACAAACTGGCCACTGAAAACAACCAATAAGCGCAAGAAAGCGCCGAAAACCAATGGAACAGAATAAAGGGGATACTCACAGAAAGAGCGAGGACAGCCCTAGGTCCAAGGAAAAAGAAGAAGCGGGATGAGTGGTTGGACAAAGAGTGTGAAGAAGCAATAGTAGACAGAAACAAGAAATATATAAATTATATTGAAAGAAGAACCAGGGAGAGGAGAACATACTTTTAAGCAGCTAGGCGTGTGGAGGACAAGATATGTAGGCATAAGAAGAGAGCACATGACAACAGGCTCATAGGCCTAATGGAGGAGAAATTTAAAGAAAGTGGAGCCCGGAAAGCATACAAGTACCTTCAGGAAACCAGAGACGGTTTTAAACCACGCACTAGCCTGATCAAAAACCATGAGGACCCAAATGGAGAGTGATAAAAAAAAGGGCACATGGAAGGAGTACTTAAAAAATATCCTGGCAGCGGCAGAAGAGGCAACAGACGGACCTAGGGAACCTAAGGAACAGATAAGGCTTCATAAATAGGCTAAAAAGGAACGAAGTACCGGGAATTTATGGTATACCAGCGGAGGAGTTTAATCGAAGCGGCCAACGCCTAATACACAAAAACCCATACACAAAAGCGAGACAAGCTAAAATGCGACAACTACCGCGGAATTAGTCTGTTGTGAACGGCGTACAAGATACTTACCTATATCATCAATAACTAGGCCTCTCTGCCTACTACCACAAGCAGAGAGGCTCATCGGAGAATACCAAGCAGGCTTCAGGCGAGTTAGGTCCACTGTCGACCAGATCTTCGCAGTAAAGCAAATACTGAGCAAAGCATGGGAATACGACATCGATATACACAACATCTCTATCAACTACAAACAGGCATTATTAGCAGAAAGCCAAAGCATTTACCAAATATTACAGCAGCTAAATATACCCCAAAAGCTGATAAGTATGATTAAGGCGACAATGGACGAATCAGAAGCCGTAATACGGATCTAAAACCAGATAACGGATCTATTTAAAATAACGAAAGGTTAGAAGCAGGGAGATGGCTGGCACCCACACTCTTCAACCTCACGTCAGAGTATGTCAAAAGACAAATCGGAGTAGGCAGAGACAACCTCCTCACCTACAAGGTCGTGCAATTAGCGGTATATGCGGACGATATCAACTTAATGAGTAGCAGGGTCGATACGGAACAGCTGACATGCACGTTTAAAAGAACAAGCCAAAGACACCGGGCTCGAAATAAACATTGCAAAACAAGGACGATGACACAAAAGCGAAGAAACCAGCCACACATTCGGCTCCAGGATAACATTGAGACAGTCAAGAAATTTGTGTATCTGAGAGTACAGATTAACCGGAACGTAAGAAAAGTCGGAGAGATACGCCGCAGAATTCTAGCGGCGAACAGAGCCTACTTCGGAATGTCGGGAATACTAAAATCAAATAGCGTCCACCGAAAAACCAAGCTGCGAATATACAAAACGATCATAATCAAATCGCTAGCTACAGCAGTGAAACCTGGATTATGACAAAGAAAACAAAGAGCGCAGTATACATCTTCGAGCGCAAAGTGCTGCGGAGAATACTGGGACCGTACATGGATGGCAACGTACGAAGGCCCAGACACAATAGCGAGCTCTGTGAGATATACAAAGAGCCACCCATATCCACATTTATAAAGCTGCAATGGGCAGAACACGTGCTGAGGATGGGCGATTCGCGAATCTCAAAGAGAGTGCTAAACGCAAGAATGTAAGGTAGGCGACCGGTAGGGAGGCCAAGGTTGGACTGGGTTGGACTGCGAAATGAGAAAAGATACACACCAAATACTGGGGATAAGAGCGTGGAGAAGAACGACGACGGATAGACTGGAATGGGGGATAGGATTCTGGAGGCCATGCCTCGATTTGGGCTGTAGTGCATATGATGATATGATGATGCTATAAAATAGTGGGAGATAGATAATAAAGTAAAATCAGGCCTGGTAAAACAAAACCGCATGTCATAGGCATACTTTCGGAGTTTTTTGCAGGAATATTTAGTTTTAGTGAAGTAATATTTTTGAAGAACGCATCATAAAACCAACTTATTGTTTTTGTTATATGCAGATATTTTATGGTTTTTGTTAAGTCCTACCAAGGTGGAATGAAAGCTATAAAATAACTTACAAATTTCACTGAGATTTGTTTTGGTAGTCCTAAAAAGACTCAATTATTGTTATAGAGCTCCGGAAAGGCTGAATATGTGTATATATTCAGGCTGTGTTCCGTTTGTTTTCAGTTTGTAATTAAAGCAGTTTATAAATTGCTTCGCGGGTCGCATAAAAAGTGGACATGGGCCTCATTTGGCCCGCGGCCCGCCATTTGCCCACACCTGCGTTATAGTGTTCAAAGCAGCAGAAATTTTTAAAATTTTTTGTAAATCTAAACTTTTTGGATTTAAGTTAACAAAATTTATAATTAGACACAAGCATGTTTAATCTTATCTGCATCTTAACTAGTGCTACAGTCATAAGCAAGACCGCCTCCCTCTACACGTTAAATAAATAAGATTAATTGGTTTTAATTCAATATTTATTAAATTATTGTTTTCTCGACTGGTTTAATAAAATAATATTATTATATACGTCTTAGTAAGCCAAATAAGCTTTATGAAATAACGAAAAAATATAGAGTTGATTTTTGTGTTATCGAATAGAGCAGGAAGATTTATATAAATTAGATTTCTGAGTAAACAGGAAGAGGAGGACAAGATAAAGGAAGTAAAACGGATAATTTTTTTTATCTGACAGATTTAGTTAAATGAAAAAATACTTTTCTACAACTGTGTTTTTTTCCACTAAATTTCTTGTCAAATAAAGAGACAATGAATAAGAAGTTGGAAGATAAAATATTATTTTTTATTATTTATAAATATTAGGTATAATATCTACCGTAAATTAATAGAAAAAATGATTTAGATATAAAAGGATTTAACAAATTCGAAATATTTTTTGCATTTCCCTAAAAATTTTTACTACGCAACACTCTGTGAAAAACATAAATGAATTTAACAAAATATTTCATTTTGGCGTTCGCAACAATCTATTTTACATATTTTTTATATACAATAATACAACTATTTTAGTTTTTAATATTCTTCCTGCACAATGAAATATTCAAATTCGAATCAATTCAAAAATGTAAATTTTTGCCACTTACGCCTCCTCAAAACCGCACTCGATTATGTAACATTGCGAATTCATATGTTAATCCGGTGAATAATGAGGGGAATTGAGTCAGCGCACTTCTAACCCATTGAGTTGCATCCTTTCAAGTAGTCTACATCTCTCAATTTCCATTACAAGGACACAGATTTTACCCACTAGCTTTCTTCATTTCAAAACAGCTTACATAAGAGAAAACTAGAAGGTATTGTTTCGTCAATTTAATCTTGTCCCACTATTTTTTCTGTTTATTTTTGACTATCCAGTGATGACTGTTTAATCATATTTAAATAGTTTTGACCGTCTAGCCCAATATGCCAAACTATCTAATCTTGTCTGCTTAGTCTTGTCTGTCTAGCCGTGTGTTTGCAGTCTTATATGTCCAGTCTTTTCTGTCCAGAATAGTCTTGTCTAGCCGTGTCTATCTTATCTTAACTAAGCTTAACTGTCTAATCTTGTCTGTTTAGTCTCGATTGTCCACTCTTGTGTGTGCAGTCTTATCAATCCAGTCTTCTCTGTCCAGACTTGTCTGTCCAGTCTTGTATGTTCAGTCTTGTCAGTCCAGTCTTATCGGTCCAGTCTTATCCTCTCAGTCTTGTCTGTTCAGTCTTGGCTCTTCACTCCTGAATATCTACTAGACTATTTCATATCTGTTTATATATTCCAGTGAATCACCATATATCACTTAAAGCCTTCAATCCCCTAAAGCTTTGCATATCAAGGACACAATATCAGCTTCTCTGTGCTCTTTATCTATTATTTTTTTTACGACTCAAATAAAGTTTTATTTGTGTGTGTCCCCGAGCGTTCGCCATGCGTCCTTGTTATTATTAATATACATAAAGTGTGATCAGATGGTTCGGTGTGTTTTCAGGCACGAGTTCCTGCGGGAGAGCAGCTGGCTGGCGGGACTGCGCGACCCCAACCTGGCGAGGGTGGTCGGATTGTGCAGCCAAGACGAACCCATGTGCGCCCTGCTGGAACACTCGGATTTAGGGGAGCTGCCGCGGTTTCTCGCGCAGAGGGCCAACGATGATGATGATCAATGTCCTGCTATTAGGTGAGTCATGGTTTTTCTATTTTTTTAACAATATATTAAATTTAGAAAAGTCACAAAACTATTATATAGTAGATTATTATTGGTATTGTAGATTAAATAAGACCAGGTAAGAACGGACAAGACCACACACGGCAAGAGAAGACTAGGTAGGAGCAAGCAAGACCAGGCAAGATCGGGCAATAACAGACAAGACAAGATCAGACAAAACGAAACAAGAGCATTCAAGACTAAACAATACCAGGACAAACCAAGCAATACCAGATAAGAGCAAACAATTCCAGACGAGACCAGACCAAACCAAACAAAACCAGACAAGATAAGACAAGACCAGACAAAACGAGACAAAAGCAGGCAAGACTGGACAATACCAGGCACGACCAAGTAATACCAGACAAGACCAAACAATACCAGATAAGACCAAGCAATACCAGACAAGACCAAGCAATACCGGAAAATAGCAGACAATAAATGATAAGACCAGACAGGACTAGACAAGACCAGACAATAAGAGACGAGACCAGACAATACCAGTCAAGACCAAACAAGACCATGCAAGACCAGACAGTAAAAGATGAGAACAGTCAAGACCAGCTAGGACCTAACAAGACCAGACAAGACCAGACAAGACCACACAAGACCAGACAAGACCGGACAAGACCAGACAAGACCAGATAACACCAAGCAAGACCAGACAAAACTACGCAAGACCATACAAGACTAGAATATATCAGACAAGGCCACACAAGATCAGATAAGACCAAACAAGGCCAGACAAGATCAGACAACACAAGACATCGCTAGACTAGACCAAACGAGACCACACGAGACCAGACAAAACATGCCAAAACCAGCCAAGTCCATACAAATCCAGACAAGAGCTAACAAGACCAAGAAGGAGCAGAGAAAACCATGCAAGTCCAGACTAGACCAGAAAATTTCTGACAAGACCAGAAAAGTTCTGACAAGAGCAGGCAAGATCAGAGAATACCAGACAAAACGAGACAAGAGCTGGCAAGACTGGACAATACCAGGCACGACCAGGTAATACCAGACAAGACCAAGCAATACTAAATAAGACAAAGCAATACCAAACAAGACCATGCACGGCCAGAAAAGACCAGACAGGACCAAACAAGACCAGATAATAAGACGAGATCAGACAAGACCAGTGAAGACTAAATAAGACCAGACAATAAGAGACAAGACCAGACAAGAACTGATAAAACCAAACAAGACAAGACAATACCAAACGAGAGCAGACAAAACTACAGAAAACCAAACAAGGCCACACAAGATAAGACAAGATCACGTAAGACCAAACTAGACCAGACAAGATCAGACAATACAATACATCACCAGACTAGACCAAACAAAATCACGCAAGACCATATTAGACAAGACAAAATCAGACAAGTCCAGGCAAAACAAAACAAGATCAGACAATAGCAAACAAGTTCAGACAATACCAGACCAAGAAAGACAATTCCAGAAGAGACGAGACAAGACCATACAGGACCAGACAAGTCTTGTCTGCTATTGCTTGGTCTTATCTGGTATTGTTTGGTCTTGTCCGGTATTACTTGGTCGTGCCTGGTATTGTCCAGTCTTGCCTGCTCTTGTCTTGTTTTGTATGATCTTGTCTTATCTTGTCTGGTTTTGTTTGATTTGCTCTGGTCTTGTATGGAATTGCTTGCTCTTATCTGGTATTGCTTGGTCTTTCCTGGTATTGTCTAGTCTTGCCTGCTGTTGTTTCGTGCCTGGTCTTGTCTGATCTTGTCTTGTCTATTATTGCCCGATCTTGCCCGGTCTTATCTGGTCTTGCTTGCTCCTGTCTGGTCTTGTCTGGTCGTGTCTGGTCTTGGCGGGTCTTGCTGGTCTTGTCCGTTCTTACCAGACAATAAGAGACGAGACCAGACAAGACCAAACAAGACTAGGTAGGACCAGACAATAAAAGACGAAACCAGTCAAGACCAGACAAGAACCGAAAAGACCACACAAAACCGGACAAGACCAGACAAGAGCAAACAATAGCAGACGAGCAACTAAGAGCAGACGAGACCAGACAATACTAGACAATACCAGACATGATCAGAGAAGACCGGACAAGATCAGACAAAACCGGATCAGACCAGACTCAATCAGATCAAACAAAACCAAAGAAGACGAGACAATAGCAGACTAAATTTAATTTGGTAATTAACTTAACTTTATTAACTATAATTAATAACAAGATTGTGTACGATATTTGAAAGGTTTTTATCTGTAACAGATATCTCTGTTAATATTTATTGTTAAAATAAATCTCTCTTATTTTGAGTTTGTGCTGTTATGTGCGAAGGATGAAATGCGTGATAAAAATATTTTTATTGTTTACTATCGATGCGAATGTTTGGAAGAAGGAAATTGCAGTAGAAAAACGAGGAAATACTGGAAAGAAATAGATAAGACTAAATCGCCGAAGGTGTAAAAGCGGCACGTGCCATTAACTTTAATTAGTATAAACTTAAGAAATTCGGAACACATCCGTAATATACAAATATATTTAACCTTTCCGGAGCTCTATAACACTATTGACTCTTTTTAGGACTACCAAAACAAATATCATGCGAAATTTGCCAGCTATTTACTAGCTTTCAAACCACTTTCGTGGCACTCAACGAAAACTAGAATAATAACATAGTTTTTTAAGATCATGTCTCTCTATTAACTTAAGTGCATAGCCATCTGCAGATTCGTTTCGAGATTTATCTCTTACCAGTGCAGCTTTGCTTTTTATGAATAATAATTTGTTCTTATTTCTATTCTTGTTTATGTTCTTATTTCTATTCTATTTGTTTTCGAAACTTACTCGAAACCCACGTGGATAAGTGGGGTTAGATATTTTTAATGTGACATTTCGCGAGAGAGACGTGAACTTAGCAGGTTATTGATTTATGTGATAATTTAATATAGTTAAAACTATATAGCTAAGTTCATGTCTCTCTCACGTCACATTAAAAATATATAACCCCAATCATCCACGTGGGTTCAAGTGGTTTCAAGTAAGTGGTTTACAAATTATTATTCATAAAAAGCAAAGCTGCACTGATGAGAGATAAAAAAATAGACTAGATTAAAAAATTAACCGACGTCGCCTTTAGAGTTAGAACAGTGATTCTCAACCTTTTTTCTCTTGTGGTCTTGTGGTACTTTCAACAACATCAAAATTTGTCGGCACACTGACAATAAAATGAGTTTAATAGTCATTTATTATGAAAGGGTATAAAATTAGGGTTTAACGAGCGATTTGATAAATTCAATTTAAATTCGCGAGTTAAGCTTTAATTTTATCCGCGAGTGAAATACAAACTTTTATTCAATTTTGCTTTTGTTTTAACAAGAAACAATTCAAAGAAAAGTTGGTCATGGTTGTGGTGTTCTCATGGCAACGATAAAATTGTTGATTCGTGCGTCAATATTTTGTTTACAGTATTTATTGTTGTTCTAATTAACTTGTGTTTTATTAATCGTAACTGGATACATCCGAAGAATTATTATTAGATGGTGACGCGGAAAGATTACTCCGGCAAAAATCATGAGATTTGTACAAAACAAAATGTAGGTATAACTACAGTTGTGTAATTGGCGATCAAAAATAACATCAGCGAACATTTTGGATTATGTTTAGAAGCCCGTAAGTGAGTTATCTTGATGCGTTGCCATGGAGACTTATTGCACTAGTGAATAAATCACTGCTTTATTGATACGTATGCAAGGAATTAAACATGACTTTATGAGGCAAACTTGAAAAAATAGAAAACTCGGATTATAACGCATGCAAGGAGGGCGTCCAAGCCTCAAGGTAAATTATTTGAATTATTTTTTTCTTATTTTCCAACGAGAGGTCGCGCTACCGCGTGATGTATGGTCTGGATTTATCTGTTCTAATATTACCCAATCTTACCTATGACCTAACCTAGGTTAAAACCGTGAAATCAGTAATATATTGTCTTTTTTACGGTAGTTCTAATTTCTGCCACAGAGCTTACATGCATCGAACTACGTTTTATCCGAAAACTCTGCTAGTAAATAGTTTTGTTTGGGATTAATCCAGATTTGTAATAAAACTACATGCTGTATCAAAGTACATACCAAATTTTTATTGTTTGCACTTCTAAAATTTGACGGCACACATCAAGAATTTGGTGGCACATAAAAGTGCCGCGGCACAGTCGTTGAGAATGACTGAGTTAGAACGTTAGTTAATTATCTAGGTGTATCTGATTTAAGTTCGAGAATAATGGCCCAAATTTCAAGTTAACTCATTCAATTAGATCTGATGTAAAATTGAGATTTGGTGTGTCTGAATAAACTTGAATCTCATCAAAAACATAAAATGTAAAAAATGCCAAGTCTTGTAACGCAGTTCTTTCGCTACAAAAAGTTGTGGGATCTCATGTACGACCAAGTCAACCTAACCTTTTCAACTACTTTGTTATAAATTGTTATCTAATCAATTACCTATTAACATTTTTAGTGACCGTGTCAATATTAGACACCTTTATTTCTATTATAATTATAATGACTTGGCATTTGCACGGCAACATATTGTACTAATTAAAATTCTTTATTCTTCGGTTTACTGGTGCCTGTGATACAATGTTTTTCGTTGGTGCAGGTACCAACGATACTCTCTTTTTTATTACCACCTGTTACCTAAGTAAAACTATTTTGTATTTGATCTCTCGAAATGTGTATTTACTTAAATAAACTTATTACTATTACTGTTTAGATTTACTTACTAATCGAATTAGTAGAATATTCTTTTATAATTACGTTTCCGTGCAATTGCCAAGTCATTATAATTATAATAGAAATAAAGGTGTCTAATATTGATACGGTCACTATAAATGTTGATAGGTAATTGATTAGATAACAATTTATAACAAAGTAGTTGAATAGGTTAGGTTTACTTGGTCTTACATGAGATCCCACAACTTTTTGTAGCGATAGAACTACGTTACGAGACTAGGCATTTTTTACATTTTATGTTTTTGATGGGATCTCATTTGTTTTTGTAGATCATGTTACTTTTTTTCTGTCGGATAATATACCGTATCCGTTAGCTACTGATTTTCTTAAAGCCCGTGATTTTCTACGTACAAGCGCGATGCGTTCGTTGAATATTACTTTTAATAATCCTTATTTTTCAATCAATGTACAATGAAATTTCGGAATTTTTGACATTTATAGGCTAAAGGGTGATGTTGAGTCGCGGTGGATGTTGTCTTTGACAAACGTTCGCGTGAACAAACCTACGGCGGTTAATTTAGGGTTGCCAAATAGATTTGATCGGCTCTAAAATTATAATGTTTGGGCAAATGAAACTTAGATGCCTCGATAAACATGTATTTATATTTGTCTTTATTTTAAACACTTGCGACGACGTGCTTGTCGGAGTTTGGAATCTTCTAGATGTGTTCGTGGTAAGAAGGTTACAATTGAACTGGGTGTGATTAGATATTGTTACTAACAGAAAATCTAAATCCCACCTCCCATTTGCCAGCCTCCACTGAACCAAGAAGAATTTCAAATTGAACTGCACGTAGTAATTTCTGGGTAATCTTAAAACTACACAAAATTTAAATACTTCTTCTAAGGAATCTTAAAAATAAACATTGCATTATATTTCCAGCTGTTTACGACCACCAGGCATCCAAAAACCATTAGTGACCGTAAATATCCGCCTAAGCGTATTTACGAAGGATTGGTGATTAAAAATAATCTTTAAGATGCGTAGTGGCCACAAACAGCTCCAAACACGTTCAACAAATACCCACTACCCTACCGACCAGATGTTGGTAATCTACGGGGTGGTTTAAGATAATATTGATGGAATTATTATTTATCTACTTTTAGAAATACACTAAACAAGAAAATAGTTTTAAAATAAAATAACATTGTTGGATCTTAACATACTCCCCGCCTTGAAAGTCTCGACTTTCAATTGTTGCTATAATAGAGTTTACAGAAAGAATTTCCACCATTCCTGAACTATGCCATTGAATGGGAACAGACCCATGGCGCAGTTCTTTTTTGCGCAAGATCTTGATGTTCTCGGCGTGGCGCCTCTTCTTCTCGTCCAGATCGCAATCCATGTCGCGGATGCGCGCCTCCAGTTTGCTGATGATGCGCTTGCCGCTGACGATGGCGTTGGCCTCGACCTCCTCGAGATGGACGGACAAGTTCTTCACTTCGATCTCGAGCGACTTCTTGATGGCTTCGACCTTGACGACGCGTTCTTGTTCCTCGTGCAGGATCTCAACAGTATCTTTGATTTCAGCTTGGACACGTTGGTAACGTACCTCGGAAATGCGGAGTTCCTTGGTGATTTCGTCATAATCGGCGGCGATGTTGGAGAGTTCTTGTTCGTTCTTGCTCTTATAGGAGGCGAGGTTGACGTTGGTGACGGTGATCTCGTTGATGCGAGAGAGGGATTCTTCGAATTGTAATTCGGCGGCCTGCTTGCCACGGAGGGCAGCTTTATAATTGCCCCTAATTTCTTTAACTTCTAGGGTGAGAGCTGGGACGCGTCTTTGGGACACGCTCAATTGGTCCAAGGTGACTTGCAACTGGAGCTGGACATCGTCGTAGTAGGCAGCGATTTCGGTCAATTGGAAGGATTGCTTCTTGACGGTCTTCTGGAGGTCGATGTTGATCTTGTTGGCGGAGTCGAGGGACATTTCCAACTCGGTGATTTGGATCTGCGACTTCTTCTTGATACGGGTCACCTCAGTCTTCAACTTGGTCTCGGCCTCGACCACGCGGGCGTTCAACAGCTCAATCTCAATGCCGGTAGCCCCACGGATCGCTTCGATTTCTTCGTTCTTCTCATGGAGACGCTTCTCGGTTTCATGGCGTAAGCTGTTCCATTCGGAAGACAGACGTTGGCTGCGTTGTTCCTCAGCTTTGCGACCGGCTTCGGCTTCCTGGTGTTTCCTCTTGAGTAGGGAGGCGTTTTCTTCGGGCTCGATATGGACATCTTCCAAGAGCTTACGGAGCTTGAGGAGTTCAGTATCACGTTTCTTGATGATTTCGAGCTGACTTTCAGCACCACCTTCGGCTTCTTCAAGGCGTTCGGAGAGTTGGATGACTAGTACGCTGAGGTCGGCCTTCTCTCTCTCTCAATCTTCGAGTCTTGGGACTCGGATTTATTAGAGATTTTTTCTTTCTTCTTCTTAATGTGTGATGTCGTCCTGTGCACAAGAGACAGTTGAAATTGGACTTACACTCATCCACACAGTGTCCACTTTGTACACAATTCACACATAATCCCTTCTTATTGACCATGTCTAGACGTTCTTGTAGGGGCATGAACCTGAACGTTGTGCAGCTGTTGACAAAGTGATGTTCTGGACAAAAGTTACACTGCTTGTTGCTATTAGTTTTTCTCTTCTGAGCGTCTGATACTGAAACGAACGTGTGGGCCGTGCTAGGATGGGTTGGTCTTTTATGGGGTGCGCCTTGATAATTTCGTCTAGAGTTCTCTCCTTTGACCTCCGAATGACTCCCAGGATTCTTTTCAAGGATGTTGCATTGTTTCGACAGAAACTGTCTAAAATTATCCCAAGTTGGGGCTCGTGTCTCCTCGCTAAATTCGTTCCACTTATATCTCGTTTGTGAATCAAGTTTTGAAGAAATTAGATAAATCAACATGTCTTCGAATAACTCGCCATCCGTTCGTCCTGTGGTTCTGATGGATCTTACTAATTTAGAGGCACTATCGTAAATATTTCTTAAAGGTAAAAATGTTGCCCACCTAGCAGGTTGTATTTCAGTCAATTCTTTGAAATATTCACGAAATAAATCTGCATTATTGTCATAACGTTCCTTTGGCGTTTCCCATGCTATTTCATAATCTTCCGGTGATATTTTTAAAGTATCAATTAAATTTATTACACTGCCTGTTCTTAGAGATGCCTTCAAGTAATGAAACTTTTGGATGGCATTCAGATTGTTTGCTTCATGTATTAGTATCCTGAATGTATTATAGAATGAAGGCCAATCTTTTCTATTTCCAGAGAATTTTGGAAGGTCAATTGGAGGCAGACTTACTTGAGTATAAGACTGTGGTTGAACCAATGAACATGGTGGAGCCGTATTGTGTTGTGTTGAATTCCTTTCAATAATTCTGCGTGCACTTGATGTTATTGTGTCGAACCTCATTTCAATCTCAGAATGGGTATCCTGGTAATCGTTGTCTTGGTCTAAATTTTCTAATTACTCCAACGCCTGTTTATAATCATCAAAATACTTATTGGTTCTCTTAATTCCATTTTCTATAGAATCAAGGCTATTTGTCTCGACATATTTGGACAGATTTGTCATTGACGTCTTAAGCTTCCTCTTCTTAATGTTATAGAATTTTAAGCATTGTGCTAATTCACTATTTTGTGACTCCATTCTTGAAGTTAATTTTTACTCACACGTTCGAAGGACCAATATGTTTTCTTTGTTTCCTTTTTCTTGTTGATGTCCTGTTGATTCTATCCGGTGTATTAGCATTCACAAGTCACTGGTTTTATATCCGGTTCGAAGGACCAAATGTTGAGTCGCGGTGGATGTTGTCTTTGACAAACGTTCGCGTGAACAAACCTACGGCGGTTAATTTAGGGTTGCCAAATAGATTTGATCGGCTCTAAAAATTATAATGTTTGGGCAAATGAAACTTAGATGCCTCGATAAACATGTATTTATTTATTTGTCTTTATTTTAAACACTTGTGACGACGTGCTTGTCGGAGTTTGGAATCTTCTAGATGTGTTCGTGGTAAGAAGGTTACAATTGAACTGGGTGTGATTAGATTTTGTTACAAACAGGAAATCTAAATCCCACCTCCCATTTGCCTGCCCCCACTGAACCAAGAAGAATTTCAAACTGAACTGCACGTAGTAATTTCTGGGTAATCTTAAAACTACACAAAATTTAAATACTTATTCTAAGGAATCTTAAAAATAAACATTGCATTATATTTCCAGCTGTTTACGACCACCAGGCATCCAAAAACCATTAGTGACCGTAAATATCCGCCTAAGCGTATTTACGGAGGATTGGTGATTAAAAATAATCTTTAAGATGCGTAGTGGCCACAAACAGCTCCAAACACGTTCAACAAATACCCACTACCCTACCGACCAGATGTTGGTAATCTACGGGTCGGTTTAAGATAATATTGATGGAATTATTATTTATTTTTAAAAATTTACTTTTAAAAATACACTAAACAAGAAAATAGTTTTAAAACAAAAATAAAAATAAAATAACATTGTTGGATCTTAACAGGTGACCATTAAATACAAAAATTGGAGTTTGTAAGATTGCTAGAAGTACCTTAGAATTTTGATGATCGGTGACAAAATTAAGAAATTTTTAATAATCATTATTTGTCATTTAATGGATAATGAAGGAATGGAATAATTTTCCATCAGTTATAGGCTAAAGGCTATCTAAAATTCAAAATTTGGAGTTTGTAAGATTGCTAGAATTACCTGAAAATTATGATGATCGGTGACAAAATTAAGAAATTTTTAAATAATCATTATTTTTCATTTAATGTATAATGAAATTTCGGGATTTTTGATTTTTTCCTTCCTCTATCGGCTAAAGGCTAACTAAAATTACAAATTTGGATTTTGTAAAATTGCTAGAAGTACCTTAGAATTTTGATTATCTGTGACAAAATTAAGAAGTTTTGAAATAATCATTTCTCATTTAATGTATAATGAAATTTCGGGATTTTTGACTTTTTCCTTCCTTTATAGGATAAAGGCTAACTAAAATTCAAAATTTGGAGTTTGTAAGATTGCTAGAAGTACCTTACAATTTTGAGATCAGTGACAAAATGAAGAAATTTTTAAATGATAATTATTTTTCATTTAATTCAAAATGAAATTTCAGGATTTTTGATTTTTTCCTTCCGTTGTAGACTAAAGGCTAACTAAAATTAAAAATTTGGAGTTTGTAAGATTGCTAGAAGTCCCTTAGAATTTTGATGATCGGTGACAAAATTAAGAAATTTGTATTAACTGTTATTTTTCAATTAAGGGATAATGAAATTTCGGAATTTTTCATTTGTACCTTCCTTTATAGGCTAAGGCTACCTAAAATTCAAAATTCGGTGTTTATAAGATTGCTAGAAGTACCTTAGAATTTTGATGATCGCTGACAAAATTAAGAAATTTTTAAATAATTTTTCCATTTAATCCAGAATTTCCATTTAATTCATTATTTTTCCATTTAATCCAGAATGAAATTTCGGAATTTTCGATTTTTTTCCCTCCGTTATAGGCTAAAGGCTAACTAAAATTTGGAGTTTGTACGATTGCTACAAGTACCTTAGAATTTTGATCGTAGGTGAGTGTATCACTTACAAAATTAAGAAATTTGACTGGCGATAATTCGTAAAGTATAAATTATTAGATATTTTGCCAATATAGCCAGTTATAGTACGTCTCTTGATATCTAAAAATTCAAACTTCCTGCTTTATATACAAAGAAGTTACAGGGGGTCAAAAGTGCCGTTTGTCGCTTCGAGAAAAGATAGTACGGTTGTGCTCGACTTGGCGGGAGCACTGCCGTGCTCCCAGATAAATAGAATAAATAAGACTGAACGAAAGATGATGAAGAGGATATGAAGTTGCATAACTAATTACACAATGCAGAACAGCTTATGCTGAACACACTAAATACAAGAATGCAATCAATCACAATGTTAGTGAACTAACTCAAATGAAATTATCCAACTAGTTTCCATCACCAATTATTTAAAGAGTTGTTTTTAATTCCACTGACTCTTATATTTGAAACACTTGTTTGACCACATTCACTGAATGAGACTAAATATACTAGGTCATTCGATATAGGAACAAATTGAATATAGTAAATAATCCAAACATATAAAACTCTTAACAATGGTTTTTCAAGATATGTACACTTAACATGAAACAATTTGTGAAGAGGGTCAGAAAATGATACAAATGAATCTTTTAAAATGCGATTAGGCTCACAAATTCCGCTTAAATTAAAAATTATACATTTTGTAGTCGATTCCTAAGGGACGAGCGGAGTATTAAATCCGTAACCTAATTATTTCACTTGCAAAAATGTGTTCACGTAGGCGGATTCGCTTTCCTATCGGGAGATTTCCGATCGAATTGTCGGTAGCGCCGGATAATAATTGAATTTAATACACGTCGATTTATTTTTTCGTGTCCTCCATCCGCTCGCACAGATATTTCCACAAAGCGAGGTATTTATTTATTTGTGTTCATATTGTATTGATTCGATTGATATTCACTTTGTTAGATGAAAAATGTCCATTAAAACTCGCATTCGCGATATTATTTTATTTTCCACCGACAAATGCATCCACGTTTTGCGTAGATTATATTTATTGAAAAATATAAATGTTGAATATAGAATCAACAACAGATGCACACATACCGTTCTATATACTGAACTATTTAATATCATTTCTCTGATATCCGCATTTTTTTGTATTAAAGTTTTTGATTTTTTTTGTTAACAAATACCGAATTTTAATAACAATCATATGTAGGGAGTTGCAGAGTGCTCATCGATGTGTAATTAAAATATATTTTTATAACGAGTATTATATATGTAGCAACATGAAATGTATTATTTGGCAGTAAATATGAAATATGTTAATTAAATATTTGAATTTTGTGTTTATATTTGTTGAAGAGTCTGTACATCTAAATATACTCACATTATTTCAAGAGGTTCCGATTCAACAATTTCAGATTGTTCAACAAATTCTTCAGAAAACAAACATAATTTTTAAGTATAATGTGTCTGTTATAAAAATTAAAAAGCTGATTTTTACATTTTTAAATTTGATTTTAAATTAAATATTACATTCCGAACATTTGTCGATAAAATTCCAACTTTTTGGTCATAAAGTATAATAATAGTTAAATAAATATAAAAATGAAAATAAATAAATTTTCGAATTCAAACAGTTTGTATACAAAAATTTTCAAATATGATAAGATGAATTAATAATCAAATGGATTAACGGTTGCTAGTTCTTCAAACTGATTTCTTTATCGCCCATGTATTTCAATCTTGATCTTCGCGGAGATTTTGTGCATTCGCTTGTTGCACGCGGTGTTTTGGAAATCCATGATGACTGGCGCGACGGTTTTCCATTGTTTGTCCACACGTTTCGAAACTATTATCTTGAACGGCTAAATCAGCCGCTGGTTGTAACCGAAACAATCCATGGAACGTCGAATACCTTGCCTTCAACCAAAATTTCGTCAGAGTGTTGCGATAAGAACGGGTTTTTGCTGTAGGTATCCACGACTCGAGTAACGGGGATACTAGATTGAAAATAAAGGTTCTTAATAACCTCGTTGCTTCGTATAGTTGTTCGCCATTTCTCGTTAAGACATTTAAGGTCGATTCCCATATGCGCGACACACAGCTACGCGACTCGTGCTACATCGCCTGTCAAATAATGATTACATTGTTTTTAATGGGCACGTCGCGTAACCATTGTGAGAACGAGCCCATTTAAAGCAATGTAATCATTATTTGACAGGCGATGTCGCACGACGTCGCGTAACTGAGTGTCGCGTATATGAGAATCGGCCTTAAACCAGCGTCTTAAGACAATCCATGTCGCACCCGTCTGCATTAACGAATTTTTTCGCTTGTTTTATTGGGTCGTCTTGAAGGACCCAGAGATTTAACGAAGAACCCGAAACAGAAATGGCTCTGGTAAACAAGTTGCGGGATAGCGGAGATACCAGGTGGTATTGTACTCTAGCTGCAACGGCTGATAAATTGATGGTGATCGAGTTTGGGTTTCCACCTAAATGTTGAATGTTGTTTTTGATCCAGTTCAAAGCCAAAACTTGATCTTTCATACCCAAATTCCCTGGAAAATGTTCGTCTCCAGTACTCAAAAATCGAAAACTCGCCAATCGGTAATTTATGTTTACAAAGATGACGTCTTTGTCCATCAAGTATTTAGGACCGGCGTAAGCATATCCCCTATCATACATAAAGCAACCGCTGTGGATATTAACTCTTAACGTCTAACTTATCATAAAGATCAATCTTCTTCCTTGGGATAAAAACGATAAAGTGCAAACAGTCTTCTTGTTCTTCGGCGTTTCCTCCAATTAATTTTGGCGCAATTGGCGATCTTGATTTGTTGGAGATCCAAGTCCCGACCATGGCTCAACCGGCAACGACTCCTCAAGATTTAAAAGTTAATTTTTAATGTTAAATTGCTGTTTATTCTTACCTCGAATCTTAAGTCACCGATGGGCGGTTTTCCTTAAGGAATGCCAAGGAACTCGCTGTAATCGCTGCCGCCGTAAGATTTCGCCAACACTCGAATTTCGAATTTGAATCGTCCAAACAGTTCAATACTGGAAAATACAGTATAAGGTTGTAGCAGATTGGACTAGACTGGTCCAAACTGAACCATACCAAACAAATCTAGACAAGAACAGACAAGGCCTGAGAAGGCTTGACAATAGCAAACAAGACCAGATACGACCAGACAAGACCAGACAAGACCATACAAGATCAGACTACACCAGACAAGACCAGATACGACCAGACAAGACCATACAAGATCAGACTACACCAGACAAGACCAGACAACACCAGACAAGATCAGAGGAGACTAAATAAGATCAGACAAGACCAGACGAAACCAGACAAGACCAGACTAAACTAAAGACAACACAACACCTGTCAAGGCCTGTCAAAGGTTTCAAGGCTACACAAGACTGTACAAGACTGAACAAGACTGGACAAGACTGGATAAGACTGGACAAGACTAGACAACACTGGAAAGGACTGGTCAAGGCTACACAAGACTGGACAAGCCTGGATAAAACTAAATAAAAAACTAATTAGGACAGGCTGCTAATTAAGACAATTGTAGTAAGAATATGGACGTATCATGTCTAGACTAGCAAATATCGACTCGACAAAACCAGACAAGACTAAACAAGACTGGACGAAACCAAACAATATCAGATTAAACCAAAGAAGGCCAAACAAGACCTGACAAGAGAAGTCAGGACCAGACAAGACTAGGCGAGGCCACACAAGACTAGGGAATTCTGGACAAGACTGGGCCAGATCGATAAAACTGGACAAGACTAGACCAGACTGGACAGAAATGGCGAAGTCTACACAAGACTGGACAAAGCAAGACGAAACAAGAAAACTAATTAAAACCGGCTAAAGATTAAGACAATAACAATAAGACTAAAAACTATATTCTTTTAAAGTTTTACTATCAACTATTGATAGACGTGATGTCTAGATTAGCAAATCTCGACTCTCAAGTTTCCTTTATCAACATTTTATTCAGATTAGACAAGACAAGACAAAATCAAGCAAGACCAGACAAGACTTGACAAGACGAAACAGAACTAGACACGACCAGACAATACCAGATACAGGACCAGACAGAAAAGGCATGACCAGTTAAAACCAAATAAGACTACACAAAACCAAGCATGACTAGACAAGATCAGACAGGACCATACAAAACAAGAGAAGGCAGGACATAACTTAGCAAAACTGACTAGACTGGACCAGACTTGAGAATACTGGACAAGACTGGATAAGTCTGGAGATGACTGGGCAAGACTGATAAAGATTGGACAGGACTGGATAAAACTGACCAAGATGGACAAAACTATACAAGTCTGGACAAGGTTGAGCAAGACTGCACAAGACTGGAGAAGGCTGGGCAATACCGGATAAGACCAGGCATGACCAGTTAGAACCAAACAAGACCAGGCATGACTAGACAAAATCAGACAAGACCAGAGAAAACAAGAGAAGACAGGACTTAACTTAGCAAAACTGACTGGACTAGATAAGACTTGATAATACTGGACAAAACTGGACAAGTCTGGAGATGACTGGACAAGACTGAAAAAGATTGAACAGGACTGGACAAAACTGAACCAAGATGGATAAAACTGCACAAGACTGGACATTCGTGGGAAAGACTGCACAAGACTTAACAAGACTGTATAAGACTGGACAAGATTGGACAAGGCTGAAAAAGACTTCTATAAACGAAACTAAATAAGACAGAGCTACAAGACTGCAAATTGGATTAGATTAAAGAAAACTAGGGAATACTTGACAAGTCTAGATAAATCTAGAAATAGAGTGGATAAGGCTTAAAACGACAGCTAGACAAATGTAGATAGGCTAAGAGTAGACAAATCTATGCAAGACTACGCAAGACAAGACCATAATAGATAAAACTATGGACAAAACTCTATTAAGGTTTGGCTATCAACTAAAGTCTATCATTTCAAGACTAGCAAACCTAGGATATATCAGTTTTCTTTATCAAACCTTGACAACTAAATTTTTGCTATGAACTGATATACTTTATATCCAGTCTGGACTAGCAATCCTCGACTATCAAGTCTTTTTTATCAAATATTGACTATTAGATCTTAACTATTAACTACTGTCTATCACATCTAGAGAATATCAAAGAATTTATTTCAACACGTCTTCTTTATCAAACCTTGACTATTAAAACTTGACCATCAACTATTGTCTATCACGTCTAGACTAGCAAGGCTCGGTTATCAAGTCTTTTTCAGCAAACCTTGACTATTAAAACTTGAGTAGCAGGTGCAGACTATTACACAAAGACTATCAAACCACGATTATCAGGTCATATTTATCAAACCATAAATAAAACTTATCCCCTGATGCCTATCAAGTTTAAGTAATGGAATTGGACTATCTTGTCTACTGTATCAATCCTTCACTAGTAAAACCTGATTATGAACTACTTTTGATCACATCTAGTAGCAATTCTTAACCACCAAGTCTTTGTTAAACCTAAAAAACCTTAAAATGTCACGTCTAAACTAACAAACCCAACTATCAAGTTTTCTTTATAAAACCCTGACTATTAAAACTTAACCTGCAACTAATGTTTATCACGTATAGACTGCCAAACAAGGACTATCAACTCGATTATCAAAAAAAATAATTGTAAAGAACCTCAATATAATGTAATTGCATGTAATTTAAATTTGGTTCAAATATTTTTATTCGGAATCTTTATTGGCTGTACATTTAAACAAAACCATTATTTTAATAATTAATATCTTCATAATTACTTAAAATTAATAAATAACAGTGCAAATTACGCGAGAGGAATTCAAATTTATAAACGCAATACTATTGATTAAAACGAAACGTGACGTCAAATACTATATCAAAAAGTTCCTAATGTTTTCATTTGTGCCATAAAAATTAATTCTGACATTGGTCTTCGGATTCGAAAACATAGTAATAACGTGTGTGTTATGAATTCATTTATTGTTTAAGTGTAATTTTAGCATGCTTGTGAGATTCGAAATCATTTAAGACAATGACTGAAAGTGGTTTTGTAAAAATACAATCCGATATTCTGGCGAGAATAGATCCATCGTTATTTGTTTATGGTGGTTCAAATCTTTCCAAAACATCACTACGACTTGCAGTAGACTCTGAGAGAGCTTCTTCTAACAGTGCTAATCTAAAGTTTTCTATTGATAGCACCTATTCTTATAACGGGTGGTGGCATATTTCGATTTTGGCAATGGAATATGTGAGGCAGAACTCCTTTATTTAATCGTAGTGTCACATTTAGGTACACCTTCTTGATTCATTCTGCATTGAACATAATTTTCTGTATCCTCCTTTATCTGTAATTAAAGATGTATTGTAAAAATAAAAACAAAACATTTAAGTAGGTATAACAAATTAAAAAAGTCAATCAACGTGTCTGAAGGGATCTCGTTCCTGCTGTGGTATTATTTAGGAATAGAGCTGATTAGTTCAATGTTAATTGTTTTTTGTTACGTATTAACGTATTTAATACCTACGTATTAACGCCACCGCAACGAGAAGTCGCGCTACCCCCGCGATATGTGGTCTGAATTTATCTACACTAATATAACCTAATCTAACCCTTATCCAATATTTTTTTCTTATTTCGGATCAAGAGCTCGCGCTACCACGCGATATGTGGTCTGTGTTTTTCTGCTCCGTTATAACCTAATCTAACCAACCATTTTGTTCAAATCGGTAGCTGTGGACGTCGTTAGTACGTAAGTACCCAATTATCTACTGCTTGTGTGATTGATTTTCAATACAGAACTAACTTGTGATTAACTGAAATCAAATAAGGTATCAAAATACGTCATACTTGCATTAAAGTGTTATACCAAGAAACAAGTTATTGCAGACACTTCATCTTTATGGTAACCTTACACCATTCCTTATACGTATTTTTGCATCTATCAGGACTGGAAAAACACTTTATCAAGTGCACTTCTGATAGTGGTCTTGTATTCTGCCCCAAACTTATAAACTGACTGATTGAGTTTTTCAAGGTGAAATAAGTCAGGAATGGGACCACCTGCAGTAAACAATGGACATAATATTTCAGATCAACAAAGCGCGCGAAAATGGCGGCGTTTAAACAGCTCAAAATTATTCTCCATTTTAAATATTTTTTTAAACTTAATTACAGTATTTTTAAGGAGTATTTATATTGTTTACTATGTTATAACAGTGTTAACGTCGAATTAAAAATATAAAGTAAATACATGCATATACCCTATTATCAAAATAATTATTTTTTAGTCACAATTTAAATATTTAGAGAAACTTTTCAACTGCAAAGCAAATAATGTTTGCGAAATGAATTTTAATTTGTTTGAAATGACGTTTAAATGGAAATAAATCAGTTTCCAAGTCTGTCCAGGTCATTTTAATTGAATATAGACTAATTTACTGAAATTGGAATACATTTCACTGGAATCTAACAAGCGTGTAAAATAATTGAGTTAACAAGCGATGAGTATAAAACAAGAATATTTTAGACAATATTTTCTATAGTTATTTCATTAACATATAAATAATGAATACATTTTATTATCTTTTTATTTATTTACAAGAATTGGCCAATGTTACAAATTCTATTTCATATTTGGTTTTTCTCTTTTCCAAGATTATTCTTCTTCCTGCTGCAATTTTTGCTAGATGTTCAGCTGTTAGTTTCTTGTTGGTCTTAGTTTTTGGAGCCTCCTGAAAAAGCTCAAATTAATTTATTGCCTTTCTGTACTTATCCCTGTTCATTGAGTCCGCTTATGTAAGTTTAAGTTCTGTGAGGTCTTTCTTTATTCCTTCCAACCAAGAGTTGGGTGTTTTCCTTTGTTGACTTATGTTGAAATTTTTTTTCGTTAATTTGCTATCATCCATTCTCACCAGATCACGAAAAACAGCAGCCTTCTCTTTCTTATTTCTGTTGTGACCGGTTTAATAAATTGGTCGTTCTTTTCAATGCCCATCTTTACCCATTTTCGACAATTTTTTTTTGTCCACGAGCAATCTTTCTTAGAATTACTCTTTCCTTCTTCTCGAGCTCCTCTACTAGTCCTTTGTTCTTGGGTAAGAGTGTTTCTGCTGCATATTGTACTTCTGTTCTTATAATTGTGCTGTAGTGTAATAACATTGCATTGCGTGATAAACATTTTTTGTCTTTTTCTGTTTTAAAATTTGTGCCCTCCTAAATTTAGCTAAATTTCGAAGTTTGACAGCTTCTTTTTCTATTCCAGTGTCCGTTATTGTTTCTCCCAAATATATAAAGTGTTTGAACCTATCGATGCATCCAATATTTGTGTGTAGTTCCTGAATTTCCTTAAATTTGTTAGACATGAATTTAGTTTTTTCTTGTGATATCTGTTAGCCAAATTTAGCTACATGCTTTGCTAAGATTTTTATTTGTTTAACTACATCTCCTATATTCGTGGACAAGAGAACAATATCATCTGCAAAAGCTAGTGCGTGTATCATTAGTCCTTTAACTGATCCTCCAAAAGAAATTCTTCAATTTTTTGTGTGGGTATTCTTCCAGTGTCTCCCTCATTATCTTTTCTAGAGTGACCCTGTCTCATACCTGTCTTGATTTTGAAAGGTTCAGAAATCTTCCCTCGAAATTTCACTTTTCTTCTCGGATCTTCTCGGTTCGCCAAATTTCCTTAATAATAGTACTGAGGTGTAGTGAAACTTTTTCCACGCCTGGTTTCAAAAGTTCAGCTGTGATTCCATCTTCGCTAGGAGATTTGTTGTTCTTTAGGGTTTTTATCGCTTGATGCACTTCATCTGCAGTTGGTGGATGTGATTCTGCAAGAAATTCGTCGGGAGTTTTGAATTCCGGTTTGTCTGGGGGCGATTTACAGTTGAGGTCTTCGAAATATTGTGCTAAAATGTTGCAGTTTTCTTGGTCATTTGTACCCATTTTCTCTGATTTGTCACAAAAATTTAAACTGGGCGGTTCATACCCTTTTAGGTGTCTTTTGAAGGATCAGCAAAAGTCTCTGGATTTGTTTTGAATAAAGTGCACTTCTTCTTATTTTTAAAGGAATTTAGGATGAATTTAATTTTAGCTTTAACAAGGTAATAATCTGAATTTTGGCTCCTTTTTGAACCTAAATATTTTGAATTGTCTTAAATTCTCTTCTAGATATGGCTATGTGGTCAATTTGGAACTCTCCAAGGAGCTGATTTGGTGCTTACCGAGTCTTCATTTTCTAGGGATTTTTGTAAGTGTGTGGTCATAATTTTGCGGTTGAATATTTAACACAGTTTCACAAGTCTTATTTCATTGTTGTTTGTCCTCTTATGCCCTGGATATTCTCTAATGATATTGATTGATTAATGATGTTGATTGATGATGATACATTTTCTGTATTTCTTCTCCTTGCCAAGCTGTGCATTAAAATCCCCAAGCAGAATGTTGACATTATCCTTTGGAATCTTATTAATTGTGTCTCCTAGCTCGTCCCAGAAAGTCTGTACTTTGGCCGGATTTTTATAATTATAAATAATAGTTGGAGCATGAGCATTCATTTTATTTTTGCATTTCATCGTAATGAGTCAGTGTTGGACGTAGAGTTGAAGTTTGTTATGGACACCGTTACATTTTTTACAGTAAAAGCTGTGCCTAATAATCCTTTTCCTCATCCAAAGCATCACTAATAGGCATTTTCCAAAGATGTACTCTGGTGGTTTTCCTTTATAAATACCGTAGTTGCCTGTTTCAAAAGAATTTTCATCAGTTTAGCGTGTTTCTTGTAGTGTTTCTTGAGTCAGTTCTTGGTGTTTTCCTGTTTTTATCAGCCAGTTAAAATACATAGTTCCGATATTATATTTCTTCTTGAATTTGAGTTTCGTTCTGGTTCTTTCGATAAAACCAGAGCAGAAAGTGCAGGCTCCCCAAAATCCGAAATGCCTGCTTGCGACCTGAGGTCGAGAGATTTTAATGTCTGGTGTAATTTGTTTTCTATTCCACTCATCGTCCATGAAATTTGTTACGTTGGACTGCTGTAGCTTTCCGAGGATAGCTCGAGATACAACTGGACTGTTAATCGAGAGGTTTTGTGTTTGGTCCGCGAGAGCGTACAGTTGTTCTAGTGACATATTTGACACATTTATAATAATTAATACATTTATCATAGTATATAGTATTTAGTAACATTTTCATAGTATGAATAAAATATTTTGTCCGACAAATATATTATAATGTAATATCATTATAAAATTAATATAAAATAAATTTTAAACAAAGGAAAATAATAGAGATACTCTCTGCTAGTATCTCTACTATTTTATTTATTTAATAGATACTACATAATAGATAGAAAATAGATACTACAAAATGAAGGGGTAAATGATAAATAATTCGCAAATAACACTAAATTGTTTCAAACCTAATAAAATTTCGCCTAGGTTTTAAAAAAACATTAAAGTGCATGAAACATTAATAAATTAATAAAAATATAATTAAATGAGAATTAATTAAAAAGAACATTTAAAATTATCTTGTGTTACTTGTCAGGTTTCTACCGCGCAGTTAAGTCTAATTGTAAAGAGTCTAGTTGTGGCAAATTGAAATAAATTTCTGCAGGGTATAAATAGCATGTGAAATAATTAGGTTTTATAAATACGGGATTCGTCCCTTAGGAATGGACGGGATAAAAAAGTGTGCCGGATGTACCGGGGGGCTTTCGAGCTGTAAATAACGCGATTTTTGTATATTTAATACGCAATATTTCATACTTGTTTTCGTCCGTATGTTTTCGGTCTGCTTTTAGAGGAAGCTCATATTTTATACATTGACATTTCAGTCCGATATATCGCCCCGTTTTATAAATTATAGTGCGTATCCAACAGGAAAGTTTTTTTTTCAACATTGTTCTGATAAAAATATATTATTAAGAATCGAGCAAAAGTGAAATTGATTTTCTAATAAATATCTAAATATACAATACAGCTTATGTTGAATTTAGAAGATAAAATATTTTTTTAAACTATTTTAATGTTGCAAAAGGAGTTCTTTTCTAATTTATAAACATTTACATTTTTTTATTTATTTCATAAACACGTAAATTTATAAACACGTAAGTAAATTCTTTAAAATTATTGTCGTCAAAATTATCTAATAATACAAACATTTAAACTAATTAAATGTTATCAATTTATCTCAAACCAAAGTAATTTTCCCGAAATTATCCAACAATATGAACCTTTTTGAGCAACATAATAGACAAAGTTTATTCAATTGTAGCTAGAACCCTTACAAGTTCTATGAAGTCGGCGGAATGCCGGAACGAATCTCAGCTTGGCGGCTTTTGCGCTCGCAGCCGCCATTCGCCCCATTGCCGCCCCTCGACTCTTCTCTCACCGTTAACACAACTTTTATCTGCTCCGCTGACTCGCACATTATGAATATTACTTACGCTAATTACCGAATAATTTGCAACTTTTTAAGATATCCAATCGTTATAATTTTCCAAGTATTTTACATTTTCAACTTTACTAAAAACTTATTCAAATTAAATTTAAATAAAATAATGGCCATGTCTAATTTTTTTAACCAGATATATCTATTAACCGTTTGAGGGCTGAATTTTTTTTCTTTCGAAATGATATAGGGTATATTTACTGGCTTAATATAAACAAATGAAACATACAAAACTAATATAATTAAACAAAATTATTCACGTTATCCTGCAGGACGCGGTTATCTGTTGAGACCACCTGACCGCGATAGAGTAAAATAAAAATAATAGGTTTTTCTATAAACTATATTTATATTCAAAACATAACAATTCAAAATTCGATAAACATTTAATTATTTTGTATGTAAAGCTGCAAAACAGTTTTTGTCGTGTTGATGCACAATTCAACATTGCATGTTGTACATTTCATGTTTGCATCTTGCACATTGTTCGACTAACATTATCCTTAGTACTAGAGTCAGCACACCTCAGAGACATAGTTATTTCTAGCATATGACAAGCTTTCGATGCACGGATTTCTGGCTGAATAATCGTTTTGTATTTCTTGTGTGGTCTATCCATTGATGGCCGCCCCCTGTTAGCGGGTTTAATTGCTCTATGAGACCAGATATCAGCGATAATCGAAATTCTTTCAATGTCATTTTCTTTTCGTGGTTTATTTCTTGGTATAAAATATGAGCATTTACTACGCTAGCATCAAGAAAATAGAAACAAATTCGGTGCCACCATTTGTGGGACTTGCGATCTATTTTATAAAGACTTTTTATCATGTCAAATTTGTCAACATAACCCATATGTTTGTTATAGTCAACAACCATTTTAGAACAGTTTACATCTTTTACAGTACCATCCTTTTTTTTTCTCTTTTCTTTCCTTTTTCTTCTAAACTGTAGTAGGAGCGGCTGGATTCATATGATTCGCCAAGAACAATACACTTTTACGATCCATCCATTTCAGTGCTACAAGTCCATCTGTTGAAATTCCATAATCAAAATCGGGTTAGGTAAAGAATACGGGATTGTTTTGAAACCTAGTATTGCGGACTGTTTACCTGGTGTAACTGTTGTTAATCGTCTTTGGCACTCTTTAACTATCCTAAACCAAAAATTAAGCTTCTACGTTATATACGTTGGTTCAATAAATATTCGTGCATTTTTTGAAAATAATTGTTGACCTTTTCAAGGTGACAGATAGTAGATGCAAACGCAACTAACTCGACTTTGCCACGTTTATTTTTGCTTATATGCCCGTTTATATGAAAAACTATAATTTTGGCAACATATATACAATCTTAAGCGTCGTATTAAAGTTGCATTCATATTGCAACGAACAGCCACGCCACAAATAGCTACAATATCTCGAGTTAATTATTTAAGTGTCCTGGATATCCACCAGATTCTTTTTTTACTTTTTCTAATAAAAAAATGGTATCTTCAACCAAATAATTGACGTGTACGACTGGTCACATAACTGAGAATGTAGAAACAATTGGGTTAGCGTTGCAAAATTTAATTTTGACAACATATAAATTGTTTAAATTTTTCTGCGTCACATGTATTTGTGTGAAACATGTTTTTGTAATGTATATACAAAATTGGCTTCCAAAAATGATTTGTCTATTATGAATATTCGGAATATTTTAAGAGATCTCGACTAAACAATTCAAAAATTACTTGAATGTAAATTGATACCAGCTGAGTTGGTTAAACCAACGGTCCTTGCTACATTGTCCGGTATTAGATCGAGAGTTCGCGCTGCCGCTCGTATGTGGTCTTGATTTATCTAATTCGTCGGAATTAAACCAACGGTCCTTTCCACATTGTCCTGGTTGGATCGAGAGTTCGCGCGGCAGCCAATCAAGCACCGTTGGTTTAACCCCGATTAGATTAGGTTGCCCGCCGCGAAGCGGGCAGATAAATCAAGACAACATACGCGCGGCAGCGCGAACTCTCGATCCCATATAGGACAATGTGGCAAGGACCGTTGGTTTAACACCGGTTAGATTACGTTGTCCGCCGCGAAGCGGGCAGATAAATCAAGGCAACATACGCGCGGTAGCGCGAACTCTCGATGCAATATAGGACAATGTGGCGAGGACCGTTGGTTTAACCCCGGTTAGTTTAGGTTGCCCGCTGCGAAGCGCGCAGATAAATCAAGACAACAAACGCGCTACAGCGCTAACTCTCGATCCAATATAGCACAATGTGGCAAGGACCGTCGAATCAATAAAAAAATATTAAACGTAGCTACGTCGAGTTAGTTGCGTTCGCATCTACTATCTGTCATCTTGAAAATGTCAACAATTATTTTCAACAAAAACGCGAATATTTATTGAACCAACGTAGACAACGTAGAAGTTTAATTTTTGCTTTCGGATCTTAGTTAAAGAGTGCCAAAGACGAACTGTTACACTAGGTAAAAAGTCCGCAACACTATGTTTCAAATCAACCAAATCTATAAAGCGATTCAAATTTCTATTGTTTTCTAAATCAGGAAATTGTTTCCTTCCCTTTCTTAGTGTTCCGCAACTATATATTCCATTTGACAATAATGCTCATTGAAATTCAACGGAATTGAAGTAATTGTCAAAAAACACTTTGTGATATTTGCCTATCAAAGGTTTAGTGAGATCCTGTACAACTCGACTCCCTAATTTTTTCTCGACAAACTCGCCTGCTTTCTCGAAATCAATTTGAAATTGGCTCATATACCCACTAGAATCTGTTCATACCCATACATTGTACCCACTTTTGACAGGCTTATTAGGCATATATAGTCGCAGGTTACTGCTCCCTTTGAAACGAATCATCGATTCGTTTACTGATTGACACTCATGAGGCTTGTGTGCTGCAAGAAAAGTCTCTTCAAGTTGAGTAAGAAGGGGTCGTCGCACTTTGTATAGTTTGTCGAATTTTTTTTCATTTTTCTTAGGTTGACAACAATTATCCTTCAAATGAATATTTGAAAGTAGCCAATCAAATCTAGTTCTTCTTGAAATGACATCGCTAATGAATTTATCTCGAAGCTCATCTCGAGAGGACCAGTAAGTAGTCCCTGTAACTAGGCATTTGCTTGATTCCCATCAACAAATTAACTGCTAGAAATTTTTTCATTTCTTCTTCGGTGGTTGGGACAAATGTAGAACATCCTCCATCTGTTTGCACATAATATAAATTCGTTTGAAAAACAATATGTTTTATAAATCCTTTATAAGCAATTGATAGAATATCTCTGCACACCGTTGTGCAGAATCAGGTAAGTTTGGACCAGTATCTTCTTTGAACTCATTCTGCTGAGAAACATAACTTTCATCATTTGTCCAGTAAACCAAACTATCTCGTGTCTTGTTTTTCAGTGATGATAGTGGAATATTGTCCTCCTCATCCCAATCCGACATATAATTTATCTCGTTTTCTAAAATCATATCCATATTTTCTAATCAAAAAGTATCCACCGAGATAATTGATTCGTTATCAGACGGTATAAAAAACTATTTACCACTTTTTATCAATTTTTATGCGGTCGTCTGGCAATACCGGCCGGTATTGTCAGACGACCGCATAAAAATTACAATTTGCGACAAAAATTGAATAAACATTTTGTGAGATACTTCAGATGTTGAAATAATACAAATAGAGTTGACTTATTGGCAATTGTGTCCTATAAATTCAAAATAACACCTTTGTATATCTTTTATATGGTAGTGATTCCAACTATGCAAGAGCACATGAAAACCTAAACTAGCTCACAATATTACAGGTTTGTGAAACAATATTTTTATTAAGAGATCCGTTTGTGAAATATTAAGCTTTAAAATATTTAATTAATTTTTGTTAGAGTCAAGTGTCTATATATTTGAATATTTTCTGATTTGCTTTATTTGCATAATATTGTCTATTCCAGCGCTTCTCAAACTTTTAAACACGCAACCCTAATAATTTTCTAGAAATGAGAAAAGAAAATCGATGAAAAATTTTTGGTAATTGTTCATCAAGTATGTCAAAATTGACTTTATCATCTTTTACCTTTACTATACAAAATATCTTAATATAATTCAAAATCTAATAATTAATATTATAAATTAATGTAAAAGATATTTTTTGTTATTATTTAACCAGTACAAATTTAGTGCCTCCAGTTTTGTGTCACGACCCATAGTTTGAGAAACGCTGGTCTATATGGCATATAGTAATAGTACGTGGATAATATAATTTAATTTATTGCCCAAAATATACAATGTATATATCCTATAGAGATAAGAACGTATCTATACATAGCTCGGAAAAAGGGAATTAAAAAAACACAAAAGGGCAAAATAAAAATGCGAGATAAAGAGAATAAAAAACGAGGAAAAAAATAAAAGAATAAATAAAATAAAATACATATTTTCTTCTATTCACACGCACATTCACACCAATAACAATCCCTAATTTTCACCACTGAAACTACTTTCCTTATCATTCCCTTCTAGTACTACCCTCATAGTTTTATTTGAAAAAGTAGGGTTTTTTTTTAAATCGTAAGGTAACAAGTTAGTCACTTACTTGGATTCACTTGGGTTTCAAGTATTTTACAAATTATTATTTATTAAATCAAAGCTGCACTGATGACAGATAAATCTCGAAATATATCTGCAGATGGCTATTCACTTAAGTTAATGAAAACACATGATCTTAAAAAACAATGTTATTTTTCCGGTTTTTGTTGTGTGCCACGAAGGTGGACAGAAAACTAGTGAATAACTGTCAAATTTCACATGAGATATGTTTTGGTAGTCCTAAAAAGACTTTTCTAACTTTTCTAAATATTATAGAGTTCCGGAAAGGTTGAATATTTATATATTCAGGCTATGTTCCGACTTTATTAAATTTATATAATTATCTATAATAATAGTATGGTTTTACCAATAGTAAGTTGCTAAGTAGTTTATGGTTATATAATAAGAGCTTTTATAATAAATATATTGTTTTTATTTTCGGTAACCAATTACATAAGCATTAAATAATATCTGCTCGGATTTAAAATAATAATAATTTAGTTTCTTGCTAAATTTCCAAATTGCAAAAATAATTTAAAGTTTTTAAAGCTGCACAAAATAAATTCCGCAAAAAAAGTCGGGTAAAATAATAAAAATCAATATGATAGAAACCCCAAAGACACAGATGACATGGATCAAAGAGGTCAGAAAAGAAATGGAAATAGTTGGAGGAAAGGTAGAGAAAAGAGAAGAATTCAGAAAAAGAGTAGAGGATTTCAAGAAAAGGCAAAAAAATAGGAGCAAAATGGACGGAAGAGATAAAGAAAGAGCATGGAAAAAATTAAAGACTTCTGGAAGGGCAGAAAGAAGAGAGAAAATCAAACATAAGAAGTTATTTCACGTGGTGCACAGTGGGCCAAAATCGATGGAAGAAGAAGAAAAATCAATATAAATGATATCATTGATTAAATAGTAATTTGCAATGCTAAAGTTTACTACAGAAACTAATGCAATGCAAGTTTAATAGAAAGTTGGTTATCCGTTAAACTTGTAACTGAAAAAATACAATTTTAACCAAAATTGATAAAGAAATCCGTAAAAAAACTTCACCAAATAATGCAACAACAATTAGCCACAATAATTGAGCCAATTTTGACCTTAAATTCCGCCAAAAAATTAGCCAAAAACCAATCAATCACCATCGGGTCTTCGTACGTGTCACTAGCCAGTTTTCGATTGACTACACTCCAATTACCATAATTGCGACACATCTGCGGGACAAAAGAAAGAGTGCCACAAGGTCGGCAGTCCGGCGGAGGTGCAAACAGTCACGCTCGAGCGCAATTCCATGAAATTTATCCACCCCCTTCCAATCTCAACAAACTGTATCGCCAAAGAGCACAAATGTGATTTATCAAAATTCATTTAATAAAACCAATTTCTAAATTATAATCAAATTAAATAAATGAAATTAAAGGAAACTAGAAAATTAGACTAGTAATTTAGCTACATTAAGACTATGCCTTTTCAACTTCAAATTGGGAATAAACAATTTCAAATTGGGAACAAACAACTTCTAATTTTGAACCATCAATTTCAAACCGGGAACAAACAGTTTTAAATTGGGAATAAACAATTTCAAATTGGGAATAAAGCTCAGTATATGTGTGTGTTGATAAATAATATATGTGTGTGTATGATGATATTTATATTATTTACATAATCCACGAACTGTGCAATATTGGGCAATTGCAATAGTGGTCGTAGATAAACAATTTTCAAATGGGAATAAACAATTTCAAATGGAGTAGGCTGTGAAACAATAAAAAAGCAAATAATTTGACAGTAAGTTTTTACTTAACTTTTATTTGGCGTGTCCTGCCCTATAAAAAATTGCCATACATTAAAAACTCAAGCGGATAATATTATAATGCAAATTTGTGCAATGTACAATAGCAACGAAGATTGGAAAACGCTAGCAAACACATTCGGACTTAAAAAATCCAACAAGGCAGTAAAAAACAACGTGGTGGATAAAGATGAACCAAAATAACAGCTGAATATCGTGTATTTATTGAACGTTATATAGAAGAAAATCCGAAAATAACTTTTAAGGAAATAAAACTTAAATTTCAAGAAAATCATCAAATTGTTGTTTCTAAGGAATGTTGTTTGCATTATGTATGATGTTTACATTAAAAGACATTCACAATGAGCCGAAAAGAGCAAATACGGAATAAAATAAAGTAAAAAGAGGTGAATATGCTCAGAAACTTTTACAATTACCAAATATTCCTATAATTTACTTGGATGAAACCAATATTAATTTATTTCTATCAAGAAAAAAGGGGCGATCTAAGAAAGGAACTCGTTGCTCATATATTTCTGCTAACTGTAGAGGAGCATTCATGTCATCGGATATAGGAATTAATTTATTATGAAATTAGGAGCATTCCAGAGACCAGAAGCAAAACAAATTTGTGCGACATTGCCTTTGTAATGCTCAAAATATTTATCAGTCAAAAGTTATATTGGTAATTGATAATGATCCTTGCCATAATTCAATCGAAGAAGTTTTTCATGAAGATGAATTTAATGGCCATCAAATACTGAGGCTTGGTCCATGCAGTCCAATGTATAATGCTATCGAACATGTATTGTCAGCTTTAAAAGCCGATGTTAAAAGAGATTTGCCTGTTCAAATGCCAAATCTTCTGGCTGGAGCGGACAGAGCAAATATTACTCAAGCCGAGTATCGTCTACAGCGGCTAGATGCTATTTTAAATGCGCCAGATATGTTGCACATATTCAAAGATTCATACCTGATGCTTTAAATATGATGGACGCTAATCTCTAATTATTATTACGTTATTTGTCCCTTATTTATAATTTAATGAAAAAATATATCACAAGAAACATAATGTATTATTAAAAAAAAGGTTTTCTTACTTTAAAATGTGTATTTGCTTTTTTTCAATTTAAAATTGTTTATTCTCATTATGAAGTTGATTGTTCCCAATTTTAAATGGTTTGTTCAAAATTTGAAGTTAAAAAGGTATAGATCCTGACTAGTTCTCGTCTAGATTAAATTTAGGAAAAAAATTAGCATCAGTCAAGAATACACAATTCTAGTTAATTCTAGACACAAAACTAAGCAATATTAGACAAGACTAAATAAATTAGATAAGATTCATTAAGAGCAGACACTAAAAAAGTCTAGACACTTGTAAACAATCTTGTACAACCCTGTATTATCTAGTGTTATCTTATCTAGACCGGACAAGACCAGGCAACACTATACAATACAAGATAAGACCAGATAGGACCAGACATCGCTAGTTAAGACCAGACAAAAGCTAACAAGAGCAGACAAAATCAGACAATACCCGACAAGATCAGACAAGACCAGACAGGACCACACCGGAACAGACAAGACCAGATACGACCAGACAAGACCAGACAAGAACATACAAGACCAGACAAGAACAGACAAGACCAGACAAAAAATGACTAGACAAGAACGGATAATACTAGAAAAAATCAGACAAGACCAGCCCGGATCAATCAAAGGAGGCTAAGCAAGATGAGACAAGGCTGGACAATACTGGAATAGACTTGCATAATCTTTTCTTGTTTAGTATTGTCGGATGTTTTCTACTATTTTGTAGTCTTGTCTAGTGTTGTCATGTTTGTCTAAGACTAGGCAAGACTAGTAATTTAGCTACATTAAGACTAGATCCTGAATAGTTTTCGTCTAGTTTAAATTTGTAACTATATTTTTTATTAATTTGTGACTAGATTTAGGAGTAGATTTAGGTATAGAATTAGAATCAGCCGAGACTAAATACGACTACATTAAATCAGTCAGGAATATACAATACTAGATAATTCTAGGCAAGACTAACCAATATTAGCCAAGACTAAACAAGACTAAATGAATTAGGTAAGATTAAATAATACCAGACACTAAAAAGTACTTGATACTTCTAAACAAGATAAGACTAGACTTTTATAATCTTGTTCAAGCCTGTATAATCTAGTGTTATCTCATCTCCCAGACAAGACCAGGGAAGACCAAACTAGACCACGCAAGACCAAAAACTAGACACACTACAAACTAGACACACTACAAACTAGACCCCAGACTAGACTATCATTCTAGCAGACTAGACACACTACATGGGATCAAACAAAGACAGATAAAACCAGACAAAACAAGACAATACCAAACAAGACCACACAAGAACAGACTAGACCAGACAACACCAGACAAGACCAGATAAGACCAGACCAAACAAGACCCGACAAGAAGATGCAATAACAGGGCTAGACAAAAAAAAGACCAGAAAAAAGCAGACAAGACAAAATCATACAAGACTAGACAAGAACAGACAATACTAGAAAATATCAGAGAAGTCTGATCTTCTCTGATCTTTTCTAGTAAGACCAGTCCAGACCAGACAAGGCCAGACAAGACTAGACCAGACAGGACTCTACAAGACTATAAGAGACTAGTCAAGATTAGAAAAGGCTGGACAATACTAGAATAGACTTGCATAATCATATCTAGTTTAGCAATTTCTTGTTTAGTCTGATGTATGATTGTTTAGTCTGATGTATGTATGATGTATGTTGTCTTGTCTTGTATATATTGTCTTATCTAATTACTATTTTGTAGTCTTGTCTAGTGTTATCTAGTCTTGTTTGTCTAAATTCTACCATCTGAAATCCATCAACATTTTTTATTTAAACACTTTGAATACGCGACCCAAATAATTTTCTAGAAAATATAAATTTTATGAAAAATTTGTTGGAATTTGCTATAATATCATCATATATTAAAATTAACTTATTTTAACAAAATAATTTAATATCACTTAAAATCTAATTATATTAGAAATTAATATAAAGGATGTTATTTTCTATTTTTATTGTATTTTTTGTTAACTGTTTTCATTAACCGTTAATTGCGACCCAATACAAATAATACGACCCAATTTTGCATGGCGACCAATAGTTTGAGGAACAATCTTTATATATATTATTATTCTTTAATTATATTAATATATTCTTTAATTATTCGTTTAATCTTATACATTTAGTTAGTCTAACCTGTTCAGCCTAATCCACTCTTATTATGATTAGATATATGTCTATTAATATAATAAATAATATAATTATTTATATATTTTTTAATTAGTTAAATAATTGGTGGAGTCGCCAGGTATTCCTTGATTTGAATAACGCCTCTAATGTTCTGTCAACACAGTTATCTGTTCAAACAGAATAATTAACTAATGTGCGTGTTGTCAGTATCATTTGAGCCTTATTAACGTTCCCTGCTCCCCTATTGTTTCGAGGAATTGCGAGAATCTGGGACAAGAGCCTTTGGGTCGGCATTAAATCGCGACAACGGAGAACCGAGAAGTAGACGAAAAAAATAATTCCATTAAATGTTATTTGCATGAAAGCCTCATCAAGCGGAGGCGCTCGGTTTACCATTCACTGGTGTTAATGCCTCAAACAGTCCCTCGGCCCGCCGCCCCCGCAAAGCCGCTCTCTGCTGGCAAAATGTATGCGGGCAATTCATCTGGTATACGCGAGACATAATTCCTTGACTGGTACAAATACTACACATATATACAACCGCTGTTCCGTCTCAAGGTAAACAATAAGGTTTTAGATCTTTAGTCGTTTTCGAAACGGTAATGCCTTCCTTACGACCTCCTTTAACCCACACTGCTGATTTAACGATCGAATTTATTTTATGCCGCAGAAATGATTCACTTAGATTTTAATCCTCTTTTGCACCGACATATTTTACTTAATATTTCGTAACTTTACAATGCTTCAGTATTTGTAAGTAGATTTACATTAGATTTATTACCTAACTTGGTGATTCTCAACCACTGTATCGTGGCACTTTTGTGTGACCAAATTCTGAAAGTTTTATGCCAAATTTTATAAATGCAAACAACAAACATTAGTTTGTATTTACTTTTATAGAGCAATTTATTGAATTTATAAGAAAATATGTAGCCAAATCAATTAAGCCCTTTGCGCTGGGACAACAACCCTTAAAATTAAAAATGGCTCGATGGGGTAAGTTATACTTCATTTGAAGGCCCGTTTGGTCCTGAATACTAAACGTCTAACATTTTCTAAATCTGTCGATTTGTTTTCGAGATTATTTATTTTGAAATTATGAACGCGTCTTTCGTTCATGTCGTAATTTTTGTGCTAACAGACTTTTTGAGTTTCAAACTCACAGACCAAGTAATTTTTTAAAGTAAGTTAAATTAATTCCTTGACTGGTACAGATACTATAATATATATATATATATATATATATATATATATATATATATATATATATATATATATATATATATATATATATATATATATATATATATATATATATATATAGTTATCTCTTATATAACCGCCGTTGAGTCTCAAGGTAAACAATAAGGTTTTAAATTTTTATTTCATTTCGAAACGGTAATGGCTTCCTTACGACCTCCTTTAACCTACACCGCTGATTTAAGGATCGAATTTATTTTATGCCACAGATATGATTCACTTAGATTTTTATCCTCTTTTGCACCGACATATTTTTCTTAATATTTAGTAACTTTACAATGCTTCAGTATTTGTAGATTAACATTATATTTATTACGTAACTGATTCTCAACCACTGTGTCAGATCAGGTGTCAGGTTAGATTAGATTGCACACCGCGAGGCGGCAGATAAATCAAGACAACATACACGCGGCAGCGCGAACCCTCGATCCAAAGTATGATACAACTGTAGTTGCAAGGTCTGTTGTTTAACCCAGGTTAAATTAGATTAGATTGCAAGTATTTTTTTAACAAAATTCCAAATTACAGTGTAAACTCATTCGTGCATTTTATGACGTTAGAGAGAATTGTCGTTAAATGTTGAGCAAAAAAATGAATAATATTTTACTATTATGATATTATTTACTTACTAATAAAGTATACAATTTACAAACAACAAACAAATTAATATTGATACAAATAACGTTTATTGCGTATAGTTATGTTATATGATATCTTCGTTTGATGTTTTTTATTTGAATTTTATCATGTATTTTATTCATGTCTTGGGATACTATGGGATCAACTTGGTTATGCAAAAAGTATTTTTCTAATGATTTCGCTGCATCGAGAGCTTGTTTAATGCTTGGTGGAGGGTCAGGATCATCCGTCTCATCCTCTTCATCCCCTTGTTGCTGTTCCTCAGTTTTCTCACCGAATCCAGAATTTCTTCATCTGTAAGTAAAGCTGTTGTAGCCAGGCTGTCGTCTACTTCTATTATGTAGGTTTGTATATTTTCAGTGAAATTTTGTGGCATGTTCAACTGTTGAACCCACTCAGTTAATGGAAGGTCACCTTCACTTTCAAACTCTTATCTCGCTTCCACTTCAGCACTCGCAGAACTGGTACAGTCCAGCATGACGAAAAGAGTGCTGTATAGTAGTTGTTGCTGTCACTTCTTCCCAGGCTTTGGATAAAAAATTTACTGCATGTAGCATATTAATAGAAGTTTTACCCTCAGATTCGACCAGCTCCATCAATAGTTTCCTTCTGTAGTGACCCTTGAGACTTTTAATCACGCTTTGATCCATTGGTTGTAAGACACTAGTCGTGTTTGGTGGTAAGAATGCCAACTGTATGTTTTGAAGGTTATATATATGAGGGTGAGCAGGGCAGTTGTCGACAAGAAGCAAGGTTTTTCGTTCCTTTAATTCTGCATCCCACCTTCGCAATTCTCCTTTAAACAGTTGACTTGTCATCCAGGCTGATTTATTAGCTTTATAGGTGACTGGCAATTGATTAATGTTCTTAAAACACAGCGGATTTTTTTATTTACCTATTATCTTCCTTTTTTCTGTGCCATTCATATTAGCAGCTACAAACACAATAATACGCTCTTTGGAGAGTTTTCCTCCTACCAACTTTTCTCCTTTAAATTTCAAAGTTTTATCTGGAGTCAACTTAAAGAAAATTCCGGCTTCATCAGCATTAAAAATGTCACTTGGAGCGTACTTTTCTTTCAATTTTGGCCACACTCTATTAATCCAGTCGTCAATAACATTCGTATCAACACTTCGTGCTTCTCCATTAATTTTACCATAGTTGATATGGTGACGTTGCTTGAACTTTCCGAGCCATCCTTCTGATGCTTTGAAAGCCGTCAAGCCAAGTTCTTCAGAAAATTTTTCTGCCTTAGCTATCACGATCGGCCCCGAGACAGGCAAGTTATTCAGGCGGTGTCTGTGAAACCATGATAGCATAGCTTGTTCCAAATCTTCGTATTTAGGTTTCTCTAATTTCTTATAAGATTTTCTATCCTCTGCTTGTAGAATTTTTTCTTTGTTTTTCCATATTGTAGACACGGTAGAGCGACTAAATCCAAAGCGTCTTCCAACATCACTTATCTTTTCTCCCGCCTCTATTGCGCGTATTAATAAAACTTTTTCGTTAATACACAAAGATTTTCTCTTACTCGCCATGTTCACACTTTGAAAGTTTGTGACCAACTAAGAATATGATAAGGTATATATAATGCATAACAACCTAAAAACAGTCTAGCATCCGAGGTAAACACGTGCAAGATAATTACAATAAACAAACAAACGAATTTCTTAAAATCTTCGGTACGTATGATGCCGACAGTCAAGGTAAATACGGGCTAGATAATAAAGCAATATAATAATAAACACAAGAACGTACACAGCTGTAGTAATTATTAATTTTGGTAACTTAGAAAATTCTGTTTATTGCTTAATAATTACGTATTGCTGTCGTTATGTAGAGTGGCTATGATGCTACATAGAGTATATCATTCTATGGACAACAAGGTAAACCAACCAAAGTCAATTAATTTCGACGTTTTAGGGAGTTTGTCGTTAAATCGAGTGACGTTACATCGAGTTTACACTGTATTTGTATTTTCCAGGTGGAGAACGTGCCGATTTTGTTTTTTTTTTTATTTATTTTGAATAAAATCTTATTTTTTTTTAGTTTTTCCTCTATAAATTAAATTTTTTACTTTTTTTATTCTGAAGCAAATTAGATGATGATTATTACTACATATTTACTACCGAGCAAATATCAATATATCTATAAAAAGTATCGACATTTTGATATGCATATGGGGTAATATTTTTCTTAAAAAAAAAAATAAACGTGGCAACGTCGAGTCAGTTGTGCGCATCTATTATATGATGAAAAAGTTGAAAATGTTAATTTTTATGACAACAAAAACACAAATATTTATTGAACCAAGCAATGTAGTAACTTAATTTTTGCCTTGCGATCTTAGTTAAATAGTGCCAAATGCGATTCACAACAGTTAAAGCAGGTAAAAGTCCGCAATTCTAAGTGTCAATCAAAACGTTATTCTGCACTTTTTCTGCTGTGTGGTTGAATTTCTAAATTTGCTAATCAGTATTGTGCTCTTAAACTTAAATAAAACGTATTCAAAGGTATTGTTTGAATAATGTCTTTTCTAATAACATTTTTTATTTATTTTTTATTTTAATATGTTCGCTAACAATTTTTTTTACGACTTTTTAAATTTCGACCTCAGAGACCAGGACATTTTTTAACGTAAGTTAAATTAAATGGCTATTTTTCTTGATGGCTATACCTACTTACAAAATGACGGGAAAGTGTTCTTGTGGGATATTTTGATCCTGCTCACATATGAGACGCTGGCCCATAATAATAATTAATAATAAATAAAATAATTATAAATAAATGAAAGGAAAAGTACCAATTTCGTCCAAAAGTTTTTATTTCTAGAATTCTTTGGGGTACAAAAACGTAAATATATACTTGAAGTAATTGTAAATTTTACGTAAAAGTAACCCAGTGTGTAGTAAATCGGAACTATTTTTCGCGCATTCGCATTGACATGACCTTCATATAAAAAACATAGACGTAGTGAAAATAAATTTTCTGGTGGGATATTTTACCAATCAATTGTATTTCTTTCAGCAATTCATATAACAAATCTGAATATTTATTAAAAAACATTATCCTATTTTGGATCGAGAGTTCGCACTGCCGCACGTATATAGCCTTGATTTATCTGCCCGCTTCGCGGTGGGCAATCTATTCTAACCTGAACTAAACTAAATTTTTAAGTTGACCACATTCCTTACATTCATACTTTTTCCCAAGTAAACCCAAATCCATCAACCATTCAACCAAATTTTCGGAATTCGGAAATATGGAATTCTCCTATTATTGCTTGTTGAGATTTCCATTTTGAAGTTTAAAATGTTCCAATTTATATTCCTAGAAACCTTAAGTAAATTCCTTAAATAAGTTTAAAAATTTTGTTGTAGAAAATTTTCGTAGTAACCTTAAATTATAATGCGTCTAACTTTGTTGCCGCCACTGGAGGTTTTCTGTCAGTACCATTAGTTACAAATTGTGCCACAGAGGCTAGGTTACTCTTTCCATATGAACCAAAGTAATACTAATAAATATAAAAATATATGAAATTTCTAACTAACCTGAATGATATTCCTTGAAGCAGGAATCAACGCAAGGGCCAATATTCTGTCCATTCCTATCCTTACGAACTTCACAATCAAAATATATTTGAATTCTTGGTTTTTTAGAAGAGCAATTACGACACCGAATTTTCTTCTCAATTTTCTAAGGGTAATAATTTTCTTTCTTCTTTTGAAAACGCTGTTGCTGGCTCATATATGAAACAGCGGTCTTGCTAAGAAAATGTTGCGACTCATATACGAGACGCTTGGTATTGAACGTGTTAAAAGAAACTTCTAAAATGGATAAATGTTTAAAAAGAATAAAACTTAAGGAACTTAATAAAGTCGGAATACAGCCTGAATATATAAATATATTCAACCTTTTCGGAACTCTATAACATTGTTCCGTCTTTTTAGGACTACCAAAATAAATCTGATGTGAAAGTTGCCAGTTATTTAATAGCTTTCAGTCCACCTTCGGGGCACACAACAAAAACCAGAAGGAAAAACATTGTTTTTTAAGATCATGTCTTTCCGATAACTTAAGTGGATAGCCATCTGCAGACGCGTTTCGAGATTTTTCTCTCATCAGTACAGCTTTGCTTCTATGAATAAAAATTTGTTAAACACTTACTTGAAACCGACGTGGATGACTAGGGGGATTTACAATGAGATTTGTTTTGGTAGCCATAAAAAGACTCTATAATGTTATTGAGCTCTGGAAAGGTTGAATATATTTATATATTCAGGCCGTGTTCCGAATTCATTAAGTTTATATGATTATCTATAATGCAATAAGGTTTTACCAATTCTAAGCTTAAGGATGACAATAATGACGATTTAGCGATGACGACGTACAACGTCTAATATGAGTAAAGATGTTTCCTCCTCCAAAAAATGTATTGATCATCGAAAATATCATGACTTATTTCTTAAAATTAGGATTTACATTTACGATGTAAAAGATATCCCGAGTCTGATATGTGGTTGGTATGTGTCTGTTGGTAGTATGTGTCTGTTGGTATGTATGTAAATTATCAAAGAGAGCAAATTTCAATGTCAACTATCACGACTGAACATTCTACCCTTGTATCAAAAGACAAAAGCTACTTTCAAAAACAGTATGTCTGAAAAGATAGCTTCTTATGTAATATCTGATAATTATAAACATCTAAACAAAATTATAAACATGTAACCCTAAACACCACATAGGTTTTCAAGGGAGTGGTTTACAAATTATTGTTCAAGGAAGCAAAGCTGTGCTGATGAGAGATAAATCTCGAAACGCGTCCACAGATGGCTATCCACTTAAGGTATCGGAAAGTCATGATCATAAAAACAATGTTATTTTTATGGTTTCTGTTGAGTGCCACCAAGGTGGACTGAAAGCTGTAAAACAACCTACAAATTTCATGTGAGATTTGTTTTGGTAGTCCTAAAAAGACTCAATAATTGTTATAGAGCTCCGAAAAGGCTGAACATATTTATATATTCAGGCTGTGTTCCGTTTGTTTCAAGTTTGTATGATTATCTATAACGTAGGATGGTTTCAACAATTCTATCTTATCAAATTGCAGTTAAATTATAATCCTAACCTAATAATTTTGCTAAAGCAATTATATTACCATCTTGTCGCAAAATTATATAAAAAGATTGTTGTATCAGCAGATATTGATATTCGGCAGTATGTTACATTTTTCAAATGACACAATTCATCGCAGAGTTAACGATATGTCGCGAAATAATGAACATAACAAAGAAACTCTTGCAAATTCTAACTTTGCTCTTCAAATAGACAAAACAACAGACATTACCGGAAATTAATTGCATTTGTTCGATTCATTCATGAAACCGATGTAATTAATCAATTTTTATGTTATGACATTTCTGATTGTACAACCAGAAAACATATTTTCGATGTAATTAACTCATATTTACAAGAAATTAAAGTATCGTGGATTTTATGTATTCACATTTGCCAAGTTTGGAGATGGTGCTCCAGCTTTGAATGAACATATAAAAAGATTTCGGGTACATGTCTAAGAACTGAATGCAAATATATTAGTTAACCATTATTTTTTTCACATAAGAAAGCAAAAGATCCACCATCAGATGATCTAAATCATCCACCAATTATTGCAATATATCCACCATCAGAATTGAAAATAATGCTGGAAAAAATGTGTCGAAATGATTAATTATGTAAAACCCAGACCATTAAAAAGTCGCTTATTTAGTTATTCATGCAAAGATAAGGAAGCTAAGTACGAATCCTTGATTCTGCACATGGAAGTAAGGTGATAGTTCAGAGTACAATCACGCGTGCTTGAATTAAAAAAAAAAACGAGAAGAAAATATTTTTTAAACAATATGAAAATGATGGTTTTGTTCAATTGTTGGTAGATAAAATATGGTGTACTCACCTAGCTACTTATCTGATATTTTTGTAATTATTAATAACATAAATTCAATGCAAGGACCAAAAGAAAATATATTAAACTCATAAATTGGGTGGGTTTCAAAAAAAAACTTTCTGGAAGACCAAAGCATAGAAAAGTAATTAGGAAAAGTTTGAGTCAGTTCCAAAAGACTCCTATAAAGTTGTTCATAAATTAAATATTGCCCATTTAACAATACTAGAGGAGTTATTGTTCATTACAAATTTGGACATTCAAAAATTTATTAGGTTCTTAATCCATTTGTGATAACAACGGATACGTATTTATATGAATTAACTGAGCATGATGAAGAACTAATTTCGGTTCGCAATAATCGAGATTTAATTTCAAAGCATTCGTAATAATCAATTCATTTTGGATTAACATTTTTTACATGCGATGATTATCCCAAAATAGTTCAAAAAAGCTTTAAAAATAATATTACAATTTTCTACAACTCACTTGTGCGTATTCAGATTTTCAGCATTAACCAATTTAAAAATGAAAAATATATCGAGACTTTTAAATGCAGATAACGAAATGCGAGCATTGCATGCCAACGAAATAGCATTTTCGTTTTTACGACCAAATATAAGCGAAATTTTCAAAAGTCATTAAGCTCATATTTCGCATTAAATGAATTCTTATCATTATTGTGTAATTAATCGCTCAATAAACATTCCGTTGTTTTTGTAGTACAGACTAGACTGACTAGACAGACTAGACTAATATGCGCTTGCTAGAACTAGATGAATATACGCTTTCATTACGCTGGATGTGCGCAACGCATTTAACTCGGCCTGCTGGCAAGACATTTTAGAAGAAGTCACGCGGCACATCTTTCCGCCATACCTTCGATGATCGATGATAGATAATTACCCATCTGAAAGGACAATTGTCATCGAATCAGACAGCTACCGCTCTACGAAGAAGATACATAGCGGTGTTACACAGGGATCAGCCATGGGCCCAACGTTGTGGAACATAGTGAACGATGGGGTTGTCAGACTCAAGATGCCAGAAGGAGTAGAGACTGTTGGCTTCGCAGACGATCTTGCCCTGGTGGTATGCGGCTAAACCGAGGTTGAGCTAAAGCGGAGGGTAAATAAAGCATTGCTACTTTAGACAAATGGATGGAAGTTAAACAGCTCAAACTGGCACCTGAAAAAACGGAGGCAGTCTTATTAACTGGCTTGAGAAGAATTGTCGACATATCTTTCAAACTTATAGACGCTACTATCACATCAAAGGGGGCAATAAAGTATTTAGGCGTAATAATAGATAAAAACCTGTCATTCAGGGACCATGTCAAAAAAGCTGCCAACAAAGCTCACAAAACTTTTTCTGCACTGGAGAAGCTCATGCCTAATGTAGACCCAGGACTAGTAAGAGAAAGCTGCTGCGCTCAGTGGCCCACTCCGCAATGCTTTATGCGGCCCCTGTATGGAACAGAGCTATGAGCGTGAAAGCCACCAAACACAAGCTGGCAGCGGTCCAGAGAAAGCTAGCAATTAGAATTAGTAGCGCTTACAGGACTATATCAAGAGAGTCGTCCTTGGTTATATCAGGCATTCCTCCAATTCAGTTACTAGTGCAGAAAGCCTCTTCTGCACTAGTAAGCATCTACTCAGCTAAACAAATCAAACCAATTACTAATAAAAAGAAACGAAGGGGATGGCACGGACTAGGGTTTTCGCGTACCCGACTTTTTTTAATACCCGGGTATCGGGTATTATTTTTTCATATACCCGGGTATTTGCAAGTTTTGCAGAAAAGAGACTATTTTCTTAAAATATTGTTTTATTTTATTACGAAAGAGTGAAGTATGTCAATAAGGCTCCTTAACTTCTCCTAATAGTATGTCTCCTGATAGTACAATCAGTCACACAGTTAAACAGTCTGTTCTCATTAACTAATTAGGAACTAGTTCCATTGTCCTGCCTTCGCTTTTCTGTAGAGTTATCGCTTTATGATGAAAAGCTTTTCGGATGAATTTACTACGAGTGACGGCCCGAATAAAAATACCGTCTTGTGCAACAAAACGTGCCATAATTTCGTAAATTTTAGTACAAAGTCGAAAAAAAATTGTTAGTCGCGGTCCTATTGGAACTTGGCTTGAACTTTGTTCAGATTCAGGTTGAAAAGACGAAGTCAATGGCACTTCTTTTTCGCACGTAAAGTTGTGTTTTTCGATCTTTCTTCTTCTTCTTTCGAATAGGCCTACTTTGGACCACGCTTGTTCAACTGTTGGGCTTTGACCTTTGCCCAGTATTGTCGCATCTTCTGCCGGTGTAACTTCTTTTCGATCTTTATTTTATTTACTTTATCTTAATGTTCTATTAAAACACTTGTTGAAGAGCCTTTATATAATAATATTTTTGAGCATATTGAACGTTGTTCTGATTCCTTATTCTGTATTTTTTTTACTCCAGAAATTTCCATACTCCAGAAATAGGTCTATTCATTTTGCCTAGGAAAACTAAACCATCGTTTGATAAAATTTTATAGCTTATGCACTAGATACAATTTTTTATTTTTTAGTGATAATATTTAATTCAATCATTCACCGTTCACCAAACAATATTTGACTCAAACTCCAACGAAATAAAAACAAAACATGGCGACATAACCAAACCTAACCTCAAGTTTACTGCATTTTTGTAAGAAACTCAACGCCTTCTTTAGAGATATTTTAATTCTTTGTAGTGCAAATTTGCTAATATTATTTTTATGGCGCTACTTAGTAATAATTTTCCGAGAATTATGATGAATTCTTTGATCAAAGTGGGCCCAGGTACCCACCCGGCTCTGACAATGACAATGAAATAGTACCCGGGTACTAAAAATTTCATATACCCGGGTATACCCGCATCTGGGTACCCGGGTAGAAAACCCTAGCACGGACTGAACTACTACGGGCACGCCAGAAGGTGTGCGTAGCAAGCGATAAGGGACAATAGACAAAGCGTTAATAAAGTATGTCGAAAAATGGGTAACTCGGAAACACGGAGAACTAAACTACCATCTAACACAAGCAATCAGTGGACACGGTTGCTGAGATTATCTCCACAAGATAGCCAGAGCTGTTGATAGCTGCTGCGAATACTGCGAGGAAGAGGACAGCGTGATTCACACCATCTACATATGTACTAGGTGGGACACAGAGAGGAACACGCTACCAAAGGACCTAGAACCACTCCCTTCCCTAGATTCCAAAAACAACTGGAACATAGTCCACAACAATATCTGAAATAATCAGTTATGAGGAGCAGGATGATAAGAAAATGTAGATTGCTGAAAGACTACAGCTAAACCAGAACCCACAGAACCAGATGGGGGAAGTAAGGTACATCATAGACAACATTGTAAAACAACCGGCATCTTGAAGTTATGCTTAGAGCAGTGCCAAGATTTATAGGTTACAGGGGGATCACTTACCAAGTTAACCCAGCGGTGCTTGCTACGTACCACTACCACATCTTCAGCCTTCACACTCAAGTCTGGTATGTTTAGTCTTTTATGTCTAGACATCTCTATTGTCTTGTCTGTCTAGTTTTTTTCGTCTAAACTTGTCGGTTTAAATTAATCTGTATAATCGGTTTTGTCTAGTTTTATCTGTCTAGTCTTGTCTGTGTGTTTTATCTTTCTAGACTTGTCTGTGTGTTCTATCAGTCTACTCTTGTCTGTGTTTTATCTGTCTAATATTTTTAAATTGTTCGTAATATTAAAAGAAAGTATAATATCAGCAATGAGATTAAAGAAAAATAAAGGAAAGATTCTGGGAAAAATAGAAATCAAATTCGTTTTTCTTCGTTTGTATTTCCGCTGGTGGATTGGGAGTTTCGCTTTGGCGTTCTAAATTTCTAATAAGCTTTATGTACCGACAAGCGGCGGTTGCGGGCGAAATGAGAAATGTCGAAACGGCGCGATGCAAACTGTGTCTGTGCCTTTAATCGATTCCAGTCACTGTAATTTCCACGATAAATTACAGAAAACGGAAACTGTCACCTCGTGTGACCCAAATTCAGCGATTCCGGATCGGTTTTAAACCGTATTATTACCGTTCATAATCGTTCCTCTAGTCGCCAAAACAACGTCGCTATTTATTAGGCAATAGATTTCGAAGCCGTAAAATTCCGAAATCGGCTAAAACTCTTATCGTAAAAATGCACCGGTTTTATTCCACACAGAAATATTTATTAACTAATTCGATTTATTGGTTGTTTATTTATCTGATTTTACTACAAATCTTTATATAAACACCATTTACTTCATTCGATTTAATACTAGATTAAACAACAATTTGTATTTTGTAGTTTAATATTTTTAATGCATAATAATTTATTGCTTAATATTAAGACAGGACTTGTCTTTATTTAGATATTGTTGCTTGTCTTTCTAGATTACTTTTCTAGTTTGTCTATCTGATATTATCCGTCTGAAGTTATTGTCTCATCTGTTTACTTTAAATTTCCAACTTATACTTCGAAACCAATATATGAAGCGCATTTCAAAAAACCTTCTCACAATTCAATAGTATAATATATAATATATAATAATATATATATATATAATAAGTTTCTTCAAATAGTATAATAATCATCAATTTAATTGGGCAGAAAGACCTAGTGATAACTTTTTGCTGACTTTTTTATTTTCAATAAATATTTCTTCTCTCTTAGCCATTTAATTTGATCAGACTTGATTTATCACTGAACTATTATAAAAAACATCGAGTATAACATAAAAGAACTATCAAAAAGCAATCTTCCAGCAACACAATTTATTTCACTTCTTGCGTAATAAAACGTGTTATATAACTCGCCGTGCTTTGGCCCGGTTTGCGCTAATACAGCCCCATTTCAGGTCTTATTTGGGCGGCGGCAAACGACGGCGAAATTTACCGCAAAGATTTCATTAACATAATCCTCGATATTGTGTGCCCGATACCGTTTTACACTACTAAAACTAATTCTCGACCTTCTCCAACACGGCGAGCTAATTGTGCCTAAATATTATTTTAATATTACCGCATATTATGCTATACCGACGATTATGCAACAGCTTAAGGTATTATTAAATCTAATTAGTTAACAAACTACAAACAAATTCATATTGAAATGTACATTTCACATTATATAATACTTTTATCTGTTTCACTTTATGTCAAGTTTTGTCTATATAGCCCTGTCTATTTAGTCCTGCCTAAATAAACTTGTCTGTCTAGTCTTGTCTGTCTAGTGCTCTATGTCCTATAAGTTAAGACTTGTCTTTTAAGTCTAGTTTGTTTAGTCCTGACTGTCTAGAAAATAAAATAAAGAATTGAGTAAGAAAATGTCCTTATTATTAAATCTTCTCTTTTCAGTTCAGAGAACAGTGCAGAAGGACAAGACTAGACTAAATAGACAAGACTAGACAGACAAGACTGAATATACATACATCACTAGATAAACAGAACTTGATACATAAGACTATACAAACCAGTCTAAACAGAGAAGACTATGCACACAAGGCTAGACACTAAAGATTATGAATAAAACATGAGAATGAGGTGCAATTGAAACCAAAATAAACAATAAAGTGTTCTAAATCGTCGTCATTTCCAGACTCATCCCATTTCGTTTTTGCTTGTCGTTTTGCCTTGATGGCTTCCTAAACCATTCCATCACCATGTTTCTTTATCCAGTGGAGCACCTTTCCCAGACGTCTTCCCTAAAACTTCCACACCTGCTTTCCTGATTGCTTCTGCATTTACTGTCCACCATCTCTGAACTCCTTCCATTGGCCGCGTTCCTTGCAAAACCTTTTCAATAGTTCATATGCATTTACAGAGCCCCTTCAACAAATGAGACGCAATTCTTAAACAAACTCCTCAATTCACATTAGTCAAATTGTTCAGGATGATAAACAGTTCATCATTACCGGTAATTTTAACAGTTAATACCCTGAAATACTCAAAAGGCAGTAGACAACTAAAATCTATTTTGGACACATTCAATACTGTGTTAACGATTTAGAGGAAATTAGTCATTCAAGTTCTAATACATGTAGAGATAATATTGCTGTGCATACAGACGTGAAATATATAGTGGAGGCCTTAAACTACAACATATCAGTCCACCTTTAAATCGGATATTATATAAGCTAGTTTTAGACGTCGTAGAAATTTTAGTAGTGAAAATATGTTAACATTTAGGGAAAACCTTGCCGCAAAAATTTGGGACGAAGTCTATAATAATACTGAAGTGGACATACAGTCTAAATATTTCATAGAAACTGTCAAATCAGTCTTATGGATATTTCCCATTTTCATTAACTAATAATCTTCTTCGTCTTTTCCCGTTCATGCGGGATCGACGTATCTGAAAAGTCGTTTCCATTTTCCTCGATCCGAAATGGTATTTTCTGTAAACTGTTTCTCCCAGCGATCATCCTGCACGCAGTCCATCCATCTTCTTCTAAGCCTGCGTCTTTCCCTTTTGCCTTCCACCTCCAGATCAAGCACTCTCCTTCCTACATAACTATCATCCCTGCGTTTAATGAGGCCATACCAGAGCAAGCGTCTTTGATTTCAGCTACTTCCATTCGCTTGCACTGTGACTGTACTATTGGCCAAGTTTCTGCTCCGTATAGCATTGCAGCTCTCACTGCACATTTATATACTTTACCCTTTACTTGGATATTCAGTCTCCTGTCACATAGAATAACAGATAACCTTTTCCAGTTTAACCAGGCAGCCTGAAATCGGTGAGTAATTTCCAGATCTAGTTTGCCAACCAGATCCCAAATACTTGAAAATAATTAAAAATACCTTTTTAAGGCCTCTGCCCTCTATGGCTCTTCTCCAGAATTCCAGTTTATATTCAAGCTCTTTCCTATTTGTGCTGCATTAAACAATACCATCTGCAAATAGCATACACCAAGGAGCTGGTTCTCTTAAGCTTTCAGAGAAGACATCCATTATAACATTAAAAATATAGGCGCTTAGTGCAGATCCTTGATGAAGATCTACTTGAACCGGTATAGTATCTGACAATCCTAGACTGCTTCTAATTCGTGTCCGTGCTCCACGGTACATATCCTGAACAATGTGCACATACTTCCACGGTATTCCCTTGCATCTCATGCATCTCCATACCTTATGACGGGGCAAGATTCTCTTCTCCCTGTGCTTTTCTTTTTTCTTCTCTATTTTTTCTCTTCTCCCTATGCTTTTCCATGACGTGCCTAAGTGTAAAATCATTTGTTCCGTTTCCCGGCCTAAATTGAAACTGTTCATCTTCTATTGTCGTGTCCACCCGAAGCCTACTTTCAATAACTTTCTCGCAGATCTTCATTGTGTGCGACATGAGTTTTATTCCTCTGTAATTTGCACAATCCTGAATCTCCCACCATTCCTTTGGCATTACTTCTTCTTGAAGTACCTGTTGGAATAGATTCCACAACATATCTATGCCCTCTTCACCCAGACATTTACAAGCCTTCACTGGTAATTCATCGGGGCAGGTTGCTTTTCCATATTTCATTTTCTTAATAGCAGTTACAACCTCTTCCTTGCATATGCCAGTTGTTACGTTGTGATTTGGGATACTATCCTTAAACACAAGCCGGGCATTTTCCTCATTTAGCAACTTTTCAAAATATTCCTCCCATCTCTTCTTAATATGCTCTTCATCTTGAATTACAATTCCTTGTTCACTTTTCATCTGCCTGATGTGTGTGAGATTTTTTGAAGCCCTGTATCGTGCTTTAGCGAATCTGAAAAGCTTAGCCTCCCGTTCTGTGGTCTCTAGTTCTTCATAGACTTCCTTTCATGCAGCTGCCTTTATTTTCCCTACAGCTCTTTACACAACTTTATTTGCCTTTCTGTAGTGTTCTCTATTGTCGTCATTTCCAGACTCATCCCATTTCTTTCGTGCTTGTCGTTCTGCCTTGATGGCTTCCTGAACCACATCATTCCACCATCATGTTTTTTTTAATCCAGTGGAGCACCTTTTCCAGACGTCTTCCCCAAAACTTCCACACCTGCTTTCCTGATTCTGCATTTACTGTCCACCATCTCTGAACTCCTTCCACTGACCGTGTTCCTTCCAACAGTTTTTCCTTGAATTCACTTCTCAAAATTGGATCTTTCATTTTCCACCATTTAATTTTTGGAGTAATTTTCCTTGCTGTTCTTTTCTTAATGCCCATGAATTCATAATCAATAACTAGCACTCTGTGTTGTGGTGTAACATTTTCTTCCATAATAACTTTACAATTCTTAACCTCCTTCAAATGCATTCTTCTGCACAAAAGAAAATCTATTTGGCTCTCTCTTCCTTTACTTTTGTAGGTCACCAGATGCCTTTCGTTTTACTTGAAGAAGGTGTTTGAAGAACATTTTGCTAGATCTAATGCCAAGGCAAAACTTAGCACTCTCTCACCCTCCTCGTATCAAAGCACCAGCCTCTATGCACTCTTCTCACTACTTCCCCTTCCACACTGGTGCCAACATATCAATTTAGATCTCCACCCAGAAATACCCTTTCATCTGGTGATATACTAGAAAGTTCTTGCTCCAGGTCCCTCCAAAAGACATCTTTTTCTTCCTTCTCACAGCCAACTTGAGGATTATAGGCACTTGTAACTTAACACAATCATAGGCACTTAACACAATGGTTAACTCTTCCCCAAGATACAGCTTCACACTCATCAAGTGATCACTTCTTCTGTTTACACTGACTAGAGAGGGGATCAAATCGTTAGCCAGGATAATTCCAACACCATTTCTTCCCGCTCTGTTTGCTCCACTGTACAACAATTTAAAGCCACTTCCAAGCTCTCTTGGTTTATTACCCTCCCACCTAGTTTCTTGGACACATAGAAATCCAATTCTTCTTCTCATAATTAGGTGCACAGCCTCTATTCCTTTCCCAGTCATAGATCCAACATTCAGAGTTGTAATTCTCATCTGGACTTGCTTCTTTAGCCGAGCCCGCCCATGACTCGGTAGCCTTTGCTCATTTCTCACAAGGGGCAGGCGGGACCCTTGCGCGTCGCTTCCGGGGAATGCCCTAGCAGTTTCCGAGACTAAATTTACAGAACTTGTCATATTTGTACGGTATTGGCAGTTTGTTTTACAGCCGGATGCCCTTCCTGACGCTAACCCTTTACTAATTTCTTGGAACAGTACAGCTGAGAATAAAATTCCCAATGCTTGTTAACAAAATATTAAAATCCCACAAATTATTATATTATTATTTTTTCCCACAAAGTCCCACAAAGAAGAAGAAAATTTGACACTAAATTAATTTGGCATTTCGAACGATAATTTTCTTTTATTAACTAATAATAAACAATTAAAAATAAAAATCTTGCGGAATGAAACTGTGGACAAAACAAAGAAAAGAGTGGATTTGTTATACATTTTATCCCGATCAAATTGTGATATTAAACGCATCTATTAACAAAACGAGAAGGAAATACACTAGTGTCTTATAGCAGAATAAAAAGATGTACTACCAAAAGAAAATCAAACGATATGAAAATAAAGGATATGTGAGAAGCAGTAAAAGAGATTACCCATCTCAAAACTCAACGAAAACCATTAAATAACGAACTTGGATCGAAAATCTCCCCAGAGAACTAAAACAATTTTTATGTTGATAGGCATATAGAAATGACTGAATACTTAAGAAAATTTCCGTATGAAGACAAACTCCATAACAATCCACATACAAATTTCTTAGAACCCACATCAGAAGCAGAGATACTCGAGACTTACAAAACTCGAATAGTACTGGAATTGACGAAATCTCAACATTAGTCAAATTTGCTGCAACTGAAGTAACACAAACGCTGACACATAAAAAATAAAGCATTTGAACATGGAGCTTTTCAAAAAGTCTAAAGGTCTCTAAAATTACTCCCATTTTTTAAAAAGGTAACAAAACCGATATGAACAACTACAGGCATCAATACAATTGATTGATTGATCTGTAAAAGGCTATATTTATATTTTAGTTTATATTTTATAAATAAATACCAACTTATTAGCCAGCATCCACACCGGTTCATTAAAGGCAAGAATATCGACACGGCTTGCTTTCTATTTTTTTGTAAGAAATTATGCAACAACTGGAAGCACATGCTATTTCGTGCGGTATACTCCTGGACTTATCTAAGGCATATATGATATATTCGACCATTCTATCTTAATATCGAAACTACGCAGATTTGGAATCAGGGGAGTAACATCAGAACTTCTTGCACAGTATCTCAAAAATCGCATGCAAATATCAGAAATGCTGACACCAGAAGGTAATATCACACAGGACTATCAATATGGGGATTTCCCAGGGCAGCAAGTTAGGACAGCTTCTTTTCACACTGTACATAAACGACCTTCCAGAATTAAGTTTAAATAACAAGAACAGTACATTAATAAATTATGTCGATGATACTAGTATTTAATAGCGAACAAAGGACTATAACGAATTTCAAATCTGCGATGACAACTATGACCACATGGTTTAACGTTAACAAATTAGTTTTAAATAAAGAGAAAATCAACGTAATTTACTTTAAAACAAAAAAACACACTAGAAGTTACAATAATGAATTTACCTTTGAGGACAATACAATAAAAGTTCGTTAGACTTCTTGGACTATACATAGACGAAAACATGGACTCGACTGCACACATATTGAACTTAATCGAAACCTCTGAACAGAGCAGTATATGCTCTAAGAGACTACTAAAAAAAAACCTAGAGGCATATCTTAAACATTGTGTATTTTTCCAACATTTAGTCATCTCAGATTCTGCATACTGTTCTGGGGCAATGGAACATTAGTTTGTTTATTATTAGTTTGTTGATGATGACATTAGATGTTTTTAAAATTCAAAACGCCCACAGAAATTACACGGAATCTTGCAGAAGAGCGGAATCTATCTAGCAACTGACGGCACTTATATTACGATGCACTATTATTTCTATTCAAAAATAAAAGTTTGTTTCACAACTATTATATTGACAACAATACAAACACAAGAACTACAATATTCCTGTTCACAGACTTACAATGTCTATACAGCAACATACATTTATTTAATAGATCGTCAAAGGCCATAAAATTAATAGCTTCATTCAGCGTTTTCAACAAGCAGCTTTAATACCTACTCATTGATATCGAACCGTACTCCATAGAAGAATAAAACATAAGAGTGAAGTCCTACTAAAGTTAGAAGCTAACCGACAAATTTCATTTAGTTACAAATGTTCACAATATATGTTTTCTCTAATAAATGTATCAGTTCTACGTTGTAGTTTATATATTGACAGAAATAGTTTCATTTGATTAGACAGACAAGACTTAAAGACTAAACCGGTAAGACTAGGCAGACGAGACCTCAAAAAAAATATTATACATGCATGCTAGGACAGGCAAGACTATGCAGACAAGACTACACAGGCAGGACAAGACAGTCAAGACTAGACAAACAAGACTTGACAGATAAGGCTACACATACTAGACTAAACAGATAAGATTAGGCAGAGAAGACTAGACAGACAAGACTAGATAGGCAAACTAGGCATACAAGACTATACAGACAAGAGTAGACAGACAAGACTAGACATACAAGACTATACTAACAAGACTAGGCAGAAAAGACTAGATAAACAAGACCAGGCAGACTAGATTAGACAGTCAAGACTAGACATACAAGACTAGACATACAAGACTAGGTAGACAAGCCTAGATAAACAAGACTAGACAAACTAGACTAGACAGACAAGACTACACATACAAGACTAGACAGACAAGACAGACTAGTCAGACTAGACAGACTAGACAGACTAGACAGACTAGACAGACTAGACAGACTAGACAGACTAGACAGACTAGACAGACTAGACAGACTAGACAGACTAGACAGACTAGACAGACTAGACAGACTAGACAGACTAGACAGACTAGACAGACTAGACAGACTAGACAGACTAGACAGACTAGACAGACTAGACAGACTAGACAGACTAGACAGACTAGACAGACTAGACAGACTAGACAGACTAGACAGACTAGACAGACTAGACAGACTAGACAGACTAGACAGACTAGACAGACTAGACAGACTAGACAGACTAGACAGACTAGACAGACTAGACAGACTAGACAGACTAGACAGACTAGACAGACTAGACAGACTAGACAGACTAGACAGACTAGACAGACTAGACAGACTAGACAGACTAGACAGACTAGACAGACTAGACAGACTAGACAGACTAGACAGACTAGACAGACTAGACAGACTAGACAGACTAGACAGACTAGACAGACTAGACAGACTAGACAGACTAGACAGACTAGACAGACTAGACATACTAGACAGACTAGACAGACTAGACAGACTAGACAGACTAGACAGACTAGACAGACTAGACAGACTAGACAGACAGACTAGACAGACTAGACAGACTAGACAGACTAGACAGACTAGACAGACTAGACAGACAGACTAGACAGACTTGACACACTAGACACACTAGACACACTGGACAGACTGGACAGACTAGACAGACCAGACAGACCAGACACACGAGAAGACTAGACAGACTAGAACTCTTTCCAGAGCTGTGGAAGAAGGCAAAACTGGTTCTCTTGAGAAAATGTACCAAACCTCGCCAAGAAGTCACCTCAATTGCTCGAGCAGCTGTTGCTAAGTAGAATAAAATGGAACTGACAGAAAAATCTAATCTCTTTGAAAGAAAATATGCCTTCATAGGAAGAAAATCTACTGTTGACGCCATCAGAAAGGTCCTCCAGTTAGATGAGGAACTCAGAGTGGGTACAGTGTGTACGCCCTACGCAACTCGGCAATTTGGCAAGATATCCTAGATGAGGAGGCTTTCCACCATATCTGCTTCGCATGATTTGCAGTTACCTACATAATCGCAAAATCTTAGTTGAATCAGACAATAAAACAGTTGGGTATGATATCTATAGTAGGGTTGCGCAGAGTTCAATCATGGGTCTCACATTCCCGAACGTTCTGTATATGGAGTACTCTGTCTGAAATTACCAGTAGGTGTGGAAACCATCGCATTTGCAGATGATGTGGCACTAGTGGTGTGCGGGAAAACCGAAAAGGGGGTAACGGCTAGAGCTAACATTGCAATGAAGTTATTGGACGAATTGATGGAAAAGAGGCAGCTGTAACTGGCACCTGAGAAAACCGAGGCAATTCGCCTCACTGGAAAGAGGCACATACACCCTATCACCTTCCAATTAAGAGACGCCAAAATAATGCCGAAAGATTCTGTAAAATACTTGGGCGTTGTAATCGACAAAAGCTTCTTACTTAAGCAACATAGCATGAAGGACGCTGACAAGGTTCCAAAAACGGCTGCTGCCTTAGAGAGGCTTTTGCCAAATGTGAGAGGTCCTAGAAGCAGCAAAAGGAGGCTCTTGTGCTCGGTCTCCCAATCCGCTATGCTTTGTGCAGCTCCGGTCTAGGCGAACAATATCAGAGTGAAAACAGTCATTAAGAAGATGGCATCAGTACAACGAAGGCTAGCATTGGGAATATGTAGATCATATAGAACAGTTTTAATGGAGGCTGACTTGGTTATCGCTGACATAGCTCCTATTGACATCACAGTGCGAGCCAGACTCGAAACGTATAACTCACGATGTAATGGAAACAACAAAACTAGGAGCGAGGAAAAAATAGCCGCCACCATCAAAATTTTTGAGAAATGGCAACGCGACTGCGTCTCAGGTAGCAAAGAACAGTGGACAAGAAACCAAATCAACGATGTAAAATGCTGGGCAATGAGGAAATATTTAGAGGCAAATTATTATCTCACCCAGATACTTAGCGCGCATGGGTGCTTTAAGGATTACCTGCATAAGATAGAAAAATCTAGCGACAGCCTCTGCGAATATTGTGGGGAAGAAGACGGAGTTGCTCACACCATATTCACCTGTGGTAGGTGGCATGCGGAGAGACAACTTCTTGAAAATAGGGTCGACGAAAGAACGATGGTGGACTACATGCTAGTTTCTGAAAAACAATGGCACGAGATTAATAATGTGATCGTAACTATAATGTCCCAAAAAGAAAGCGATGAGAGGGAACGGAAAAAAAACTGGAAAACATGCTGAAACACTGAACCCTTAATCATGCTAAATGGAAGGGGGATGTAAGGGTAAAATACGATACATCACAAAATGGGTGATACACCACCACCTCGAAGTTATGCGAAGAGCGGTCCCGAGGTCCCATATGTATGGGTCTTTCCAGGGAGGACCTCTTGCTCAAGTTAAAGGAAGTGCTTGCTACACAACCGCCCCGCCACCCCAAAATGCAAGACTTGACAGACTAGGCTTTTTATAACGGGACGTAGCAAGCACCATTGGTTAACTAGACAAGTGGCCCGATTCAATCCGATTCACGCATAACGTCAAGATGTAGTTGTATTAGCTTCGCCTTACATCCCCCTTCCACGTTTAGTGATTAGGGGTTCAGGATCAGTTTCTTGTTGCTCTCGACTTGGATCCGTTTCCTCTCGTCCTGCTCTTTCAAGGTCATGATGTTTGTTATCATATCGGTTGTTATTGCCCAGATATTTTTCGATCATATGGTCGGTTAGACCTATGGGCTCTAGTTTAAGGAGAGTTTTCTTTTCCCACATTTCTGTTTCTCGTATCCATCTATGACAGTCGAAGATGGTGTGTCGGACGCTACCTTCAAGGCCACAGTATTCACAGAGACTATCAGACAGACAATGCTAGACAGACAAGACTAGACAAAAAAGACTAGACAGAGAAAACTAGACAGACAAGAATAGACAAGTAATACAATGCAGAGAAAACTAGGTAAACAAGAATAGATAGAACTATACAGCGCTTGACTAGACCAGAAGGCATAGTACAGCCAGTTTCAATTTTGGTAATTAGTTATTGTAATATTATTAGTATTTGAATTAAATGATAGATAGACAAGTAATTTCAATGTTGTGCTGCAGCAGGCCAGCAGTAATTATTAATGAAATTAATTTGAAAACTTCATTGAAACAATGTTTTCAATTTTTAATAATCAATTGAAATTGAATTGAATAAGTTCATTATTAATTCAGCAACATTTTGTCCATTGAGTGGTTACTACATGTTATGCCAACTATAATGGATTTCATTATTTAAATCATTTTTTATTATTAAATGTTATTAAAATTCAGTTTCAAAATAAAATTGGTTAATGTAGCATATCTGTTTGATCTAATCTTGCTGTTTAACACTTAATTAATTTCGACTTTCTGTCATGATACTGTTTTTCTTTTATATAATTATTTGTGTGTGGACGGCAGAGGAAAGTTTAATTGAAAACGGGAACAAAAAAATATATAACGATATAAAATTGATTTATCTAAGTTCTCGGAAGTGACGCGGCGTATGAGGAAACGAAAAACAATATCTTCCCCAAACCCCGCAAGAAAATGTTTAAAAAGTTAGGAAAAGTCCAAACATTGTTTATGAATATTAAATGAGAAAATATTCCATTTCCTAACTATATTTTTAAATCAACTTTAAGTTATAGCCAGCATAAAATATATTCCCTTACAATGTTTTTTCTTAGACATCCCTCTTTCTTTATTTAACACCCTAATACTACATAAGCTTCTTGTATATATAGAAAACATAAGGCGATGTATGACCCTCCATAAAAATAACCTGTAGATATTTCACTGCTCCGCACATATTTTCTTTGTTATGAGGGTTCCTTTTTTTCTTTATTACTTTACATCTACAGTTTATTCAGAAGTTGAGGGTGAAATGAAAACCTCCCAGAAACTGCAATATGGAATTTTTATGTCGTGATAAAATCGTAGTCTAATAGAATATTTGTCGACTCTATATGAATACATGCAAAGTGAATGGAATCCTTGTAGATGCGAAAAGGAGAACGCTTTACTCTCGTTCCTAGCGCAATATAATGTTTGTCTACAAATCGAAAATTAATCCAAATAGTTTGTCTAAAAATCAAGATTTACTCCAACTAGTCTAGATTTCTCAATGTTCTAGAGAGAGCAGACAAGACTAGACAGACAATACTAGACAGACAAGACTAGACAGACAAGACTAGACCGACAAGACTAGACAGACAAGAGTAGACAGACAATAATAGACAGACAATACTAGACAGACAAGACTAGACAGACAAGACTAGAGAGACAAGACTAGACGGACAAGACTAGACATACAAGACTAGACAGACAAGACTAGACAGACAAGACTGGACAGACAGGACTATACAGACAAGACTAGACAGACAAGACTAGACAGGCAAGACTAGGAAGACAATATAAGACAAGATAGACAATACTAGCCAGAGAAAACTACACAGAAAAACTAGACAGACAGGAATAGACAGACAAGACTTGGTAGACAAGGAATTAAGGAATAAATGTATGATTGACACGATAAGCAGAGGCAAAACTATTCTAGTATTTATAGTCTAATGGTATTTAATATAGCGCTGTTCCGATTTTTGTTTGGACTTTCTTAAATATCCAATTTAACAAAGTTGTAGTCCAATGCGAACTTGAGTAAGGTTTTTACGCGTCGATGGCTATTATTTTCGAGTGGTCCTGCATGCATTTAAATATGGAAAATGTTCCATCTGGTATTCTATTTAGTATTAAACATGCTCGGGCGGAAATTAACAGACGTGATCCCATGAACTCGTTCACTATTATCTCTAATAAATAACATCATATTCCGGGACACGGTGTTATTTATTCAACCCTCCGCGTCGCCGTAATCTGAATACTAATGCCCGTAATACCACAGGTCATTTTACCATTATATCGATCTTCAACTTGGGCATTTGCATATATTTTAAACAGACTCAGCATTAGTAATTTAACACCGTCGGCGTCGTACTGAAGACAATAATTTCGATAAAAATTTTGTTCGAAAAATATTACAAAAAACATCGAACAGATGTTCTACTTACTAACAGTTTTTGTATAAACTAAGGCGTGAACCCAAAGACGTACAAGATTAGACTATTCGTACTATGTTCTACTAAAAGAAAACGTTTTTCTTCGCAGAAACATTATTATCTTTTGAACAGACAGATTGAAGATTTATTAACTTGATTAGCATTAAATATATGAGAACTTAAATTAGATCTAGCGACATACGCCCTTTGGAAATTAAACAAACAGCATATATTTCGAGTTACTTAACATCGCCGATATATATATATATATATATATATATATATATATATATATATATATATATATATATTTCATAACTAAATGAAAATATGGCGCTGCTCTTTCATGTCTCTGCTATCAAAGCAATCTTTTTGAAGTTTATTTTCCGAGAGAGTTTTCAATTTATTATCTATATAAAAAAGTGCATACACTGTGTGTGTACGTTCTGGAATATGAAGCGTGAAACTGTGATTTTATATTTTCAAATAAATCTAAATCTACAAATCGTTGAATTCTATGTTAAACTTGTGAAACTCTCCGGATTCTGGTTTAACTTTACCATTTCATTACTGACCTAATTATATATTTGTTGTCTTTTATCGAGATTTTATACAATCAGACATGACTAGACAGACAAAACTAGACAGACAAGACTAGACAGACAAGACTAGACAGGACGTAGCAAACACATTCAGTTAACTTGACCCCCTGGAAAAAGTTAAAGTGCCCTCCCTGGAAACTCACGGGCATCTTGGAACCGCTTTTTGCATATCTTCAAGTTCGCATTGGCAAGGTGATTAGGGGTTCAGGTTGTTTTAAGATTTCGTTGTCTATGTTTTTGTCCGTTTATCCTGTTCTTTCATGCTTAGCATGTCCCTTATCATCATTTCTGTTGCAGACTAGTCTTATTCACTCCTAAGCATTGCCTCCGTGAGTGTGCTAGTTTCTAAAATTCTTTTTGTTTTTATAAGTGATTTTATAATAGATTAGCTCTCTCCATGGCTCGCTTCCAGATTGGCGCTGCGTAGAGCATGGCAGATTCGACAACTGAACACCCTGGCCTTCGTTCGGTGCTCTTAGGACCACCTACAGTTGGCATAAATTTTCCAAGTGCCGCTGAGGTTTTTAATGCCTTCCCAGCTGCAAGAACAATGTGAAACAATGAAAAGATTTTTATCTATAGTTACGTCTAAGTATTTAATGGCCTCCTTTGGTATTATTGTTTCACTTTTATTTTAAATGTGTCCTACTTTCATTCTTCCTGTCAATAAAACCGCTTCTGTCTTTTCTGGAGCGAGCTTTAGCTGAACCAGTTATCTATTAGTGCTATGGTTTTGTTTGCCATTTTTATAATACAGTTTTCTGTTAATCCGGTGATGACGAGGGGCAAGTCGTCGGCGAAACCGACAGCTTTCACTCCCTCTGGCAACTTCAGTCTAAGGACTCCATTATACAGGATGTTCCACAAAGTTGGTCCCATTACTGAGCCTTGTGGAACACCACTGTAGATTTGTCTTTCTAAGCTTTCACTCTCTGCCTCTATAATAATTTTTCGGTTGCAGAGGTAGCTGCTTACGAGATTCAGGAGAAATGGAGTGAAGTCTCTTACTATTCATTCTTCAATAATATTGTTAAATGCTACGGAGTTGAAGGCGTTCTTAACGTTATGAGTGCGCAAATTCTTCTTTTCCCCCGCAATCCTTCTGCAGCTATTTCTGCCACATTTAGTACTCTCACTATTGCGCCTATAGTTCAGAGTTCCTGCCTAATGCGGAATTGCTTTCTGGGTAGATCTTTACCTTTCCTAAGCTCCTGTTTTATTCTCCCTACTATCATTTGTTCTAGCAATTTCGCTGTTACATCTAGCAGCCAAACTGGCCTGTACGATGATGGATCCTTTCTTAACAGCATCAGTCTTGAAAACCCATTTTTGTTTTTGTCCATATTTCAGGGAAGTTACCGTTTTTTAATATATCGTTGAAGAGGTTTATCAAGAAGTCTGGGCAACTGTTTGCGGCAATCTTAATTGCTTCAGCTGGTATCCAGTCGGGTCCCGGAGCTTTATTGTTTCGGAGGCGCATACTTGTTCTCTTTTTAATTCCTCCAAGGAAATTTTTGTTTGCCAGTTCTTCGGGCAAATCCCACATTGGGGCCTCGTGAATTGGGAATAGAGCATCAACGGCTTCTTGCACTCTTCTCATAGGTAGGTTCTTATTTTGTGCCTTACATTGAGTTCCCGTCTAGCGATTTCGTATGCGTTTCCCCAGACGTTTTGATCTAGCTTGTGACAGAGTTCAAGCCAGTGGTGTCTTTTGGACCTATTTATGTAAATCTTTAGAGACTGTTTGATTTCCTTATACAGGTTTCTACAGTGTTGTGTGCTCTGCGCGTTGATAGCATCTACTTGCTGCAATGCACGGTGCTCTTAATAATTTGTGAATCTCATCGCTCCACCAATATACTAGCTCCCTCTGTGTTAGTTGTTTGTTTCTGTTTAGTGTGGCATCACAGGTTAGACAGGCAAGACTAGACAAACAAGACTAGACATCAGCTAATACATTGTTGCAGTTGTTCCATCAACTGCAAGACTGATGCATTTAGCAGGCTAACAGCAACTATCTTCGATGATCGACGTAGTCATCAACAGAATCTTGTCCATCCACTACATCTGGTTCAATCCCACCGCTTTGACTAACACCAAGTTAAGCGAGAGTCTTCGGTATGGAATGCTGGAAGTCCAAGAACATCTCGAGAAGTTCTATGATAAAAGAGATCAAGTATCGTTGTTTTCTAGTTCGGTTAAGAAATCGATTCGATTGGAGATGTTGAGCGGACAGACTAGTGAGAATAGGAATGTGGAATATTTGCTGGATTTAGGCAAAGCTCTCTATAAATTGCATTTTCAACATTTGTTGTTGGTCGATGCTGCGAATAAAATGGTGATCGCACTCACGGCTAATTTAAAATCATCAAAGTTTAAGGACATTATACCGGAAATCCGCGTTCTTCGAAGTTCTCGGAGCAATCGAAGATAGCGAAGCAGACGGTGGCACTCCCACCCCCGGATCGTCCTCGACGACCTCGCCGACGTTTTGATCTTGCTTGTGACAGAGTTCAAGCCAGTGGTGTCTTTTGGAGCTATTTATGTAAATCTTTAGAGACTGTTTGATTTCCTTATACAGGTTTCTACAGCGTTGTGTGCTCTGCGCGTTGATATCATCTACTTGCTGCAATGCACGGTGCTCTTAATTTGGAAATATCATCGCTCCACCAATATACTAGCTTCCTCAGTGTTTGTTTTTTGTTTCTGTTTAGTGTGGCATCACAGGTTAGACAGGCAAGACTAGACAAACAAGACTAGACATCAGCTAATCATTGTTGCAGTTGTCCCATCAACTGCAAAGACTGATGCATGTACCAGGCTAACAGCAAATATCTTCGATGATCGACGTAGTCATCAATAGAATCTTGTCCATCCACTACATCTGGTTCAATCCCACCGCTTTGACTAACACCAAGTTAAGCGAGAGTCTTCGGTATGGAATGCTGGAAGTCCAAGAACATCTCGAGACGTTCTGTGATAAAAGAGACCAAGCATCGTTGTTTGCTAGTTCGGTTAAGACATCGATTCGATTGGAGATGTTGAGCGGACAGACTAGTGAGAATAAGAATGTGGAATATTTGCTGGATTTAGGCAAAGCTCTCTATAAATTGCATTTTCAACATTTGTTGTTGGTCGATGCTGCGAATAAAATGGTGATCGCACTCACGACTACTTTAAAATCAAAGTTTAAGGACATTACACCGGAAATCCGCGTTCTTCGAAGTGCTCTGGCCGGAGCAATCGAAGATAGCGAAGCAGACGGTGGCACTCCCACCCCCGGATCGTCCTCGACGACCTCGCCTACTCCCGTGAACAGCGAAGAGCTAGAGGCGAATCACTACGAGCTGATTATCGCCGAAAAGCGGAAGGCAGTGATTTCGTACGAGAAAGCGAATCGCGGACACTTGGCGACAGATCATGAATCAATTATCGACGTGGACGATGATGTAGCGCTGATTTTAAACGTTTACTGTAAGTAATTAGTTCAGGAAAAAACAAATTGTTTCGTAATAACAAATCAGGAATGTGATCTTGGCAATGTATTCGGGAGGTTGTTCCAAGTGTTGGTCGCTGTGTCAGATTTGGAGTCGATTCTGAAGGAGTGGGAGATCTCATAAATCCATTGCCAGCCACTCCAAAGATTAATAGAAGAAGGAAATTATTAAAAAAAAAATAGGTATTCTATTTTTCATTTCGCGTCCTCTTTATCCTTTTCTAACCTGTTACGTAACGCCTTATTTATTTTACGATTTATTGGTTGACACATATATTATACGAAGATTAAATAAAAATTAGAAGAATAACTTTATTGTCCTTCTAGACATCAATTATCAAGAGTAACATAAGTATCATAAGTAACTTCATCATATTTATTGTCTTTGAATTTTTTAATTGAACAAGCTTAGAATATAGTAAGTTACTACAACTATTATAGACGAGATTAGAAGGGCCAAAAATTTATTACCGTAGCAAGAGATGTATTCCTTCCTCTTTCACACTTTTCCAGGTATTTGAAAATATTTCCTTCCCTGTCAAAAATAAACCAAAAATAAAAAAGGTTTATGGCTTATGGCTTTGTGACTAGACAGACATGACTATACAGACATGTATAGACAGGCAAGTTTAGTATATAAGATATTCACTACATTTCATAGTTTTGCTCAGCCATGTATATATTTAACCTTTTGATTATGCTTTTCATATTGCGATACTTACGGTGGTCTTTTCCATCCATTTTCAGCGCGCTTTCCGCTGTGAAGGAAATTAATTTTGTAAATTGTTTTTCAGCTATGGATCTTTGATCTACATCGCAACACAAATAGCTTCCGGCATGAAATACTTAGAATCGTTAGAACTCGTCCATAGGGATTTAGCCGCAAGGTAAATATTTAAAACTTAAAAACTTAAGAGTTCAAACGTTTTATGATAATTAACATTAATCCTCCTTGTTTTTTTTTGTGTCGTTTGATGCCAAGTTAATTTGGTTTAAATAATTATTGCTTTATAACACTTTACTGACAGACATCTTGTAAATAAAACAGAAAAGAATGCAGAGAATATCGACAAGGCTATTGACATGTCATATTGACATGTCATATATGACATGAATGGGCAAGAAGTAGTCAGACTAATGTCCTAAATATTTAAAAACCAAAAGAATAAAATATTTCATTTAAAAATAATAAAAAATGTCAACATGAATTTTGAGCCTAGGGATTAGGTGTGCAAATACGAATTTTATCAACATTCAACCCAAAAAATATATTTGTTCGCTTTTGTAGCATTATTTGAAACAATAAATATGTAAATATAAATTTTGTAACTAGGGCGAAAGGTTGTCAATATTACTCGATTGCGAAAATGTGCGTACGAACGGAGTGAGGGCGCGCATTCGCTCGAGAGTGAAATTGACAATTTCGGCAGTGTTACAAACAATATTTCATCACTCATATTTTATCACTCATGCGAGGGGAGGTATCTTACAAGTTTGGGATCCAGGTGCCATAAAAAAAATGGATTAAAAAATGAAGAATTTGATTTTTCAATTGTCTGCGGTGGTGTGGATTCGTCACAAGAACTCTCCTCGGTCTCCGGTATCACCATATAATTTACACTCACTTTAAAGTTTCACTTTTTTTACACTCACTTTTTTTTTCTTTAATTTTTATTTTTATTTTGTTATGGAAAGAAATTGTGGCACTTCACGTCACTTTTTTAGGACCGAGATCTTCATTGTATTCATTTTATTTATATTTATTTGTTTATTTTAATGTAACCTAGCGATATTGAATATTTGCGTGCGTTGTTCAAGTTATGTAAAATACAGCTGATATTGACAATTTGTCGCACTAAAAAACGTGTACCGAGATAGTACTATTGTGCATGAGTGATAAAAATAATGTTTTTGCTTTGTTTCTAACTTAATTACTACCAATTTGACAGACAGAAAATCACTAGATAACAAGGCATAGAAAATTTAATTATTTACAAGTTTTATTTCAAACATTTTTTGAAATTTTGACTTTTGTTCGAGGTTAATTATAACCAAATTCACAGACAGAAAACCAATATATCAAGAATTCTGTTAGTAAGCGTAATTTTCTAATAGTTATGAAAAATGTCACCTTGAAAGGCTGTCTTGAAAACTGCTTCAAATAATTGAAGCATTTTTCAAGACAGCCTTTCAAGGTGACATTTTTCAAGTTATTTTCGCATATTTGAGACTAATTTGAGGGAACGATTTTGAGACTAATTTGAGGGTTTTGACTGTGTTCAAGATGTATTACTACCAACTGTACAGTCAGAAAATCACTAGATTAGATTTCTTTTAGGAAATTTAACCCTTTAAAAGTTTTATTTGAAACATTTTATAAAAATTGCGTTTACTTTTCGAGTTATTTGCTAGCTAACCTTTGGCCGACAAAACTCACTAAATAACTAGTTTTCTAAATAGTTATTTTCTCATTTTTTAGACAAAAAAATATAAAACAAAATCTTTTTCTTTTGATGGTGTATTACTAGCTAGACTTTTCAAGATTTTAGAGGTAAAACAATGCAAACAACACTTAACATCCCAAACTTTACGACAGTAAATAGATAAAACTAGTCGGACAAAACTAGACAAACAGCACTAGATATAGCAAGGCTAATCAAACTGGACCAAGCAGGTAAGACTGTAAACAAGACTAGACATGCCGTGTTCTAAAAACTAGGCTACACAAATGCAAACAAGTTGAACAAACTAAACCATTTAAACCATACTGGGCTGACAAAATTAGATCGACAAGACGAAGCAAGCCTGACTAGATAACGAGCTTTAGACAGGCAAGCTTCTAGAACTAAGACTGGACAAACGAAACTAGATAAAATAATTTGGATAGACGAACTTAGACTAAAACCTAAAACTAAACCAGAGACAGAGGCTAGACATTCAAAACTAGTATAATAATACTAGACATCACCAGATAGACAAAATTAGACTCACAAAAAAAGACTCAAAAGGTTAGGCATTCTAGTCTGAATAGAAAATTTCACACAGAAAGCTTTAAGTAGTCAATAACGAACAAAAATAGACAATTTAATATAAAAATTTATATTTTCAGGAATTGTGTAATAGACAAGAATTTTACGGTGAAAGTTTCGGACCATGCAATGTACTGCGATCGTTATGAAGGAGATTATTACATCAGTGATACGAAATGTAGACTACCAATTCGTTGGATGTCGTGGGATAGTCTATTACTAGTAAGTAAACCTAACTGAGTTAATATTTTATTTCTCTAATTAAACATCCATCTAGTACAATCTTAATACAGTATAATCTCGATAATCCGACACATATGGGAACAGACAGCCTCAGGATTATCAAAAAATTCCGGATTTTCGGGATTAAATGAAAACAATAACAATTTTAAATATTTTATGTACAATTCCAAAATTTTTTACAAAATGTAAAAACCTATACAGTTTACCTGTTCAGATAGTAAGACAATTGTAGAGTGGAGTTAGCTAGGTCAGAATCGTCCATCTAGTTGTCAGAGTTAAAAGAAGGGTGTGTTGGCCACACCTTTTTCCAAGAACACTGGATAGTGTTGTTTTTGACTTTATTTCCTCTGTGCGCGGGGTTTTTGTGCGGTGCGGGGCAGCGTAAATAAAAAACGCGTGTTTCTCCAGAGCGCCCGATTATTGAACATGTCCGATTAACCAACCTCCGGATTATCAAGATTATACTGTACTTTCTGGGTTTAGAAGAACACTATATTTATGATTTAAATGTATATATTTGAAAATATTATTAGTCCTCTTTCATGGATAACTATATAACTATATCAGAGAAATGTATATATATATATATATATATATATATATATATATATATATATATATATATATATATATATATATATTCCTATTTGTGCATCGAGAACTGGTTCTAACCTGTTTAACAGTATTTTTGAAAGAACCTTGTATACAACAGATGAGAGGGAAATTCCCCTGTTATTGGTCAAGCCTTCTTCCAATCTTCTGGGATCTACTCGGTTCGCCAAATTTCCTTAATAATAGTACTGAGGTGTATTGAAACTTTTTCCTCGCCTAGTTTTAATAGTTCAACTGTTTTGAATTTGTGATTCCATCTTCAACAGGAGATTTGTTATTCTTGAGGGATTTTATCACTTGCTGGACTTCATCTGCAGTTGGAAGATGTGATTCTGCAGGAAGTCTAGAGTTTTAAATTTCTGTTTCTCGAGGGGCGATTTACAGTTGAGAAGGTCTTCGAAATATTGTGCTAAAATGTTGCAGTTTTCTTGGTCATTTGTACCCATTTTCCTTGATTCGTCACGAAAATTTAAACTGGATGGTTCATGCCCTTTCATTGGTAATAATCTCTGGATTTGTTTTGAATAAAGTGCACTTGAATTTGTTGTAGGGATAGTTTTTCGTATAGTTTCTTTTCGTTCCTGATTGTTTATAATGCTGTTTTTCTGCCTTCTCCGAACCTTTCTAGGTTGATTTGTGCTGGGTTTGATTTAAATTTTTGTCTAAGCTTTTGTCTGTTTTCCAATGCTTCGTTGCACTTTCATTTCACCAGACATTCTTCTTTTTAAGGTTAGTTGGAAGAGATTCTTCCGCAGCTTTCATTATTTGACACTTCATTTCTTCCCATGTCTCACCTTAACAGTTAGATTTGAAGATGCTTTGAGTATCTGCTTCAATATTCTTAGTTTCAAAATACTTGCACTTAGGTTTCTTATTATTTTTATAGGAATTTTGGATGAATTTAATTTTAGCTTTAACAAGGTAATGATCTGAATCTATTTTGGCGCCTTTCTGAACCTTAATATTTTGAATTGTCTTAAATTCTCTTGTAGAAATGAATATGTGGTCAATTTGGAACTCTCCAAGGAGCTGATTTAGTGCTTTCCAAATCTTCATTTTCTTGGGATGTTTCTTGAAGTTTTGAGATTGAAGATTTGACAGAGTTTTACAAGTCTTATTCCTTTGTTGTTCGTCCTCTTATGCGCTGGATATTCTCTAATGATGTTTATGTATTTCTTCTCCTTGCCGAGCTGTGCATTAAAATCCCCAAGCAGAATGATAGCTTCATGCCAAGAAGACAGCGACTTTGAGTTGCAAGAATTTCTCTCAGAATTCGATAATGGAAGTCTCATGAACAGTGATATTAAAGAAAATGTTTTCAACTATGACGAGGGGAATGAGAGCTCCAATAGTAATGGAGATGAAACAGTTGATAGAGATTTTGAATTACGGAAGGACGAGGAAATAATTTACGCTCAAAATACTAACGAAGTAGCGGTTCGAACTTCCTTTGGAATCTTATTAATTGTGTCTTCTAGCTCGTCCCAGAAAGTCTGTATTTGGCCGGATTTTTTTTATTGTCAATATTTGTTGGAGCATGAGCGAGCATTCGCTAGAGTGTACATTTTGTTTTTACATTTGATCGTCAGTGTTGAGAGTCTGTTGGACGTAGAGTTGAAGTTTGTTATGGACACCGTTACATTTTTTAACAATAAAATCTGTACCTAATAAGAGGCATTTTCCAAAGATGTACTCTGCAGGCTTTTCTTTATAAATTCTGTAGCCTGTTTCAAAACAATTTTCATCAGTGCAGCGAGTTTCTTTGTAGAGCCAGAATTTGGATATTATGGTGCTCAAGCGCTTGAGTCAGTTTTTGATGTTTTCCTGTTTTTATCAGCGAGTTAACCCTTTGCGGACGGAGCCGCTCGACGAGCGAACGTCGCTGTGGACGAGAGGTATTGGAGTTGGAATGGAAATATGGGACCAGACAACCGCCGGATTATAAGAAGAGTAGTGGTAGGGAAGAGCGCTAGCGGTCTCCGCCCGATTACTGAATGTGTCGTCCGATTAACCAACGGCCGAATTACCGAGATTATATTGTACGTTGAACGTTATAAAAACTAAGGCTTTATTTAACACAAAAAAAATTATAAACAAACATATTGGAAAAAAACAAAAGAAGTTTGGTTGTATTTATGTATACATTTTATATTCCTGCATTGTGTGGTATCGTTCAAAACAGTCACCTATGTGCAAGACCTGTTTAGCCATACAAGTTGCACAATACCTTGACTCTCTTTTTCCATGCCTTACTTTTAGAACACATTGGACAGTCTTTACTCCTTCCTGTGTCATCTCGCCGAATAATATGTAAAAGACCGTTCAGCCTTTCTGCTGTTTCAGAAGTCGAAGGTTTCTTGGGTTCAGAATCCAGAAAATCTCCAACCAATTGACCCACCAAACAACGTACAAATTGTTGATGTGTTAACTTTTTTATATTGTGTTTCTTCTGATGTCCGCGATATAATAGATACGAATTTGTGACTGAGACTTCCGAGCCCCAAAAAAATTATTTCCATTTGTAGGACTACCGCATGAAGCGGAATATGATCCTCTGCTATGATCACTGCTAATGTTGAAATGCTTGAGTGGATTCCTTATTGTACAAATTTCACTTCCACTGGATGAAGCAATGCCGTCATCTTCCCTCTTGTCAGATTCAAAGTAGTATTCATCAGTACTGTCACTATCTAATGTATCATCTCTAAATCTATTAGCTATCGTGTGAAGGATAAGATATAAAATATATAAAAGCCTGCTGGTTCCTCTGGTAGTGACACTGAGAGACTGAATCGAAAAACTGAAATTCGTTCTGACTCTGTCATCGTTTCACATCGTAAGTTTACATTATAAGTAAAATAAGACTTCATCGCTAAACTATACCCTTGCGTATCTTATCGCTCAGAACTACATATGTCGCGAGCCACTTCATAACAGGCCTTACAGCTAAGAACTAGGCTGGGTGGCTATATGCCGACACGCGTCCGGAACGGTAAAAAGCCTTGGATGGCTATTTGCCGACACTCTTTCGCTAAGGATTAATATTCATATTTCCGATATTGCATTTCTTCTTGAATTTGAGTTTCGCAGGTTCTTTTGATAAAACCAGAGCAGAAAGTGCAGGCTCCCCAAAATCCGAAATGCCTGCTTGCGACCTGAGGTCGAGAGATTTTACTGCCAGGGGTTTTTTGTTTTCTTTTCTACTCATCATCCATAAAATTTGTGGGGTTGGACTGGTGGAGCTTTTCGAGGATTGCTCGAGATTCAACTGGGGTGTTAATTCAGAGGTTTCGTGTTTGGTCCGCGAGATCGGACAGTTGTTCTAGTGTCAAATTTTACACTTATTTCTATAATACTTTATGAAATATAAATTTATTGTTATTTTCTACTTGTATTAATTATTTATTATTTCGTTTTAGGGAAGACAAACAACAAAGAGTGACGTATGGTCCTTCGCGGTTACATTATGGGAAATATTAATGCTGTGCATGCAACAACCCTACGCCGAATTAACTAGTGAACAGGTGGTGGAAAACAGTAATCACTGGTATCAAAACGACGGCTGCCAAAGGTACCTGCCCAGGCCAGCCGCTTGCCCGCGAGAAATCTACGACCTCATGGGCGAATGCTGGAAACGAAACGCCAGTGACCGACCAAGATTTTCCGAAATCCATTTATTTTTACAACGTAAGAATTTAGGCTTTTTACCAGCTCCAATCCAATGTTAATTGAATTAAGTAATGGACCCCGCAGTTAATAAAATTAATATGTTAATAAAAAAAAAACTAACAAATGGACCTATAAGATAATATATTATTGTGAGTTTATTATTAAAAGAACAAAAAATATTCGTGTTTCTGGAAATGACTGATTTTTATCTATGAATGCACAAACACCTTTAAAATAGTAAAAAAAGTTGCTGGAAAAGAATTTTTGCACAAAAATCCATTTCGCAATCTCCTGTTAGAAACCCCAACCCTATCAAAGATTGTTTCAAGTGATAAAAGCCAAAATTAATTTGACGAGCAATATAAGCAAAATTAAATTAACACGAAATTTATTTCTTTTCAGATTCTTTATTACAACGCCCGCATTAATACAAAAAAGTTTTTTTGTAAAATCAAAAAAATATTAACAGAAATTCAGGAACAATCTTTGGTAATAAAGCACGTTATTTAATATAAACATAAGGCTGATTGTATGTCTTTTGTAATAAGTAATAATTTTTAAATGTCAATCAATTGTAAAATCATTCTAAACAAATGTTATTAAATTGACTGCATTCATATAGAATTTAAAGAAATATATTTAAGAACGGATATAAAACACACACAGAGCAAAAGAAAATAATAACATTGATTAGCTGTTAAGTATTTAAATTATTGAACCTTCATCAGTGTAAACATATTGTGATATTACACATTGCACTAAGCAAAACGTGTATAACCATATCTATATATATATATATATAAATATTATATATACAAAAAAAATAACTATATATTTTGTTTTTTCGTCAATCGTACCTATTTCTTAATTATGAGCTTCCTCTTTGTGTATTTTAGGATAGAACATTTAATTTAATTATGAGGATATTATTTGAAAAAAATGTAATTATAAGGTAATTTAAATAAACGAAAATGAAGTTTCGTCTTCATGTGGATTCACTTACAATGAAAATAAAAACAATGGTTTCAAATTCCATTCGTGGATTTGTATAAAGAAATTCTAGTCAAAATGTTAGATTGTAAGGATTTTTGTTTTGTAAAAAAACTGAATTATATAGGGATCTAAAACAAAAAGTATTGTGAAAATAAAGTTTTTGAATTTTTGGAGTGGATGAGGGAAACTGGAATTTGGTGTAGTTTCGTTGAAATAGTTTAGAGGAGCTCAATTGTAAGAAAATTTAGCAAAACGTTCCTCCAATAAAAAAATTGTACTTGCAACTAATCCAAAGTACATTTTCCTTAATTTTTTACCTGACTAAATTTACGCTGCCAATACTAATTATAGTTGCCTAATTATAGTACTAGGTAGAATTAACAGTATTATTTATTAATGAGGTACTTGTATGTGTTTTGTGATAATTTCAAAAGAAAAAAACTTAACTTACTAAAAATATTAAACAAAAAAATTGGTTTTATTGTATTTTAGATTTGTAGTTTGTAAGTTTTTCATTATATATAAAACAAATAAAATTTAAACAAAAAAAAAACATTTCCAGTGCCATTTTGAACCCTGTAAATAGAAATTAAAACAAAAATAAACACACGACTCTATAATTGTAAATACAAGTAGTTTTTTGAGAAGAGACGAAAATTGAAAGAAAAAAATCGAATCGTAAAAAATGTATACAAGCATGATTATTTTTAGACCTAAAGCAAGAAATCTATATAAGTATAGACCTTAGTATGTAAGTAATTATGTATTTTCTATATAAATCTTGTTGGAAACGGATAATTTTTTCAAAAAAAAAATTAGTTATGTAAGGATGATTAGAATGTAAAACTCTGTTCCGTTTTATTTAAACACTAATTTCTTGTAAATACTAATTCTGTGTTTATTTTATTTAATCTTAATTAGTTTTAAAAAATAATCATATTTTTTACTAAACATAGCATAAAACGGCAAATTTGTTGAAAGCACAGACAATCAAGTGCGTGAAATTAAGCTTAGATAAAACACTAGCACAGATTATAGCAGATTAGAAACTATTTGACGCCTCTATTTTACATTCTATCATGCGTTCAGTACTCAATACGAAGTACATCTAAAGTAATATGATCATGCTTTGTAGCTGCAAAGTTAACAGAAACGAAAACAAAGAAGTCATATTTTCTATGTGTTGCACAAAAATTACCACTGTTTGTATAGAGATCCTTTCCTACCCCAAATACAACTAAAATGGTATATAATTTCTTCCATGAAGGTGTTCTTGCATATATTGTGAAATCCTCCTTTTTCATATAGATGTTTAATTATTAATACATATCAAGATAATAATCATTCAAAAATAATTTGTTTCTACGTTTGTTTTTTCCGTTTCATTTCCTTAGCATGTATCGATTATTAAATGTGTTACTTGTAAATACAAAACTATGTTTATTTATTACATCTATAGAAATAAAGATGCTGATAATATTTCTTTGATTTTCTCTCCACGTTCATTTTCAGGATTCTGAAATGTTTATTGCATGCTTTAGTAAACATCATTGTATAATAAATAAAACAAAATTGTATAAGAAATTTGATATTCAGCATTATCATATCGTCTGCGACACATGAAAACCTCGTAACTCCTAAAAAATCTAAAAGTGAGATAGTTATACCATATATTGCCCATAGTCTGATCTCTGCAATGCTAAATTCGTGAAATTACGGTTCTATGTACACCAAAGAAGCCAGTTTTCGTTTCCATTAAAAAATGAGTCGGTTTTTAATGGAAACTGTAAATTTTTTGATCCCATCAAAAACATAAAATGTAAAAAATGCCAAATCTCGTAACGCTTTCCTTTTGCTAAAAACAGTTGTGAGATCTCATGTAAGAACAAGTCAGTTATTTTAGTTGATGTCTAAGGAAGCACCTATTCAAGAACTTTGTTATATTTTGTTATCTAATCAATTACCTATGAACATTTATAGTGAGCGAATCAAAAAAAAGCACCTTCATTTCTATAATAATTATAATGACTTGGCAATTGCACGGTAACATAATTATAAAAGAATATAACTACTATTTCGATTACTAAGTAAATCTAAACAGAGAGAGATCACTACTTTTTTTAGCGAAAGGAAAGCGTTACAAGACTTGGCATTTTAACATTTTATGTTTTTGGTGGGATCTCATTTCTTTTTGCAGGTCATATTAATAAAATTCAAATAAACTAAAATTCAAAATTTCAGGTTTCTTAGATTGCAAGAAGTTACTTAGAATTTTGATGATCAATGACAAAATTAAGAAGTTTTTATATAATCATTATTTTTCATTTAATGGGTATTGAAATTTAGGGATTTTTCATTTTTTTCTTCCGTTATAGGCTAAAGGCTAATTAAAATTCTAAAGATTGCTCGAAGTACTTTAGAATTTGGAGATCGGTGACAAAAATTAAGATATTTTTAATAATCATTGTTTTTTAATTAATGGATAATGAAATTTTTCATTTTTTCCTTCCTTTATAGGCTAAAGACTAACTAAAATTCTAAATCTGGAGTTTGTAACATTGCTAGAAGAACCTTAGAATTTTGATGGTCGTTGACAGAATTAAGAATCAGGATATATATACAATATATATATATACACACTTACATAATACATAATATAAAACATAAGGATGCACCTATAGAGGTGAGTTACACCTGTACATAGGCCTGAGAAGTAATTTATTCACATAATTAAACTTTGTCGATAACATTCAAGAATTAGGTATACATAAAATACAAAAACATAAGCAATAAACAGCATAATAAGGTATGAGAACTCAAAGATTAGAGTATTAATAAGTAAACTGTAAGAAAACAAAATATTGAAAAAGATTTGAGATAACAAAATATTGAAATTGTAAGAGAACAAAAAGTCTAAGAAAGGGAAGTATTTTAAGCCAATTTCTCAGTTTTATTCTTACTGTTTTGTTATTATTATTCGGTATTCTTTTTAGTGTATCAGGTAGTGTATTGAATTGTTTAATTGCCACAATCGAGGAGTTTTTAAATGCTATAGATTTACTACTGACTTTGGGTAACGGAATACTTCTATTTCTAGACTTCCCTTTATAGTTCTCATACGCATATTTAACTATTGTAGTGATAACTCAACGACTCGAGTATAATGTATAAAAAACCTAAATCCTAGAACACGTTTGCCAGCCGAAAATATGTTAATGAGCTTAGATTGAATTTGAGCTGATATTAGTGTTGGTTTTGTAACTTCCCCCCAAGCAATAAGTCCATAATTCACAATACTCTCAAGAAGAGAATGGTATATAATCTTCAGTGATTGCTTGCTCATTATTTTTTTTAATTTATGAAAGATAAACAAAAAGTATCTAGTTTTACTTATAAGATTTAATATATGGATATTCCGCTTCATATGACAGTCAAACAATAATCCTAAATATTTACAACTATTGACTCTTTTAATTTTCTCATTATAAATGGATAAGTAAAAAATTCAGGTACACTGTCTTTGTAACAGCCAAAAGTCATGTATGTTGTTTTATCCACATTTAATGTTAAATAATTATTTTGTAACCACATACCTATTTTGTCTAGGTATGATAACATATTGGATTGTGCTTCATACCATGTTTTACCTATACCTTTAACCACTGTGTCATCAGCAAAAGCTGCTATACTATTTAAAGGTAGTATTTTAAACATATCATTATTGTATTCAATAAAAAGTAGGGGTCCTAAGACAGTTCCTTGTGGTACATCAATTTTAATTTTACATTTTTTACTTTTAACATCCTTAATTTTGATTACCTGAAATCTATCTGTTAAATAATTTTTAATTAGGTCATGAGCTACTCCTCTAACACCATATTTATATAATTTATTAAGCAATATTTTATGGTTCACTGTGTCGAAAGCTTTGGCTAGGTCTACAAAAGCAACAACTGTCGGATTACTGATGTCTATATTAGTCTATATAAAGTCAGTGATCGATGCTAACGCATTCTTTTACCTTTATTTTTCATAAAACCGTACTGATGACAACTAATAATGTTACAATCCATAACAAAAGAGTACAATCTCACAAGAATAATTTTTTCAAAAATTTTTGCAAAATTAGAAATAAGTGATATTGGTCTATAATTAGTCATATGGTGTTTATCACCAGTTTTAAAAATCGGCAATATTTCCGCTCATTTAAGTGCATTTGGCCAGATACCCTTTGATAAACATATATTAAATATATGTTCTAATATATTGGATATAATAGGGATTATAGTTTTTAGTACTTTTGTGCTTATACCATCAACCGCACCGGCTTTTTCCTTTAGATCGTTTACTATATTTATAATTTCAGAGCAATTAGGAGGTTTCCAGAAAATGGATTTAGGATTATAACTTATTCCATCGTAATTTGTAGCAGCACTTGTAGAGATTTTAGCAGCTAAATTTGAACCAATATTACTAAAAAAATCAACAAAGTTATTAGCAATATCATTTGTATTTGTCAACTTATGATTGCCTTTGTTAATATAATCTATGTTATTGATCGAATTTATCTTTTTACCTAGCTTTTTATTTACGAATTGCCATAGATCCCTACTATATTTAGACTTAGAAGAAGCTTCTTTGGTGTCAAAATTTATTTTCGCAATTTTTATTAATTTATCAAGTTTTTTGCAGAAATTTAAGTATTTCATTCTTAGATATAAATTATTTTTATCGCGCTTCCATGCGTTATATAATTTTTCTTTCGTTCGACATGATTTCATTAAGCCCGGCGTGATCCAGTCAGTCCTAGGTTTGTATTTACGCGCTAGCTTCTTAAAACTAGATTCCTTGATTAAGTTTTGTATTTTTAATAATAGTTTTTCAGTTGCTTGATTAGGATCCGTGACAGCTAACATGTCTGACCAATAAGTACGATTGCAATTATGTATTAATTTGTTATAGCATAAAAACGATTTTTTTTCTCTTGTTTTTTGTTGTTTATCAAGATTCATTGTAAGGAAGATCGGATAATGATCAGCAAAAACTTGCATAAGTGTGACAGATTTACAATTTATGGCTTTAGATTTTATAAACATGTTGTCAATACAGGATTCACCGATGTCGTTTGGCCTAGTAATATTGTTAAACATTGGTCAAAACATAATTCATATCGAGCATGTTAGTTAGGAATAAATCTGACTGCTCATCAATATAGTTAATGTTAAAATCTCCTATTATAATATGGTTCTTAAATGTTGTATTGTTTTCCATATGAATTTTTAGATTTTGTATAAATTCAAGATTGGTGAGGTCATGAGACCTATAAACACCAGAAATTTTAAGGACACTATTTGATGATATATTAGCACAAGTGGAAAGAAAATTGCACCTACCCACCCTCTCCGTCGTTGTATTTTGCTCGAGAGAATTCGAAATATAAATGACGACTCCATCCGATTTGTTTATGAAGCTACCGTTATAATAACATGTATAATTTTCTAATGTGAACATGTTAGGGCAAATAAGGTTCCAAGTTTCGGTGCAGACGATTACATGCGGTTTGGTTAGTAGAGATGTTACCAGTAATTCCAATTTTTCATAGTTTGCGTTTAAACTCCTGACATTAACGTGTAAGAAAAGTAAACCAGAATCGTTCAAAAAATAGTTTAGGTCTTCTAAATTATCAACAGACTCTTCAATGTAATTATTAGAATCAGACATTATTGGTAAGAAGTTATATATTAGTTATTAGAAGTTTGTTGTTAAGGAAGATGCTTTTCTTTGGCCTGGGAACTTACGAAGATAATTTGGTATTTTTGGTAAGGTAGGGTGATCAGTTATATTTAGAAGATTTTGGATCTTGTATTTTAGGTATTCACACTGGGTTGTATTATTTGGGTAATGATTTGTGCATTTAATTAAACCATATTTCTTGTTGTAGAATTCACAATTAACGCACTTAAGAATTTCAGATTTGCAACTTTCTGTTGGATGGTCAACAAAGCCTTCGACAGTGTGTGGCACGCCGGACTCCTTTACAAAATGAAACAACTCAATATCCCCCCTTAACTCCTCTACCTAATTAAAGATTTCCTTGAAGAGAGATCCCTCCAAATCAAAATAAACAACCATCTTTCTCCTCAATTTACCCTACACCAAGGTCTTCCCGAAGGTTCCCCTCTCTCCCCACTACTTTATAACCTATACTGCCACGACATATATAATTATCACACCGACGACAAACTCCAAATCAACCACTCCTCCTACATCCTACAATATGCCGACGACACCGCTCTCATCTCCAATAACAAAAACCTCAAAAAAACCATTCACGAGCTACAAGCCCTTACTGACAAAACGATATTATGGCTCAATCGCTGGAGACTCTCCGCCAATCCGTCTAAATGCCAACTGCTCATTCCGAACCACAGAATCTTCCCCAGCTCTCCACACAGACAGTTAGTCGCCATCGACGTAACACGCACTCCCCAAATCAAATAATTAGGCATGATCTTCGACAACAAAATGAAATTTACCAATGACGTGAAACAACGAAAGACAATTACTATAACAAGAAAAAAATATTTCCGTAGCCTAACGCATAGAAGTAGAGGCATTTCCATCAAAATGGCCGCTAGAATCTATAAAGCCATCTGCCGCCCTCCTTGACTATGGACAGATTATTTTCAAACGGATTATTTTCAAACGCTAACGACAGATCACTAAATATATTGAAAGTTGCTGCTTCATTACGACTGATCACCAAGTTAAGACACCCAAACAACATCCTTCATAATCCCCCAACGATCTTCAATACAGACTCTCCCAAGTTCCAAAACTCCTAGACAGACATCAACAACTACGGGCAAAATTCAAAGTCAAAAACAACCACTGGAACATATTAGACCCACTATGCATAAAACGAGACATAAAAATCACTTGCAGACACCCAACTAAGACGCTTTACGAATCAATCTACGATCATTAATATTACGATCACTACGATCATTAATATGTACATACGTTTTTTTTCTTACATATTAAATCAATTTGTATTTCCGGGCAGAAAGACCTTGTTGGTCGATAGCGCTTTGTATAAAGTATACAATAAATATATTCCCTCTCTCTCTCTCTCTAGTTCTAGGTGTATGGACGTCCAAAAGAAAAAGCAGGCTCCCGTAGGTAAACCACTTTTTGGATATATCTATACCAGACCCATCTTTTTGGGTATTCTCTTTGGAATGCTGTTCTTATATTTTTTATTTTCATCTTCACCATCTCTTCTGAACATTCAAACCGATTGGCCAGTTTTAAAAAGGCCAAAATATCCTTTTCTAAATATACTTTTTCCTTGTATTGTTTTTATATTCACCTATGGTTATATTCCAGAGCACTTCTTCATTTCTACACTCTTCAATGACATTTTCATTATTCCACTGAATTTCCAATTTTGAAAACAAAATGCCTGTTTTTTTATAACAAAAACTTAACTTAACAATATATTTAATTCTCTAAAGGTACGTTTACATCAATTTATAAACATTCCTTGTTTGCACCACCGTTTTTTTCTCCTTTCTTTCCTAGCAGCCTTATTCACAATTAAGGAAGCCGTAGCAGCAACTACTTAGTAGTAGTAGACATACATTTTCAATTCGACTAAAAATAATGCCCACATGATTTATAAACATGCAAACAGCTGTTCGGATCCTACAACCATAAATTTCAAAATTCAGATTTTGAGATTCAGAGATGATTGATGAGATTGAACCCCGAAAAAGAGATAAAAATATTGTACTATGAGATGGCAAAAGTACTGCAACAGACCATTTGCTTGCTCAAAATGCAGAGGTCAACATAGCACAGAGATCTGCAAGAACTGCAGTGTTGCAACACTGGCGCGAGCTTTGTGAGTAGCTGGACCGAAATGTATATTGTGGACGTTTATGCGATTGCCATTAGTCACCTGAAAATAAAACATCCAAACCTTGAAATCAGCATGGAAAAGGCCAACGAAGTAGTAGACAAACTTATCCCAATTCATGAGGAACCGAGATGGGAGCAACCATTAGTAAATCCGTTTACTAAAAGTTCTTCTATGGGAGAACTTACAACGGCCAACATGCGTATTTGAGGTGGTAAAGCCCCTAGTCTAGATAGACCGTAACCAAGTCATTAAAATAGCTGTCACAAAATGCCCTAAATAGATTGTAAATGTCATAAATAACATTTAGCGGGTGAAAACTTTTAGAATATCTGGTATAGAGCTAAGCTAGTTCTACTTAGAAAAGGAGACAAGCCCATATAAAACCCATTGTTCTATCGAGCACTGTGCCTGCTAGATGCTGCAGGGAATCTTCTGGAACAGTTAGGGCTACATAGAATAAAGATTGAACATATCTAGCATGAACTCAAGGAGGGCAGATCAACAGTGGACGCTGTTATCGAATCCTGGGCGTAGTGGAGAAAGTCTCAGCTGGTACGTGGGCGACAAGAAGATTGTGCTCATTGCTTTACTCGTTACGAATGCTTTCAATACATCAGCATGGGAAGATATTATGAATCAGGCTAGTGAGAGGACTTCCTCCCATACCTGCTACAACTACTGCGTTGTCGTCTACATTATCGAAAGATCATAATCGAAGCAGGCCTTGAAGTCATGGAGCGAGAAGTGCACCGCGGTGTTTCACAGGGCTCAGTATGGAACATCCTGTAAAATGGAGTACATAGGCTAAAGCAACAAGAAAGTGTTGAAATTATAGAATTTTCTGACGATATTGTAGCAGAAAAAGACGAAGGAGGAGTAAAGAAACGTGCAGATATATAAATAAACGCATCACCATAACATCCAAGGAGGCAGACCTTGCTGAGATTATTGACAAGAAGTTATATTTTACACCACATATCATGCGAGCCGCGAAGAAAGCCTTCAAGCTAACAGCATCACTGCTGAAGATGATGCCCAATGCCGGTGGACCAAAAAGTAGCAAAAGAAAGGAAAAATATTATGCTCGGTCGCTTATTCGGCAATGCCGTATGGTGTCCTGGCGTGGGCAAACGCAGTAGAGAAAGAGACCATTAAAAATAAGCTGGAGTGCACAGTGCAAAGAAAACTGGCACTACGTATATGCAGTGCATACAAGACAGTCTCAACGAATTTTTAACGAATACTATTCCGTCCACGCCTTTTTTGACGGATGTGTACGCTTTGTTTTAAAACCAGAGTATATACCGGGTCTTTGTGATAAGACAAGCTCAATGTATCTGTAGCTGCCGTTTTACGGTGCAGCATAATGGAAGGTAACGAAGAACTTGTGGAATTTGCCCATTCTTGAGAGAAGTCGTACAAGGGTTACCACCCGCCAATCCCATGATCAAAGAAAGATTCTTCGCCTTAACAGAAAAACGATACAACAGGAAAATTGAACCACTCCATAGAGTTGATCTATAATCTTCCCGGGTGAAGCAGCCTACCAAGAGCAAACGGCAATATATAAACAGCAAGGGAAAGGAGCTACGAACTATTACTAAGGAAGTAATAGCGAAAGCAAATGAATTGAGGATGCTTGTAAAGGCGCACTCAAATACAATACCTGAAGTTAAGAAATCAACCGATGAGATGTGTACATTGGCCCTCGAGAAAATATGGATAAGTGGCCCTTGCTAATAGATAAGGGACCCTTGCAGTTTTTATAGTGGAAGGCGAGCCACTTTTTTTCATGCAGATTTTCATTTTTTGATAGCTTTGCCACAGTCGTGCACTGGAGTACGTTACGTTAGCTTTTTTCATATTTGTGCCCAGGGATCGAACCTGCGACTTCTGGCTTAGAGGTCCAACTTCTTGCCTACTACGCCACCACCGCCTCCTGATTACAATATTAAGCTCAAAAAAGGACTCGAGTTGCTAACAAATAATAAAGTGCAATTACCAACGTAATTAATTAAAAGACAAGTTCTAAATATATTGAACACGATTCTAAATGAGAAATTCGGATGTACTACAATATCCTCAGATGAATTAGTAAAACTGTTAATTGATAACAAATTAAGCCTGCAGATGATTCACAGCAATTTGTAACTTCCTAAGAAACATAGCTGGAAAATGAAAATAATATGATCCAGCCTGAATTGAAAAATTCACTATGTTTTAACCACACTTTATTATATTCATTAATATTATCCAATCCAGATTTTTGAAATTATTTCATTTAAAAAATGCACTGAAAGTCAATCGTTTACATGCGCTGATGCCATAGCATTTTTCTTGAGCGATTTCCATTCATCATATAAATTTCTGATGGCGCTCTAGCAATAAATATGCTTTTAGAAATGTTTTTGGGAATGAATGCATGATTTTAATGTATTTGTTCCACATGAAAAAAATTATATATTAGAAAAATTGACCAATTAATAAAATCTAAAAGTGAAGAAGCATTTGACAAAACTTCTGCATTATTTATTATGATTTTACAATGGAACTGCTGCTGGGTCTAACTCCGTTGCACCTTATCGTGGAGGGACCGCCAGATCGGCTATTGTAAAGTTCAGCAAGGAAGGAATATGCAGAGGTAAAATAATCGGAAGCAGAGACCGGAACAGCCTCGCTGCCAAGATCAAAATGATCACGCTGGAAATATCAAAAGAAGAAATGGTATGCAAATACTGTGCAGAATTTGGAAATCGCAATTTAGTATTAATATTTTTTTTTTATTAAATAATTTCAAATGCAAATAAATTTATAACATACTTTAAAACAAACAGTAAATAAATAAACAACGACAAAATCCACAAAAACAGATTAAAATATTTGCAAAACCGCATCGCCAAAATTCTCTAAAAGCCTACATCTTCTTCAAAACTCCCGCCATCTTCGTTACTGTCCGCCCCCACCTCCTCATAGTCCTTCTCAAGGGCTGCTAGATCCTCCCTCGCCTCAGAGAACTCACCTTCTTCCATCCCCTCACCCACATACCAATGCACAAAGGCCCTCTTAGAATACATCAAGTCGAACTTATAGTTCAATTTTCCCCAAGCGTCTGCGATCGCTGTCGTGTTGGACAACATGCAGACGGCCCTTTGAACCTGCAAATTAAGGAATGATGATTTTGCAATCGAATTTTTGCAAAGCTATTAGATAGATCTCCAAAGTTATTGCATAGATAATTACCTTGGACAGATCTCCTCCTGGGACGACAGTGGGGGCTTGGTAGTTGATGCCAACCTTGAACCCGGTGGGGCACCAGTCGACAAACTGGATGTTCTTCCTGTTCTTGATCGCAGCAATCGCTGCATTTACGTCTTTTGGGACGACGTCGCCTCGATATAGCATGCAGCAGGCCATGTACTTACCCCGCCTTGGATCACATTTCACCATCTGCAAATAAATGAAAAATTCTAATCAAACAGTGATTGCAATTTTGATCTTGCACGAAATTTGCTTAAGCAGATTTGTGCAAAATAAAAAGTCCAAATACCATTAATCTAGATATCTAAATTTAAATTTTTGGACATACCTGGTTATTAGGTTCAAAGCACGCGTTGGTGATCTCGCTGACTGAGATTTGCTCATGGTAGGCTTTGGCCGCTGAAATAATCGGGGCGTAAGTGACTAGAGGGAAGTGAATCCTTGGGTAGGGAACTAGATTGGTCTGGAACTCGGTCAAGTCCACATTCATCGCACCATCGAATCTAAAAATAGTGTAAATTTAATTTTGACCAATTTTATATGTACATGATTGTTAATTACAGACAGACGGAGGTAGCAACAAAATAGACAGACTACACATACTAGACAGACTAAACAGTCTAGACAGACTAGACAGACTCGACAGGCGAGGCAGACTAGACAGACTAGGCAGACTATACTAGACCGCCTAGACTAGACAAACAAGACTAGATAACTAGTATCGATGGCAGTTAATCAATGCATATCTAGAATTTGTTGTAGAAAAACTTACCTCAAAGAAGCGGTGGTAGACGAGACAATCTGAGCAACAAGCCGGTTCAAATTGGTATAACCAGGACGAGGAATGTCTAAATTCTTCACACATATATCGTAGATTGCCTCGTTGTCCACCATAAACGCGCAATCGGAATGCTCTAACGTGGTGTGCGTCGTTAGAATTGAGTTGTAGGGCTCAACCACCGCCGTCGAAACTCTGGGCGCCGGATAAACAGCGAACTCCAGCTTGCTCTTCTTACCGTAGTCCACCGACAGCCGCTCCATCAGCAGCGATGTGAAGCCAGATCCGGTTCCACCGCCGAAGGAGTGGAAGATAAGGAAGCCCTGCAGGCCTTGGCATTGATCAGCCAGCTTCCGGATCCGGTCGGAGACCTGGTCGATCAGCTCCTTGCCGATGGTGTAGTGGCCACGTGCATAATTATTAGCCGCGTCTTCTTTCCCGCTGATGAGCTGCTCCGGGTGGTAGAGCCCACGGTAAGGACCCAGGCGGACAGAATCTTAAAAAGACAAAATTAATTAAGAATAAACAACACTTGAAGAAAACAACACTTTGGAGAATATTTGGACAAGATTTGAACAAGGCAAGACAAGACTAGGCAGACAAGACTAAACATAGAAGACTAGAGAGACTAGACTAGACAAACAGACAATCTACAAAACTTACCTACAACTGTTGGTTCGAGATCGACGAAGATAGATCTTGGTACGTGCTTGCCGGATCCAGTGGAGGAGAAGAAGGTGGTGAAGCTGTCGTCTACGGACTTCCTGTCGAGTTTGAGGTATTCCTCATCGAAGAAGCCGTCTTTATCGAGACCGTGTTCTAGGCAGTAGAGTTCCCAGCAGGAGTTGCCGATCTGGACTCCGGCTTGGCCGACGTGTAGAGAGATTACTTCACGCTGGAAAGGAAATATGTTTATTGTGCAAGAGGCAACTAAATACGCCTAGAAATTTTATTTGAATCTTTTCTTCAAACTCTTCTTAGTTTACTAATTAAGGTCTTATAAAGTAAAAGGTTGCTAGAAGATTATTTACTCAGCCAATTTTTGTATTTTCCTAAGATTTTTCAAGTTTTCCAAGAAAAGCAGAGAAATGTTTTCATTGTTCTTAATATACAACTAAATTACAAACAAAGTTTGTGTGAAACTTTTCCTGAAAATCTTCCTATTTTATTAATTATAGTCTAGTAAAGTAAGCAGCTAGCTAGTCAACACCGAAATTTTTTTGCATTTTCTTGAATTTCTCTAATTTTAAAACAAGAACAGAAAAATATTTTCATTGCGCCTAATAGGCAATTAAATTATCAACAAATCTTTTTTCATTTTTTTCTTGAAATTCTTCCTAGTTTACTGATTATGGTCTATTAAACTAAAAAGCTTGTTGATTGACATTTTTTGCATTTTCTAAAATTTCTCAAAATTACCAACAAAACGCAGAAAAATACGTTCATTGTTTTCAATAGACAACTAAATTGCCTACCAGTATTATTTGAAACTTCTTCTAAAATCTTTCTTAGTTTACTAATTGCAACTTCGTAATCAAAAAAGTGGAATCAAGATTATTTTCTCGAATCACAGACGAAAAGAACTACCGGAAACAAATGAAATTGTGCAAAAAACTAGACTTAGTTTAATAAGTTTAAAATAGTTTTAATTTTTTTTTTAAACTTTTAATAATTTTAAATTTGCAATAAATATTGTTGAACAAATTTAGTCTCTGCATAAGTATCTAATCCAGACAGACGAGTGTAGCACTATGTTTGAAAATGCAGAATTATCTAGATTCTAGATGAAGCAGTTTTTAATCAGTGTGCAAAACTGGGAAATCGCAATTGGTAAATTGCGACAATTATTATTGATAATTGCGGAAATCTGAATCTAGAAAAGTTTTAAATTTTATGAATAATCTTAACAAACCAAGAATAAGTTAATATTTGCAAAATATTTGCATAAAATATAGTTTATATTTTGCTAGAGTTAGACTTAATTGGTTTGCAAAAATTCTTGGGAAAACGAGACACATTAACACGCGGTGCAATCAAAATGGCGTCGATAATTTTGGCGAAAAAAAATCTTCGCCAAAAGTTAATTAAAACCCGCAAATAATACAAAACTCTCTTACCATTTTCGTTTCAATCAATTTTCCTAGCAACAATAAATAAATTTAAAACAATTTCTCTTTAAAACCGAAAATTTGGCTCGACTACAATCCAAGACGGTTGGAATACGAAAGAGATTTCCGTTTTCGACTAGCAATAAGAAAACTCCCAATACGACCACAGACGAATTTTTGCGAACAATTTTTTGTCTGCAAAAAATAAATCTCTATCAACGCATGTATTTTTAAACGTCCATATCAAACTTTTTCAGATATTAAAACTAAAATAAGTTAAAACTAAATATATACTAAATATAAAAATAAAGTTAAAACTAAATAATTGCAAAGTTTCAAAAATGTTGGTATCTAGATAATTATCTAATACAAACAGATGGGCGTCTGTCTGTATTATATAATTACCTAGAGACTAAATCCATAGAAGAAAATTTGTTGCAAATTTAATTATCTGCCACAGCCACAGTTATCTAGCTAGATAATTCAAATTTTTCCACAATATTAAACCAAGTCTAAATTAACTTTATCCCCAATTTCATTAATTTTCGCCAATCTATTCGTCTATTTCAAGGAAAATTCGAGATCAAGTCCAAAACCTCGACAAATTTTGAAAAATAGTTTGCACGGCTATTTAAAATAGTTGAATATATTGAAATAGTCAAATAGTTAAATTAATGCGAATTTTCAAAAAATTTGGTTCTTCCGTCTCTCTGTAACATAAACCTTTTTTTAACCGCGTGCCATTTTTGGGCCTAATGTTTCTACATTATGAAATGCTGACGTGCCTGAAGACTGCCTGAATATCATTTACCGTATTAGGCCTAGGCCGCATTACGGCTAAACCGCCGCGGTTTTTAATCGTGTGATTTTGTGACTCAAGTAAGCTAATACAAGCGGCCTCACTTGCGGTTTTTTCTCGCGACTGATTTTTCCGATTGCGTACTGTGTGTTTCCCGAGCGGTTACGCAGTTATAGCGGTTACCGCTCGCCGGAAAAAACCGTAGTGCGGCCTCGGCCTAAACCTGAATATAATATAATACCGTATTAGCCTGAATACGATGTTTGAAAGTATCAAAATTCATCCCGATTTACAAAAATATAGCGTCACAGCGGAATCCCTTTAACTATTGACCTACCTGTATTGAAAACCAATTAAAAAAAAAATAGACAGCATTTCCGACTCGATTATCAAGTTTCTTGGAAAGTAATAAGATGCTGGCAAGCAGTCAACACGGCTTGTGGAAATGTAGCTCAACTGATACTGCTCCGTTGGATAGTGGTAATTTTATAATCACTTCTCTAAATTGTAATCAGGAGGTTCTTGCTTTATTTTGCGACCTACGTAAAGCATATGACTCTTTTGGTCACAAGCTCCTTCCACAAAGACATGAAGATATTGGAGTTAGAGGCGACGCCAAGAACTGGGTAAAATCTTCCTTGCATCAAAGAGGACGAACAGTAATAGCAAACGGTTCTCTAATGGGACCAACTCAAATGTGGGTTATCAAATGATAACCCCAAGGCTCTCTAATGTAACCAACTCTCTTCTTGGTATTTGTTAATGATCTGACGCAAACAAATAATGCTGAAATTATTTTTTTTGTTTTTCTGTTTTGGTGCCCGTTTTTTAGTGCAACAAATAGCTCTTTGATAATTCAATTATTTATCTACGACCACTAATATAATTGTCCAATATTGTACAGTTCATGGATTATGAAAATACATCTTACAACACAAATATGTAACAGTCCGCGATTAATGTTATTTAATGATTCACTAACACACTAGTGTGTTTGTTTTACGATTCGCTGATTGGTTGAGAGCTGCTACTATCGTTTAATATAGGCAACCCAATACATTCCGTTATTTGTCAAAAAAATATTAAACGTCAAACTAATACATAAACACTATATATTTTTTTTAATTAAATCAATTAAAATAATGTCCAGTGATAGCGAAATAGAAAATGCTACTACGCCAGAAATTGTTGAAAAAGCGAAACAAGTTGCCGATTAAAATTTGCTATAAATAAATAATTTGCTACCGATTTAATCTCGGGATCGATACGGGGATGCATATAGAAAATTTATGGACTGGAGAATGAAGCATTAGCTTAAATCGTTTTCAGAAAATGGTGTATTATTATACTTTGGTGAGTTATCTCAAACAATGAAACCATCTTCACTTTGGGCAATTTATTCAATGGTTCGGACAACAATTAATATAAATCCTGACATTTCAAAACATACAAAGTTAATAGCTTTACTAAAGAGAAAATCTGATGGATTTAAAAGCAAAAAATCAAAAATTTTAACCATTCAAGAAATTAACAGTTTCCCCAATAATTCGCCGGATAACAAATATTTATTGATGTGGGCATAACGACATATTTTTTATATAATTTTAGGTTATTCTTATCATTGGCATTAGTGGTGCTTGCGGAAAACAAGAACTACGAAATATCAAACCCTGCTATATAGAAGACACCGGAACATATCTGATGATTAAAATTCCTGATTCTAAAAAAAAAACTCTTTTGAGAACTTTTGTGGTACCTTTGGTGGTAAAGAATTGTGCTAAATTTGGGATAGTCGAACACGTGCATGCAATCGGTTGCGGTTGGATTCGCCATCTTGGTGCCGGTCTCGGCGGATACGCTCAAATCATACTTCATTAGTTGCGTTGATTATTGAATAGTTTTATTATTCAATTTTGTCTGGTTATCCAGTTTTCGTTGATTATTCAATTTTTTGTCTGGATATCCAGTTTTTGTTGGAATAGTCAATTTGTCTGGTTATCCTGTTTTTGTTTGGAATAGTCATTTTTGTCTGGTTATCCAGTTTTCGTTGATTATTCAATTTTTTTTTCTGGATATACAGTTTTCGTTGGAATAGTCAATTTTGTCTGGTTATCCAGTTTTCATTGATTATTCAATTTTTTGTCTGGATATCCAGTTTTTGTTGGAATAGTCAATTTGTCTGGTTAACCAGTTTTTGTTTGGAATAGTCATTTTTGTCTGGTTATCTAGTTCTCGTTGATTATGAAATTTTTTTGTCTGGATATACAGTTTTCGTTGAAATAGTCGATTTTGTCTGGTTATCCAGTTTTCGTTGATTATTCAATTTTTTGTCTGGATATCCAGTTTTCGTTGGAATAGTCAATTTTGGCTGGATATCCAGTTGTGAATATTCGATTTGTTAATATTCAATTTTGGCTGAGTATTCAGCTCTCGTTTGAATTTTCGACTTTGTGAATATTCGATTCTGTCTGAGTATTCAGCTCTCGTTTGAATATTTGATTTTGTGAATATTCGATTTTGTGAACATTTGATTTTGTGAATATTCGATTTTGTCTGAGGACTCAGCTCTCGTTTGAATATTCGATTTTGCGAATATTGGTTTTTGTGAACATTCTATTTTGTGAATATTCGATTTTGTTTGAGGACTCAGCTCTCGTTTGAATATTCGATTTTGTGAATATTCGATTTTGTGAACATTCGATTTTATGAATATTCGATTTTGTCTGAGGACACCGCTCTCGTTTGAATATTCAATTTTTGAATATTCGATTTTGTGAATGTTCGGTTTTAATTGACTTATTTTGTCAATTTTCGTTTTTCTTTCTTTCCTTAGTATTTTCATTAATGTTCGACGCTTAATGGATAAGCGTGAAAGGTCATTCCAAATTTTGATTAGCGGGAAAGAAAACGTAATTTGCGAGGGTACAGCGCCTTTATGATTTTTCCACTCAGATCAGCGATGCCACATCTTTAAGTCATTTTAAGACTACCCCCGGTTTTTAGATCGTACCCCCGGTTTTCTCAATCTTTGGCGGAGTATAATGACCGAAAAAACAACGCACGCAAAGGAAATGCGATTTTACTATCCCATATCTCGACTTGGTAGTTAAATCTAAAAATTTGGGGCATACCTGCAATTTATGAAATTTGCAACAACAACAAAGCGAAGGCTTTAGACCAACAGGTCGTAAGTTGGATTGAACTATAATATTTCTCGTCGTCGATCGAGCCTAGAAGGATCCTTTGTACACCCTTTGGGAAACATATGATGTCAGCAACGTCGGATCGCCAACGTCCGTCGATCGAGCCTTGAAGGATCCTTTGGATACCCTTTGGGAAACATCTGATGTCGGCAACGTCCTAAGATGTCTTTCTACATATTAAAAAAAAATCCTTGTAGGTCGGCACATCTGTTTCCCGCAAAGCGGCTTCAAATGCCCGCTTGGTGCCCGGATCCACGACCTGCAACGCCCGGTTCAAAAAAATGAAATCTGTCAAATCGGCGATACCCAGTCGGTGTAGCGCAGAGACAGGAGCACAAAACTCATCCAGAACGGAACTTAATCCTTGGCGAGGCTCCATCTGAAGCGGTTTACATCCAAAGATCTTTTCCAAATAGGCGTTCATTAACCGCTCAAGGATCATTATACCGGTGGTTAACCACCAAAGCTTCCCAGGTGGGAGCACAAAACTTATCCAGAACGGAACTTAATCCCTGGCGAGACTCCAACTGAAGCGGTTTAAATCCAAAGATCTTTTCCAAATAGGCGTCACCTAGCGCTCGGGGATCATTATACCGCTGCACCAAAGCTTCCCAGGTGGGAAGATTGACCCAGTGGGCGTAACATGTTTACAAATTTTCGATGCAGGCCCTGCCAAACTGGTCACGAGGTACTGAATTTTATCTAGGTCAGACAGATGGGAGTTGTCGTGCACCAAATTAAAACAATTCTTAGAACGGAGCCCACGCATCCGGGGAACAATCGAACTGGAGGATTTCTAACCGTTTTAGTTTCGGGGCATCTATCCGCGATGCAGATGGGGCCGATGTTGGCGTTTCCGGAGTACCACAGACAGTCGAGGCCACCTGCTCGATACGATCTACTAAATCCTTAGTGGCCATAACGAATGAGGGGACAAATTCCTGGTTCAGTTCCAATTCTAAATCATTGATGCGCATTTCCAGGTCATTATACTCCACCAAAGATTGAGACAACCGGGGGTACGATGTCTTAAAATGGCTTAAAGATGTGGCGTCGCTGATATGAGTGGAAATATCATAAAGGCGCTCGACCCTCACAAATACGTTTTCTTTCCTGCTAATCAAAATTTTTAATGACCTTTCACGCTTATCCATTATGAAAAGCGACGAGCAGTAATGACAATACTAAGGAAAGAAGGAAAAACGAAAATTGACTAAATAAGTCAAACAAAATCGAACATTCACAAAATCGAATATTCACAAAATCGAATATTCAAACGAGAGCGGAGTCCTCAGACAAAATCGAATATTCACAAAATCTAACATTCAATCGAGAGCTGAATACTCAGCCAAAGTCGAATATTCACAAATAGAATATTCACGAAAACTGGATAACCAGACAAATTGACTATTTCAACGAAAACTGGATATCCAGACAAAAAATTGAATAGTCAACGAAAATCAATTGAAAGAATCGAATATTCAAACGAGAGCGGAGTTCTCAGACAAAATCGAATATTCATAAAATCGAATGTTCACAAAATAGAACATTCACAAAATCGAATATTCCAACGAGAGTTGAGTCCACAGACAATATCGAATATTCACAAAATCGAATATTCACAATATCGAGTATTCAAACAAGAGCTGAATACTTAGACCAAATCGAATATTCACAAAATCGAACATTCAAACAAGAGAAATTCAAGAGCTGAATACTCAGCCAAAATCGAATATTCACAAATCGAATATTCACAACGAAAACTATATTTCCAGATAAAATTGACTATTCCAACGATAAATGGACACCCAGACAAAAAATTGAATAATCAACGAAAACTGGATAGCCAAACAAAATTGACTATTCCAACGAAAAACTGGATAACCAGACAAATTGACTATTCCAACGAAAACTGGATATCCAGACAAAAAATTGAATAATCAACGAAAACTGGATAACCAGACAAAATTGTATAATCAAACTATTGAATAATCAACGCAACTAATGGGGTATGATTTGCGCGTTTCCGCCGAGACCGACAACAAGATGGCGAATCCAACCGCAATCGAATGCATGCACGTGTTCGACTATCCGACCAAATGGGCTGTATTTAACGAAAAAGTTATTTGTTTGTGAAAATCAAATCGGGAAAGTCCCATCACTAACCTGTAGGCTGCTCTCGTCTCCGACCGTGGTGGTTACCAAACCTTTACCAAACCTTAAAAAAATATATAAACCTACGCCCACAAAAAATGGACAAAGCCTTTTTTCTAAATTATCAAAATGAGAAATTTACTAAGCAATGTGTTGGAAGAAATAAAATTGGCTCTATTCCTAAACAAATTGCTAATTATTTTCATTTGCCGGAAGCAAATCTTTATACAGGACATTGTTACAGACGTTCGTCAGCCACTATTCTTGTGGATTCCGGTGGTGATTTATTTTCACTAAAAAGGCATAGTGGCTGGCGTTCGTCTGCAGTAGCAGAAGGCTATATAGACTGCTCCATGAAAAATCCTAATGATACTGCTACAAAAATTTGTACTGCTATAAACAGTAATTTCACTTCCACAAATGCAAGTAACAAATGCAATGACTTCAAGTACTCATAATGCAACCAATCTAATAACTAATGATGTAGATAACAATCCAACACTAATATTCAACAATTGTCCAGTTATTATAAACTATAATCAAAACAATTAAATAAATAATTATAAATATATCTTAAGATCTTATCGTTTTTATTATATTTTAGTTTATTCTTAGGAAAAGGAATTTATTTTAGTAAAACAACTGATGTCGATATTTTGCCAACGTTTCGGTCTTGTTTATTCTGACCTTCTTTAGGGCTTATATCTATTTAGTAGGAATGAATGAAATTAAACATATAAAATATAAATTATTAAGTAAATATAAATGATTTCATTTGACACTGACACTGCGTACATTATGTTGCCTATATCAGTGAATCACTATATCAGATACATCAAACATATTTTTCTTATTAAATGGAAACAAATTATTGTGGTCGTAGATAAAATATAGTACATAATTCGAGTTGTAAGGCAACTACGTACTCGCGGAATTTCGCGCTCCTCGCTACGCGTGTCGCGCGTAACAGTTCCGCTCGCACGTAATATGCTTCTTACAACTCTCATTACGTAATATACTATTACATGCGATAAGTATAATTATCTCACGCAAATTTTCAATAAAAATCGAATAGGTAACCAAAAAAAAACACAATCAAAATCAATATTAAAAAAAAAACGGCCAAGTGCGAGTTGTGACTCCCGCACCGAGGGTTCCGTACAAACTTGTAAGTAAGGTATCTTTTTTTGTGGAGGACGTAGCAAGCACATTCAGTTAACTTGACAAGTGGCCCTCCTGAAATCACGACCATCTTAGTACTGCTGCAAGCATAACCTCAAGATGTCGCTGTCGTACGATGGAATTCTACCCTATATTTTATTACCATACATCTCCCATTCACTATGAGTGTTTAGGGGTTCTGGAACTTCACTATTTGTTTTTACTGCTCAATTTTGCCTGTATACCTATATACCCGGTATAAAGGTATACATGGTATTTTTTTTTGAAATAACGCGAATATTTTTGAATATTTTAACTTATAAAAAGAAAACTTTATTTTAGTATTACACTTAATCACTAACTTATATTAAGATCTAACTATTTCTAGATCTAATATAAACTAATATATTAACTATTTCTAGATCTATTTCGATACTCTTAACATTCAGTTGTTCAATTGACTGCTTTTGGGCAATTGACTACCAAAAAATATAGGGCGTACGTGATTTAAGTATAATATACTTAAATCATATTATCTACAACATATAATGTAGATTATGTAGATCAGGGGTCTCCAAACTACGGCCCGAGGGCCACATACGGCATTTCTGTCCGCAAACTTCCTGTATATTTTGAGCAATTTTGAAAATGTTTTGTTTCATAATGACGTTTAATGTTATATTCCTTGAGAACGGCTATGCTTTCATTGCAAATCAAACATAGCGCCTTGTTACTGGACTCAATTACGAAATACTGAATGTTCCACTGATCTTTGAATTTTCTGCATTCACTATCATTTTTTCGCTTCTTTTCCATACTACTAAATCACACACAAAAGCAACAATTCAAATCAAAATTCTGTTACAAAGATGTCTTAAACTTAAACTCGTACAAACACGTTTTAAGGAGGTACGCACTATTTTATTTCACAACAGAGTCATGGGAACTGACTTGTGGTTGCGCCACTAGCCTTCTTATATATTCCAACTACTGCCATCTAGAAGTGAGTGGAAGACACCAGAACTTTCTCGAACCAATGAGATTATTCTGTACGTGCTATTAGCGCCATCTGTTAGCGTTAGAAGGTACTACCTATTTCCGCTTGTGTCCATCAGATGTCGTGTCACGTTACTCCTCATGGCTCGTACTCTACGACTAATCTAGAAATTACAGATAATGACAGGAAAATTAATAATATGTGTTGCCGTTTTGCGGACTTTAGTCCGATTTGCAGCCTTTTTTAAACGTTGCGTACTTTTTCAGACTTTCTTTTTCATCAGTGGACTATTTCACTTTTTACCACCGGCAACAATGATACTATGGTTTTGGCCCTCGGAACTTAGTGGAGTAATCAGTATGGCCCTAAGGCTGGAAAGTTTGGAGACCCCTGTAGATTACAGTATAGTATTATTATGTAGATTATCAACATATTATGTAGATTATAAAGAAAAATTAGACGAAATATAATATATACAGGATGTTACGGGACTTGACTATGTCGCATGTCGGTTATAAACAAGCAAAATTTAGACATAATATATACCCTGTATATATTATGTATATAGAGCATACGTGATGAAATGCATAACGAATATAAACAAAGAAAATTCAGAATAAACAGATTGGTGCCAACACATACTTTTTAACCTTCGGACCTAACCCAGGAGAACCTAACTGTATGCAACCCATATGCTTCTGGAGCCTGACAATACCACTATGATAACATTAGTGTATTTTCATGTTTCTAATTGTAAATTCGCATTTTTCTTGTAATTAAACTACATATTTACGGTTTTCAGATTTTTCTCTTTACGTGTTTACTGTAAGACGCCGCTTCTTGCCAAATTTCATGATTCTAGGTCAACGGGAAGTACCCTATTGGTTTTGATTCCCTTGTGAAATCGCAAAATATGCGACATAAACAGTCATATCTTTTGATCGCGTTGACTTACAAGATTGATTGATTGAGACGTTTGATTTTTTCATAGCTGAAAGAGACCGCAGACCCGAGCATTTGATACAAATTTCAACTTGTTACCTTCACGCGATCCTGAGAAAAATGGTCTTGACAGACAGACAGACAGACAGACGGACAGACAGACAGACAGACAGACAGACGGACAACAAAGTGATCCCATAAAGGTTCCGTTTTCGGTACGGAACCCTAAAAAGGCACGTGAAGTGACAGAATTTTTTTTCATTAAGAAATTAAATAAAAACTTTTAGAATGAGTGTAAATTCTATGGTAGAACGGAGATCGATAAGAGTTCTTATGACGAATCCACACCACCGAAGATATAATTGAAACGGCAAATTTTTCATTTTTGATTCTTTTTTTTTGGTAGCCTCTGGACCCCAAACATGTAAGATACGTCCCCTTGCATGAGTAATAAAAAATATTATCTGCAACTCGTGCTGTTTTGTCAATTGTACTCTCGAGCGAATGGGCGCAATTTCGCTCTCGTAGGAAATTGACAACTTGCCGCACTAGTTGCACAATATACTATTTTAAGCTGATGATACCATCATTTTAATACCTAACCCAGACATACACGACTTTATTAAAAGTTTCAATTTAAAATCAGAAATGTTAGGAGGATGATTTTATATGTACATCTTATATGTACATACATCTTTAATGAACTATAAATATACGCAAAACATACTTTATGATTATAGTTCATTTATAAGATTTAATCAAACATCATCAAAAGCTAAAATGGGACCACCATATTGAACTAACATGCTCTTCATTAAGAACTGTGTGTTATCTGATTCGAAACCTAAGATGATGTGTAAAAGTTGATATTCTGCAAATATTTTACATATAAAATATACAAAAAGATATATAAAATGCACAAAAAGATATTACGAGCGATGTTCAATGCACACCCTCTTCAATCCTGACGGTGTTTGTTTATCAAGCACAACCTTTTTCAAGCTTTAAAATGTTGTGCTTGATGAACAAAGACCATCCCTTGTTCCTTCTCCCGAGTGCCAATAAAAAATTTCAACGTGTCAGCAGTCACACGCGTGCCATAGGTTCTCCACAGCTGAGCTAGATCATTAGATTATAATTAGTTTATCGTCCGCTTAGTTTTTCCTTGAAATATAAGCTAGTTCCGAACGAGATTAAATTTGGCAGAGTTACAGCTAGAGCATAGCTCTGGCAGAGTTATAGCAGACTTAGTTAGAATACACCAAAAACTAGGTCGAGCTATTTAGACTAGGACTAAATCTACAAACTTGAACATTGTAACGACCATCTCAACTAGTCAATTAAGTATATATATATATATATATATATATATATATATATATATATATATATATATACATAATATTGAATCTACAGATTAACAAGCTCAAGTCTTGTCTGTCTAGTCTTGTCTGTCTAGTCTTGTTTGTCTAGTCTTGTCTGTCTAGTCTTGTCTATCTAGTATGTCTAGTCTGGTCTGTCTAGTCTTGTCTCTCCAGTCTTGTCTGTCTGGTTTAAGGTTGGTAAAAGATTTCGGATTCAGTAAGAGTTGCCGAAGCTCATACTGTAGCAAAACTCTGAATAATGTCCACTGTTTTTCGACGAAAGAGTCGAAGGTTCTAGAAATAAAACTCAGCTCTACCAACAAATTCTACTCTGGCGCCCTAGAAGACAATACGTCGCGTAACTACTGGGTGCATAGCGCACAATGGATGTGCATTATGTATCAAACGAGAGAGAGAGAGGGCGAAAGGCGAGTACCTGGCGCATCAAAGCGAGACTCTATCGGCTAGGGCAGAGGTGGCGAACCTATGGCACGCGTGTCACAGCTGACACGTAGAAAAATTGCATTGGCACGCGAACTATTTCTTGCGTGTACCTTCCAAACTTCCTAACTTCTACTTTTCGTAAAGATTTTTTTCAGTTTCTCAATCTACTTTTGTGCAACATCAAGGTGTAAAATATAAGACGTGTTATATTCAGGCTAATGCGGTAACTGATGCGCAGTGCCCCAGGTAACTTTTCAAAACGTCAGCATATCAAAATATGAACATTTAAAAATCTAGGTGTACCCGTATGAAAATGACCTATTGAAAACGATGCCGTAATCGGTTTTTTATTATCTGCAACCGTTCTCGAGGTAGGTATAGATTTATCAAGTCGAAATTCTGCAAAATTTGAATTCAGAATATCGCCATGAAAGTCGCGTAAATCTTCCCAAATAATTTACACATCGATTTGCTCGTCTTATAGTTTCTGTGTGCCGAAAATGATTTCGCTACGATTTGTAGTTTCAGAGAAATTGCCCAAAAACCGAAAACGCATTTTTTTCCTGATCAAACCCATGGATTTTTTTCGCGCTATTTTTGGAAAATTTTAGGATCTTTTATGGGTTCGTCCGAAGGAAGTGGATGCATTTATTGCAACTTTTCCCTGCAGAATAATTTAGCCCGATTCCTCACGCATCTTTCGAGTCCAAATTTGTCGACATCGGTGGAAAATTGACTAAGCGGTGATTTAAAATGTATAAATGCGGTGGGATTTCTTAGTTGCGGTAACTTCCTAGGAACATATTATATGTTTTCCGACTAATTTAGGGACACTGAATCGATTGGCGTAAGGGCGCATAATTGGCACAGAGACTAGAGGTCTCTGCGATTAGCCGTTCAAAGGTTACGAGTTCGTGAATTCCGCAGAAAATGCGAATTAATAAAATCGTTATTTATAGAGCGAGTGGATTTTCAAAGATTTTCAAAATTTCAAAGCGCGTCTGAAAGTGTTTTCCCTGCTGATTGTAAATATGTAAGTTGCATTTCGCTAGGCTATTCGGAAAACTAAACAGACAAGACTTGACCGGCAAGACTATCTGAAACAATTTTGAAAATCGCCGCTGATTTTTAAACATTCGCAAAATTCAAACTCAAAGTTTTCACAAAATTCTGTGAATTTTACGATTTAACGATTCTCAAAGAAAGTTGAATTTGCCACAAAAATTGAAAAACATTTTTTGGAAAATTCACGACAGTTAAGTAGCAATCGATTGTCAACGTTAAAACTTTTTTCCTATTGCAAGTTGTTTCAGATTTGCAGAGTTTTAGCTCTTGTTGTTTCGCGGAAATCTGAAGAAAAATTATGAACATTTTTCTTGGGATTCTTGTACGAAATTGAAGGATCAACAAATTTTATTCGAAACAATTTTACAATTTTTACACCACCATTTAGACAATTAAAAGGTCTATCCAAATCGATAATAAAAAATGGGGGTTGCCGTTACAACAAAATGTCGATGACGTCATAGCGCAATAATGTCACGAAATTTTTTTTTACGCCATAACATTGTATTTTCGAAAATAAAATTAACGTTTATCGTCCGAGCGTTTATCCCAAAAACAGTAAATAACGAAATTATTGGTTTCATTCCAAACTTAATTCGGCCCTGTAGATAGGACCTTTTAATTGTCTAAATGGTGGTGTAAAAAATTTGATATGTTACATTAGAAAATTTACGAAGAGAACCAGCTGAGGCTTTCTCCACTACGTCCAGGATTCGATAACAGCATCCACTGTGCACCTGCCTGAGCTCAATCTTTATTCTTTTTTTTTATTATGGTGGTTTGGGGGAAGCTCTACCAGCTTGTGTGTGGGGCTCTCACCCACTAAACCCCTACTTCCACTTGGCTTACTATGCTCCACCCCGGTATCGCTTGCACATTCCTTCAGGGTGGGCAGCCCGGACGACTAGTGTCGCCCTAGTTGTTAAGGGGAGAGTCTGTTGCCGTATTCTTCTTTAATTTGTCTCTAGCTTGATCTTTTTTCGTCATTATCTTCTCAAAGTGGTCTTTTATGTACTTCCAATTGTCTGCACTTTATATCATTATTTTAATTACGTTCTTTTTTGTTGTTGCCTTCCCTACTTGTTCTTCTACGTGATTTCGTTCTTCCTTCCATTTTTCACAAAGGAAGATGTGTTCCGGATCATCTTTCTCTTTACAATATATACATTTCTCTTCCATCTGTAATTTGAATTTCTTAAAGTATGTGCCGAAGCACCCGTGTCCTGTTAGAACTTGTGTTAGATGGTAGCTTGTATTTCCTTTCGTTTGTACCACTTTTCTATGTCCGTGATAAGCATTCTGGACCACAGTCCTTTGTCCATTTTGTTCCATTTGTCTTTCCATTTTTTAATAGTTCTTTCCCTATCCAGCGATTTCTCCTCCTTGATTTTCCGGAACGTAATTTCCGTTCTGCTGCAAGTAGTTCGATAGTAATTATTCTTGCTATTACCCTTGCGGCCTCCAGCGATGTTGTTCGGTACGCTCCTGTCACTCTAATTGCCAGTTGTCTCTGTAGGCTGTCTAATTTCTTGTTATAAGTTTGTGTTTTCAGAGCTCCTCTCCAAATTTGCGCCCCATATAGGATTATTGATTCTACTACCGCAGCTAATACCCTTTTTTTCTGGTTTCCACTTTCCCCTTTCTTGGCATCAGTTTAATTAGTGCTTTGGTTGCTTTAGTGGCTTTCTTATAGATATAATTTATGTGAGGTCCAAAGCTTATTTTTTCATTGAGGATTATACCCAGGTATTTAGTTTCTTTTTGGCCCTGTTTTCTTTTGTAGTGTTGTATAATTCTTATAAGATAAGGCGGTATTCCTTTTTTGTTTAATGCGTTTATTATCTCTCTCCACGATACTGAATTGAACGCATTTTTTATATCGAGCGTTACTAAGGCGCAGTATCCTCTGGTTTTTCGACTTTTTTCTATTTCTTTCGTTGCTATCTCTAGTACTTTCTTTATCGCACCCAGCGTTGATTTACCTCTGAGGAATCCATGCTGGTTACCAGCGAAGCCCCCATTTTTTTGGATTTCCTCTAAGTCTTTCTGCTAATAATCTCTCCAGCAGTTTTCCGAACGTGTTCAGCATGCACAGTGATCTGTATGCAGTTTCTTTCCCCGGTTTGGGTATAAGTACTAGGCACGTCTTCCATTGTTTTGGGTATTTTCCTGTTCTTATGATGTTGTTCATTACCTTTAGTACTACTGTGGGGTTCATTTCCACTATTTTCTTTACTATTTCCGGCAGTATTCCGTCTGTCCCCGGGGCTTTCTTCGTCTTCATTCTGTTAGCAGCCCTTTCAAGCTCTTTTATGGTGAATTCCGGAACTTCCTCTGTCTGTATTTCTTGCCATTGATTTACATCTCTCTGTGGGAACAGTGTGCTGTATATCTCTCTTTTCTTTTCGATTCCAATGTTTTCAGGTGCTCCGCGAATTCTGTTCATTACTATCTTGTACCCAAGCCCCCATACGTCCTCTTCTACTTTCTCGTATAGTTCCCGCCATCACTTCTTTTCTTTGCTTTTCATTATTTGTATGCTCAGGTCTTTTTTGCATTTCTTGTATACTATATTGGCGGCCTCTTTGTCTGTAGTTGTTTTCGCTCTTGTGTATTTTCTTCGTTTTTGGATGCACCGTTCTCTTGTTTCGGCTATCTCAGTTGTCCAACAATACACCAGTCTTTTGTTTCTTTCATTGTTTCTCCTATGCATTGATTTATCGCAGCTGTATGTCACGGCGTCGATAAGTTCTTCGGTGCTTATTATTTCTTTGTTTTCTGTCTTCTCTTTAAGTGATTCCTTGAATTTTGTTATGTCCAGTTTGTAGTAGCACCACCCTCTTATTGGCTGCCTGTTTTGTGTATTTCTTGTCTCCATTTCATGTATTTCGTACAGTATGTACTTGTGGTAGCTGAGCGACTCGTCGTTTAGTACCTTCCAGTTTTTTATTCTAGCTGACAGTTTCTCGGTGCAGAGTGTAATATCTATGTGGGATCTGCTCTGTCTTCTTTCGAAGGTTGGTTCGTCTCCTTGGTTGGCAACTGTTAGTTTGTTTGTCGCTATCCAGAGCTCAAGCGCTCGTCCTCTGCGGTCTTCTTTCTTGGATCCCCAAGCCGGTGATTTAGAGTTGAAATCTCCGGCTATTATAGTTTCATCCTTGGTTCTTCTAATTTCGGTTTCTAGGTTGTTTAGATATTTATCGAAGGCATCATATCCGCTGTTTGGTGATATATAGCAATTAATTATTTTTATGTTGTTTACTATCATCCAGTTATATCCCTCGCCTTCGCCCTTGTCACCACTTGTTATTTGTTTTTGTTTATAATTTTAATAGCTGTGTCTTTTCTTTTGTCCGTCAGCCACTTTTGGTTACTTATTAGTTTCTTGTTTGGCTCGTTTATCATCAATATGTCTACTCCTGTTTTGATTGATGTTGCTTCTGCCAGGTTCTGCGCTTCTATCTACGTTTACTTGCAGTATTTTATGCATTTTGGGCATTTTCCTTTTCTCGCTGTGCCCGCCATTCTGCCATGTATTTTGGGCATTTATTATTATTGGCTCTATGTTCTGCTTTATCGAAAATTGCGCAGTATGCCTCTTTTGTGCAATCCGCTGCTCTATGCCCTTCCTCCGCGCAGTTTAAGCATGCCTTGCTTCTGTCCGCCCCTCTACATATATGTGGCATGTGCCCGTACTCCCAACATTTGTAGCATTTGCGTAGTACTGTCCATGGCCTTATGTGGCATCGTGATGCCCCGATAGTTCTTTCTTTTGGAATACTGTATCACTGTTATTCGCAGTCACCTCTATCAGTGCCCTTTGATATCCATTTTGGGAACTTTTTGTGTTTATCACCTTTACTTCAAACTTCTTTGTGCTTTCTTCTAGAACTGCTGCTTGAATCTCAGATATTGTTGTTATTTCATCATCAATCTTTATTCTATGTAGCCCTAACTGTTCCAGAAGTTTTCTTGCAGCACCTAGCAAGCACAGTGGTCGATAGGACGATGTGTTTTATATGGGCTTGTCTCCTTTGATTAGTAGAACTAGCCTTGCTCTCTTCCAGATGTTCCAGAAGTTTTCATCCGCTAAATTTTACTTATGACATTTAGAATCTATTCAGGGCATCTTTTGACAGCTATTGTAATGACTTCTGGTAACAGTCCGTCTGCACCAGGGGCTTTGCCACTTTAAATACGCATGCTGGCCCTTGTAAGTACTTCCATAGAAAAAATTTTAGTTATCGGATTTACTAGTGGTTGTTCCCGCCTCGGTTGCCACCTGGATGGGGAAAAGTTCGTCTACTACCTCCTTAGCTTTTCCCATCCTGATTTGAAGATTTGGATGTTTTATTTTTAGGTGAGTAGTGGAAATCGCATATGCGTCTCCCATATATTTTGGTCCAGCTTCTCACAAAGCTGGCGTCAGTGTTGCAGCTTGCAACACTGCAGCTCTTGCAGGTCTCTGTTCTGTGTTCACCTGCGCATTTTGCGCACACAAATTGTCTGTTGTATAGAGTGACCACACGTCCCGATTTTGGCGGGACAGTTTCGCTTTTTGGAGGACTATCCCGCGTTCCGCCGATTTTTAAAAATGTCCCGCTTTTTACAAAATATCTGCATTTCTTATTTGAAATGTACTGTAATATAAAAAAAAATATAAAAAAAAGTGCGAGTCGCGCACCGAGGGTTCCGTACAAACTTGAAAGTAAGGTATCTTTTTTTGTGGAGGACGTAGCAAGCACATTCAGTTAACTTGACAAGTGGCCTTCCTGAAATCACGACCATCTTAGTACCGCTGCAAGCATAACCTCAAGATGACGCTGTCGTACGATGGAATTCTACCCTATATTTTATTACCATACATCCCCCATTCACTATGAGTGTTTAGGGGTTCTGGAACTTCACTATTTGTTTTTACTGCTCAATTTTGCCTGTATACCTATATACCCTGTATAAAGGTATACAAGGTTTTTTTTTAATAACGCAAATATTTTAACTTATATAAAGAAAACTTTATTTTAGTATTACACTTATTCACTAACTTATATTACGATCTAACTATTTCTAGATCTAATATAAACTAATATATTAACTATTTCTAGATCTATTTCGATACTCTTAACATTCAGTTGTTCAATTGACTGCTTTTGGGCAATTGACTACCAAAAAATATAGGGCGTACGTGATTTAAGTATAATATACTTAAATCATATTATCTACCACATATTATGTAGATTATGTATAGTATTTAGTATAGTATTATTATGTAGATAATCAACATATTATGTAGATTATAAAGAAAAATTAGACGAAATATAATATATACAGGATGTTACGGGACTTGAATATGTCGCATGTCGCTTATAAACAAGCAAAATTTAGACATAATATATACCCTGTATATATTATGTATATAGAGGGTACGTGATGAAATGCATAACGAATATAAAAAAAGAAAAATTCAGAATAAACAGCTTGGTGCCAGCAAATACTTTTTAACCTTCGGACCTAACCGAGGAGGACCTAACTGTATGCAACCCATATGCTTCTGGAGCCTGACAATACCACTACGACAACATTAGTGTATTTTCATAAGTTTCTAATAGTAAATTCGCATTTTTCTTGTAATTAAACTACATATTTACGGTTTTCACTTTACATGTGCTGTAAGACACCGCTTCTTGCCAAATTTTATGATTCTAGGTCAACGGGAAGTACCCTATAGGTGTTGATTCTCTTGTGAAATCGCAAAATATGCGACATAAACGGTCATATCCTTTGATCGCGTTGACTTACAAGTTTGATTTTTTCACAGCTGAAAGAGAACGCAGACCTGAGTATTTGATACAAATTTCAACTTGTTACCTCTACGCGTTCCTGAGAAAAATGACAGACAGACAGACGGACAGACAGACAGACAGACGGACAACAAAGTGATCCTATAAGGGTTCCGTTTTCGGTACGGAACCCTAAAAATAAGATTTTTCAACATATTCCCATAAAATCTCCTTTTTTAGTGTCACTCAATGAATTTTTTTAATATATTATTTTTTTAATATATTCTTCAAGATATTCCAAGCAGTTATTATAAAACTCCTTTCAGAAAATCCGGTCGTATAATGGCACCTTGTACTGAAATTTTCATTGGGTGACATTAAAAAGGGAGATTTTATGACAATATTGTAGAAAAATCTTTTGAATATATTAGTAACCATTTTTCGAAAAATAATATTTGCGAAAATGATCTTTTTTGATAAGGTGTTATTGGTAAAAAGATACGTTACTGATGAAAAAATTAAATGTTGATTGTCTGCAAATGTAGAAACAGACAAAAAATGAACGGAGTTAGTGCTTCATTTTAAACAGAATAATATTCCTTATCAAAATATTTTAAAAATGGTAGAATACTCCCTTCCAGGACCAAATGCAGCAACAAAAACTGTTTTTTATGGCCTCCGGATTTGAAAGCTAGCTTTGACATCGTGTTGACGATGTATTCAAGCGAAACTAGATTTTTACACACAATGTTGCAAAGTACGACTACTAGGTTATGCGGCAAAGTGACCAGTAAATTTTAGCCTTTCAGAGACATTTACAAAATAAATTAAGTATAAGACAAAAAAATCGAATTTAGAAATGCTACTTTGTACCATATAAAGTAAGAGTGATTTTTTTAATTTCACTGTGCGTCTTACATGTGGAAAAATGATAAAATTGACAAATGATAGGTATATAATAACCTAATAAATTTGAATTAGTAAAAATGTCAAAGTTTGTGAGTACCTACATTAAAAAATAATTTCCAATATTATAAATATTCTAAATCTATTTGTTTCTTAAATAATAATTGTCGGCAAAAAAAATTTATACAAATTTCGTGCGTAATGATTTTACAAAGCTCCAGCTAATGAGGCGGAACGAGCTGTCGCGTTGTAAAATCAACTTTTCCGCACTCTAATATAAATAACTATTTCTAGTATCAATAAAATATAGAAAACTGAAAAAACAGTTGAACATTAAACTGTAAAATCTATATTAAGCGTAAAAAATAATTAGACCAATTTACGTCAAAGTATTCTCCAAGTATTATCAAGAATTTGCCGGTGAAAGAAAATCATATTTTATTTTTTAAATTTAATTACAGCATTTTTAAGCAGTATATAATATTGTATAACAGTATATAATTTTGTACTATGTTATAACGGTGTAAACAGCGAATTAAAAATATTTAAAAAAATGCACCAAATTTAGTTTGGTGTGGAGATAGAACCCACGACCGCTACATTTGTAGTCTAGAGCCTTGCCTCTAAACCACGCCGGCTTTCGTTGTAAATATGTTAAATAGACGTTTTGTTGCTATTCTTGTCTAACACATTGAATCGTGTATCTGTGCATCTCGCTTGCACATGATAATGTGAAGTCGCTATATTATCGTATCTTATCCTTAGGAACTCTAACTGGTCTTCATTAAAAATTTTCGACAAGTTTTCATCTTTCCTTTTCAACGTTTCTTCCGTTTCTTATCATGATGGTATTTTGACCAAGCTACACGAAGAGCTACACTGAAGCTACACTTCAATTTTCCAATCTGGACTGCAATATCTGAAGTCATAGTATCCACATCCTCATAGAAAGTACCTTCCTGATTCTCATCTCCATCTCTGTTCTCACCTAAAGCAAAATATTTTCTAAAACACCACATGACAAATCATATTAACAATAAAAATTCCAATTCACAACAATCAAACAAAAGTAATCACTTCAATAATAATAACTAATCATGGACAAATATAGTAATTGTACTTACTACTACATCCACTGATAAATGTCAAGTATTCGTCACCATCATCATCACCATCCATGAAATTTTCCGATTCCAAACGTATTCTTTTACCATTACTGCTCTCAATCTTTTCCTCAGGTTCACTAACTTGATTTACAACTTCCTTAATAATTATTTGAAATTCCTACTGGAATGTCGACAGACGTCACTAACAATAAATCAGGAACTGCATCTCTACTGCTTAAATTGAGTCTCCGAGAAATGGACCTACACAACAGATTCAAAAAAGTTTTTCTTACATCTTTACTTCACCATTTCTCTAAATACTAACCTAACAAATTTTAGAATTCGATGTAAGATCGTTTCTTCCAAAAAGTGTTCTCCACAATTCTCGTCTAACTTTTTTAGCGTTAACCCTTTCGCCGCTATGGACCCTTAGTTAACCCTTTCGCTGCTGCGGACTGCTACAGCAGTTCAATTGATTTGACGCCCTTGTGCTATGTTCTTCTTCTTATAGTGCATCTCTATAGTGCTCTATAGTGCATCTATCGGAAGTTTGCTATCATCACAGTAATCCAGACCCTGTTGACTGCAGCTCTGAACAGCTGAACATTGCTACAATTAAACCAATCCCTTAGGATCTTCAGCCAGGATAGCGTAGACCCTTGAGGGTCCACGTCTCAACTCCATACAAAAGCGTGGAAAAAATATAACAACGAAGCATCCTCATCCTAAATTCCATGTTAATATCCCGACTCATAAATAAATTTTTCATTCTCAAAAATTTTGATATGGCTATCTCTATCCTTGTTCTTATCTCTCCTGTTTGATCACCCGTTTGTTCTATCCAAGTTCCTAGATATTTATATGTCGGCACATTCTCTATCGTGGTGTTTGCCACCGTCGGGTTCACAAGGTTCAGATTCTGCGGGAACTTTCTAACTACCATTAACTTGGTTTTCTTAAAGTTAATCTTTAGTCCGTATTCATTACATCGCTCATCTAATTTTTCCAAAAGGTGTTGTGTGTCTTCAAGATTGCTCGTTAACAAGACGGTATCATCAGCATACCTCAAATTATTAATCACTTCTCCTTTTATAACTATTCCCACTGACTCATCTTCTAAGGTTTCCCTAATAATAGCTTCGTTATATAGATTAAAGAGAAGCGAGTATAGGATGCAACCCTGTCTCACACCACGACGAATCTCCATTTCTTCTGTTGGTTGGTTTTCTGCCATTGTATGCTTTATGCCATTGTTCTGCCATTGGCATTTTGGCCCCAATATAGGTTACTAATTATTCTAACGTCGTCCGAGTCAATGTTTTTGCTGACGAGTAGCTGATGTAATTTGTCAGGTTTCACTTTGTCAAAGGCTTTCTCAAAATCGATGTAACATGCATACATCTCTTGGTTTATATCACGACAGCGCTGGAAAAGAACGTTAATCCAAAAAGCGCCTCTCGTGTTCCAAGTCCTTCGCGGAATCCAAACTGTGTGTTGCTTATGTCTTCCTTGAGTCTTCTGTAAATTCTTTTATGAACGATTTTTAAGAACAACTTCAAGGGGGTGGCCCATAAGTGCGATGGTTCGATAATCCGAGCATTCTCTTGGATTTTTTTTTTGTATGAGCATAAAAATGGATGATAACTGACAACCATTGATTAGGAATTTCTCCCTTATCATAAATGCGGTTAAAAAGTTCCAGCAGAATATCAATCACATCACCATGAAAGAGTTTGATAAGTACTTTGATACTCTTTCTGAACTTAATATTTTTAAGTGCACATTATTTGATTCTAAAGCCGGATTTGGAGGTCTATTACCATCGAAGAGTTCCGACAGGTATGCTTTAAACCTTTTAAGTTTGTCCTCCACATCAGTTATTATACGTCCATTTGTATCCTTGATAATATTAATAGCTGCCTTGACCCTGTTGCATCCAGCTATTTCCTTTATCTTTTTGTGGTATTCTTCCTGTGGTTTCTTAATTTTTCTCTGTATTGTCCTATGTAGTGTTCTGTATTCATCTGTTCTACCTTTACTCTTTCTCCTTTCCTCCATAAGATCTAGAATTTCTGATGTTATCCACTGCTTTTTCTTTGTTCTTTTGCTTGTTAGATGTTTTTTAGCTAATGTTTCTAACCCTGTTTGTATTTGTTTCCACCTTTCATTCACACTGACTTCATTGGATATATTAATGTCCCTCATACATTGGTTGGTCTCTTTCTTAAATGTGTCATTGATTTCAGATGTCTTAAGAAGTCTTGGGTCTATATAGTTTTTGAGACGTTTTGTAATCTTTTTCATCTTTATATTAAGTTTAGCTATAACTGGGTTGTGGTCGGAGTTAATCTCAGCCCCTGGGTATGTTTTTGCAGCTTTGACTGAGTTCTTATAGCGGTTGTTAATGAGGATGTAGTCTATTTGGTTTCTAACTGTATTTCCAGGGTTGTCCGTAGTGAATTTCCAGGTGTACAATCTACGATCTGGTAGTTGAAGAAGGTATTTGTTATCATGAGATCTCTAGCTTGACAGAACTCTAGATCCACTCAGTGGATACCCCCAACAAAACTTCCCGTGTATGGACTGTTATAGTAGTCTAATTGATTTGGCGGCCAGATGCTATAGCAGTCTATCGACTTCATGAATTCATTGTGGCTTTTTTAAACATAACAAAGAGATTAATAAATACATACACTCTCATTAGAACGTTGCGTTACCCTAGGTAAAAGATTCGAGACTCACCCGTGCACCTAGGGTCTTATCGTTGTGAAGATATATTATCGTATTATCGTATAGTGAAGAATAATTGTAAACTATGCGGATAGAAATACTTGTTTTTTAAGTTTTTTTATGTCTAGTCTTGTCTAGTCTTATCTGCTTCTTGTCTGTATCTAGTCTTGTCTTGTCTATGTAGTCTACTATATTAAAATGTACTTAATTTAATGAATTCGCTACAATGCAAACTCAATAGACTTTTTTACGGTTAGTTAAGGGCTTGCACGTCCGCCTTGTTTAAACGGCGGGAATATAAAACTTTCGGGCACATTTTGATATTTTCACTGGTTATACGTCAAAGTGGCCGACAACATGACGGAAATTGACGCATGCACATAAAAATGTTTCAACTATGAAAAGATCCATTGAAGTAGATGGATTAGAATGAGCTTACCATGGTCCACTTAATAATTATAAGTTAATAGTCATAATAATTTAGTAGAATTCAAATTCAACATGAAGTTGCTTCAACTTGAATTTGTTTATAGATTGTTTCGATGAAGTCGGTTCAACATGAAGTTGTAGGAATGCGAAGTCGCAACTTGATTTGTCGCAAAATGAAGTTGTTTCAACTTGAATTTGTTTATAGATTGGTTCGATGAAGTCGGTGCAACATGAAGTTGTCCCAACATGAATTTGTCGCAACATGAAGTTGTTTCAACTTGAATTTGTTTCAGACAAGACAAGCCTAGAGAGATTAGACAGGCAATACTAGACAGACAAGACCAGACAGAAAATACTAGACAAAGAAGGCTAGACAGACAAGACTCACCAAATCCCCTATTCCACCTTGGCTTTTAGTATGCACCACCCCGGTATCGCATATATTGCATTCATTCAGGGTGGGCAGCCCGGACGGTTAATGAAAACCGCCCTAGTTGTCGCCTCCCCGACCAGGATTCGAACCCGGGTCTCCCGCATTGAAAGGCGGGTATGTTGTCAACTACACCACCGAGGAGGACAGACAGACAAGACTAGACAGACAAGACTAGACAGACAAGACTAGACAGACAAGACTAGACAGACAAGACTAGACAGACAAGACTAGACAGACAAGACTAGACAGACAAGACTAGACAGACAAGACTAGACAGACAAGACTAGACAGACAAGACTAGACAGACAAGACTAGACAGACAAGACTAGACAGACAAGACTAGACAGACAAGACTAGACAGACAAGACTAGACAGACAAGACTAGACAGACAAGACTAGACAGACAAGACTAGACAGACAAGACTAGACAGACAAGACTAGACAGACAAGACTAGACAGACAAGACTAGACAGACAAGACTAGACAGACAAGACTAGACAGACAAGACTAGACAGACAAGACTAGACAGACAAGACTAGACAGACAAGACTAGACAGACAAGACTAGACAGACAAGACTAGACAGACAAGACTAGACAGACAAGACTAGACAGACAAGACTAGACAGACAAGACTAGACAGACAAGACTAGACAGACAAGACTAGACAGACAAGACTAGACAGACAAGACTAGACAGACAAGACTAGACAGACAAGACTAGACAGACAAGACTAGACAGACAAGACTAGACAGACAAGACTAGACAGACAAGACTAGACAGACAAGACTAGACAGACAAGACTAGACAGACAAGACTAGACAGACAAGACTAGACAGACAAGACTAGACAGACAAGACTAGACAGACAAGACTAGACAGACAAGACTAGACAGACAAGACTAGACAGACAAGACTAGACAGACAAGACTAGACAGACAAGACTAGACAGACAAGACTAGACAGACAAGACTAGACAGACAAGACTAGACAGACAAGACTAGACAGACAAGACTAGACAGACAAGACTAGACAGACAAGACTAGACAGACAAGACTAGACAGACAAGACTAGACAGACAAGACTAGACAGACAAGACTAGACAGACAAGACTAGACAGACAAGACTAGACAGACAAGACTAGACAGACAAGACTAGACAGACAAGACTAGACAGACAAGACTAGACAGACAAGACTAGACAGACAAGACTAGACAGACAAGACTAGACAGACAAGACTAGACAGACAAGACTAGACAGACAAGACTAGACAGACAAGACTAGACAGACAAGACTAGACAGACAAGACTAGACAGACAAGACTAGACAGACAAGACTAGACAGACAAGACTAGACAGACAAGACTAGACAGACAAGACTAGACAGACAAGACTAGACAGACAAGACTAGACAGACAAGACTAGACAGACAAGACTAGACAGACAAGACTAGACAGACAAGACTAGACAGACAAGACTAGACAGACAAGACTAGACAGACAAGACTAGACAGACAAGACTAGACAGACAAGACTAGACAGACAAGACTAGACAGACAAGACTAGACAGACAAGACTAGACAGACAAGACTAGACAGACAAGACTAGACAGACAAGACTAGACAGACAAGACTAGACAGACAAGACTAGACAGACAAGACTAGACAGACAAGACTAGACAGACAAGACTAGACAGACAAGACTAGACAGACAAGACTAGACAGACAAGACTAGACAGACAAGACTAGACAGACAAGACTAGACAGACAAGACTAGACAGACAAGACTAGACAGACAAGACTAGACAGACAAGACTAGACAGACAAGACTAGACAGACAAGACTAGACAGACAAGACTAGACAGACAAGACTAGACAGACAAGACTAGACAGACAAGACTAGACAGACAAGACTAGACAGACAAGACTAGACAGACAAGACTAGACAGACAAGGACTAGACAGACAAGACTAGACAGACAAGACTAGACAGACAAGACTAGACAGGACAAGACTAGACAGACAAGACTAGACAGACAAGACTAGACAGACAAGACTAGACAGACAAGACTAGACAGACAAGACTAGACAGACAAGACTAGACAGACAAGACTAGACAGACAAGACTAGACAGACAAGACTAGACAGACAAGACTAGACAGACAAGACTAGACAGACAAGACTAGACAGACAAGACTAGACAGACAAGACTAGACAGACAAGACTAGACAGACAAGACTAGACAGACAAGACTAGACAGACAAGACTAGACAGACAAGACTAGACAGACAAGACTAGACAGACAAGACTAGACAGACAAGACTAGACAGACAAGACTAGACAGACAAGACTAGACAGACAAGACTAGACAGACAAGACTAGACAGACAAGACTAGACAGACAAGACTAGACAGACAAGACTAGACAGACAAGACTAGACAGACAAGACTAGACAGACAAGACTAGACAGACAAGACTAGACAGACAAGACTAGACAGACAAGACTAGACAGACAAGACTAGACAGACAAGACTAGACAGACAAGACTAGACAGACAAGACTAGACAGACAAGACTAGACAGACAAGACTAGACAGACAAGACTAGACAGACAAGACTAGACAGACAAGACTAGACAGACAAGACTAGACAGACAAGACTAGACAGACAAGACTAGGACACACAAGACTAGACAGACAAGACTAGACAGACAAGACTAGACAGACAAGACTAGACAGACAAGACTAGACAGACAAGACTAGACAGACAAGACTAGACAGACAAGACTAGACAGACAAGACTAGGACACGACAAGACTAAGACAGACAAGACTAGACAGACAAGACTAGACAGACAAGACTAGACAGACAAGACTAGACAGACAAGACTAGACAGACAAGATAGACAGACAAGACTAGACAGACAAGACTAGACAGACAAGACTAGACAGACAAGACTAGACAGACAAGACTAGACAGACAAGACTAGACAGACAAGACTAGACAGACAAGAACTAGACAGACAAGGACTAGACAGACAAGAATAGGACAGACAAGACTAGACAGACAAGACTAGACAGACAAGACTAGACAGACAAGACTAGACAGACAAGACTAGACAGACAAGACTAGACAGACAAGACTAGACAGACAAGACTAGACAGACAAGACTGGACAGACAAGACTGACAGACAAGACTAGACAGACAAGACTAGACAGACAAGACTAGACAGACAAGACTAGACAGACAAGACTAGACAGACAAGACTAGACAGACAAGACTAGACAGACAAGACTAGACAGACAAGACTAGACAGACAAGACTAGACAGACAAGACTAGACAGACAAGACTAGACAGACAAGACTAGACAGACAAGACTAGACAGACAAGACTAGACAGACAAGACTAGACAGACAAGACTAGACAGACAAGACTAGACAGACAAGACTAGACAGACAAGACTAGACAGACAAGACTAGACAGACAAGACTAGACAGACAAGACTAGACAGACAAGACTAGACAGACAAGACTAGACAGACAAGACTAGACAGACAAGACTAGACAGACAAGACTAGACAGACAAGACTAGACAGACAAGACTAGACAGACAAGACTAGACAGACAAGACTAGACAGACAAGACTAGACAGACAAGACTAGACAGACAAGACTAGACAGACAAGACTAGACAGACAAGACTAGACAGACAAGACTAGACAGACAAGACTAGACAGACAAGACTAGACAGACAAGACTAGACAGACAAGACTAGACAGACAAGACTAGACAGACAAGACTAGACAGACAAGACTAGACAGACAAGACTAGACAGACAAGACTAGACAGACAAGACTAGACAGACAAGACTAGACAGACAAGACTAGACAGACAAGACTAGACAGACAAGACTAGACAGACAAGACTAGACAGACAAGACTAGACAGACAAGACTAGACAGACAAGACTAGACAGACAAGACTAGACAGACAAGACTAGACAGACAAGACTAGACAGACAAGACTAGACAGACAAGACTAGACAGACAAGACTAGACAGACAAGACTAGACAGACAAGACTAGACAGACAAGACTAGACAGACAAGACTAGACAGACAAGACTAGACAGACAAGACTAGACAGACAAGACTAGACAGACAAGACTAGACAGACAAGACTAGACAGACAAGACTAGACAGACAAGACTAGACAGACAAGACTAGACAGACAAGACTAGACAGACAAGACTAGACAGACAAGACTAGGACAAACAAGACTAGACAGACAAGACTAGACAGACAAGACTAGACAGACAAGACTAGACAGACAAGACTAGACAGACAAGACTAGACAGACAAGACTAGACAGACAAGACTAGACAGACAAGACTAGACAGACAAGACTAGACAGACAAGACTAGACAGACAAGACTAGACAGACAAGACTAGACAGACAAGACTAGACAGACAAGACTAGACAGACAAGACTAGATAGACAAGTTTAGGCAGGCAAGACTAGACAGACAAGACTGGATAGACAGGACTAGACGGACATGACTAGACAGACAAGACTATTACAGACAAGGCTAGGACAAACAAGACTAGGACAGACAATACTAGGACAGACAAGATTAGGAAAGACAAGACTAGGACAGACAGGACTGAATAGACAGAATAGACAGACAAGACTAGAGTTGCAAATTATTTTGTCCTCGCCCAATTTGGATATAAAACAAAAGAATTTTGCACAAGTTTGTACACTCAATCAACAAAGAAAAAACAAAATTTGCTTTGAATAGGTTTTGGTTTTTGAAAGTTTGGCAATATTTGCCAATTGTTTTGACTTTCTTTTCCAATTTTGACATAAAACAAAAGAATTTCGCAGTTTGTCTACACAAATTAACAAAAAAACAAAATTTGATTTGAATAGATTTTGTTTGTTGAAAATTTGACAATATTTGCCAATTGTTTTGACATTCTATTCCAATTTTTTACATAAAACAAAAGAACCGCGCATAGTTTGTCCACTTTAATCAACAAAAAAACAAAATTTCTTAATAATAATTTTTTTAAATAATAATTTTTAATAAATTTCTTAATTTCAAAATTCGAATAAATAGAGGTTTTTGGTTTTTGGAAATTTGGCAATATTTGCAAATTACTGCAAATAGTACAAAGTTATCAAAGTATTCCGCACAGGCTATAATGTAATGTTCAGAATATTGAGTACACAATCACATCAGTTCAAAAAAGTAATTCGCAGTGAAAGGGTTAATAGGCTGTAAGAATAAATGGGGCAGTCACTGGACAGCCAGTACTGCCATACAAACCCATTTATAATATCGAACATATTGCTGAATATCTACAAGAATGATAGATTGTAGTAATAATAATTTAAAAAAAATGCTCTTGCCACTATCAGCACTAAATGAACTGCACTTAGCCAACAACTTCCACATCCTCTGGCACCTTACATCTGAGGATAGATTGAACCCAACAGTCATTGTTAGACCTGCAGGATCCCACTGCACACAACAGGCTCTTTTTATTAGATGCTTCAATGATGATTTTTCTATTTCACAAATAATTGAGGACAGCTCTCAGGGTTCTAAAGAAAGTATACATTTATAGAAAATGTGTTTAAAAATGTTTTGTAACTTACCCAATGTTTGAATAACATCATGCTTTTCCCATTTCCCCTGAGGAAGGGATTATTAGGAGAATTTAAAAAGGCTCTAATATTAAAAATCAATGAGCAAACTCAAATTATCTTCTAAAATTAAGATTTATTTAGATTTAGAAATGTGACGTACAGACCTTCCTAGTCAAGCTGGAATATAAAATTAAGTAAACCTAGAAATGTTTCATTCATAAATATATTTATTTGAAATACATATGACTATTTTCCAATTTCCTTAAGCAAAAGTCACATTAAAGGCATCATCCCACATTCAATTTTGTCCAAAAGGTTTAATTGTAAATAACAAATATTTGAGTTATAAAATATTTATCAATACATAAAATTAGTTGGAGAAAGTCTTCATATTTTGTGAACTTTTACACATATTGTAACTGTTAGTACACGTACATTTTTTTAAATGCAAAGAAAAACATTTCCGACATATTTATAAACAAATATAAAATGAATAGGTAACTTGCATGCACTAATTGCCTTATTACAAAATTAACATTAGAAAAATATTTCTACTTAACAAACATCTTCTAGACATCTTAATAACTTTTGAAATGTTTAAGTCTGTACAACAATACCTTAGATCTACTGTTACCTAGAGCTAGATACCCACTTCCAGGGGAGAAATTTGCAACCCTTAATCTACCCAACCGGACATCAGGACCTGGAAAATTATTAAACACTGTACTTGAACCAATATGATACAATTTAAGAGCATTCATTGTGTCGGCAGAATGCAGTGAAAGAATTTCTGAGGAAGAATTGAACTTGACTCCTCCTATACTAGTCGTTAGATTAAAAATAGATTTCTTTGGTGCAGGATTTTTGTTCAGTAAAACTTCTTCATAATCGTATAAGTTTACAACCCCTTGCTTAGATCCAGTAGCAATAAATTGATTGGATGGAGAAACATCAATGGCTGTGCCTCGGATACAACCTTCATCTATCCATTTATGTTTCAATTTTCTTGTGCTCATATCCCAGACAGCCCCTTCACCTGTTACACTTAATCCAAACAACAAAGAGCTTTGTGGGTTAAACGCCAACGCTTTTGTGTCCATATCTTGTTTCAAAGTAAATAATTTTTCTTTAGTTACAGTGGAGAGCACATGGACTTCTCCCCATTTTCCATTGATTACAATGTATTTACCATCGGGTGACATAATAAATCTTTTACAGCTGGTAACTCCTTCTGGTAAATTTATTTTAATGCCTTTAGCTGCAACCAAGTCATAGCTGTAAAGGTGTTTGTGGAAAGATCCCAAGATAGCTTCGTTTCCATCTTTTGTGAACTTGGCACATTCAATGGAATATTTAGGGAAAGCAATGCTGTGTAATTTATTGTTTTTCTTTCCATCAACTGCATAAAGTGAAGCAATACCCGAGTTACCAGCCACTAAAGCTACACTTGATGTTGGATGAAATTCTACAGCATTTATTATTGGACCTTCATTACAACATTCGGAGTTTAAATCTAATACACTTTTACATTCAAGGCTTTGTGCAGGTAGATGTAGTTTAGCAGTTTTCTTTATAAAACCAACACTTTGTAGAACATCATCGTCAGAATCAGATTCTTCTTTTTCTTTGTTCAGAGAGGCCCATGTGGGATTACCAACAATTGAAATGAACTTATGTTTTAAAGCTTTTCTTTGAATTGTGTTCTCAGATGTTTTTCCAGGTTCATCAATTTCAATTCCATCGTCTTCATCGGACCATGCTGGTTTCTGTTCTGGTTCAGAATCTTCGCTGTCAGAGTTTCCAACACCAGAATCAACATTTGAAGTTGTTGGAATCGGTTCATTTTCTGCTTCTTCTAAACTCTTTAAGAAGCTCGACGCACCACCGAAGAGTATTTTTGATAAATATTCTTCCTCAGCTTGAAGCTCTGCATCAGATTTCTTCTTCGGTCTAGATCTTATTACGGGGTTTTCTGGTTTGCTTGTGTCAGATTCTGAGTCGTGTTTACGTTTTCGTGCTGAATTTAGCATCTTGTTGGGAAAATTTATCTTATTTTCTCTTAGAGCTAATGCAAAATATTAGAAGAGTTGTGGTTATGTTATTCTTTCTAGGGACTTTCATTCGTTCACGACAGTGTGCTTTTCAGTTTAAAGAATGAAGTTAGCGATAAGATTCGTTCACAATTCGTTGCGATTTTTTATATGAGCCTAAAATTAATAGTTGATATTAATGTTTATATTTAATGAGTAAATAATTCTCAGAATAATTTAGCTTTTCGGAAACTTTTCGTTTTATCAAAAACTAATTTGATTTATATAATTTATCATAATATTTAAATTGGCAGGATAAGTTGCCTAAAGTGTTATGTGTTCTAAAATATTCTGTCTAATTTGTCAAGAAATCTTGAAAAAGTTTTCCACATCATCATCATTATTTTTCAATTTTCTTGTGCTCCCAGACAGCTCCTTCACCAGTTACACTTAATCCAAACAACAAAGAGCTTTGTGGGTTAAACGCCAATGCCTTTGTGTCCGTATCTTGTTAAAAACGGCCTTTTGGTGATCCAATCTTGGATGTAGGCCTCTTCTCTCTTCTTCCACTCTTGGCGATCTTGTGCCCGTCTCATCCAGTTTCGACCTCCGTGCCGTCGAATGTCGTTCATCCAGCGGACATCCGGGTGTCGGACGTGTCGGACATCCAGGTCTTGGTCTCCATTCAAGGACTCGTCTCGTCCAGCGACTCTCGTTCATTCTCGCAATGTGTCCTGCCCATGTCCACTATTTCCTTGCTATTACAGCCATGACGTCTTTCACCTTGGTCTTATTCCGGATCCATTCGTTACGCTTCCGGTCACGAAGGGTGGTAACGACCATCGCTCTCTCCTTGCCCCTCTGCGCGACTCGGCAGATTTCTGCGTAAGGGTCATGGTCTCTGTACCGTAGGTGAGCACGGGCATGACACACTGCTCGAAGACTTTCACTTTGAGATCCAGGGATATTTTGCCACGTAGAATCTGCTTATTGGCACCGAACGCTGCCCAAGCCTGCGCGATACCGCCTTTCCACTTCTGCTACCTGGTTCTCAAAGCCCAGTGTAACCTTATGCCCCAAATATATGTACTCGGTTACGTTCTCCACTGGAAGCTGGTAGTTTGTGATTTCGGGAATGTTGGTCATATTCTTGGTTTTCCCCATTTTCATTTTAAGACCCGTCTTCTCGGATTCCACTCTCAAATCCTTCAGCATTGTCATCATCTGCCCAATGCTCTCTGAGACCAGAACCAGGTCATCAGCAAACCTCAGATTGGTCATTCTCTCTCTATCAATCATCAGCCCCTTCCCTGCCCATTGCATCTGTTGGAATATACATTCTAATGCTAGGGTAAACGGTGATTTTGTGTCCCCTTGCCTAACACCTCTCTCTAGATGAAATTTGTTGGTTTTCTTGTGCAGGGAGACACAGGCAGTTGCGTTCTGATGCAGGTGGTTGAGAATCTGTAAGCCCCTTTCATCGATACATCATTCAACTAGAGCTTGCTCTATGGAGCCCACCACTCTATGGAGTTGAAGGCTTTCCCGTAGTCGATTCATCGACTCCGGGAAAGCCTTCAGGCTAGGATAAGTTTCCTGTATATTCATTGCATTTCTCCACGACTGTTTTGAGAATTTGAAGGTGGTCATTTGTGCTGAAGCCTAAGCGAAAGCCTGCCTGTTCTCTGGGTTGAAAGAATTCTAGCTTCCTGTCAAGTCTGTTAACTAGAACCCTAGAGAAGAGCGTTTAGACATGCGACAGTAGAATTATAGGTCTGTAGTTTTCCAGTTTCTTGATGTCCCCTTTTTGTGGATTAGGGTGATTACTGCGATATGCCATGATGCAGGTACTTTACCTTCTAGGTTCCACTTTGTGAATAGGATTGCCAGCACTTCAAATCAAATCAAATCAAAATATTTATTCATCCATATGATGTACATTAATATACATATTGATATGTCAAGAAAATAATGAAGGGGTGTGTTCTTACACGACAGAAAAGATAACAAACAATAACACATACTAAAACATAGGTACATAAATGAGTATATGATTATAAATGAGTATACAGTTAATATAGGCACTTTATACATAAGTTCATTTATCCTGTAAAAATTCATCGATGTGATAATAACACCTTTCAATTAAATATATTTTTAATTTTTTCCGAAAAACCTTGTATATTGTTTCATCTTTTATATCGGCTGGTATACAATTATATATTTTAATTCCTATTCTATTAGCTGTTTTAGAACATAGAGTTAATTTGCGTCTCGGGGTATAGAGTTGTAAGCAGCTTCTCGTATTGTACGTATGGTTGTCTTTATTCATCTTGAAGTGACTTTTGTTTTTGTGCATATAGCATGCGACTTCCCATATATATAAGGCTGGTATTGTTAACAGTTCTAGCTCTTTAAAACAAGGCTTGCAGGATTGTCTTCTTGTTTTGCCTGATATTGCTCCATATTACCACCCTTTTCTGAGCCAAAAATACCCTGTTCAGCTGTGTCTTTATATGTACTTTTTTTATAATATAGTCCACCATGACATTCCATGTGAGATGCTAATCCAAAAATATACCCAGAAATTTCAGACATGCTGTTCGTTGAATGTGGTTATTTTCAATTCTTAGATCAATATCCTCAGTGGGTTGCCTTCTGATAGTTTGAAATCTTATATATCTCGTTTTGTCACCGTTTAGGTATAGGTTATTGGCAGAAAACCATTTATATAAATTAGAAACTACCTCACTCCCTTCACGCTGCATTTGTTGCACAGATGAATTGGAAATGAATATACTGGCATCGTCAGCATACAGTGTGATTCGCTCTTCTCCAATATAATGGACTAAGTCAGCGGTATACATCGAAAATAATATAGGGGCTAGTACACTCCCCTGTGGCACTTCAACGGAAGTTGGCAGTATCTGAGATCTACTCTGTCCAATTCTTACATATTGTTTTCTGCTTTGAAAGTATGAATGGAACCATTTCCCAGCCTTTCCTCGTACTCCATACGTACAAAGTTTTCCTAGGAGCTTGGAGTGAGACACGCAGTCGAAAGCCTTACTAAGGTCGCAGAATATAACAACTGGGCAATTTCCACGATCCACTTCCGATGTTATCTTTTCATAGAGTTTTTGACAAGCTGTAATGGTAGATTTGTTTTTGCGAAAACCATGTTGTTGAGGCGGAATCATTTTGTATTTTTCAAGAAATGGTGTGAGTCTATCTTCCATGCAATATTCAATTATTTTGGCTAAGACAGAGATAAGAGCCACTGGTCGATAATTATTAATATTGTTTCTATCTCCTTTTTTGAAGATCGGAAATATTGCAGACATTTTTAAAATATCCGGATACGTCTCTGTTTCAAAAGAGCAATTAACTATGTCGGTTATTGGTTCGACTAATTCCGTAGCAAATTGCTTAATCAAATTACATGGTCAATCGTCAGGTCCGCTACTTCTTTTGTTTTTTAATTTCTGTATTATTGACATCATTTGCTGTGGAGTAAAATCTTGTAGGTACATGCTATTGTAGTTATGCTGCATGTGCGCATCACTTATAGTCATCTCTTTAGTCTTTGTGGCAACCAATTCCGGGGCAGTTTTGAAGAAGTTGTTGAACATGGTAGCTATCGTACTTGGATTATCAATTATCTCGTTCTTTTCTTTTAATTCTATGCTAGTCGTGCGCTCTTCTTTATTTGATAGTTGATTTAATATTCGCCACATAGTTTTTTGTTTATTTGGAGAATTTTCAATAATTCCGCAGAAATACTTGTTTCTTGTTTCCCGTAATAGTTTGTGATGTTTTTTCTTTTCCTGTTTATATATGTCTTTCAAAAGTGGATGCTTTTTCTGTAGAACAAAAAGATCTCTTAATTTACAACTGGAAATTCTTAACTCCATATTTATCCATGGTTTCCCTTGATGTGTTGAGTTTACCAATGGGAAACATTGCTCAAAATAATGCTTCATAGTTTTTATAAATCCGATCGTTTTCCTATTAGCATCTTGATTGCTGTATACACAATCCCACGACTCTTGCAGTAGTGCTTCTTCAAACCGCGCTTTGTTAGCTGCTCCAAAATTCCTGGTTTGTTTTTTTGTTTGTTGGGGTAATTTGGTTTCGTCAATGGTCTTGCTCATAAGTATTAGCCTGTGGTCCGAAATTGTCGTATCTTCTACCCTGATTTGTGAAACATTATACAAATTAGTGAAAATGTTGTCTATTCGACTTTGACTAGTCGCGGATATCCTAGTATATTGCTTCACACGATCAGTTAGACCGTAGGATCTCATTAGATTTATTAAATTGTTTGTTTCCTTAGAGTTGTCTTCGAAGTGGACATTGAAGTCACCTACGATGATAATTTCCTCATATTGGTTAAAGATATTTTCCAGCAGATTTTCTAATACCAATAGGAAGGTGTCCATGCATCCTGCTGGTGGTCTATATAGGATTATAAGATTATTATTTTCTTGTTTGGTTTCTCCTTTAAATCTATTCCGCATATTTCTATGTGCATTTCGATTGTGTTAATGGCTATATTTGCATTTTCTGTATAGCCGGTTAGATCATTTCTAGCCCAAATAGCTACACCTCCATCACTGAAGTTTGTTCGACAGTAGAAGCTTATTAATTTATAGTTTCCAATGCATAGATGAAGCAACTTTTCTTCGATCAACCATGTTTCTATAAGACATAATACTTCTGGTTTATGTAAGGTTGTTAATAACTCTAATTCATTGATTTTGTTGTTTACGCTTTGAATGTTTAGATATAAAATCTCCCTTGTTATTATTGATTCTGTACGACTTTGTTGTTTATTCGAGGTCTTATTTTGGTTTATTGTGACATTCGGTATTTGTCCAGTCTTAACAAAAAACGATTCAGACAAGTGTTTCTTGGCCAAATTTCAAACTTCACTAAGTACCTTGTCGTTGCTTTTGATCATCTCTGGTAATATGTCGTCTTTTCCAGGGACTCTTCGATTCTTAAGTTGTTGTATAGCGAGCATTAGTTCCTCTGGAATGACATCCGGAATTTCTTCGGATCCGATGTTTTCGACAGGTGGTCGTGTTTGCCTTCGAGCTGTCAGTGGCTGATTGGGTGATACTTTGCTTTCGTAGAGTGTTTCATAGAAGTGCTGTACTATTGCAAGCAGCTGCTCCTTGTTTGAAACTACTTCTCCATTCCCGTTGAGAAGCTTGAAGATGTGCTTCTTGACCTCACTCAGCTTCAGCCAGAACTTTTCGGCTGCTGTTCTTTTCTAAAGCCACTTGTATGAGACGGGTGTTATGGTCCAACAGATCGCTTCGGGTCTTCCTGCGGATTTGCTTTTGCAGGTCTCTGTATTCTTGACTACCCAATTTTCCCTCACTGCACAGTGGCCGTCTTTGTTCCATCATCTTTATAGTCTCTGGTGTTGATTTCGTCGGTTTCTCAGTCAGCGTTGAATGTTGCAGGAACGTTGCAGCAATGTTCCGAAGGCTGCACAATATTCCGAATGTTGCAGCAACATTCCTGAACATTCCAGTGGCAACATTTCAGTGTGAATGTTGCAGCAACATTCCTGAACATTCCAGTGGGAAGGTTGCAATGTGAATGTTGCAGCAACATTCCTGCAACATTCCAGTTGCAACATTACAATGTGAATGTTGCAGCAACATTCCTGAACATTCCAGTGGCAACATTTCAGTGTGAATGTTGCAGCAACATTCCTGAACATTCCAGTGGCAACGTTGCAATGTGAATGTTGCAGCAACATTCCTGCAACATTCCAGTTGCAATATCACAATGTGAATGTTGTGGCAACATTCCTACAACGTTCCAGTAAGGCTGCGCCAATTATTTTTTTCCTTATTAATATTATAATTTATTTTTACTGTGATTATTTTTACTCGTCTCACTTTTTTTTATTCTTATACTCAAAAATGTATTATATATTTAGTTATTTTTTCGATCGGCGCGTGTATTTGCCGCCGATCGGAATTTTGCATACACAATGCGTGTATATACTCAATGAAACGTTGCTGTATTTAGATTGTAGATTGTAGATATGGTGGTGACGACCTGTACTGCGACCTTTATAGATCTATTGTACCCCACCCTCCTCCTCCAAGTGTTGGTGTACTTACCCATTTAGAGCGCCTCCTCTAGTCCTGATTCCTTTAGGAATTTCAGGATCTGGGCGGGATTCAAGGCCTGCAGCTCCTCTGTGTTCAAGCAGTGAGCCCCAAGGTACATCTGTCTCTTGCGGAGTAATGCTCCGCAGTCTTTGAAAAGATGTATGGGGGTTTCCTCTGCTGAGCCACAGAATCTGCATCCATCATCCTCCTCTAGGCCTAGGGCCTTGAGATGTTTCCTAAGTCTGCAGTGTCCCGTCAGGGCTCCTGTCAGAATTCTGAGCATGTTCCTGCTTAGTTTCAGGCAAGCTGCCGTTCTCTTCTGGTTAAAAGATCCCAGCATCACTTTGGCAATCCAGCCCTGGAAGTTCTTTCCAGGTTTTCATCCATTTTCCTCTCTTATTTCTTCATCTAAACTTTTGCGGATGGTGTTCACGCTCATACCGCAAAAGGGTTCCGGACCTATAAAGGGGCTACTGGATTCCTTGTTTGCTAGGTGATCGGCTTCTTCGTTTCCGTCTATACCAGTGTGTCCGGGTACCCAGTATAGCGTTACTTTATTATCCCTGCCAAGCTTGTTCAGCTTCCCCACACAGTCCCATACCAGTTTGGATCTGATGGTGTATGAGCTAATGGCCTTGATGGCTGCTTGGCTATCTGACAGGATAGCAATTCGTTTTTTGCGGTAATTCCTGTCGAGGTTAAACTGTGCACATCTTTCGATTGCGTGTACCTCTGCTTGGAAGATACTTGGGGATGTTCCCATGGATTCGAAGTATCTGGTACGAGGTCCAAACACTCCTGCACCAGTGCCTTCCTTTGTCTTCGAACCATCTGTATACCACTTGATGGCATTTTGCTCTATGTGGTATGCTGAGGTTTCGTCGCTCCAATAGGCTTTACTACTACACATTGCTGTGTAGTTTTTCTCGAAGTGGTATTTGCATACCATTTCGTCTTTTGGTACTTCCAGCCAGGGGATCTTGGTAGCGAGGCTGTTTCGGTCTCTGCTCCCGATTATTTTACCTCTGCCCATTCCTTCCTTGCTGAATCTTACGATCGCCGATCTGGCGGCGCTCTCCACCACAAGGTGCAGCGGAATCAGATCCAGCAGCAGCTCCAATGCTGCTGTCGGACACGACCTCATCGCCCCCGTGATGCAGACACTCGCCAGTCTTTGAATCTTCTCAAGCTGTTTCCTCATAGAGGCCAGCTTGATTCTACTTCCCCACGCAACTGCCCCATAAGTGATTGCAGGTCTCACTATCATGGTGTACATCCATCGCAGGATAGTGGGGTTACAACCCTACGTTTTTCCTGCCAGATTTCTGCACACCATTAGGGCGCGTTTGGCTTTACCTACCACTGCCTCAGCGTGTCTATTCCATAGGAGTTTGCTATCTAGTGTGATACCCAGATATCTTATCTCCTGTTGGTATTCTACTGCCATCCCATCTGTGAGTATGGGATGTAGGCAGTTTAGTTTTCTCCTTCTAGTAAATGGTATCACCGTGGTTTTGCTCGGGTTGAGTTTCAGTCCCACTGTTTGACACCATCTACTAGTTACATTGAGGCCTCTCTGAACAATTTCACAGAGCGTTCCCTCAAATTTCCCTCTAGCCATTATGACTATGTCATCGGCGTAACCTTGACATTTGATGTCTAGGTCGTTTAGCCTAACCAGTAGTTCATCAACTACCAGGCTCCACATTAGCGGTGATAGTACACCTCCCTGTGGGCACCCTCGAGGTGTGGAGATCTTAATGGTGTCTTTTCCCACTTGTGTCTCCGCCGTTCTAGTTCTCAGCATTTCTCCCATCCACTTTGAGATAGTGCTATCGATATTCCTTCTATCAAGGGCCCTGACAGCCTCGTGTGAGGTGTTGTCAAAAGCTCCCTCTATATCCAAGAAGGCACATATCGCTACTTCCTTTGTCTCTAGTGCTGCTTCTATTTCGTTTGTCAGCTGATACAGGGCGGTTTCTGTGGATTTCCCTGCTCTGTAAGCATGCTGACTCCTGTGTAGTGGTGTACCTACCAGCACTATAGTCCTAAGGTAATTATCAATCACCTTCTCCATTGTCTTTAACATAAAAGATGTTAGACTAATGGGTCTAAATGACTTCGGTTGAGTGGTGTCTTTCTTCCCCACCTTCGGTATAAATGCCACCTTAGTTCTTCTCCAAAGCTCCGGTATATATCCGAGCGCTAAGCTACTTCTAAAGATATTTAGAAGATACGGCATTAGTTCTCTCTCCCCCTTTTGTAGGAAGGCAGGAACTAGTCCGTCCACACCTGGGGCCTTAAAAGGCTGGAAAGTGCCGATAGCCCATCTGATTCGGTTTTCCGTACAGATGGACGTTGCCCTCTTCCAGTCGGCCCGACTTGGATTCCGTGGTTGCATCAAGCCCTCGGTCTCCCTGTATCCTCTACATCCCGAAAAATCCGTGAAGGTCCCATCCGGTTTCTTGAGAGTGGTTGTCTGCTGTATTTATCTACGCTCTGTCTTCTTTCTGTACTCCTCTCTTCCACTTTTATGTAGTGTATTAAGGCTGGATTACGATGAATTTAACTTGACGACATGAGACGTGATGAAAACCTAAAACCCATTGTTTTATATGCGGCCCATTACGATCGGGGTAATGTGAAGTATCCGAACTTAACGTAATGTGAAATCTACCACTGTCGAAAGTTTCACGTCGTGTCGCCTTAATCTTTCAGCCAATCAACGCTCTCGATTCTTGCGCGCATGCACTCGAATTCAAGAGTGGCATTTTCCATTGTGTTGTTACATTCACTTTGTTTACAATTAGAAAAGTTGTTTATAAATTAAAAGTTAAAAAATGTCGATTAATGACGTATTGTCAGTTGAGTGTGTGCGGGCGTATCCCCAAATATATGATAAGGGGCATGCAGGTTTCAAAAAGACTCAGCATGGAAGAATGTGGCCGAAACAATGAATGGTAGGTTATGTTCCATCTTTTTATTCGAAATTTACAGTTCATACTTTTCTATATCCTTTCTATCTTTATTTCAGCAACAGTGAAAGGATGTAGCTCCAGGTGGCAAACGCTTCGTGAGACGTTTGTCAAAGTGAAGTGGATTGTTGAGCTTGATGGGATGGGTCAGGGGCAGCGGCATCGACTCGTCCAGAATGGCCCTTATTGCAAATATTGCAATTCCTGAAACCCCATATTAGGAAAAGGAAGTGCATGAATGCTGAGTCCCTCCTAAACGCGTTTACATAACCTACTTGTACAACAAACACCTTGCCTTAAAATTTAGTTGGCAAGATCGTTCGAATAAGAAACAATGTTTTAGCCAATTGATGATGGCGAAATTACTCTGCAGTAAGTTTATTTCTTTAAAAGTGAACATTTTTATATTTTTGCCAGATATTTTTACTTATATTTTATATTGTCCTACAATTTTACAGAGACTTGGCCGAGAGAAATGGTCGGAAAAAAATATAGAAGAGACTGGCGAAATGACTTATTCAAACTCTAACAAGAGTGAGTCGAGCCAAAAAAAGCAAATGCAGAAGTTTCCTCCGATGAGAATAAAAATAACAATACATGAATTTAAAAAAAAATATTAAAAGTGACAGTGAAATATGTAAATAAAAGGGAATAAAACTAAAAATATAATTTTCTATTATTCAATATATTCCTATACCATTCCTGCAATATTCGCAATATTCCTGCAACATTCATGCAATGTTCGCAATCTTCCTGCAACATTCATGCAATTTTCGTAATATTCCCGCAACGTTCGTAATGTTCCCGCAACGTTCGTGCAATGTTCCCGCAACGTTCCTGCAATGTTCGCAACATTCCCGCAACGTTCCTGCAATGTTCCGTGCAACGTTCCCACAACATTTCTGAACGTTGCAGAGAGGCGGACATAGGAATGTTGTAGGAATGTTGCAGCAATGTTTAACGTTGCGAAAGTAACATTGCTGCAATATTCATGCAACATTCAACGCTGGCTGGGGTTTGGCAGGACACTTGGGGTGATTTCGTCAAGGCTGAGAGTTAATGCTGCAGTTAGCCTGTCGCTAATCTCATCCACAGTCATGTTGACTAGATGCTCACAGTTGGGTTTTGTCTCAACAGCATTCTTGTACAGATCCTTGTTTGCTCGTAGCATTTTGAGTTTGGTATCAGCTGGTAGGTGTTTCCTTACAACAAGATTTTTCCGTGCTGTTTTAAGCCTCACGTATAAGTCCGCTCTAACCAGGCGATGGTCTCTGCCCGTAGTGATCCTATTTAGCAAATTGTATGACGTCCTCGACCATAAATTTACTGTCTGTGATGATATAGTCGTACTCGTTCTTGTGTACACCATCAGGGTGCCTCCAGGTCCACTTATATTGGTCTTGTTTTTTGAAGAAGCTGTTCATCGCATACAGTGAATTTTCTTGTAAGAAGTTGAGAAGCATCTGTCCTCGGGCATTTCGTACTCCGATTCCGAAATTTCCTATGCTAGTTTTGCCGCAGTTCTCCTTTCTACCAACGCTCGCGTTAAAGTCGCCCATTATTACGGTATATTTGGTCTTTACTTTATCGCTTGGGGATCTTAGGTAGAACTCTTCTACAGTTTCATCCGGATGATCCGATGTTGGGGCATAAGCCTGGATTACTTTAAGTTTATAAATTTTGCTGAGTTTTAGTACAATGTAAGCAAGACTATCCGAAACGCTGTTTACTTCAATCACTATCTATTTTGTGGTTTTGTTTACCATAAAGCCGATTCCTCCTAAATAACCGTCATGGTAGTCCCAGAATGTCCCATTTATTGTTGTCAATTTCGGTCTCTAGTTCCACCAGTCTATCATCAGACGACTGCGACTGTAAGTTAAAAGTTTCAATTTGTAGCAGTTAGTCATCTTCCAGGGATTTCTTGTCGCATCCCTACCCCGTTTCGCCTGGCCACTGCTCCGACCAGGGATTGACGAAGTGCTGGGAACTCGGGGTCGATATTTTGTTTTGTCTGTCATGGTTTTGAAGGGAAGGAAAATTAGCCATAATCACCACGTCAGCCACGACGGGTTGGTAATCGTAGTACTGCAACCGGTTCTGATGTTACCCATCGTCGCAAGCAGTTGAGCTATAATAGCCGGTCGTTCCGCTCCCCGCGAGCTCCGTTCTTACTAGTTACTGGCAGGCTGCTGCCCTCTGCCAGGGCAACACTTATTTGATGGCGTTGTTTGCTCGCCATGTCAGAAGGTTCTGGGGAGCACCCACGCCACTGAATGCCCCAACACTCCCTGGTGACCCTACCGCCTCGGTCCGGGACTGCTTATTTAGTAAACCTTATTCGCAGCTATCCTTAGTAGTACAGGACTACTAGCCGGCGCGAGTGGCGTAGTGGTGACGCTCGTGGCCTCATGTTAGAGCGCTAACTGACGAGTATAGAGGTCCGAGTTCTATTCCCAGCGCCGGCCCCATTTGTTCCAGAAAGACAAATGTGAAAAATGGCAATTAGCGCAATTTACTATAACAACAGGTTTTCTGGGCCTAAGTGAATGAGACAGAATACAATAGGCTACCAATAGGCCGCAGTGTGCGAAGGGTCGGCAAACCCGATAATCACATCGAACCAAACTTTAAAAAAAAACAGGACTACTAGAATAGTGAAACACTATCCGCCACCTGTGACCCGGTAGGTAGCTGAGGCTCGCCCCTACTTTTCCACATAATCTTGACCAATTTGTTTAGAAATCCTTGTGTAATTTGTCAAGATATTCTTGTCCAAATTCTTAATATATTTTCTTCAAATTTACCCAGACATTCTTTTTCAACTTGTTTAGATATTGTTGTCTAACTTATGCAGTTATTTTAGTCCAATTTGTTTAGATCTTCTGGTCTAATTTGTACACAGGAATATTAAATAAACTTTTTCATAGTTGAATTTTTTTGTGCACATATACGTCAATTTCCGCCATGTTTTCGGGCACTTTTTGATGTATAACCCGTAAAAATGACAAAATGTGCCCGAAATTTTCATATTCCCGCCTTTTAAATATGGCAGACGCGCATTACCTTGACTAACCGTAAAAAGTTGTATTAGGACATATCGCACATCCAACAGAAAAGTGACACAAGTTCGAATTACTGGTTTACCAAAAATTGCAATTTTTAGTTTATACAAAATAATGAAATACCTCAACACACTTTTTAGTCGAAAAATAAATTTTTCCACTTTGATTCAACATCCAGCTGTGGAGTGCTGAAGATTCCCCCACGATTGTCTGAGAACAACTGTTTATCTGCCATCTTTCTGTTGAAAAAGATGAAGAAAGACCATTTCCGCTTTCTGGCGGACAATAATTGAATTAAACCAAAATCGACTTCATAATACTAAAAACAACATCCTAAATAACCAATTTTCAGTTTAAGTTGAAAAATGGCGATTTCGCACTTGTGTCACTTTTCTGTTGGAGGTGCGATATGTCTTTTGCATAATATTTAAGGATAGTTCTGTCGATTTTTTTAAGATATTCTGGCCATATTGTTAAGAAATTTCTGTCAAATTTACACCGATATTCTTGTTCATTTTACTTCAGATATTCTTGTCTAACTTATTAAGATATTCTTGTCTAACTTATCAAGATATTGTTGTCTAACTTATCAGGATTATATATATTTTTTAATAATAATCCTTTATTGGCATAAATATAAATACACGACAGTTCGTACACTAGTGTGACATCCCAAATAATAATACAAAAAAAGCAAACGAACAATAAAAATAAACAGCCCATAAGTTATTAGACCTTGTTTAGCTAAAAAAAACGCAAGAAAAAAAAACATAAAAAAGTCTTTAACCCTGTCCTTTGCAGTTCAATACTTTTTCCAGGTACACAAAATCCGAAAATCGCATTGTGAAAGTCCTGTCGAAGTCCTGTAGTACGCAGGATAGCTGCGAATAAGATTTACCAAAAAAGCAGTCCCAGACCGAGGCGGTAGGGTCACCAGGGAGTGTTGGGGCATTCAGTGGCGTGGGTGCTCCCCAGAAAAGACACAGAAGTCCCGATGACGATCCTATGACATGGCGAGCAAACACCGCCATCAAATAAGTGTTGCCCTGGCAGAGCGCAGCAGCCTGCCAGTAACTAGCAAAGACGGAGCTCGTGGGAAGATGAACGACCGGCTAGTAGCTCAACTGCTTGCGACGATGGGTAACATCAGAACCGGTTGCTGTACTGCCATCACCAACCCGTCGTGGCTGACGTGGTGATTATGGCTAACGTTCCTTCCCTTTAAAACCATGACAGACAAAACTAAATATCGACCCCGAGTTCCCAGCGCTTCGTCAATCCCTGGTCGGAGCAGTGCCTAGGCGAAACGGCGCAGGGGTGCGACAAGTAATCCCTGGGAGATGACTAACTGCTACAAATTGAAACTTTTAACATTCAACATACAGCCACTGTCGTCGGATGATAGACTGGTGGAATTAGAGACCGAACTTAAAAACAGTAAATAGGACATTCGGAGACTCCGCGAAATTCGCCGCAATGGAGAGGAATTGCTGACTCTGAGCTCAGGCCATATATTCTACTACCGCGAAGGCCCGGTGTGGAGGGAATCGGCTTTATGGTAAACAACACCATAAAAGAGTGTGTGATTGAAGTAAACAGCATTTCGGATCGTCTTGCTTATATTATACTAAGACTCAGCAAAATGTACAAACTTAAAGTTATCCAGGCTTATGCCCCAACATCAGATCATCCGGATGAAACTGTAGGGGAGTTCTACGAAGACCTAAAATCCCTGAACTATAAAGTAAAGAGAGTTTACCGTAATAATGCGACTTCAACGCGAGAGTTGGTAAAAATGAGAGCGGCGAAACTAGTATAGGATATTTCGGACTCGGAGTACGAAATGCCCGAGGACAGATGCTTCTCAACTTCTTACAAACAAATTCACTGTATGCTATGAACACCTTCTTCAAAAAACAAGATCAACGTAAGTGGACCTGGAGGCACCCTGATGACGTACATAAGAACGAGTACGACTATATCATCACAGACACTAAACTTATGGTCGAGGACGTCAAAGTGCTAAATAGGTTCACGACGGGGAGTGACCATCGCCTGGTTAGAGCGGACTTATACGTGACGCTTAAAACAGCGTGGAAAAATCTTGTTGTAAGGAAACACCTACCAGCTGATACCAAATCCAAAATACAACGAACCAATGACAAAAAGTCAAGTTTGTTGAGACAAAATTCAACTGTGAGCATCTAGTCAACATGACTGTGGATGAGATTAGCGACAGGTCAACTTTGACGAAATCACCCCAAGTGCCCTGCCAAACAAACCGACGAAATTAACACCAGAGACTATAAAGATGATAGAACAAAGACAGTCACTGTGCAGTGAGGGAAAAGTGGGTAGTCAAGAATACAGAGACCTGCAAAAGCAAATCCGCGGGAAGACCCGAAGCGATCTCTTGAACCATAACACCCGTCTCATACAAGAGGCTTTACAAAAGATCAGCAGCCGAAGAGTTCTAGGGCTGAAGCTGAGTGAGGGCAAGAAACACATATTCAAGCTTCTCAACGGGAATGGAGAAGTAGTTTCAAACAAGAACAGCTGCTTATAATGATACAGGACTTCTATGAAACACTCTACGAATGCAAAGTATCACCGAGTCAACCACTGACAACTCGAGGCCAAACACGACCACCTCTCGAATACATCGGAGCCGAAGAAATTCCGGATGTCATTCGAGAGGAAATAATGCTCGCTATACAACAACTTAAGAATAGAAGAGCCCCTGGGGAAGATGACATATTACTAGAGATGATCAAAAGCAACGACAAGGTACTAAGTGAAGCGCTGGCAATCCTATTCACAAAGTGCATACTGGAAGGTAAAGTACCCGCATCATAGCATAACGCAGTAATCACCCTAATCCACAAAAAAGGGTACATCATGAGACTGGAAAACACAGACCTATTAGTCTACTGTCGCATGTCTACAAGCTCTTCTCTCGGGTTCTTATTAACAGACTTGACAGGAAGCTAGAATTCTTTCAACCCAGAGAACAGGCAGGCTTGCGCTCAGGCTTCAGCACCAATGACCACCTTCGAACACAGTCGTGGAGAAATGCAATGAGTACAGGAAACCACTTATCCTAGCCTTCATCGGCTACGAGAAAGCGTTCGACACCATAGAGTGGTGGGCTCCATAGAGCAAGCTCTAGTAAAATGCGGTATCGATGAAAGGTACATACAGATTCTCAACCATTTGCATCAGAACGCAACTGCCTGTGTCTTCCTGCACAAGAAAACCAAGAAATTTCATCTAGAGAGAGGTGTCAGTCAAGGGGACTCAAAATCACCGAAGCTATTTACCCTAGCATTAGGATGTATATTCCAACAGATGCAAGGGGCAGGGAAGGGGCTGATGATTGATTGAGAGAGAATAATGCCCAATCTGAGGTTTGCTGATGACCTAGTTCTGGTCTCAGAGAGCATTTGGGAGATGATGACTATGCTGGAGGATTTAAGAGTGGAAACCGAGAAGACGGGTCTTTAAATGAACATAGGGAAAAAATCTAAATATATCCAAAGATTATGACCAACATTCCCAAAATCACAGACTACCCGCTTCCAGTGGAAAAAGTAACTGAGTACATATATATTTGGGGCATAAGGTTACACTGGGCTTTCAAAACCAGGTAGCGGAAGTTGAAAGGCGAATCGCGCAGGCATATCTCAGCGTTCGGTGCCAATAAGCAGATTCCAGATGGCAAAATATCCCTGGATCTCAAAGTGAAAGTCTTTGAGCAGTGAGTCATGCAGAGACCATGACCCTTACGCAGAAGTCCGCCGAGAAGTTCCGAGTCGTGCAGAGGGGCATGGAGTTATAAATATAGAGGGGCATATATTTTAAGCGCCGTGTATTTTCCAAAATTTATGATGCCGGATATGCTTACCATAAACCGTCGATAGGCTAATCCTCGCACAGATTACCCAACCTTTTTATTTTTCATATTGTATGATCACCAAAAACTAGAATAAAGCAAAATTAAGAATTTACCAGCAGGTGTGCTGTAGGAAGATTACGACAGGATATTATTCTCCCGAGAATCGGTAATCCAAAAAGAGTCGATATAACCGAAAATCACACACGATGCTACATATTAATGAAATTTTAAAGTTTAAACTCTTAGTTGCTTCTTACCTCTGCCGTTAAAATTGCAAATATAAGTGGCCACAAAATAAAACTGAATACGATGTCGTTATCTGACAAAGTGAGGTTGATAAGAAAAGTTCACAAACGTATTAAAAATAAAAAAAAATTTCTGTAGAATTTACAATTCCTCCAAGTACACTTTTTTCAATTATAAGAAACCGCGAAGAAATTCTGAACAATGCCAAAAATGGTGCTACTAGTGATCGCAGATGCTTAAAAAAGTGTACCTACGAAGACATTGACAAAGCTGCTTCGGAATGATTTAAAATTGCGTGGGATAAATATGTGACAATGTCTGGACCACTTATTACAGAAAATGCTCTTTATTTTGCTGAGAGTCTGGGACACATTGATTTCATCGCTAGTGTATATAGTTTGGCTAGATAAGTTTAAGAAAAGGCATAATATTATACAAAAGGTTATGTGTGGTGAAAGTGCAGACGTTAATTAACATGACTGTGAAGAGTGGTGCAATATCTTGCCGGAACTTTTAGCATCTTATCATGAAAAAGGCTTATTTTTTAAATGTTAACATTTAGAGATAAAAAGGGCTTCAGTGGAAAACACAGCAATGAAAGAATCACGGGCTAATATGTGTGGTACTGAAAAACTGAAACCGTTGGTGATTGGAAAATCAAAAAGTCCGCGATGCTTTTAAGGTAAACGTTTTTTTACCAGTAACATACAGAAGCAAAAAAAAAGTTTGGATGACAAACGCAATTAATGAAGAATGGCTTTCTAGTTTAGACTAAAATTCAATGCCGAAAAACGTAATATCTTGCTGTTTGTGGATAACTGTCCGTCACACTCAAAAATTACCAAGCAGCTAAATTCGATTCGTGTTGTTTTTCTACAGGCAAACATGACGTCAAGGTTACAACCTATTGACCAAGGAATTATTAACAATATAAAATTGCACTACAGAAGAATTCTGAGAAAAACTATAGTTGCTCTATAGTTGCCCTAGAATCAACCCGAACATATTACTTTATGGGATGCCGTTACAAACTTGACAAAAGCGTGGGACATCGATGTTCAGCAATCGACCATAAAACATTGTTTCAGAGAGGCTGGCTTAAAAAATATGTATGACACATAAAATCAGCATAACGTGGATAATACAGAGTCTCTTAATGATTATTTATCTGTGAATGAAGATGTGGTTATAGCGGACTATCCAACAGATGCTGATATTTTTAACAAGATTAGGAAACGCGAAGATGGAGATAAAGATGAAAATCTAGCAAAGCAAAGATCTTATCTAGCAAAGAAACAGTGCCAATTTCACCCACGAACAAATAAATTCTTAATTATTTAAATAAGTGTAGCGAATATCTGTATTCTAATATATTTACTTTGAATAAATTGTGTATAGTGTATGTTACTCATTTTGTAGTTATGTATTTCTATAACTCCAATTTTCTTTAACTCGATTTTTTTTCATGATCTATGGTAATTCGACTTATGGAAGTTTGACTATTTATATATATATATATATATATATATATATATATATATATATATATATATATATATATATATTTTATTTGTAATAAATATATCATATAAATATTATATTTATAACTAGATATTATATTTGTACTGCAATCAATCAACAATCTATCATTTATGCTAAATTTGTACTAATAACATTAAAACCTTTTACTTAATACGGAATGGCTTTGAATTTAATTGAAAAACTTATATTCAAACTAAAAGAAAAACAAACTAATCAATATGCTTTCTGTATATTATGCAATGTATTCCATTATATTTGATGCAATAAAAGAGAATTCGGCAATTCAACAGTCAAGTTCAGCAAACGAACATGAGAAATCAACGCATGAGAAGCTCTTGTTTTGCCTTCGCTTTTTCCAACGCTGTTTTTCCATCATTAAACTCGATTTTTAAAACATTCAGTTCTTGTTTTTTAGTGATAGTTTCATTTCCAATTTTTTGTTGTTGTTGTAATTTCTTGCATTTTCAGAGAAAGTATAAACCTGTTTCCCAACTACTGTTCTGCCCAATATTATTCGATTTTGTCTCGTTATGTATGATAAATCTTGTCAACGAAAATCTTTTATACAGTGTGGAAACTTTAACTGGAATAAAATTCATAACTTCGATATTGGCGATTTTTGAAAAAAAATCCCGAAACTCTCGTTACATATCGTTTTTTCTTGCCCTCATTTCTATGGATATGTTGTTTGTTTATTTGTTCCCGGAAGTGCCCAGCCACCTCTGACCTTTTTTCAAATGGAAACGTATGTCAAGTGACAGCTCGTTTTAAATGAATACAACACAATATTTCTTGAATATTTACAAAGCCCACGTGATAAAAAATGAAATGAAAAAAAGAAATTTTATAACTTGAATACTATTTAATGCAACAAATGTTCAAAATGGGCAACGTTTCTTTCTTGGCAAAGTGCAAATGCAAGAAAACATGCAACTCTAATGTTTTGTAACATTTCCAGTGTAACTTGCCGTATTTCTTGCTTTATATGTTGCTTAACCCTTTCACCGCCATTCCGGGAGATGTTACCCGGGGTCCTGAAATTATACATCGCCGTCCCGGGCGATGTAGTCCGGGGTTTCTTTTTTTACCAGCGCCATCTAGTGATAAACGCTGGGATTATTTGAAGTTTCAAGGCCGATTCTCGGAAATTTTTCGACAATTTTTTTGAAATTTCTTAAGGCCGATTCTGATATACGCCACAACAGCTACACGACGTTTCACGAAATCGCCTGTCAAATAATGATTACATTGTTTTCAATGTGCACGTTCTCACTATGGCTACGCGACAGTTACTAAAAGTCGGAATTCAGCGCGCTGTCGCTGGGATTATTTCGTGAGCATTCTTTTACGTTTTGTCGCACATCGCATGACGGTTGGAAAGTTTGTTTCGGATTCGAATGACGGATTGTGTCAAAAACGGCGTGTTTTTGAAAATGAATGGAATAAACGACGAAAAAGCAGAGGAATTGATCGCTCTTGTGGCTGATTATGTTGAACTGTATGACTTACAAAATAAAAATTACAGTAATCAACACAGGTTAGTAGATCTAATTTGAAAAGAAATTTCTTTAAAATTAGACTAGTAAGTACAGACTCGAACTTGAAAAGAGTATGGAATTCTCCTTCTACTAGTTTTGTTCTTAAGATCCGATGCACCCAATATTTTCTTTTCCTTTTCTTTCCTTTCAATTTCTCATTTTCACACACATGGCTAGGACGAAAAAACCATCATCGGAACATGACCTTTTGAAAATATAACTTAACCTGAAATGTAGAGAAACTACAGATTTGACATTTGCAGCAAATAATCGCTTAGCAGAGTGTCCCATATATGAGAATACCTAGCAGCGACGTGATAATTCGCGACAGTTCATTGTGCAACGTCGCGTAGATAGTGTCGTGTATATGAGAATCGGCCTTTACAGTGCACCATGCACATTTACGAAGATACTTCCGGATCGGGGGCCCTACTGAAGTGCGAATTGGTTTTTTAGATTCCCGCATCTATACTATGCTATGCGAACGCAAATTCTCGTCGATGACCGTCGAACTCGCAAATTGCCGGCCAAAGAGGCGGTTGCGCATTTTTTTTCGGCATTTACTTTACATTTATTTTACGATTTATTTTACACGTACCGGGCGAAGGAAGCTGAGAGTAGTACCAAAATACGTGTAACGGCGGGCGGTATCTCCCCGTGCCGCAAAAGTCGGATTCAGGGACGCGGTGAGGGAGGCGAATGTAAAATAACCGTGCAAAAAAGGGTGAAGTTTTTCAACGTCGACAGCTCGGCGGGGATGGCTCGGATTTTGCTGGGGTTAGACTGACCGCACCTTCCGGCGAGCGGGAGTTGATACGTTCCGAACTGTGGCGGGTGACTCCGTGGTCGCAGCGACGCGGCGCCGGAACCAAAACCCAAGTGCCAATTATGGGTGCGGAAAGTCAAAAGACCATTCTCCATTCCACTGAAAAATCCAGAACATTCACCGGAGGGCTACAAAAATATGGACGTTTTACTGTCATTAGTTTCTTGCAATAGGGCGAGTTTGGGCGGGCGTCGCTGCGGTTGCAAACGACGCACAGTGGGATAAAATCCCAAAACACTGGCCAGAAACCCGAAAAATAATATTTTTTAATCCGATTCCAAGAATGCATCTCATTAGAGAACCCTTGGGGCCATCGGATTCCGGGAAGTAAAAGAACCAGGTATTGAAAACCAACCCAAACTTTCACACCAAACGAAGCAGTTGAGTGTGTAGAATCGTGCGCGCGACAGTTAGTGAAAATACGTGAAAATTTGATTGTGTATTAAGTGGTGAGAAAATATTCTAATTTAATTTTGCAAAATGGCTGAGGTACAGAAAGGTATGTATAATTGAAATACATCATTGGCTGCAAATAGATTATTATTGTGTACCAAGTATTTAAGAATAATTCATAGCAAAAACTACAACGTTTTGAACTCGAAGATTCAAGAATTTTATGGAAAGATACAAAAAAATGAGGGCAAATGAGTGCTCTAAATTTGCTCAAATTTGCTTTATTAGACATTTATTGTTTGAGAAAATCAAGAATTGGCTGCTACTAGCTGCTACTTTGTCTTTAGTATAATTTTTTATCAAATCATTTATGAAATTGAGAAATTTATGGAATTGAGAAAATATAAATGAGATTTTATAATGCACCGACTAAATAACCGATAAATTTTATTTACTTAGGGTATACTTTACGATTGGTCCCTTTTAAATTTGAAGAAAAAAGTAGCACCCCTAAGGGTGAAAATAGGGGAATTTTTTTCTTGGTGCAGTTTTTGTTTTAGAAACAATTTCCTTGTCAAAGAAAAGTCAAACTGAAGTCAGTTTTTTATTTTAATATATTAACTTTTTTTATTTCAGATTCAAGTGACAAAGGTATTATCTCGAGGAGGGATCTTTTTTATTTATTGAAAGGTCGTTTTGGTGACAAAATAAGAGAAATATTTATTACCGTGGAAAGAGAATTGAATAATAAATTGAAATACAATTTTTAGTTGAGTTGACAAAACTATTTTACGCATAACTGTGAGAGAAATGCACGTGAAGTGGCAGAAAGTTTCTCGCATAGAAGACAATTTCCTATATAAATTTTAGGACTGGCTGGACAAGTTTATCATCTTCACTGACGAATCGCTATCGGAACCTTCTCAACAATCAACCTCTGCGGCTAGCCGGAGTCGGCCTTCCATAGCCTTCTCCGAAGCGAGTGAGAAAACAAAACGCAGAAGGACTGAGGACATTCGAAAAGATAGGAGCAGCGCAGGACTGACATATGCAACGCGAATTAGTTTGAGAGCAGAGAGAAAATCGGCTGCGGCACAGGTTTTACATGACATCACGTATGGCAGTCCATCAAAACCTTCCAAATATAGAAAATCTCTAAAATTTGTCCCAGAACAACAACTTTCTGATGACGAGGCATTATCGCTAATTATTGGATGTGGACTATCAAATTGTCAAGATATGAACATTTTCTCAGGAAAATGTTTGCCATATTGGATCCGCCATTTTGTTTTTGGAAAAATAAAACTTAGATTCGTAATCAGTGCCCCAAAAATCTCATTCCTGTCAAATTTTTGCAATATGGAAACATTTTCTAAGGAAAATATTCGCCATATTGGATCTGCCATTTTGTTTTTATAAAAATGAAACTTAGATTCGTAATCAGTGCCCCAAAAATCTCATTCCTGTCAAATTTTCGGCATATGGAAACATTTTCTAAGGTAAATGTTCGCCATATTGGATCCGCCATTTTGTTTTTGGAAAAATGGAACTCAAATTCGTAATCAGCGGCCCAAAATACCCTCCCATACGAAATTTGGTGTGGATAGAATTAAACCTTCTATTTATGGCCAGTTGAGATTTTATCCCACTGTGCGACGCAGCGCGATGCCGCTTGCACTAAAGGATAAAAAGTTCAATTCTCTGCGGGTATCGCGCAAAACCGTTACCGCAGAGCTTACTTTGGTGATTCTATACGCGCTTTCCTGGACGTTCAAAAAACGTAGTTTTTATGGCGTCGCGACACAATCTTCTGCGGAATTAAACTCCCAAACAAAATATGCCCGTGTTCTATGTTCTAGTTCTATACCCGATCGAATGGCGCCGGTTCCGTTCCGATTCGTCAATTGGTTCGGACGTTCTAGGTACCACCGCAAAACGCCTCTGGTTTTTTATCACTTTTTGCGCATTTGTCTCTTTAAACTGCCACAGATTCGCAAAAAGTCGTTGCATATCGGCGCCTTGGAGCCCTTTAAATAAATGTAGGGCGTTACTGGAAGTGATATCAAAATCGGCAATAAAAGTTGTATTTTCTCTTGCACCAGGTGAATGGGACGTCACAGGACGGTGAGCAAGGGCTGTAAAAACGCTTCGCGGCGGCAGCTAAAGCGTCCGGGAAGAATTTTTGAGATCCGACGAAAAATGCGCCTCGAAGATAAAACAATCGTGATTTTAGGTTTCGATCTGGTGCGTCCAAACCTGGGGGAGTTGAGTCGCGAAAATGGAACCGCTCAACGGGGCTCTCGGTTGTACACCAGAAAAATTGTATAATCGCATTTGCGCCTCTGCCGCCACATCCGCCGGGCCGTTTCCGCAAAAACCTCGATTTTCGGGGGAGGTTTGATCCTCTGGAGGGGCGCGGCAGGACGGAGGACGAAAGCTGGGGATGCACAACGTGCGGACGGACATTCTCAGTTAGAGCATCCAAGAAAATCCGTTTACATCCGTTTAAAATTTGAAGAACTGCCGCCTCCGGCGGCATAAAAAAGCCGAATTTGGTGCACAATTTGGTACACCAGGTGAAATTCGGAAAACGCCACCCGTCAGTCGTCTCAGGATTGATCGAAATTTGCAATTCTGTCGTGACCTGGTGATTCAGGCCGAAGGCTTCCCCACACGTACCCCAAAAGTTAGCTTTACAAAAATTACCACTTTTACGGAGATCACGGCGAAGATGGCCAGGAAAAATGAAACTCACGCAAGGATTCCGGTAGAAAATTTCGAAACGCGTCTTCCGACACCACTCTCGTCGCTGCACGACTTTTGTCGGCGACGTTATTCACATTTTTCTGCGAATCGGGATCTTCCGACTAAAACGGCCCCCGCGGTGTGGAAAAAATTGTAATTGTAATCAGATTCTTGTAGCCAAAGAATAGACGAACGAACCCATGCACGGCGATTTTCGATAAGAATTCCGGATCGCGTGGATTAGGCGACCAAAAATGACAAAAATTGTTGCAAGAAAAAGTTAGTTTTTCGCACTTCCCAAAAATTTTAAGCAAAAATATCGAAAAGTGAGGTGGCAGTCGGACGTGTGGTGACGTCACGGACACACCGACACCGGAACCACGTCCGCGCGACGAAAACTGTCCTTGTGGGTGAAAAAGTGAGGAAGCTTGAAAAATTCGAAAAATTTCGCGAAGACGGCAGATGGGTGAAATTATTTTTAGGAAATCTACTTGAATCTTTTGCAAATCAGTAGTGTTAGATTTCGAGTCCTTAAACAATTGATAAATATATTTTTTTTAATTTCCAAAAAATCATGTTTTTTGTCCCCTTATTTGTTCAGTGACTTTTGATCAATAGGCGACTTATCTATGTGAAAGAGGTTGCATAACTTTTCAAAAGTCACTGTCCCCTTATTTGTTCAGTGATTTTCGATCAATAGGCGACTTATCTATGTGAAAGAGGTTGCATAACTTATCTTATTTAATAATAAATAAGATAAGTTATGCAACCTCTTTCACATAGATAAGTCGCCTATTCATCAACTACTAATATATAACTACCAGTATTTTTATAAATATTGGCGCCGTGTGTTATTCCATATAATTGACATGGCAGTGAAAGGGTTAAGGTCCACAATGTGGTACAGTTTTGTAACACAAAAAAAGTCAAAGGGACTACGATTCGAAGATCTCGCCGGCCATTCAATGTGACTTCTTCTTCCAATCCATCTATTGGAAAAAACTTCGTCTAAATATATATGTACGTTCACAACATAATAGAGTGGAGCTCCGTCCTGTTGATACCATAATCGTTCATCAGGTAAATCCGGATATAACGGATAAATATGGAAATAAAGTGGTTAACACTGGCATGAGGTCGCCTCCAAGAAACGTAAGATACGTTGCTCCATCAATATTACTATCGAAGAATACCGGTCATAAAATCGGATCACCTATTATTCCAGCCCATACATTGACTGTTTGCGGGAACTGAGTATGAGTTTCTCGCATCCAATAAGGGTTGAGGTCACCTCAATAATGACAATTTTGATGATTAACGTCACCTAGTAAGGTTAAAAGTACAGGGTCTTTCAAAAGGAATATATGTATTTCACATGCACATATTTATTAAACTTTAAGGCATTCGAGTATGAAACTTTACACAAATATTTACGAACCTCTCAAGTTTAGATTACAGAGTTGTTTAGATGTTCAATATGTCGTCCATCAGCAACACGAACAATATCACACTGATGTTCGAATTTGGGGTCTACGGAACCAGTCATTGAAAATGCAGTCATTGAACATGTACGAGATTCGCCCAAAGTCAATGTGTTTTGTGCGATATTCCGATTATCTGTTTGCGGCCCATTCTTCTTTAACGGAAACATGGTTAACAGTCAGCAATATCTCGCTATGTTACAAAACTAGTTGTCTCCGAGGCTGCACACAACTTCATTTTTGAACAAAACGGGGCACACCCTTACTGGAGTCGCCAAGTGCGTGATTATCTGAATGAAACTCTACCAAACCGTTGGATTGGTCGTCAAGGAGCTGGCGACTTAGCAAGTCTCGGGCTTCACGGTCACCGGATTTGACATTCTGTGACTTATTCCTGTGGTGTTTCGTTAAAGACAACGATTATGTACCAACACTCCCACACAACCTGGAAGACTTGAAGAACCGGATCCGTACTGCCATAACAACAGTGACGAAGGACATGCTTACCCGAGTATGGGAGGAATTTGAATTATTATCGGTGTGATATTGTTCGTGTCGCTGATGGAGGACATATTGAACATCTGTAATCTATACCTAGTAGGTTCGTAAATATGTGTGTAAAGTTTCATATTAGTATGTCTTAAAGTTTAATAAATATATGCATGCGAATACTTATATTCTTATTCAAAAACCCTGTACTTTCGTCGGAAAAAATAATTGATGATAATGAAATCTGGTTATTGTCGATAAGGTTCATCAATTTCTCGCAAAATTCGATTCGGAGGTCCGGCTCATCCTCCGTTAATTCTTGGAGTGCTTGCATCTTGTAAGGATGCAACTTGGTTGATCCAAGAATTTTCAGGACAGTAAATCTAATCTCGTTGTCACGGGCCAATTGCCTGGCTGGAGTCACCGGATTTTCTTGAGTTAATTAAGAGTTAATAATACGTTTAGCCTGGTATCTGCTTGAACAGTGGGGCTTCGCTGTCTGAGCACAACCCTGACATGACCCAAATTGTTGTATTGTGTCTCAATTTTGCTTATGGTACCTTGGCTAATGGGTGGTATATCCGGATGCTGTTCTCGAAATAACTGAGCAACCTCTAGCTGACTTCGTCTTCTGTTGCCATAACCGATCATCATTAGAATCTCGATAAGGAGATTTTCGTTAAATTCAGCATTTTAGAAACAACTTTAACGTAACGCGTTTCGGGAATTTTTGCAAAAAACGCCTATATCGAAGTTATGAATTTTGTTCTAGTTAAAGTGTCCACACTGTGTTTTGGACTAGCTGATCCTAACGATTACAAGAATATTTGGTTTCTAAAGATGTTTCTTTAGGAATTTGTAAACATATCGTTTTGTAACCACATGCGTATTTTTATAAATTTTATTGGTTAAATTTTATTCTAACTTTAGATATTTTATAATCAAAATATCTAAACCTAGTTGTGAGTGCAAAATGTTTAACAAGTGGGCCCTGTCAACTCGTCATCACCGATTTGGCCCAAATTTACAGTATATGTAGGGCTTGACTATAAATAAAAGTGACGCAAGCGGGAGAGCCAGATGGCCTAGCGTTAAAAAAATGATCCAAACTGACAACTGATAAGCCATAAGATAAGATATGTTAGCACAAATTTCAATGGCCGGTCAGCGCAGCTGTAAGAGCTCGGGTTCATAGTACGAGGATCGCTGGTTCGATTCACCGTGGGGATGCTTTTTTTTATTTAGAATTTTTAAAATGACTTTCTTTTATTATTATTATTATTTATTATTGTTTAACTTTTTGATTGTTATTATTAATTTGTCAATTTAATTATTTTATTAGTATTAATATTTATTATTTGTTTCTTTATAACTTCAACGGTTAATTTTTAATTTTTAATTATAATATGGCCCTTTTTCTGTCATCGTCAGGATATGCATAGGTGGTATATAGTGAGTTTTTTTTCTTCGTGTTTCTATTGCATGTTGATTTTCGCTATCTTTGAACTCTTTTTTGTTTTATATTGAAAAATTAGTGATTCATAAAAATATGTGCCCACAATTGCTAAAAGATTTGCCTTTTCGAAGACTCCTCGGCATGATTCTCTATATTTTTAATTAATTTAATTAACCATTAATGTCATTTTCAAAATTGTAAATAAAAAAAAAGCATCCCCACGGGGAATCGAACCAGCGATCCACGAACTATGAACCCGAGCTCTTACCGCTGCACTGACCTGCCATTGAAATTTATGCTAACATAGCGGGCTTATCAGTTGTCAGTTTGGATCATTTTTTAAACCCTTTTTGATCACTTTTTAACTCCTGCTTGAGTCACTTTCATTTATAGTCAAGCCCTACATATACTGTAAATTTGGGCCAAATCGGCGATGACGAGTTGACAGGGCCCTCTTATAAATAAAGAATTTTAAAAGAAATTATCTGCTTCTATTTCTTAACATTTTCTTCAATAATATAACAAGTTAGTTCTGTTTCCATTTAAAAGTTTTTCATAAATACATTAATTTGAAAACTATACACAACCGAAAGGTTTTTAAAACTAATTTTTGCAAAGTTCTGTAATTCGGAACATATTCCCTAATTTCATTAGCTTTTCAACTTCATTATTAAAATTTAATATAAAATCAATTGCCAATAGATAGGTAACCCGCCGCTTCATTTATAATATTTATCACAATTTTAAATGACTTTTACGTACGTTCGATAATTACTAAAGTTTGTTAATACAAAAAAATATAATAATATAAATAATAGGAGTATTAAATAATAATAAAATATACATCATAATATTTATTCCTTATTTATGTTATAAAAATATTTCACAATCTAATGTAAATTAGTTGGGTTTTATTGTACATTTTCAGTGATTTTTACCCTTTTTGCTTTTATTAAATTCTAATATGAAACTGTTTTACTACACAATTTCACAACATCTCAAATTCTCGTTAATTTCCGACGAAATCCGATGAAATTGACGAGGACCTACAGGAATGACTACGTCTACAGGTACCGACTACGTTCTACAGGATAAGTTACATGTGCAGGTTTGCCTGCGCACGTCAATCGCACGTCGTTAGCGTATATTGTTATATATTGTTAACGTCTTCAGTTCATTTTGCGATGGCATCGATTGAGGACGATGACTATACTATGTGATTGCACTATGAAATCTTACGCTGCACATCTGAAACGTCTCCAGTTTGACAGGCACTGGTTTAGACAGAAATTATTTGTTGAAATTTTGCTTGCAACAAAACCAAGGAAATCTAATATGTTTTGGACACAAATTCTGAAATTAAATTTTTAAATTCGTGCACGTGTTTTAGGCAGAAGACGAATTTTACAAATAGCATTATTTTTTTTATAAAAACAAATATTTTTAAATACATTTTTGTTTTATGTTTTACAGTGAAAAATCTGGGAAATGTATAATCCCAACAACTTATAGTAAGCCCAACAACTTATATACCAATGCATTCAACAGCACAGGTCTATTCCCACACACGCTCCGGTCTACCTGCGCACGTAAACCTGTACAGGTAGACCTCTCCGGTGGACCGTTGTGTGTATGGCGGGCATTAGAAGCACGCGGAAGGCACAGATCACGTAAAAATGGAAGGAAATGTTAGAGCAGACCAAATCCCTATAAAGCTACGTACACACGGTATAGAAAACTATCGTATAGTCTTGCTATAGTTTGACTATAGCTGTGTGATCGCTTCGTATAGTCCAAAACTATTCGTAGAGGTAGTTAAACCACAGCAGGACTATACCGTGTATAGTTTTTCATATCGTGTGTACGTAGCTTAAGCTATAAAAAACTAACGCGGTGGTAAACCGCTGGCGGTAAATTATTTGTGGTTGATTGTGCGCGATAAGTTTCTCGAGAACCCGTGAATATTAAACACTGCTTCCCATTTTGTTACTTACCTATATAAAATTCAGTCATATCATATCATAATATATTAGAAATAATTATTTTTATTGTTCTGGTAAATTGGTGTTATTTATGGATATCGTTGATTTTGTACAGGATTTTAATGAAAACCATCCTACAATAAGACCATTTATGATAAATTTCGCTTAATACGAGTTGAATAGAGCACGGCAGTACGGCGCTATGAGCTTTTACACGGTTTCATTATAACGAAATAATCATGTTATGAGAGGATTAACTATAAGTATATGAGAATAAAAGTTTTGTATTATCTATGATAGTAGATGATTTTAGCTAGTTATGCAGGTGGTGAATTCCACTATATTCCGTTAATTAGCAAGAGATCTACTACTTTCTAATTTTCGCTAATGATTTGGCATGGGGTAGCTTTCTCTATTTTCTAGAACTTCAATATTTTGGATGCATTAGATAAATTATTAAATAGCATTAGCCTTCCAGATATTTTAACATCAAAGTTATTTAGTCGAAGATAAGGGATCAATCGTTTTGCCAAGAATTTTTGGTGAAATGAGAGTTCGACATTCGTCTTTCTTTTGAACGAGTTAGTTTCAGCTTTAATCCTGTTAATTCCAATTTTGACGTTGATGACCCGCTGAAATTGAGGCAGTACTACTTTACTATATATTGCACTAATATGCATTGGAATAAACTAATATATTTCTCTTACATTTCAGTTATAAACAGATTTCAGACAATGCACATAATTAATTGCCTTCGTACTTCATTTTCTTTTCTCTGGTCTTCTTAAATTTAAAATTTCTAAATTAGATAGACAAGATTTGAGCAGAAAGACTAGACAGACAAAACTAGACATTTGAAGCTAGGCAGACAGGGCTAGACGGAATAGATTAGACAAACAAAACTAGAGAGACAAGACTAGTCAGACAGGACTCGGCAGACAAAAACAGACTGACAAGACTAATTTAATTTTAATTAGACAAACAAGACTAGACTGATAAAACTATACGAACAAAATTAGGCAGCCTCAGGACCTTAGGATAAGCCTCGACTGACTAGATTGAAGAGACGAGACTAAACAGACAAGACTAGACAGACAATACTGGACAGACAAAACTGGATAGAGATGAAGTTTGGACAGAAAAGACTAGATTGTTAAGAGTCGGGGTCCGATGTTACTGGAGTAATATCCTTTAATTTGAAGTGATTTGAAACGGCATAGTTATAATTGACGATTTCGCATACTGGAATCTGACTAGATTGTTAAGACTAGACAGTTAAGATTAGACAGGCAAAATTAGACACATAAAACAATACATGCAAGCTCAGTTCTAGTCTTGCCCGTTTCGCTCGTAAAGGCTAGATTGATCGAGTCTGTTCTGTCTGGTCTTGTCCGTACAGTCTTGTCCGTCTAGACTTGTCCGTATAGTCTTATCCGTCTAGTCTTATCCGTCTAGGTTTACGTCTAGTTTTTTCGTCTAGTCTTGTCCACCCAGTCTTGTCAGTTTAATCTCGTCCCACTAGTCTTGTATGTCTAGTTTTGTCGATCTAATCTTGCCCGTCTAGTCTTGCTCTTCTAGTTTTGTCCGTGTAGCCTAGTCCGTCTAGTCTTGTCCGTCTAGTCTTTTCCGTCTAGTCCTTTCGGTCAAGGCAAGACTAGATACATAAAACAAAACATGCAAACTAGCGTCTAGTCTTGTCCCGTCTCGACCGTCTAGCCTGGTCCGTCTAGTCTAGTCTGTACAGCTTTATCCGTCTAGTCTGATCCGTTTCATTAGGCCCAACCTTGTGGAATGTCCTATATGACGATATGCTGAGAGTAAGACTGCCATTAGGGGTGACAGTCATATACCTTGGCCAAATACCTTGAGAAGCCCTACAAGATATTAATGCTGGAATCCTGCTAAATGGAGAACGATGGAATAACATAAGGTATGTTAGCCGTATGGTATGTTAGTTTGGTATGTTAGTATGGTATGTTAGCAGATGTTGCCGTTATTTTTTCAGACAACCTAGCTGCCTTACAACTTCTAATGGACAGTGTTACATCATTCAGTCGACAATATGGTTTGGAAATAAACACCAACAAAACAAGGTTCATGATAATCAGTAAAGACCAAAACACCCGCGTTGTTTTATTGGTAGACAGAACTTCTTTAGAAAAAGTCAACAAATACACATACTTGGGCACGAACATAAATGATAACTGGGACCATTCTGTGGAGATCAGAACGCGTATTGAAAAAGCCAGAACTGCATTTATCAGGATGAAGAAAGTCTTTACCAGCCACGACTTACAGCTGTCAACGAAAATTCGCCTACTGCGATGCTACGTGTCTTCGACCCTTCTTTGTGGGGTCGAATCGTGGATGCTTAAGAAGGCCTCCTCCAAAAAACTTGAGGCATTCGAAATGTGGCTGTTCCGAAGAATCCAAGGAATACCTTGGACAGAGAGAATAACCAATACGGAGGTGCTGAGAAGGATGGGTAAAGAAAAAGAAGTCCTGAATACAATTAAGACTCGACAGCTACAATATCTGGGACATATAATGCTACAATATCTGGGACATGGAGCTAGAGGAGTGGGCAGAAGGAGAATATCCTGGTGATTGAAAAATTTAAGAACGTGGTTCAACCAATCAACCACTCAGCTATTCCGTGCTGTTGTTAACAAAGTTCGAATAGCTAACATGATAGCCAACATCCGGATCAGATAGGCATTATAAGAAGAAGAAATACCTTGGCTTAGAAGACAACTTGGTAAGTTTAACTTTTACACCGCACATAGCAGAAGCTACAGCAATGAGGATGAGGACAATGGCAGCAATACAACAACTATTGTCCAACATTGGAGGCCCCAGGAGCAGTAAACGCCGACTGCTCAGCTACGCAGTACAGGCCACTTTGATTTACGGAGCTACCACCTCACCCAAATATTGTCCGGCCACGGCTGTTTCCAATGCACATACTGCGGAGAGACCGACACCGTGAGCCATACAATCTTAACAGAGCCGACTGTTCTCGATGGGAAATGGAAAGGCATAAAATTGCAACCAATTTAAAAGTACCTATCAACCCGAGAACGATAATTGGACATATGCTTAAAGCAAAAGAAAACTGGATTAAGACACAACAATACATTCATTATATTATGGAATCCAAAATAACCGATGAAGCGAAGGAACAAAAGATAAAGAGAAATTAAATTAAATAATTCACCCGTAACTCCGAGGCCATGCAACCAGCAGTACCAGAGTCTTGTCAGAGTATCTTTGGGAGGCGACAACTAGGGCGGTTTTCACTAATCGTCCGGGCTGCCCACACTGAATGATAAATGATGAAAATATGCGATACCGGGGTGGCGCATACTAAAAGCCGAAGTGGATTATGGGGGTTTAGTCAGAGCTTCCTCCGAACCACCTTTTTTAGTATTGTACTTCTAGTGTTGTCCGTCTAGTTTTGCCCGTGTGTCCTCCTTGGTAGTGTAGTTGATAACATACTCGCCTTTCGATGCGGGAGGCCAGGGTTCGAATCCTGGTCGGGGAGGCGACAACTAGGGCGGTTTTCACTAACCCTCCGGGCTGCCCACCCTGAATGTATGCGAAGTATACTGGGGTGGCGCATACTAAGAGCCAAAGTGGATTAGAGGGTTTAGTGAGACCTTCCCCCGAACCACTTTGCGCGTCTAATCTTGTCTGTCTAAGTTTGTCCATCTAGTCTTGCTCGTCTAGTGCCGTCCGTTTAGTCTTGTTGGAGTCCTTGGTTGGAAGAATGCTCGAAGGCTGAGTCAGCTGAGTGGAATGATTTGGAGAGAGCTCTAAAGAAGGAATGGAGTGAATGCATGGACGAAAGCGGTAAGGGACTGTCATTCTTAAGAGTAGGGAAAGATGATGACCCTCCTCACTCCTCAACCCCCACCACAACAAATATAATTGATGGTTCAGGGATAGATGTAGATAGCTTTATTAGAAAATTGAACAGTCGTTGTACAAGAAGCCGCATTCTATTTATCCACTTTCCGTCCACTTTTTTCCGTCCAAAAAATTAAAAAAAAATCCAAAAGTTGAGGAGTGAGGAGGATCCAGAACATATCATCTTTCCCTACTTTTAAGTACAATGGAAAGATGGACAGAGCACGCGAGCGGGGAAATTTAGAGTTTTTTTTTGTTTAGTTTGACAAATTATTGTTTATTATTCTAGAGTAAATATTTGAGATAAGTATGTGTGTATAGGTATGTACCTATATAGCTCTATAGTTTTTGTTTATTGTTAATGCCAATAAAGGTTAGTGTATAAATGAAAAATTGTTCGGCTAGTCTGTCTGTCTAGTCTTGTCCGTCTGTTCTCCTCGGTAGTGTAGTTGTCAACATATCTCTTGACAACCGCGAGACCAGAGCTCGATTTTTGGCCGAGGAGGCATTTTCAACTAGGGCGGTTTCACTAACCGTCCGGGCTGCCCACCCTGAATGTATACAAAATATGCGATACCGGGGTGGAGCAAAGTTCATCTTTTCTCATCTTCTCCAACTCAACTCTATCTCGTTCTTTAGCTTCCCACTGTTTCTTCATCCAAATTTCTTCTTTTCTTCTTCACAATTCTTCCAAATCCTGGGGTAAAATATTGTCGTTCAAAAGATAAGGTACCAAAGATAAGGTTCAAAAGATAAGGTAGAAAAGTTGAAATTGTTATCTCAGCAATTTCTGCATTTTTTTTTAATTCTTCAAAGAGACCATTTGAGTAAATTCCGGTTTATTACTTGGAATTTTAGACGCATCAAGTATAAAGTCTTGACAAATCTTCTGCTTCTTTCCATCTCTCATTTGTATTTTAGGATTACAAGATACTAATTAAGGCATTAGCTATTTCTGCCGTTGATATACAAATTATTAAAAAAAACTACATATCTAAGAATATTCTTCGATTTATTTGTTTTTCAATGCCTGTTTAAATGCATAAAGAAGTGTTGAATTTAAGATGTTGGAAACTAAAGAAATTATTTGTTACTTGTCCGTCCAGTTCCTTTAATAATCTTGTCCGTCTAGTCTTACCCGACTAGTCTTGTCCGTTTAGCCTTGTACTTCTAGTCTTTTCCGCCTACTCCTTTCCGTAGCCTTGTCTGTCTAGTTTTGTAGGTCCTGTCATATCTGTCTACTCTTGTCTGTCTAGTCTTTTCTATCTGAAGTGACCAGAGCAGGCTCCTCCTATACTGGCTATCGAACGGTATCGGGAGAAGTTGCCCTAGTCATTTCGGGCATTCTCCCAATTGACGTAGTCCCAGAAGAGCAAAAGAAGTTATACGAAACAGACTGATGTGTAATAAAATGCTGTAAGTTTTACTTCGTGGATTAAAAGGTGTAATTTTAATACTGTTAATTGTTGCCTTATTAATGTCATTTTTTACCAAATAGACAAAGTAATTTAGTAATACTTGTCTAAAAGTGGGCTACAAAAATTCGGCATTAAAATAGCCATTCGGTATTAAAATAGCCTGTAATTGTGACAAAATCTTTGTCGGACAAACCCAACGTAATATTTGAACCAGGTTTAAAAAACAAAAATATCTGGTGAAATGTTGTGATCCATATAATTCATCACACAAAATAGAATCCGGACTCTGACCGAGTCCAAAAGAAATAGTACTTTTAAAAGAAAGCAATTAAAAAAACGTTAATGCACTCTCCTCAACATGCAAGCAATCTAATCTTTTATTGTCCATAATCCCATAGGTATTTCCATCTAAAAAATAAGTTTAAATAAAATAGTTTTTTTTCTTTAAAAAACTCACAAATAATTTGGATACGAAATATCCCATACTTCATACCCAGGCCCCGCGATCTATAGGGCCCCCCTAGTACCTGTCAGATCAGAAGCGAACGAAGCTAAGCATGAAGAGCCAAGTTTGAATTGACCAATTTATTTGAGTACTTTCTCAACTAAATTGATAAATATTTTTATTTGCACGTTTTAAAAAAAAACCTTTAAAAATTGTGCCAATTACTGTGCACATTATCCATGGGAAATTTATAAAATAAGTATTATTTTACTAGACCGATTATATTATTAATATCAGCTACGAAAATGCTTCAAATATTTCTGGGAAGCATATACTGGTCTACAAGAAATAATCAAGGAGAAATGTGAATTTGCCACATTTGTATCATGTGGACATTCACTAAACTTGGTAGATGCTAATGCTGCTGGGTGTGTAGCAAAAGCAGGAAAGTTTCTTGAAATGGTTCAGAAAGTGTTCAACTTTTTTTCGGGCTGTACCCACCGACGAAATATATTGACAGAACAATTAGGTTCAAAAAGTTGTTAAAAGTCTTTCACAAACCAGATAGTCAGCCCGAGCTGCTGCAGTAAATGCCTTGCATGAAGGTCCTAAACAAATTATAGAATATATGATCCATCCAACCATTTGATTGGGGAAACCCGCAACTTGACACAATAGCACAAATTTGACAGTTGCTAGTTGCGTCATTTTGAAACTGTTTCTGTCGTCGAGTGTAGCAACTGAAAACTGTTGTCGATCATCGAAACTCGCAACCAGAGCTGTTATGTCTGCACAGTTTCTTTATGTTATATGTAAACAGCTAGTTGCGAGTTGCTTCTAGCCGCAATAAGGAGATCAAAATTGCTCTGTCTGCTTAGCGCCTAAAGGCCGATTCTCATACACGCGACACTCAGCTACGCGGCGTTAGGCGACATCGCCTGTCAAATAATTATAACAAATTGTTTTAAATAGGCACGTTATCACTATGGCTACGCGATGTGCCCATTTAAAACAATGTAATCATTATTTGACACCCGATGTCGCACGACGTCACGTAGCTGAGTGTCGCGCATATGGGAATCGACATTTATACTGGACCTTGCAACTAATTTATTTACTTCATTTAATAGTGTATTGGTTTCAAAGAAAACAAAATTGAAGACACATTTCCAAATGTATGATATAAGTATGATGGTAACTAACTGCAGTGGGGAACGCTCCTTCTCCAAAGTGAAAATAATAAATAATGAATTAAGAAGTACAAAGCTTCAAGAAAGATTAACCAATTTGTCGCTGATGTCCATAGAATGTGATATGCACAAACACATAGATTTTGAAGAGGTGATTAACGATTGCTCATCTCAAATCTAGAAAAATCCCCAGTTCCAATCCCCCCCCCCCCCCATTATATAAGGAGGGACGAGTAGAGATGACTCTCTTCAAGAGATCATGGTAGATGTGGAGTTTAGGGACCCACGTGTGTCAGTTTTAGAAAGTAAATTGGTGCATTTAAGTTATTGCATTTTCTTAAACCCAATTGTTCCCGTTAATGCACAGTTAAAAACGCACAGTTCTTACTAGTTAGCAATTTTTCCTACGGAGGCGCTGAACGTTCTAAACTTTCTGTGCTAAAACTTTTCTAAAACTTTCTCTCACTTCTGTGTCAGTGATTTGAAGTATGCACTGAAATATACATTACCTGTAACGAGTGCTGGCCTCCTGGCTTGTGCGGGTCGAGAGAGAGCATCACAAGGCGTCTCTCGTATCGCTCTGTCTTCGTTTAGTACAGTCCAAAAGGAAAACTAAATGTGTCCGCCGTCCGACGTCCATTTTTCCTTGCAAATACAACAGTATTTTACCATTGTCTTTTTGAAAACAACTTTCATTAAAATATATAAAATTCGGTTTATAATATGCTCACCGATTGAACGATCTCACTCTCTTTCTTGATACAACTCAATACAACTCTAGCTTTTCGCTCTGACTGTATCACATCCTCCTACTCTCGACAAAACTGCTGGCTAGACAAGGAAGAAGGGGGGTCCTAGGAACCTCTCTGTCGGCCCGCACAAGAGAAGAGGCCAGCGCTCGTTCCAGGTAGTATATATTTCAGTGCATACTTCAAATCACTGACACAATAAGGTTAAAACGTTCAGCGCCTCCGTGGGAAAAACTGCTAACTAGTAAAAACGCACAGTAACGGGAACAATTTTCCCGCCAGCGTCAAATTTTGAAATTTTCAAGTGGTCTACATAGACCTTGCACGTGGGGCTTCATAGATCTTACACTCCCATCTATAGAAAACCGGAAGTGGGAAATCGGAAACGGAAGTCGATACCGAAAGTGTCAAGGTCAATGGAGGTGGCCTAGAAGGAACCATCTTTCCCTCCTTCGATGTAATCTAGGTTGACTTAGATTTCATCTAGATTAGATTATTTGTATTTAGATTATGTTATATTAGAGCCAGATAAATTCAGACTGAGAGGCTGAGACTTCTTGATTCAAAATAAGAAAAATTAATTCAATTTTAATATACGTCAGAAAATTTCACTACATTTTTACAACGTCTATGTTTTTTGTTTAGTGACGCGAGTTGTTGAAATAGTAACAACAAACAGAAATCGTTTAATAATGAAACTCCATTTGATTTACATTGGACTTCTGCACACGATTTGGATACTGTTACACACGATTATACACTGCCGAGCATAAAAGTAGGGTCACTCCGTAATTTGAAGTTATTTTAGAATTTTTTAACAGTTTACTAACTGATTGCTTTAATAAAACAAAAGTTTTGTTGTTCAAAGTTTATTGAAAGTAATGAAAATGAACAATTTTAATTTGATATGCTAAGTAATGAAAATGAACCAGTTTACTTTTATATGCTTTTGTTCAAACAAAAGAAAGTTTAAGGACTTCAGCGAGTATTCCCTCCTCTGGCAGTGACAATAGCTTTTTAACGACGATGCATGCTCTGGATCAGATTTTGGATCACATTCTGCGGAAGAGTGTCCCTTTTTTGCATCAGTATGTCGCGAAACTCTCTAGAATTTCTGGGGCCGGCACATGTCTCCGTAAACTCGTTTTCCAATCTCATCGCAAATATGCTCAGTTGGATTTAAATCTAGACTGCGAGCTGGCCAAACAAATCGCGTGATTTCACACTCGTCAAGATACTCAGTAACTATCCGAGCAGTGTGGGGCCGTGCGTTATCATGGATAAATGTTGCGTCGTCTCCAAGAATAACCATGAACGGTAAAACATGGTCTTCTAGAACCTCTGTCAGATACCTATTAGCAGTCAACGTCCCATTCTCAATAAAGAGTAACTCCGTGCGAGTGTCAAAAGATATGCCTTCCCATGCAATGACTGATCCTCCACCAATTGGAAGTCGCTCAGCAATACACCATTTCTCACCATATCGTCGCCACACTCTTACATGTCTATCTGAGCCCGTAAGACAGAATCACGATTCACGATTCGCAAAACAATACGCTATTCCAATCCGCTATTGTCCAAGCCAAGTGATCTCGTGCAAAATTCAACCTCGCAATCCGGTGTAAACGGGAAAGCGGTGGTACAGTAGCTCTAGTTCGAGAAGATAATCCAGCAGCATGAAGTCGCCTCCTAACTGCCCACTCACATATGTTTACATTTCTCACCTCTTGTAGATTATTTCGAAGGGAAACTGCCGTGACCGTTTAGTTTCTCAAAACACTAGAAACGAGAAAGTGGTCATCTCTAGCTGTTGTAGTCTTGCCTCGGCCTGAACCAAATCTTCGAGGGAGCAGACCAGTCTCTTCGTACAGCCGCCATACTCGTTGCATACTCGAGAGACTTACAACAAAGTTTCTCGCAGTTTTGCGCTGACCGTGGCCGTCATGTAAAGCCGCTACAATTCTTGCCGCAACAACAGGATTTATGCTCATTGAAAACACTAATAATGACAACAATACACAAACAATTTCCAACAGATAGATGACACCACAGAAACAAAAGCCATGCTGCCCTTAAACTTTCTTTTGTTTCAACTAAGTAGCATATCAAAATAAACTTGTTTATTTTCTTGCTTGTTTGAGAAACCAAACGGTCACGGCAGTTTCCCTTCGAAATCATCTGCAAAAAGTGAGAAATGTAAACATAATTGTGTGGGCAGTTAGGAGGCGATTTCATGCTGCTGGATTATCTTCTCGAACTAGAGCTATTGGACCGCCGCTTTCCCGTGTACACCGGATTGCGAGGTTGAATTTTGCACGAGAACACTTGGCTTGGACCATAGCCGATTGGAGTCGCGTATTGTTTTCCTATGAATCGCGATTCTGTCTTACGGGCTCAGATAGACATGTAAGAGTGTGGCGACGACATGGCGAGAGATATGCTCAGAGATATAAAATTAAAATTGTTCATTTTTATTACTTTCAATAAACTTTGTACAACAAAAACCTTTTGTTTTATTTAAGCAATCTGTTGGTAAACTGTTACAAACGAAAAAACACGTAAAAAAACTAAGAATTTCTAAAATAATCAAATTTCGGAGTGACCCCAATTTTATGCTGGGCAGTGTAATAATGGTATCCTTCACACACAATCATTTATTTATTAATGTGTTCATTTTAGTGTGTTAGTAGATAAAATTAGGTATACTGCTGATGTGAACATTGTTTACAAAATTAACACAAATGTTATAAAAATATAACTTTTGAAGAAAAAGCTCAAACTCATTTCTTTGTCTAAAAGCATTGAAAACCAAAGAAATGTGCAATTTGCCACTTAGTCAAGATCATTTTTTTGTCTGTTTTGTAAACTATCATATTTTGGACTTCTTTTTGCAAGTAGATCATCAGCAGTGGCGAACTAAGGAAAAAGCTGGCCCAAGGCAACATTGTAATTCCGGGCCTATTTTTCAGTCATCACACATATTTTGCGTTTGGTAGTTTGGTTTAAAAACATATACTACCTCCGTTCCATAATAAGTGAGCTATTTCAATTTTTATTGAAATTTATTGAACTGTAATAACATTTTTTAATTTTAACGATAAACATATAGTATTTCGTACTACGCTACGAACATGGGATGTTTTTGTTATTAAGTTGACGTTTGCTAATAGTAGTACTAGTGATAATCAGTTTGACTTGATTTTTGACACCAGCTACAATCACAGTTTTTATTTAAAAATTCTTGAAAGACTTGGGGTTAGCGAAAGAATGTCAAAACCTAAATTAAAACATATGTCTAAAGAAAAACTTCGTAGGGAAGTGCAGTTTCCGCTTAGTATCAATTGCAACACCGATATCATTAATACTGCCAAAGAATTGCAGAAATCACTTTTAACCACTAGTAAATTTGTTCATAATAATTGTACTTTATTAATGTGTTGTATCAGAATAATTCATTAAAAATGTTTCCATTGTTGAAGTTCTTAAATTTTTTTATTCCCTCACTTATTTTGGAATTTCTAAAAAGGTTAAATAGCTCACTTATTGTGGAACGGAGGTTAGTAGTATGTAGTTCTATTTAATTATCGTATTCCAAGAAAAAAAGGAAAAAATAATATAGGTACATGTACAAAAATTAAATAAACATAATTTATTAAAATAAACGAACATTAACATAATTTATTAAAACAAACAATAAAACTTTAAAAAATATACCCAGATTGATTAGTTATATTGCCTTTTTCTCACTTTTAATTCTGGAAACTCGTCAATTAGTTTGTTATAAATAATAGAGTTATTTTATAGCTCTTTTTCTATATAAAGTAATTATAAATTATTTAATTTTTGATGGCCTAATGTGGATCTTAAAAAAAATTCCTTATTCTGGCAATTACTGAGAATTATCTTCCACCGCTTGCATTGATTATTGGAAGGGTTAAATAAATTCTCAGAATTATGTTTAAATTAGGTAATGTTGCAATAATATTATTTTCCTAAATAAATGACCATATGGATATAGGCGAAATAATATTTTCTTTACTTATAAAAGTCTTAAATTGTAATACTTCATTTTTTAGTTCTGCTAGGTTTAAATCTTGTTCATAACATTTTAATTCTTCTATTGAATAGTCACTAACATCACTATCATGAAAAATTGTTTTGAATTTATTGTTAATAGTTTTATATTCCTCAGATCTTTTTTTAATGTTGCTAATTAAAGAATCGCATATTTGATTTGATTTGATACCCGTTTTCTAAGCGCGCCAGTTACCAGTTTCACTTTTCTATGTACGTTGAAGACATCGTGTTTCTTTTTCAACTCCTCTATTTCCAAACATTCTTCTTGGATTCTTTTCTCTTTTGCTTTCCTTATTAGCTGCCTAATGGTTTTGTTTAAATCCTTGTATTTGTCTGTATTTTTGTGTCGTCTTCTTTCTTCCATGAGCCTTAGGATATCGTCAGTCATCCAGCACTTTCTACGTTTTTTCGTTATTTTGGGCTTTAGAAATTTTTCACTAGGTTTAACTATGCTGTTCTTTACCATTTCCCATTCGCTCTGAACTTCATGTCGGAGTTTTTCTATATTTTTCTGAATTCTGTCGTTAACGCGGATCGTATTGGTCTCTTATATCATCCTTCTTGAGTTGGAAAATATCCAAGTTACTATTGTTAGGTTTAAGGCTACTTCTCATTTTCAGCTTTAACGTTCCGACGAGGGGGTTGTGGTCTGATGATACATCTGCGCCTGGGTACGTCTTGACCGATTTAAATATATTTCTGAACCTTTTATTGACAAGAATATAGTCGATTTGGTTTCTTACAATTTTGCTTTTCTTGCCCTCGGTGGATCGCCATGTATATAGTCTACGTGGTGGAAGTTTGAAGAAAGTGTTTAGTATGACACATTCTTCATCTACGCAGAACTCATCTAATCTATCCCCTCTTGGGTTACTTTCATCCAGACCAAGCGCGCCAACTATATCAGCTCGTTTTCCGCATCCTATTTTGCTTTAGACTCTGCATTGTTTTTAGAAAATCGCTGTAAAACTCTTCGTTCCCTTCGTCAGGTTTGTCAGAAGTTGCTGCATAAACCTGTATTAAGTTGATGTTTATTGGCGCTGTTGCTAGTTGTACCAATATTATTTGGTCAGAAATTGGTGTAAAGTTGCGTACCGCTTTTGCAATTTTCTGATTAAGAATTATACCTACGTCGTATCCACCAGTTTCTATTTCTACCAGTTCTCATCTAACCCTGAGTAGTACACTGTGTGATCATCAACTATACATTTTCCCACTCCTTTCAATCTCATTTCACTGATCCCCATGATTTCTACTTTCATGCGCTTCATTTCTGTAATCGTGTTTTGTATCTTACCCGCTGAGAACAAACTTCTCACGTTCCAAGTACTAATTATTATAGTGGCTGACCCGGAGATTCTTAGCAGCCTCTGACCATATAAGGTCTGCCGGGAACTAAGGCCCATTATTTCATTGTTTTCAGCCATATTGATGATTATACTAGGAAATTGATACATAGGTAGTTTTCCGTTGCTTTCCATGCGCTGTGACCCGACCGGTTGGGATGAATATTTCATCGTCGCCCTCGTCGTCTTGATTGCAGCTGTACCGATTACACGTTAATCTCCACCAATAATCATACAGGAACGCAGCTGCTCATTCCAGGGGTGTGCTTATTTTATGGCGGTACTATTCGCCATGTCATGTTACCGTCACCGGATTTCTGCAGTATTTACTCAAGGTAGTCGTACCCGCTGACTACCCCTCTGCTTCCTGATAGTAACACCGCTTTATGGTCGAGGGGATTGCATAGTGGGTATTCGCAGCTAACCTTTATATCTAAAGGCCTTTCCACTATCCGCCACCCGTGGACCCGCTGATAGCACAAAGCTCAGCCTCACTTGAGTTGGCTTCTATATATATATATATATATATATATATATATATATATATATATATATGACGGCTGTCATTTTAATTTTGATTGGAATTTTGGACTATTTTTCCTTTTTTCAATTCTCTTTGGATTTAATTGAAAGAAAAACTGTGATTGAACTGAACTGCACTGCCACTGCACTTCGAAGTCGAAACCCCGCCCTTGATTCCGTCTCTACGTATCTCAACCGGTCAAGCGATCGTCATTGACCATTCATCCTTTGTACTAGTAATTTTGCCTGGATTTTTTCTGTATTCATTTTGTATGCAAACTGGACACGAAGACTGCGGTTGCACTGAACTGCACTGCCACTGCATTTCAAAGTCAAAATCCTGCTGTTGACTCGGCTTCTTCACGGTCTTCACAAACGGTCAAATAATCATCTTGTATTAAAAATTTGAAGGGACTTTTTTTCCCTTTATTTTATCGGGGTGAGAACTAACTCATTTGTGATACAGCTTGAAACTAGCCAAACACCTTGGACAAATGTAGACATTATTTCCATTGTAAAATTTTGGAGTAGAAAAAATTTCAACTATCATATTCGTTCAACTCTTTATATTTTCATATAAATAGAGTTTATATGAAATTTATCAATGAATCATATATTAAAACTGCTGTATTTAGGGATTCGTCTTTTTGTTGGAGAGTCTTGTTTGAAGCATACTCTCTCTAAAATCTTTTCCCATATAGTAAGTATCAGTACATACTAAAATGTATCAAGTTTTTTATGTAAATCGGCAGCTTCGGACCTTGTTACTGGTTTTTCATCTTTGTTTGAGGAAAAATGACGTAAACTATGTTTAATTTCTTCATACTTTTCCTTTAAGGATTTTACAGCATCAGAACGAGCAGACCATCTGGTGTCACAAATAGTTTTGATACTTCAGTGTTTGTTTACATAAAATACACATGATACATATACATATGATACACAAATGTTTTGTAATGCACGCGTTTGGCGCGTTTTTAAGCTATTCAGCGGCTCGGTGCAAGTTTTTGGCGGGGCCCGCTCTCAGGGAAGAGAAACGTACATAGAAGAACCATCACCAAGAGTTCTGTTGGACAATTTTTTGGCACACATTGTGGCGTCACGCTGCTAGTTCTGTAAACTCTAAAATCAGATGGCGTTATAAATCTGTATGGCCAATTGCCACGCATTGTAAAGTAACAAATTTAACAAAAGGCATTTATTTTATCGGGGTGAGAACTAACTCATTTGTGATACAGCTTGGAACTAGCCAAACACCTTAATGTTCAGTTGCTCAATACCTTGCCTCCTTACGGAAACACTTACGTTCAAACGTTCAAGTCTGTCTCCGTAGTGGAGTGACCTAGCCAGTAAAGCTATTAAAAATACAGCAAATAATACAAAATTCACTGAAAATTTATTTTTCTTTTGAGTAAACAAAAGTAAGCAATTACATAGGCAAAATCAACAAAGGTTTAAAAAGATGTTTATGTGCGAACGCCTCGCCTAACTTTAGCCGATATATATATATATATATATATATATATATATATATATATATATATATATATATATATATATATATATATATATATATATATATAACTTCCTCTAAATTCTGATTATTGAGAGTAGCAATTGAAAGTAATGCCAAATCAGAAGTTCTACCTTGAGTCATTGTGCTTCTTAGGTGTGTTTTTAGTCTACGCAATACACTAAAAGATCTCTCAGCACTTGCTATTCGCACTGAGCGCAACAGCACTAGCGCCAAGGTGACACTTAATTAACAAGGTGACGCCAAGGTGAAACTTCATTATTCAGCATTTATTTATATATATTGACATGTAATTGAAAAAATTTGAATTCAGAATTTCGTAATAAAAAAATGAATCTTTCCAAACAATTTTTCACATTGATTTTCTCTTCTTGTCCTCTAGTTTCAGTGTGCCGAAATTTTTTTTGCTGGGATTTGTTGTTTCCCAGATGATCGTATAGAACCGAAAATGCAAATGCTTTTTTCCTGATCAAAACGATGAATTTTTTTTGAAGTTTTTTTCAGGAAATTTTAGGGCCTTTTTTCAGTTTGTCAGGAGGAAATGGAAGTGCTGACCACGATTTTCCATTTTATTCGGTTCAAATGCTCCAAATACCCAAGATATAAGCTACATCTTGTTTATTTTTAACTTTAGAGCGAAATAAACTAGAAAATCGTTTTCAGCACTTCGATTTCATTCGGGTAACCAAAACAAAATCACGAAACAATTTTCTAAAAAATTGGCCAATTTCCATCATTTCGGTCGAAAAAATGTGCTTTTTCGTTTTTTTTTCACTTTTCTCAAGAACGGTAAACAGCAATGAAATCATTTTCGGCACACAGAAACAACTCGACAAGACGAACAAGTCGATGTGTAAATTGTTCGGAAAGATTCAATAATTCGTCGAGAAATCACAAACTGAAATTTTGCGATTCTCGATTTGCTAAGTCGATATCTCCGAAACGGTTTCAGATAATCAAAAACGGATTGCGGCATCGTTTTCAGAAGGTAATTTTCCTCTTAACACACTCAGATTATCCGCGGGAAATTCATTATTTTCCAAGATCTTTACTTGAGCGTAGAAATTTCTTAAAATTTTCCTCAAGTTAGCAGGCTATAGTGAACGGAAAGAGCTAGCGAAATATAATTTGCATAATTGTAATCAGCAGCAAAAAGGCTTCCAGAACCAGAAACGTTTTTAACTTTTGCTGTAACTCAAAAAATAACGATTTTAGCAAAATCTCTTCTCACATGTTATGGTTTCCGCAATCGTTTCGACGGTATTTCCTAATTAAAAGCCTCCTACGAATATGATATACATTTTCCGACTAATTTTGGGACGCTGAATCGATTGGGGAAAACTAGAAGTTCCTGGGGTAAGCCGTTCAAAGGTTATGTATGACATAGTGAAATCATCGGAAAATGCAAGAAAATTTATTTCCAGAAAATGGATTTATCAAGTGAATGGAAAATTTTAAAGTGTGTCTGAAAGTGTTTTCCCTGCTGGTTGCAAATATACTAATTTAATTTTCCTAGCCGCTTCCGTTCGCGAGATAACATAATTGGCCTGACATAATTGGCAAATGTTTTTGCTGTTAAAAATTGTATATTTTATTAAATTCATTATTTTTTGTTTTTGCCTGTTGTTTTTATACACAATTATTGGAGACGAAGTTGTCTTTTTGGCTACGGGTGGCGCTAAGTGCGGTTATGCACGCGGGCAGCGTTACAAACAATCGAAAAACTAATTCAAGATTGGGGAAAATATCATCCATTTAAACCCATCATAACAAGGGTTATTACGTGAAAAATATATGTCCTGAAATTGTATCATTTCATCTATCAAAATAAGGGAAACAAATTTAAATGTATCACTTAATAATGTATAACTTTTTTCCAAATCTGATTTTGCACTGTTTTTCATGAAAATTAGATTTAGAAAACCTGAAATAATTCTGTAACAGCTCCAATCCCATAATTCTGTCAGACATTTCGTTTACCATTAGTTTACGCATCTACTACTTTAGTTTTAAAATCGATTACAGGATCTATTACAGGATCGTCTTTGGTGCATTCATCGTGAAATTTTGTAACTCTTTGAATACTTTTTCTTTTTAGATGCACGTGTTCTTCGTCCATATCACATTGAATAAACATCGACTTGAAGAGCTCCAAAATTTGGTTGAAATAAGCGTCAGTTCTTAATAGTGGGGCAAGTTTATCTTTAGATTTTTTCATGCACAAAACTACTTGAAACAAATCAATGTCTTTTTTTTCTGCAATATTTTTGATGTAACAGTTTGTAGAACATCATTCCAAAAAATTAAAATCATCAAATGTGAAACTATTTAAAAGTCCAGAAGCCGTCGATCGTGGTCGTGGCTTATCTCTACAATTGTTTCTAGAAAACTGATTGACTGAAAAAGAACTGATTTAAAAATTTGTAATAAAGCACTTTATATTAAAGCATTTTGTAATAAAGCACAAAACTTCGTTTTAAAAGTTTTCTCCTCGGCTTCCTACGTATTATTGGTTCCTCCCTCACTAATTTCAGTGTTTTCTATGTTTGTAGCAAACTTATCTAAAGATTCTAAAGACTCGAACTAAGCGCTAGGTGTAGAATTCAACGATGCGTGTATGTGTGAGAAAAACTGGCAAACATTCATTTTCTGACGCTGTGTATTGTAAACCAAATGTATTGTACATGTGAATTGTAAAGTATTGTCACAGGGGCCCGCCGCATTGGGGCCCGTCGGTGCTACGCACCGATTGCACCTACGTTAAATACGCCTCTGATTTCACCTATGTGTAGGTGAAACTTGAAAAAAACACGTATAATTGCTGAATGATATTGAAAAAAGTGGTCATTTGCAACTTTCGGCAGCAGCGTTTACAATTAAATTTAATGAATGATTTGAGCATGGTATAAAATGGGCAGAAAAATATGTTGTTTTATTCTGGATTGGAGTCCCTTATATTTACCAGTCATATTAAACGCCTTATCGTAACTCTGTCCCCGACAGTTAGTGATGTCTAAATCTAAATTAGTGATGTTAAATGACGGTCAGCTGATCTACGTGAGATATATCAGGTGTTGAATCAATTATCAGAGAATAAAATTTGGCTTCCTTTATTTCGTTCACTATTGGGAGTTGTAAATCTTTCGAAATAATAGAAATAAATTTATCACATATTGTAGACGACAAATAGTTTATAGTACCGGTGCCGCAGCTTGCATATTTTTTCATGTGTTCCCGCAAAAATGGATCGAACTCAGATAAATATTCCAGAGCACCTTTATAATTACCATTATTTTCACTAAAAAACAATTCTTTTTTACCACGAAACGCTAAAGAGTATGAAGAAATAAATTTGATTGTCGCTACCACACGTTTAAATATACTTCTCCCAATATATTTTTTTCATATATAATTTGTTTTTCAAGTTCCGATAATTTTAGAACTTGTTATAAAAATTAAAATGGAGTTAATGTGGTCACTGGAGTTTTCATGCTCTGACAATTTTTTAGGTACATTATTCAAATAACTCGTCCCTTTTGTCATTAGCGTTGTTTGCTTGAAAAAAATAATTTACAGACGTAACAGTACATTAAGGTGCTGGTTTTAGTATAAGCTAACCAATCTCTTTTAACTTTTTCCCCGCTATTAATTATTCTGAAGAAGGAGGCAATAGTTAATTTTCTTGCGATTTGTTTTGACCTTTGTTGCATCGAATAGAACATGATTCCAAAGATCCATTTATTGATTTTTGTGGATTTTTTATATAATACTATCGCATGGCGTCTGTTAAGTATTCTTGCTCTGGCCATAATTCAACATTGTTTACAAAACTATTAGTTTCATCATTACTTTGAGATGATTTTGAATTTATATTTTCTCCTTTTGTTTCATCTTCACAAACGGAATTGCTTGGTTTTTCCTGCTGGTCTTTTGCAGAATAGTTTCGGACACAAATAATGTTTCTGGAGTTTGAGCAGGTGAAATTTGTGAAAATGATTACGATTGTTGTAATTGATCTACACTTAAAAATTTGTCCAACGATCTTTTCCTTTGTTTTGCTACTTTATCTTGATCTGCTTTCCGTTTTCTTTTTTCATTTCCAGTTAAAAGTTTAAAGGAATTTTAAAGACCACGTACTAAAAACAAAGAAGAAAAATAATATAGAATAAATAACGTCGACTTAAATAATGTTTAGTAGTAATAATTAAATTTTGCAATATCTCTACTATTTTAATTAAATAGTGTAATACTTTTATAAAAACTTACATTTTTATTTTAGGAATTTCAGAAAGTATTAACTATGAATCCAAAACAATTATTACTAAAACATGACTAAAACATTTTTAATTTCAAAAATTACATTTGCAAAAATTCTATTTGCAATCAAGTCTAGGTACTTAAGTCTTAATTGCACAATTTTCAATCACAACTCACATAAGATGCAATACGTTCAGGAGACACTGATTTTAAATAGCTACGTTTGACTTTTTAAATACTTGCATAGTAAAGGCTCGATCGTATTTACACACATCGACACTCGCGGGCGTGGATGCATAAACACGGGAACGCTCGTCCACACTTGTCGACTAAACATGGGAACGCTCGTCCACACTTGTCGACTAAACACGGGAACGCTCGTCCATTCATGCATCGTCGCACTTGTTGACTTTATCAATCAACGATTCGGCATAATTTGGATACGTTTCAGCAATAATTATGAATATCACGTTTTTTTGTTAAATAAAAATAATAATTAATTATAAGATTTAAAAACCTAATTTTCGGGCCCTAAAAATTACGGGGCCTAGGCATGTGCCTAGGCCTAAGTCCGCCCCTGATCATCGGTATATAAATTTGTCATAAATTAATAAAATCGCAAATTATAATGAAAATATCACATTAAAAATGGGTGAGATTACCCTATACGATCTATGGTCACCAATTGGTTTATACCCTTTTATGACAAGGACTAACTTTGCTCTCTTCCATCTGTCTGGAAAACATTGATTATTTATTATTAATATTTGTTGTTATTAAATGTGTAGTCATAAAAAACATTATTAATTTCAAAAATTACATTTGTTGTTAATAAAAAAATAAAAATATAATCAAACAAGATTTTCTAAAATTTAATTTGAATTATCAAATTTAAAAGTTGCGCGTAAATTTTAATAAACAAATGAATTCCAAGCGTTTCATTAATAAACTTTTGACGACTCCTGTCTTACGCATTGCTCGTTACGAAATAAATTATTGTTGGCAAGATTGCGCCAAACGCTACAAAACGCCCGCCAATTATCGGAACGCATATGTAAAAAAATGTTTGTATGTATTAAATTGCGTATGACCTATAAAAGTTATTCAGATTTGATTTAAATACGGAAAAATGTTAGATGTTGGGGTTGGTGAATATTTGTAAATAATTGGTAAGCCTTGTTTTAAAAATATTTTTTTAGTAAACACGGTTTTTGGATCTAGTAGGTGACTAAAGAGATTAGCGAAGTGAAGTAGTAGAATGGGAAGAGAATGCAGGCAGTAAACTGTACCAAAGTTCCAGTGAAAAAAAGAGAATCCGTAGATTAAAACTGCCCCTTAAAGAAAAATACCCAGCCAGAGAAAAATCGTCAGGCGTTCTGGAGAGCATTAAAATAGTATGGGTTTCGAGATTCCGCTTCATACGCTATTCGGCGTTTGCCTTGTCAACAGCTTATGCGCGCCCATTGCATTCTGGGTAATGTTTAGATCATGACGCATGCGTACCTCAGTACACAGTTGGGTCTCGGAAAATGGCGTCAGCTAAGTTTCTCGAGGAAGCTCTCAGTACAGATGTCGATGAATCTGCTGTAAGTGCAATCGTCGGATCCTTAGAGAATCAGCTCGTCACATCAACCCCGACGGCATCAAATCAAACTGGTAATGCGACGGTTCTAAATCAAAACCATGTAAATAGTGCAATATCAAACGGCGGGACAGTTGTCTCTCAGAAACATGGGGCCATAGCTAACGGTGACACGATAAATACTATCACAGGTATTGTTCATTAATAAAGATTTCTTAATCAATATCCTTGATCAAATTCCTCTAAATTTATTTACAGAACCTTCTAAACATTCAAACACCAAACTCAATAACAAACCTCTAAATGTACCATTTAACCCTTCCAATTATACAAAATTCAATATCAACCAATCACTAAATCATCAACTTTCCCCACAACCTCCACACTTTTTCCACAAATTTTAATTAAACAAAAACAAACTAATTATAATTACTATCCATTAATCCGATCTGCAGTCATATCTCTGTATACTTTCGGATGTGTGTAATAATATATTTTTATTATTTTAGAACTATTATATTGGGAATAACTCTTATTGATCCTTTTTTCTATAATTGTTTGACAAAAACATTAACCTCACAAAGTTTGTAAACATGTAAAACAATGGGAAATAATTAGTTTTATTAATTGATTATTTACATACAATTTATGGCAACGACACATTTGGATTTAAAACAGAACATTTTTTTGCATTTTGCAATTTTATTCATATATTATATGATTGATTTAAATTTGAAACTGACATGCAAAGAAAGAATTGTAATTAAATTGGTTATTAGTAAAAGAATATGGTTGGATAATATGGTTGTCACATATTGCACACACAACATTCTTTATTGTACAAAGTATAACTGGCTAATGACCAATTGACCAGAGCTCTTTCTGCCGTACATATTGCATTAACCAAGTTGTTATGAAAATTGTGCCCATGTTCATAAAGAATGGATATTAGTAAGCAGGTTACCAAGTTAGCTTGTCTTATTGGCATAAGTACTTACTAGGGGTAAATAGTACAGTTGTTGGTCAGTTGAGAGTGATTGTTTATATTTTGAAAACTATATAACTATAAGACAATCTTTTGGTGACAATTGTTTATTAACAGAAGAAAATTCTATATTCTTCTCTGTACTGGATACAACCAATAACTTTTTTATAATTTAAAGTTTCATGTGTTTATTTAATTAATAAAATGACAAGATGAGATTCTTGCAAATTTACAATCAAATGCAAATTTGCAAATCTACCATAAGTGACTCTTCTTGTTTCGAATAGGCCTACTTTGGAGCATGCTTGTTCAACTGTTGGGCTTTGATCTTTCCCTAGTATTATCTTGTACTGGTGTAACTCCTTTCTCTCTTCTGTCCAGCGGGTACCTTTTCTTCGGGGTTTTTCCTGAAATCCATGGACTTCCTTCAGGGTGCGTCTCACAGGATGTCTGTTTTTGGAGATCTGTTATTCCCAGTTCTTTAATATCCTTCTCGGTTTCTGTCAACCAACTGGTACGAACCTTCTTGTTTTGCCAGAAGGTGCTTCAAAATGTGCTTCAATGAGTCTCTTGTTGGGCTTCCTCTCATCATTTTCTTTGTTGCTTATTATGGTATAAATTAACTACTGCATGTTTTCCCAGTTTTCTTTTTCCTCAAGCATGTAGCTTATAAGTTTTCCAATAAGTTTGCTGCTGCAGATGCCCTTTTGTCTTGCCATCTCCAGCATGCAAAGATGGAGTGGCTCACACTGTCTGTCTCCCCGCAGTACACACCTAATTGATCTGAAGCCCGGCCTATGTTGTGTAGATAATCTCTAAAGCAACCATGGCCCGAAAGTGCTTGGGTCAGATAATAACTTATTTCACCGTGCTTTCTTTTGATCCAGGTGGAGATGTTCGTTAAATAAGTAATCTGGTTCACTGTCCTGTTTCCGTGAGCTCCCACTTTCTCTGCCACTGTTTGAGAAGTTCCTCTCTGGCTTTTTTTATATCCTGTTGTAGCTGGTTTCGTAAAGCTTCTTCCGCTCTTCTGTGAGTAGGTCGATTGGGAGAATGCAATGACCAGGGCAGCTTCCCCCGATAGCGTTCGATAGCCACTACATACGCGTATAACCATTTTCTCTTGTATAGCTGCAACTTTTTGTTGATTTCCATTTGATTGCAGTTCTTTGGCCCATATTGGCGCACCATACAACATCGTAGCCTGAACTACAGAGCTCAGAATTCTGTGTGTGCTACTTTTAGGGCCCCCTACGTTTGACATTAGTTGTTGTAAGGCTGCCATAATCCTCATTCCTTTAGCCGCCGCTTCTGTTAAGTGTGCAGTAAACTATAGCCTTTTATCAATCATCATACCAAGGTATTTTATTTCGTGTTTTGGTATTATCATTATGTCTAATTTTAAATTTTATTGGACTATGTTTTCTCAGACCTGTAAGTAGAACTGCTTAGGTTTTTTCTGCTGTTAGGCTAAGTTTTCTGGATTTCATCCATGCACTGATTTGAGTGATTACATGGTTTGCTATTTGCAAGACATTGCTCGGTTTTGGCTGTAACTGCTAGTGCTATATCATAGGCGAAACCAATTATTGTTGCCCCCACTGGCAGTTTCATAGTTAGTATTCTGTTATATAGTACGTTTTAGAGGATAGGCCCTAGTATGGAATCCTGTGGATTCCATACTAGGGTTCCACCACTACCAACTTCAAGCTCTTCTATCTCTATCACCTTGCAACAACAAGCTCCAATTGCTAAGGTATCTTCTTATCATGTGCAATGAGTATGGAGATATACCTTTATTTTTCAAGCTTTCCATTATATCTTTCCAGTTCGCGCTATTAAAGGCATTCCTAATGTCAAAGGTTAGAAGAGCACACATTTTTCTGGTTTTCTGCGTTCCTGATTTGTCTTTTTCTACAATTTCTAGAATGGACCTTAGGACATCAATTCCTTTCCTGAATCCAAATTTTTTGTCAGATAATCCAGTTCTCTCTTGAGGTCATCTTTTAATCTAGTTAGCAGAAGTTGTTGCATTAATTTTCCAGAGACGTCCAATAGACAGATTAGCCAATACGATCTAGGGTCACCAATTGGTTTATACCCTTTTATGACAAGGACTAACTTTGCTCTCTTCCATCTGTCTGGAAAATTTCCGGCAGCTAACAGTTAGTTCATGGTGTCTAGTACAAATTTAGATTGATTCTGCATGGTTATCTTCATAATCTCATGTGGAACTCCATCTGTCCCTGGCACTCTACCGGTCCTTATTTTCATGCCTGCTGCCTTTAGTTCCTCCACAGTGAAGGGTGGTGTATTTCTGGCTTCGGGCTGTTCCCAGTCATTAAGGGTATGCCGTGGAAACAGTTCATCAGCCACACGGCGCACTTCCTCCATTGTCATTTGTAGGTTTTGCGGCTTGATATTAAGATTTCTTCTAATTTTTTGGAAGGCGTCCTCCCGTATGTGTTCATTTCGGAGTTTCCTCCTATGTTGTTCATTCGTACTATTTATAAGACGACTAAGATCCTTTCTTGCAGTCTTATATATTTGGTTTAGTACTTGCATGTTATCAGCACATATTTTGTTTTCCTTTGGCGTTGGTATCTTCTCCTGGCTGCTACGCATGCTGTTCTCATGCGCTCGATTTCGTCTGTCTACCAGTACTCCGCTTTACGTGTATTTTGTTCTCTTTTTTTGTCAAGTTGACTTCACATACTCTACTCATCATATGAACTAGTGAGTCCGCGTCCGTTGTTTGAGTAGTTGATGCTTCTCTTGTTAGGTGTTGCTTTATCTTCTCTTCATTAAAATGTTGTGTAGCTCATCCAGGTTTAGATGAGTACACGTTTTGTTTGGATCTTTGTTTTTCCTTTTTTTCATAATCAAATTCGTAATTTCAGTATGTACCGGTGGTCGCTCAGACTTTCCTTATTCAACACTCTCCAGCTTTGGAACAAGTTAGATATAGAGTTGGATGAAAATGTGAGGTCTATAATGGACCATGAGTTGCCCCTCATGAATGTGGGATCATTTTCTTGATTTTGCAGAACCATATCTGTTTCTGCCGCCCAATCTGTAACCATGTTTCCTCTCTTATAGGGAGACTTTGCGTTGAAATCTCCCAGCTGTTATCTTTCCTTTATTTTTCTATTGCCTGATATTCTAGCTTAGTTCTGCAAGGGATTTGTACAGTTGCTTGATTGTTTCGTTTGGAGAAAAATAATAACTGTATATGATAAGTTCTTGCTGCTCCACCCAGACAAAACCCATCCCTTTTCCAGCTTTAGTTACAGCTACGTTTTGGTTTCTGATCCAGATCCCTGAGTTGTTTGATTGTCCGTAAGCCATTTGGCCTCTGATGCAAGTTTTTTTGTTTTGCTTGCTTATCAGGTCTATATCCCCTTTTACTTCCTTCGCCGTGGGGATCAGTAAGTCTTGAGCTGCATGGCACCACATTAGATTAATTTGTATTATTTTAATCATTGTTGAGATTTTGTCCGCCTTACCTCCGCTAGCGCTTTTCTAAATATTGGGCATGTTCCAGTGTCTGCTTGATGTCTCTCCTGGTCGCAGATAGGGCAGTATGGTCGATTCTCACAGCCCGACGCCTTGTGGACAGACAGATAAGACTAGATAGACAATGGACCGACAAAAGTAGACAGGAAAGTCTAGACCTGGGGTGGCAAACCTATGTCCCATGGGTCAGACACTGACCCACACAAGCTTTTTAAGTGACTCATTGATTGTTATAAACCTTTAGATATGTTCGATAACTCAACATTATTATTATTATTTTATTAAAGTTTCTCAACTACAAAGGTATGAATATTAAATATATTAAGGAATTTCTTCTCAAATTATTGTATTTTAAATATGTTTTTAGTTGTAGATGTGTAATGTGGGTGCAATTAAAAAGAGAAAACAAACGATACAAATCCCAGACCATACTGAACATAATAGTTTTATAAATATGTGTGTAATTTGTAACGAAAAAGTTATATAGCTAATTTGATGAGAGTAATGATGTAAATGGTTTTGCACGATATAAATCAGGAAATATAATGAAAGAAGAGCTATTGAAACTAATAATGGTACACTTCCCAGTCTTGATATTTTAAAGAATTTGATATTGAATTTAAGGAAATGGTTTTATTCAATATCTTAAGCCAAACATCCTCTAATTAAATTTCATTGTATAATAAATATCGTTGTATAATCCATATCGCTGCTATGGACTGCTATAGCAGTTCAATTGATTTGACGCCCAGGTGCTATGGACTCTTATAGTAGTCCAATTGATTGGGCGGTCAGATGCTATGGACTGCTATAGCAGTCTACAGACTTCATGAATTAATTGTGGCTTTTTTAAACATAATAAAGAAATTAATAAATACATACACTCTCATTGGAGCGTTGCGTTGCCCTGTGTGAAAGATTCGGGACGCACCCCTGCACCTAGGGTCTTATTGCTGGTAAGATGAATATTTCACAAAATCCATAAGCCATATATTTATTTTTTTATGTCTAGTCTTGTCTAGTCTTGTCCAGTCTTGTCTAGTCTTGTCTTCTTCTTGTCTTTATCTAGTCTTGTCTCTTTGTTGTCTTGTCTATGTAGTCTACTAGATTAAAATGTAGTTAATTTAATGAATTCTCTACAATGCTAACTGAATTGGACTAGATGTATTAGATTGTGCTTTCCATGGTCCACTTAATTATTAGTAGAAGTGGACCATGGAAAATTATTAGTGAAGTTAGTTAATTATTAGTGAAGTTAGTAGTCTAATTCAAGTTCAAAATAAAGTTGTTGCAATACAAAGCCGCAACATGAAGTGGTTTCAACATGAAGTTGTCCCAACATGAAGTTGTTTCAACTTGAATTCGAAGATGAAATCTGGATTTGAGGTGAAAAAATCTCTTATCGTAGTTGAAACTATATATTATAGTCTTTGCTTCAAATAGAGATTTTGGTTATTAGTAAATATGGAAATTTTTGCAAATTATTTTGACGTTTTCGTCCAATTTTGACACAAACAAAAGAATTTTGCAAGGTTTGTCCATTAAAATTAACAAAAAAACAAATTTTGTTTTGTATAAAGATTGTTTTTTTTTTAAATTTGACAATATTTGCCAATTATTTTGACATTTTCGTCCAATTTCGACATAAAACAAATGAATTTTGCAGTTTGTCCACTCAAACCAACAAAAAAAAAATTTGCTTTGAATAGAGATTTTGATTTTTGAAAATCTGGCAATTTTCGCAAATTATTTTCACGTTTTCGACCAATTTTGACACAAAACAAAAGAATTTTGCAAAGTTTGTCCATTCAAATTAATAAAAAAAACAAATTTTGTTTCTTATAAAGATTTTGTTTTAGAAAATTTCTAAATATTTGGCAATTATTTTGACATTTTTGTCCAATTTTGACATAAAACAAATGAATTTTGCAACATTCGTCCTTACTTAAATCAACAAAAAACAAAATTTGCTTCGAATACAGATTTTGGTTTTTGAAAATTAGGCAATTTTTGCAAATTATTTTGTCGTTTTCGTTCAATTTTGCCACAAAACAAAAAAAATATTGCAATGTTTGTCCACTCAAATTAACAAAAATAAAACAAATTTTGTTTCGTATAAAGATTTTGTTTTTTTAAAATCTGGCAATATTTTTTATTTTGATACTTTCATCCAATTTTGACATAAAACATAAGAATGTTTGTCCACTCAAATTAACAAAAGGAAACAAAATTTGTTTCGAATGTAGATTTTGAAAATTTGGCAATATTTGCAAATAATACAAAGTTATAAAAGTATTCCGCATGGGCTATAATGTAATGTTCAGAATTGAGCACACAATCACATCATCTTTTTATTATCTTATGATGTCTTACTCTATCGAAAGCCTTTTGATAGTCACTAAAGCAGACATATATATCACAGTTCATATCATGGCACCTTTGAAACAATACTTGAATGCTAAATAGGGCTTCACGTGTGCCAAACGCATTTCTAAAACCAAATTGTGTAGAAAAAACTTGTTCTTCACATATTTTGTATATTCTGTGATGAATGATCTTCAGAAACACCTTCAAGATGTGATTTATGAGACTGATTGTTCGGTACTCACTACAATACTTAGCTTCGGGTTTTTTAGGTAGTGTGATGAATTCGGATTTAAGCCATTCCTGAGGAATGTTCCCAGAATTGTGTATGTCTTTGAATATTTCAAATTGAATATTTGATTATTTTTAAAGTGAACCATTTCAGATTATCTTCATTCAAAAGCTTTAAAAAATCAGCATTCACATTGACAGGGCCAGTGGCTTTACCATCCTTCATGGCTTTTATCACAGTTTGTACTTCATCTACCAGGATTTGTGGTCCTGTTTCACCATTTATTTGAGGTGGTTCCTGTCGAGTATCATAAAACAAATGTTCTATATATCTTTGCCATGTAATTTTAAACTCTTCTTTTCCAACAATTAGTTTTCCTTCAATATTGGATCAATCTATTTCCTTGCTAGTTCTATAATTCCCTGCCACTTCTTTAACTTTTCGATGAACATTGAAGCTGTCATGTTTTAATTGTAACATCTCTATTTCATTACATTTTTCTTGTATGTCCCTTCCTTTAGCTAATCTTATTTTTTTTCCTGATTTCCCCGTTGATATTCTATTATTCATCAGGATTACCCTTTGCTTTCCTTCTCTTATCCATTATTACTTTGAGAATCTCTTCAGTCATCCATGGTTTCTTTTTAGTGATATCTGTTACTAAGTGATCTTTATTCATAGATTCAATGGTATTAGTTAATGTTTTAATTTTCTCATCAGTACATAAGGCATCAGATTGGGATCCAAGTTCATCATTGGCTGCTCTTCTACATTTTGTCTTACTGAAGGTTCAATTAATTTACGTATATTATACTTTATGAATCATCTCTTTTGAATCTTTTTCATTTTAATTTTAAAAAGATTCCAACTAGAGGGATATGATCTGAATGAATGTCTGCACCTGGATATGTTTTCATTGAGACAGCTGTTCCTATATCTTTGATTTATCAAAATATAGTCAATTTGGTTCCTTATAATTAATTCATTCTCTTGAATCTCCAGGAGACTTCCAAGTATACAAACGTCGTGGTGGTAATGTGAAGAATGTGTTGGTTACTAAATCCCCATTCTCCTGCAAATGTGCAAAGTTGATCTCCTCTCTCATTCCTTGCACCAAGCCCATATTGCCCTCTAATACTGCCTTCAGATCCATGTCCTACTTTTGCATTGAAATCTCCTATAATTATTGTTAGATCATTCTTTGGTAACTCTTTTAATACACTTCTGATTTGGGAGTAAAACTCTGCAACTTCTTTATCACTATGGTCTGTTGTAGTGGCGTACACCTGGATGATGTTAAGATGTGCAGGCTCAGTATTTATTTGAAGCAACAATGCTCTCTCTCTCTCTCTCTGAGATAGGTATAAAATTGGTGTCACACTTTGTGACCATGAAATATTTAAATATTCAAAATACAGTAATTTTTTTAAATACCCATGAATTTCAAGAAAATATCATTAAAAAAATATTTAATGATTATGCAGGAAATAAACTAAGCTTTGGAGGAGATTTAATCAGTTTTAAAAGTTTGGAAAATATATTTCACTTTATTTTATATCCACACAAAACTAAATTTTAATCAATGTAGTTAACGGAATTTACATGGCCAGGAATCCGTGATTTAGAAATGGAAATAGTCGAATTAAAAAGCAGCATATTGGGTTTTTATTTAAATTAAATTTGAAAACTTGATTTCCATAGTAGAAAAAAAAGTCTGAAAATAGTGCAGATGAATATGTTACAGTAAAAGTTCGTAGTTTGGAAAATGTACACATTTACTGCCATATCTATACATATACCTTCTTATTTGTTAGTAAATGTAAGTTGAACTTACATTTACCAACTATTTCCGGAAAATGTTCACATGTAGTACCTCGATGTTTGTTGGCACACCTCGTATAGAAGTTTATAAAAACACCTAATATTTACTTTTTTCAGCATGATTAGGTCTCATAAATAATGAATTTTGAATTACAATAAAAAAAAAAATTATACAAGTGGATTTATATTATAATGAATAGGTATAACGAATAAGGTATAACGAACATATTCTTATAATCTTCTTTTAAATAAATTACGTACAAAATGTATTTATTGTTTTTATGTATAATAAAATAATATAGCTGGGACCAACTGAAGGAGACTCTCAAGGCGGCCAATGAACTGAATCCCTGTGCTAGAAGAAGAAAGCATCCATGGTGGACTGAAGACAGTGACAATGCAATAGCCCAAAGACAGACAGCCTGGGTGAAGTGGAATTCTAAAAAGACCAAGGAAAATTGGCATAAATTTTTAAAACTAAGAAAGCTTACAGCCAAGATAATTCGAGGAACCAAACGAACCTTCACACAAAACCAACAAACCCAAATCGAATAGAGCTTTGCTAAGAATAACTCCAGAGATTTCTTTGGAACCTTCAAGCAGGCACTCAGAAAATACGCTCTGCCTAGCCTCTACTTCAGAGACTCACAAGGCAAACTGGCTTTTAATGACAAGGATAACTGCCACCTTTTAGCTCTGTACTTTAAATATCTCCTCAACTGTGATCCACCCAGCGAAGACTTCGACTATAAACAAACCACACCAAACCTGGACTCACTGCCCCCTTCCTTGGAAGAAGTTGGCCAGATCATTCAACTTCTTAAGAATAATAAGGCAGCTGGAGAGGACTCTGTCGTTGCTGAACTGTGGTAAGGTGCTGGAAGCAATGCCGTGCGCAAGCTAACCAAGATAATCCAGGACATCTGGTAAACAGAGAAATTACCACCCGATTGGAAATCGACTCTGATCCATACACTTCACAAAAAGGGAGATTTTACTGATCTAAACAACTGCCGTGGAATTTCTCGCCTCCCGGTAACATACAAGATTCTCTACAAGGTGTTACAAACAAGAGCGGAAAATTAGGTGGATAGTCAACTGGGAGAATATCAGGGAGGCTTCAGGAAAACCCGATCCTGTATTGAACAGATCCTCAATCTTAAAACTGTACTTGCATACTCAAAGATGAGAAACTGCAAGGTGGTCGTCACCTTTGTTGATTTTAGGAAGGCCTACGATTCCATTGATAGAGAAACACTTAATAAAGTCCTACAGGAACTAGGGCTAGACAACAAAACCTGCAGACTCATCCTAGAAACCTTGACCAATACCCATTCCAAGGTTAAATTTAGAGACGAGATCTCAGAAAGCTTAAAAATAAAAACTGGAGTGAGACAAGGAAATGAACTTTCTTCACTTCTCTTCAACTGTGTCCTTGAAAAGGTTATGAGAGAATGGCGAAAGGAACTGATCAACCTGGGTGTTCAGAGTGGTATCTACCTGGGATGTAAGAATGATTCTCTTGAAATGGCAACACTGCAGGTAAATTGCCTCAGAAAACAGACTGCCAAAGTGGGTCTTCAAGTATCACTGAAGAAAACACAATTCTTTACCAACATCAAAGAAGCAAACAGAGAGATGTTACTAGAGCAGGGAAACATCAAGAGGACTGAGAAATTTAAGTATCTCGGCGAATGGATTGAACCTAACTTAACGGAAAGAGCATCAATATCCATGAGAGTAAAGAAGTTAGAACTAGCCTATCGACTGACTAAGAACACTTACAACTGAAAATGCCTGTCACGCAACCTGAAACTTATGCACTGAACATCAGTCTTAGGACCAGAAGCCCTGTATGACATGGAGTGTCTTTCCTTGAACTGAAGAGGTTTGGTAGAGAAATTGGAAATCAGAGAGAGGAGAATCCTCAGGAAGATCCTAGGCCCGATAAAGGAAGATACGACAATACTGGGCAAAGATCAAAGCCCAACACTTGAACAAGCGTGGTCCAAAGTAGGCCTATTCGAAACAAGAAGAAGAAGAAAATATTATAAATTATTTCAAATACATTTTAACGTTAATATACAAGTAGATTTTATCTGTTTATTATTTTTAACTATTACCTATATACATTGGAAATGTGTACTTTTACCGGTAAACATAGATATATTAAGCTGATCTCAAATTTAAACTCACTTTTACCTATCAAATTGGTAGATGTATACATATACTAAATATAAACATTTACCGATTTTTTACTTTTACCGTAACATATATATTGTAGATAATAATGTTCCCACATTAAAATTTGATAATATTATATATTACATACGTATAGGGATTCTTTGCCAAATAATATAATAAAACACAGTTTTATAAGTTTCAAAATTTATTAAATAAATTTTGAAACGTATAAAATTGTGTTTTATTATAATTTTTATGCAATTTATTATTTTCTTTGTTCAATCTCTAAATGGACCGATCACTGTTTACCCCTATTTTGCTATTAGAAATCAACACTCATGGGTCATTCCATGTCAATTTAACACAGAAAAAAGACCATTTTCATCCTTACTGTCTCAGATTTTGTTGGCACAGGTGTGCTATTGCTATTGATTTTGAAAAATATCAATTTTTACCAAGATATTAAAGTTAGGTAAAGTTGTCATAAATGGACCCAAAAACAGGCAACAACACGGAGAAAAACCATTTTCATCATTATCACCTCAAATTTTCTTGGCACAGGTGTACTATTGGTATAGGCTTGGAAAAATAAGAAATGTTGTTGAGATAAGTCAATTAGGGATTGCAATCCGGAAAACCGGATCCGGTAATCCGCCAGTTCCGGCATCACTAAACGTTTGTCGGATCTGGTACTAATATATCGGATCCGGTGATGCTAATTTTTGGTAAAATAATCGCGCTGTTGCATGAGTGGGTACTTTAAATGAGTGGTGCGCGCGGCGCCACATGGTTTTCTCAAAACCAAAATTGATTTTGTGATAAATACTGTATACTTAAAATAATTAGCGTATTTGCTGGTGTATAACGCGCACCTTTTTTCCAAAAAAATTATCTCTAAAACAGAGGTCCGCGTTATAGGCGCACAAAAAGTAGGTTGCATTTTAGGGTGCGCCTTATGCACCAGAAAATACGGTATGTATAGTAAGTTGATTAAACTAAATAGACATTTAAATAGATATATTATTATTAGACAGATTAGTCATGATGTCTGTCATAAATATAAGAATAAGACTAATATAGCATGCTGAAATTCCTATTTGTTGTGATCTCAGAAGATTAAGTAAAGTTTATTATGTTAGATTTAATTCCATCGCTCCGGCCGGATTGAAAATGACACCTGATAATCCCTATTTGTTAGTATTTTGAGAAATACTAACAAATGACGCCAAGCCGCGTCAAATCAACGAAGATGAGGTTGAAATTTTACAAAATCAACATTTGTAAACTAACTATTTTTCTCACTTGTGCATTTTGGAGGAATTTTGGAAAGTTCAAATTTTGAAATTCTAAAACCAATTTGTTAATATTTTGAAAAATAAAGCAACGACATATCAATGAAGATGAGGTTGAAATTTTACAAAATTAACATTTGTGCTCTCACTATTTTCCTGATTGTACAACTATTTGAAGGAATTTTGAACATCTAAGAACCAAAAATTACTCCAAAAAGCACACATTTTTGATAACGTAAAAGTAACTATTTTCCTCACTGTGCGACTATTTGGAGGAATTTTGGCAATCTAAAAACCACAAATTTCTCCAAAAAGTCCAAATTTTGAAAATCTGAAACCGTTTTGTTAATTTTTTGTAAAATAAGGCAGCGCCAGATCAACGAAGTTGAGGTTGAGATTTTACAAAATTAACATTTGTAGACTCACTATTTTCCTCACTTCGCGACTATTTGGAAGAATTTTGGAAATCTAAAAACCACAAATTTTTCCAGAAAGTCAAAATTTTGAAAATCTGAAACCGTTTTGTAAATATTTTGAAAAATAAGACAGCGACAGATTAATGAAGACGAGGTTAAGATTTGACAAAATTATCATTCTCACGGCTCGCGTACACCAAATCCGTCATCGGCCGAAGTTTGCTCGGGCGACGACGCCCTCGAATGATTGAATCAAACACTTGTAAAGAAAGAGAGCGCGTACACAAACAACCGTCATCGTCCGATGACGTCCGAAAACGGACGATCAACCGTCAAGTCCGAACTTGTTGGGATTCTGTTGTTTGGTATTAAGTTGGGACTCGCCAGTCTGCCGGCGTCTACAGTGCAAATTGAGTGTATTTATAGTTAAATTTTGTTGTTATCTACCTAAACGACTATGGATATTGAAAATTTAATTAGTTGTGTTATAGACTAACTTATAGATTACTTGTCTTATAGTATTAGTTTATAATAGACCAACCCTGTGGGATAAACATTAAAAAAATTACAATAATCGAGATGTTTCCAATGTCGGCACTGTTGCAGTGTAAGCACATACGCGTCCGAGTTACTCGTCGGAGTAGTTCTGTCCGCCATCGGCCTAAAAAAATCGGTTTTGGTGTACGCGAGCCGATAGACTCTCGCTTTTTTTTTCTCTACTGTGAGACTATTTGGAACAATTTTGAAAATCTAATAACCTCGAATTTCTCCAAAAAGACCAAATTTTGAAAATCTGAAATCGTTTTGTTACTATTTTTAAAAATAAGACAGCGATAGATCAATGAAGATGAGTTGGAGCTCTAAAACATAGGTCCGCGTTAAGGCGCACAGAAAGTAGATTGAATTTTAGGGTGCGCCCTATGTACCGGCAAATACGGTATTTAGAGTAAGTTGATTAAACTAAATAGACATTTAAATAGATATTATATTTCATTAGACAGATTCATCATGATGTCTGTCATAATTTCATTCCATCCGGATCCGGCCCGATCGGTGAAAATTCGGCCGGATTGAAAATCGCACTGGATTGCAATCCATAAATGTCAATCCGTTTTTGAATTACTAAGCTGCTTCTCAACTTCTTAAAAACAGAGAACACCTTTTTTTTAATTGCCATAGAAGCTTTCCCAATTAAGCTAGAGACCTGGGAAATGTGTCATTTTACAACATTCTTCATGGTGTTTCCTATGATATACAACAATATGAGTTACGATAAGAAAAAAAATCAAATAGATATATAAATCTAATTTAAAAGTAAAATTATTATTTTCTTTCAAAAAGTACATTTTAACGTTTTGAAATTAATTCCATAAATATATTTTTTTGTAAGTCGTAGGGCAAAATATAAATTTGAGCAATAGCTTCTTTGTAAAAAAAAAACGAGTCACATTATTAATCTTATTACTTTAATTATTACTTTATTATTAACTTTAAATATGTAATTTACTTTAAATATGTAATAATATTGTTCATATATATTTGATTGCCAAGAATGTGAAAATTGTAGACATAATAGTACTTTTAAATTTGTAATTTATCTGTATCAATTATCTATCATTCAATATTAATCCTCAATTCCGTTTTGAGTGTAGTTTTGAGTTCTTCTTTTTTTTCCATCAACCGATGTGGGTGGGTAAGCCCCTAAAACACTGTGGCCTGTTGACCTATTGTATCGTGTACACTCTTGTAATATCGTGTACACTTTGTACACTGTATTCATTGCATATCCGAAACTAAATAGGGTGATATAAAAATGAAAAAAAAAGCACGAGAAACAACACACTTGCAACAACAAAATGCAAGATTTTATTAAAATAGTCAACAGAAATAGCCCTAAACTTAATCTGAAATGATATTTAAATAAATAATATATTGTTTAGGCTACATCAGGCCTGAATTTCAAAGGGTATTCATTATTTTCTGAATAGAATGTTGTTTGCAGATTGTTTTGGTACACTTTGGCAAACATTTGTGGAATAATTTCTACTGTGCACAAAGAATATTTGAATAAAAAAATTTTCTTTTTGTTGTGGATGCAACATTCAGAACTGCTTCAAGAACTTTTAGTTCAAATTTGGTTCTTCAGGAACTCTATTGTAACCTATACATATTCAATATAAATTAAATATAAAGCCACTGGGGAATTAATCTCTTCCCCTTGCTCTTATGGTTTTTCGACTAACAAGGGGAACTTCCGACGTCTGGATCACGGATTTTCTTCAAACTTTGTACACCTTTAGTAGTCTTTTAGGACGACATAATGTGCAAGTAGTAAGCAATTTTCTCAAAAATGCCGAGATAGTACGCCTTACTGCTTGCACATTATGTCGTCCTAATGGAATACTAAGTGTACAAAGTTTGAAGAAAATCCGTGATCCAGACGTCGTAAGTTACCCTTGTAAGATCAAAACTCTTCATTCTTGCATTTTTTCATCTTTAAAATGCATCTCTATTCTGTGATAACATTATCTTCCCTTCAACGTTTTCAAACGATAACTCCCCTAGTTCTTTGTCGGTCCGAACTTTCCGCACTGTTTTCGTAACTTAATTTGTATCTTTGGGTCAGACGTGGCCCTAACGTCTATATTTCTCAATGTTGAATGCAGGCGTCATGCACTGACTAAATGAAACTGATTACTGAGATACGCAAGCGGTGTTACTAATACAAAAATGGATTTTGTGACTGTAAGTTCACCTATGGCATATCAGTTATTGGTAAAGCAATAACTAATCATTAACATTTCCAGAAACTATACACTTTTTCAGTTTGTTTTTAGAAGTCTTTAGAATAAATGTTGAAATATGTTTCAATCATTTTTTGTCTGTGGTCATTAAATATGAATGTAGGTTTCATTGTTATTGATTATTTTTTCTATAATTGTTTTGACAAAGCGTTACTAACTTTATACCCATGTAAAACAATAATAGTTAATCGAATTAGTTAATAGAACATTTCTATAAATGTTTCGATAAATATTTCAATGAATGTTAAAATAGACATTCTCTTTTAAAACTTTTATTTTATTTTCCGTGTCCGCATCACCATAACAAATCATATTTTCAGTTTCCAAAAATCAGCCACATATGTGGCTTTGTCATTTGCAAGTATCATTTTTTCGCTCAACCCCCGCGGCAACACATCCTGATTGTGGGTGGGGCAATACCAACTATTGGGTAGATTTCCTCCACCGGGACGGTTTCAGGTAGCCAGACACCATGCGCACCATCTCGTTCAGTGCCACGTCAACGTGCTTGGTATGACCGGAATTATACCGGCGCAGCATATTCCGCGGTAGAAAAGCATAAAACCCGGGTTATATTCGTGTCGCGTCGCGTACAGTGTCGCGTCGCCGAAAATTTGATAAATTCGATAAAATAATTGTTTAAAATATCTTAGCCTTTTGACAATTGGGTGTAAAGCTCTTATTTCCTCAATTTTCTTCATAAAATATTTGCATACAGAAAATATTAATGTCATTGCCACAAAGTCCAGAGGTTAGGGCTTCAGGGCATTTCATTTCCGGGCTTTAGGACATAATTATTGCTATTGCGGATTTCAACAAAGTTTATTCAACAAAAACTATACAAATATTTTACAAATAGATGGTTTAATGATTATTCCGGAGCGTAGTTACCATCCACAACAAGACAAGAGTAGACAAGACCAGACAAGATCAGACAAGAGCAATTTATACTCGCATTGTTACTAGCTCAATAAGTTCATCGGCGGACAACTTGCGCGCGTACTGAAATGTGATAGACGTCTGCTTGCTTGCTCTTCAACACGCTGCGCCGGAATGCGCGTAGCCACGTGGTGATTATACAAGCGCGGAGCAAGTCAACGCGGTCCTTCCCCCACCAGCGATGCCACGCCGATCGAAATCGAATGGTCTGCGTGGCGTCAGGTATGTAACCGATTGCAATACCACGCGTTGCGACACGCGGCATGGCTCTAATATAACCCCGGCTTAGGCAGGGCGCATACGTACGGTTTCCGGATTCGGTTTCCTGATCAGGATTCTTGATTCGGAGACCCGAATGCTTGCCTTACATATAAAATGTTCAACTGGGCGCATACGTTAGTACATTTTCCGAACGGAAAAAAATCTGGCGTTCGTTTCGAAAATAAACCGTGCGTTCGGGTCATTCAGAACAGAAAAACAGAATGACGTCATCCCGAACGCAGCGCTCGCATACATTTTTGATAATCCGCCGCACACGCACGGAAATTTCCGTTCGGAACTTTTCTTCTGTATCATCCAAACAACCTCATGCACGTATTTTTTTTAAATTTTCTCTTTTATGCCATTGTGAAGTTCATCAAAGGATTTCATTGACATCCTATAAAATTTGAAGTACTCTTCTGGATGTGCTCGCAATTTTGTTTTTTTCAGATAGAATTGAGTCTCTTTTATTCTTTTCGTGTTTAGTGGGTGTACCCAATATCGACGTTTCCTTTTTTTCTTACTTAGCGCCAGCAAAGTGCAATAGAAATTAATTCGTTGTCGTCCATCTTAAACGTGCTTTCACGAAAGCGTCTCTCTACCTACTGGCGGTGTAAATTCCTAGTACAAAAACTCGAACGTCTGCGCTAGTCTCACGGAATTCCGAATCAGGAATCCGGATCAGGAAACCGAATCCGGAAACCGTGCATTTGCGGCCAGCCTTATTTTATTAGGCCCACGCCGCGTGTCGCAACGCTGCCTGAAGCAACGAGCTGGTGATTATACTACAGTGTCGCGTCGCCGCGCGTGCTGATTAATTTTTGTGTCAGTTCAGTGGTGACCGCGCAAACTCAGATACGGATCTTGAAGAAGATCTATTTTAAGCCTACTCAAGAAGAAAAGAAAGAAGACGAGATAATGGGTGTACCCAGTAAATGTATGTGCTTAATGTTAATGAATTCTGCTTCCTGCTCGTCAACACGGCGCGCCGGAATGCGCGTAGCCACGTGGTGACTAAACTAGCGCGGAGCAAGCCAACGCGCCACTCCTTTTGTTTTTGTTAGTTTTCGATTGATATTGTATCTTACGCATACTTTCCCTTGGATCTCTTGACAGTGTTTTCGAAAACTTAGAGTTCGGTCCAGGCGTATGCCTAGGTATTTCGGTGTGTTATTCTCAAACTCTGCCCTGACAGGCCACCCTTAACTTGCTGGGTGCTTCCTTGTTTCTAAGATGGAAAGCACACACCTGTGTCTTAGTGGGATTAGCTTTGAGGTGGTTATCTTGTATAGTAGGCTGCTAGATCCTCCATAGCGTGAGTTAATTTATCATCCATGTCGTTGAAAGTTCTACCTTAAGCTGCTATAGCCGTATCATCAGCATATATGAAACGCTTTGCCTCTCCATTTGTTGGTTGATCATTGGTGTAGATATTATAGAGGATTGGCGCCAGGACACTGCCCTGGGGTAAGACGTTTTTCTGAGTCCTCCACCGACTATTCCTGGACTGTAGTGTTACAGAAAACCCTCGATTTTGTAGGAAGCATTCTACCAACTTAGTCGGGCGAAAGTCCTTGGTGATGTCATAGAAGTTTGATATCAGCCTCTGATGGTTCACGGTATCATAGGCAGCATATAGATCTATGAAAGCGGCTCCCGTTATCTGCTTCCGCTCAAACCCGTCTTCGATATACTGAGTGAGATTGAAGGTTTGCCCGCAACACGATTTGCCTGGTCTGAAACTTGCCTGCTCTGGTATGGTCTCCTCCTCGATAATGTCAGAGATTCGGTCAAGAACCTTGAAAAGGTGACTAAAGGACTAAAAAATTCCTAAATAAAGGTCTAAAATTCCCTAAATAAAGGTCTAAAATTACCAGGATCTGTTGGCCCTTCCCCTGGTTTCAGAACTGCAACCGCTTTCGCATTCCTCCAAATTTTTGGACTTTGGTGACGCAGATATTAATCATTTGAGTGAGCCAGTCTATGGCCAGGGGCCTAAAATGCTTAATTTGCTCTGACCTAATTTCGTCCAAGTCAGCTGCTTTATTTTATTTCATTTGATGGATTGTTCGTTTTATTTCATCGGTGCTGAAAGAGTCGTGAAGGACATCATTTTCGTTGTTACTGTCACGTTGGAGTTTGATTTTTCCTACTTTAGTTGACGATTTACCATGAAGTAAGAGGCGATGGGCGAAGGGGTCGATGGGTAAGAGGAGCCTCTTCTCTGGTCTGGTGTGACTCCAGACAAATCGGCTGCTCGTGAGGAGGGGTCGTTGTTATGAAATTAATTCTTTATTAACTTCCGTGCACGTCTACTATAATTTCATGTTTTAAAGATGCTTGTAAATTGAAGAATTGTGATTAAAGCTATTTTTTCTATTTAACGTCTGTAATGGACTCATAACAGCGCTCATATGCGTTCGTTTATGGTTCGCCGAGTGCGGTACAATTTTCTCAATATGTATCGGCGATTTTTTTTATTTAGAAATGGCATAAAAGGGCGCAGAATAGAAAAAATAGTATAAAAAACTCGTTCATAAGGCGTTTTTCGCACTTGTCCATTAGATGGACGCGTAAACTAACGCGGACGTCTAAACATGGACGCGTGCAAAACCACGCTTATTGAACTCGTTCTTTATTATGCTATTGTCACTCAAATTATAAATTCTTTGGTTTCAAAATATTGGCTGAAATATTCCACATATATATATATATATATATATATATATACATATATATATATATATATATATATATATATATATATATATATATATATATATATATATCCAAAATATCAATAATCAAAATGCGAATCAGCAAAGTCTGTTTTGAAAATTAATTAAACCTTACTGACCTAAGATAGATTATTGAATTATTTCAGTTTACTTGGATATGTTACAAAAATTTATTTGGAAAAGATGATGAAAGTTAATATTTTCAAGTGTTTTTGTACAAAGTTAACATTACATTATTGAGATTTGTAAGGTCCGCAATTTTGTAAGGCCTTGTTGTATATTGAAATTGAGCATGTGTTAATTAGTTTTGTCAGAATTAGCAAAGTCTATTTTCAAAATTAATTTAAATATTACTGATCTAAGATAGATTATTGCATTATTTTAGTTTACTTATATATGTTACAAAAATTTGTATGGAAAAGATGATGAAAGTTTTACGTTTACATAAATTACATACACATTACATTACAATGTAAGTACATTTTTTACATAAAGAACATTTTACGGGATTTTTGTACAAAGTTAGCATTGCATTCTTGAGATTTGCAAGCTTCACAATTGGGTATTTGAATAAATTTTTTTTTTTTTGTCATAAATCTAAACCTCATATATAGGTTTTATAACAAAACTTTTTTTATTTTCTTTTTTTTAGTTGTAATTAAAAAGTTATAACAAATTGAAAATATATTTTTAAACTCGGTACCGAAAACTCGGTCGTGTTGTGACTAAGAAGGTTAATTTCTATCCGCGCATGACTTTGTTGATACAGTAGTTGTCTTTTGTTCTTTACGTGCCATGTCCTCCGAGGACGTCGGCGATCATCATAATGATTTTTATTTTATCAGCGGCGGCACGAAACAGGCTAGTAGAAGTGACACCATACCACTCTCAGGTTTTTCAGCCAGGACGTGCGTCTTCTTCCTGGACCTCTTCTACCTTGGATTTTGCCTTGCATGATATTCTGCAAGATACGGTATTTTCCCCTCTCATAACGTGTCCAAAATATTCCAGCTTGCGTTTTTTGATGGTAAAGATGACTTCTAGTTGCTTCTGGAGACGGGCAAGCACCTCGGTGTTTCGGACTCTGTCTACCCATGATATTCGCAGCAGGCGGCGGTAACACATCTCAAACACTTCCAGTCGGTCACACATTGCCTTTGTTAAAGTCCATCCTTCCATTCCATAGTACAAAATTGGAAATACATAGCACCGTAGTAATCGAATACGCAGAGATATTGACAAGTCTCGGGATGTAAGAACCTTCTTCATATTGCTAAATGCAGTAGTTGTAGTAGACATGTCAAATATTAAAAGTTATCGTGCTTGTTTCGTACCATCGTGTAGGAGTACAACAAAAAGAACTCCTCAAAAAATGTTTTTAAATGTCCCACATTGTTAAACGTCGAAACCAATGGTTTTAAACAGCGCGCCGAAAAAATCCTAAAACGACGATTATTAAAGAATGTTCATGTTTGAATGTTAGAATGAAGTTTCTCAATTACCACGTCACAAACAAATTATGGCGAGTTTGGAGTCACGTGCTTATTTTCAAAATTCTATCACTTTTAAATTGTTTATAATTAATTGAAATATATATTTTTAAACTTTTTCGCATCGCACATCCGAATTATTTACAATAAAGTTTTAAAATACACAAAAAAAATCGATATTTTTTTTATTAAACAACCCAATTTGTTCCCATTTTTCACAGCACTTTGTAAGGCGTTGTTTGTACATTGAAATTGATTTGTTTTATCTCACAATGTAAGGTCATAACTAGTAGAAAATTGATTATAGAAACGTACAAAATACTATAAAAACTAGTAATAATAACTATTTAATAGCAGTATTTCGTATACAGCACAATTGATATGTTTATCAAACATTGAAATACAGTAATCAATTTATAAAATTACGATTTTTATTCGTTAAAATTTTCTTTAGAAAAACAATATAATCTTGATAATCCGACACATATGGGACCAACCAACTGCCGGATTATCAAAAAAATTATCCGGATTATCAGGATTAAAACAAAACTATAACAATTTTACATATTTTATGTACAATTGTATCTCAGAAGGAGTAAAATATGTATCTACATAGGTAAATGTGTACGTACATAAAATATGTACACACTTTGAACAGATAGTAAGTTAAATAGTAGAGTGGAGTTTGCTTGATCAAAATCGTCAATTAAGTTTTCAGAGTTAAAAGCTGTAGGTTTTGGCCTTTTTTCCAAGAACACTATATGATGTTGTTTTTGACTTTATTTCTATGCGCGAGGTATATATCCAGCGCGGGGCAGCGAAAAGAAAAGACATGTGTTTCCCCCAGAGCGCCGGATTACTGAACGTGCCGTATTATCAAGATTATACTGTATAATAAAACAAATATATATATATTTATAATTTTCAATTAATAACATAAAAATAGACATTTTTAAAATTAAATTATTATTTGAATTAAATACAATTTTTACTTCTGTTCACATAACGTTCGATTCTATTGACTTTAAAATTATGTAACATGCAAATTTAAAAGAAATAATATTTCTAAGATTTCAGAATAAAAAAATAAATATACGAATATTCGGTATTTATTCGGTATTCGGCCTATTAGGCTACTTTTTTAATATTCGGTATTCGGCCGAATATTGTTAACTATTTGGCCGAATACCGAATACCAAATCATGAAAAAAAATCACAGATATTATTAAAAAATGATTATATTTTACCAACAAAACATTACAATTTATTAATACTTAAAATTTATCAGACCTAAGATCACAACTTAGGATGAGGAACAACTGAGGAATGAAAACAATTTTTATCTACGATCACTATGTAATTGCTCAATATTCTACAGTTCGTGGATTATGTAAATACATCATACCACACACATATGTAACAATCCGCGATTAATGTTATTTAATAATTCAAAATAACACTTGCTTGTTTGGTTTACAATTCGTTGATTGATTGAGAGCTGCACGTTGATACTATTCTTAAATATAGTACTCCGTGATTTCCAAACAATCATTAAACGTCACATCATTCAGATAGAAGCTGTCGAAGGTGTTACATCAAACATATTTTTCTTATTAAACAGAAACAATTTAGTGTGCTCGTAGATAAAGTACAGTACATAATTCGGGTTGTAAGGCAATTACGTACTCGCAGAATTAACTGTTCCGCTCGTACGTAATATGCTTCTTACAACTCTCCTTACGTAATATATTATTTCATCATTTATTGATAGCAACTGATTGCGCTTTTCAGTACACACTGCTACTATGTGATGATAGATACATTTTTGCGAATTCTGTCAGTTTTGGATAGTGCTGTACGTTTGCAGACTACCACTTGTAAGGGTCTGTTTTCCTATCTAGGCGAGCCGATTTTTAGATAAAAATCAATCTCATTTGCAATAGCACTTTTCTGTCTCCATATTTTCTGTAGCCACTTCCTCAAAACAATTCCAGAAACTGTCGTGTATTTCAATGGTTTTGTAATTTTCATTGATATATATTTTCTTACAAAGTGAAGAAGAATCATTATCGGTATTACAAGACTCATCACAACTCATTTTCAGAGCTTCTGAAAGAATTTTTTGTTTTGGTCTTGGTGTTTGAACTAATCCCAGAAAACTGGTTTTGAAACGAGTATCAAGAAAAGTGGCAACCAAGTATTTGTCATTTTCATCAAAGTTGAAACGTTTGTCTAGCTCAGGTTGTAATGGAGATCTCATTCTCAGTAAATTTGGTGTTCTATCTACTATCTCTTCCTTTCCCAGGTATTTCAACAATGTGACAACGTAAGGAATCACTTTGGAGATGCAAGAAATACCCGAGTTAGTTATTTTTGTTATCTTTTGTAATGGGTTGAAGATATACCTTGTTCCAGTAACAACCACTCAGAAAGGTGTGAGATTGTATAATGACTCGTGATCAGTTATGTATAAAGAAACAACTCGCTTTTGTTTAAAAATTGTCTAAAAATCTCTCCATTAATTAGTAATCCAACATGTGCTTACATCTTCCACTATTTGGTGGTTTCGCAAGTCAAGTTCTTGGCGAATGGATTTGAGCTTTTCTTCTGCTATACCTGAGTGGTTAAAATGTGTAACAATTCATCTTGCAGCAGCTACCATCTGTGTTATTTCCGTTTAAGATTTTAACGATTCCTCTATAGCTCGTTGTAGTGAATGAATAAAACACTTGGCAGAATCATTTTCTGCGTCTCGTACACCTTTTATCATATTGACTCCACTATCGTGGACAAGTAAATGTATCTTACTATAAAAGAATGTATGTTGCGTATGTTGCTAAATGTATGCTGCACAGGTGCGCGACAGCGCTGCCGCACACTTACTGCCGCACTCGTTTTTGTTGCGCAGTTTACGCAAAAGCCGCACCGAATATTCGGCGCTTCGTCCAAGAGAATCACTATTCGCAAAATCACTATTCGTGGCATCTCTAGTTTTTAACCAGTTGGTCAGTTTAATAATATATTGACAATGAGTCCATCTAATTTATTAAGGTTTATGGGTTTTTGATCATGTTTGTTTGTCATCTGAAGATCAACATTAGATAAACGTAATTTAAGTACAGCAAAATAAGATGAGCTTCATGAATATTACTAGAGAAAAAGTTCGGGAAATGGTAATGCAGATTTGGTCTATTCTGTAAATTAAACGTTTCTTGTTTGATGAATTCGAATAAAAATTGTTTTTATGGTGATTTATTTTGTGATGGTGAAAATTGTTCCACTGTATCTCTCTACAATTTCCTCCCCGATGGTGGAGAATTACAGTGAAGAAGGGTCGTTCAAGGTTTACGTAATTCATTTTTTTTAACGGCATTACTACACGGATTAGAATACGCATGAAAATAACAGTAAAGGATTGAAAGGTATGAACAAATTTGGATATATCTTAGGTGGTATGAGTCACCTAAATCGTTGACAACTGCTGGTGTAATATATTCTTATGAAAAGTAATATCTTCGTAATCTTCAAAAAAATATTATATTGAAATAAAATATTTGTCTTAATGCCTAGGCCGCACTACGGCTAAACCGCCGCGGTTTTTAATCGCGTGATTTTGTGACTCAAGTAAGCTAATACAAGTGGCCTCTCTTGCGGTTTTTTCCCGCGACTGATTTTTTCCATAGCGTACCGTTTGTTTCTCGAGCGGTTTCGCGGTTATAGCGGTTGCCGCTCGCAGGAATAAACCGTTGTGCGGCCTCGGCCTAAAACCGAATGAGAAATATTCTCGATAAAAAACAGCAGAAATTTTTAGAAAGCTAATTAATTATTAAGCGTAATTAAGCGTAAATTTTGTGATTCTTGTTATCAGACCGTTATTTTTATGTGGCTTTGTATATTATCATTTAATGATAACAATAAGTTTTTTTCTGTGTTTGTATTAATATATTGTAATTGTTTGTAGGTGCAGCGGCGCAGGTAGTCGCGGGGGCTCTACATAACACTGTGTCCAATTATACAACTTTAAACAACACCGATGGCAATAAAGCCTCGGAGGGTGTCAACATTGTATATTCTCAAGGCAACCAAGCGATGACAAGCACAGGGACAATAATATCAAATCGAGTCAGTTTTCCTGCACAGAATGTCCCGAACGGCACAATCGGACTCTCGCAACTCGCGCCCCAAACGGTCCTGCAAACGCCAACCTCGAACGTACAGACAATTCAGGCGAAACAGCCGACTATTGTGATAAAAACTAGTGCGGCGGGGGGTGCAAATACATCGGGTTTAGTTACAGTGCCAATGAATGTTACAGCGTCCGTGCCACAGGTTAATAATGTAGGTAGCCCGACAACCCAAACCCCAAATATCCTGTCCAATCTCCAGGTTGTTAATGTGCGCCCCGGTGTCCCGACACAACCACAGAAAGGCCAACAGGCACGAGTAGTGCTCAGTGCGCCACAATTAGTTGGGGCCAGGCCTGGACCTCCCGTAAGTTGCCGTACACACGTTTTTGGAAAAAATCGGAGGATTGTATAAACATGGTTACAAACGCAAATCAATTCTTAACACCATTTCAAACTTCATATGCTATCGCTAGTTTTGTTTTAGCTCATTAATCAATTTTCAATTATTTCAAATATGACAACAATGCTTGCTTATTAAGTACTTTTTATCATACTAATTTTCTCAAAATAATATTTACTACTTTAAGCTTTATATATTTATAAGAATATATTTATATAGTATATTTTAGAAGAATATATAGTTAACATAATATAAAATAATATTTACAGAATGAAAACTGAACTAAAACACACTAAACTCTAGTTTTATCTTTAGACAAGATAAAACAGACCAGGAAGAGATAAGACTAAATATACAAGATTTGAGAAGGAAGACTGGACGACTGGCTCCCAGTGACTAGATTGACTTCAGGAAAATATATTCAGTATATAGACAAAATTGTGGAGAAATACACAACTGAAACAAAAACAATACATATATAGAATATAGATATACTAGAAACAAGAGTTAAAGAGTTAGTTAAGAGTTAGAACAATAGATTATTTACCGACTTAAATGATTATTTAATATTGGAAATCATTTGAAATCAAACAGCCCAACAAAATCATTTTTTTGTCTTTCTGCCAGTAAAACCTAACCTAACCCTTTCAGAATTCAAATTTGATAAGACAAAAATTGTGTGCTCTTTTTGTGCTAATTATGTCGCGCAATCGTGATTTTTGTGCTCGAAGCATTCAATGAAGAAGGAAAAAATTTACTAGTGGGGTGCTAACTTAACGTCAAGGCTAGCTTGACCCACCCATCTAAAAAATTGGGGTACCGATACCAAATAAGCACTACAATTATGTGCTATTTATGTGCTTTTCAAGTACCCTGGAGTGAATTCGCTAACTCAACCCCTTGTGCAAGAAACACCCCGATCGGAATGAGCCGAATGATAAGAGGTGAAATCTATAATAATCGATCACACAAGTTTTAACCAACGCGATATTATGTGTTCTCCAGATATGATATTCCCGATTTTTGTGCTCGCATCCTTGTACGAAAAAATCACCCCGAACTGTATTTAGCCCTAAGAGCTGAAATCTTTAATAATCGAGAACATAAATTTTAAATGCAAAATTATTTATATATGTGCTCGAAAAATTCAATCCCAATTGCATGAGCACTAAGAGGTGAAATCTATAATAATCGATCACACAAGTTTTAACCAACGCGATATTATTGCAATAATTATGTGTTCTCCAGATATGATATTCCCGATTTTAGTGCTCGCACCCTTGTACGAAAAAATCACCTCGAACTGTATTAGCCTTAAGAGGTGAAATGTTTAATAAACGAGAACTGAAATTTTAAGTGACCCAAAATTGTTGCAATAATTACGTGCTATCAAGATATGAGATTCGCGATTTTTGTGCTCGCATCCTTGTACGAAAACTCACCCTGAACTGTATTAGCCTTATGAAGTGAAATCTTTAATAATCGAGCACAGACATTTTAAATGAAGCTAAATTGTTGCAATAATTATGTGCTCTCTAGATATACTACTTACGATTTTTGTGCTCGCACTCTTGTACGAAAAATTCACCCCGAACTGTATTAGCCTTATAAGGTGAAATTTTTAATAATCCAGAACAGAAATTTTAAGTGACGCAAAATTGTTGCAAAAATTATGTGGTCTCCAGATGTGCTATTTACGATTTTTGTGCTCAAACCCTTGTACGAGAAATTCACCTCGAAATATATGAGCCATAAGAGGCGAAATCTTTAATAATAGAGAATAGAAATTTTAAATGACGCAAAATTTATGCTATAATTATGTGCTCTTCATACATGCTATTTAGGATTATTGTGCTCGTACCATTCTAAGAAAAATTCACCCTGAACTGCTTGAGCCCTTAGAGGTGAAATCTATAATAATCGAGCACAAAATTTTAACCGACGCTCTCCGATGAGCTCCAGTTATGATATTCGCGATTTTTGTGCTCGCACCCTTGTACGAAAAATTTAACCCGAAGTGTTTGAGCCATAAGAGCTGAAATCTGAAAACAGTCGAGCTATTAACTATTTCGCGCCGATTGAAATTTGTGTGCTTGATTGTTAAAGATTTTACCTCTTATGGGTCAAACAGTTCGAGGTGAATTTTTCATACAAGGGTGCTAGCAAAATTATTGCAACAATATTGCGTCGATTAAAATTTCTTTGCTCGATTATTAAAGATTTCACCTCCTATAGCTCATATATTTCGGGGTAAATTTTTCGTACAAGGGTGCGAGCACAATTATCGTAAATAGCATATATGGAGAGCACATAATTATTGCAAGAATTTTACGTCATTTAAAATTTCTGTTCTCGATTATTAAAGATTTCACCTCTTATGGTTCATATATTTCGGGGTGATTTTATCGTACAAGGGAGCTAGCACAAAAATCGCGAATATCATATCTGGAGAACATATAATTATTGCAAGAATATCGCGTTGGTTAAAACTTGTGTGCTCGATTATTATATAGGGTGTCTCAAAATAAAGTTTATATTTGTTTAGCTTACTGCGTGAACGCAACGATTCGGAAGGGCGCGGGTGATATGTCAATCGGTAGCCTGGCTCTTGGGTATTTAATCGCTATGGAGCGGTTCTCGGGAGCGGATCGCGCGTTGTGCGTACGCGAATTTTACAAAAGTGGTAATTCTGTGACTACAATTGCAATTCTGCACCAATTGAATTTTATAGGGGTGTAGCTTTAGATCTTTGTGCAAAATGCGGTGTAGTGATGATATATGCACATTCAAAGCACATGCACGTTTCCGAATGGAGAGGTCGGGTTCATCACCAACAGACCGAATAACCTTAAATTAAAAAAAAATGGTTTATCTAATGTCGAACCGGTCTCCTCAAACTTTTTTACCCATTGAGACTGAATGAGAGGAATTGGCGCATCATTTGTGTTAAGAAAACCTCGAATATTGGAGAAATTTCTTCGCGCTATAGTCGCAGAATTACCACTTTTTTAAAATTCGCTCCCGAGAAACGCTCCATAGCGACTAAATTCCCAAGAGCCAGGCTACCGATTCATATATCACCCGCGCCCTTCTGAATCGTTGCGTTCACGCAGTAAGCTAAACAAATATAAACTTTCTTTTGAGACACCCTATAGATTTCAACTCTTATTTTCACCTCTGATTTTACCTCTCATTCCGTTCGGGGTGAGTTTTTTGCACAAGGGTTTGAGCACAAAAATCGGAAATAGTATAATAATTTCTGTTCTCGATTATTAAAGATTTCACCTCTTTATTCTAATACAGTTCGGGGTGAATTTTTCGTACAAGGGTGCGAGCGCAAAAATCTGGAATATCGAGTGAGTTTTTCGCACAAGGGGTTGAGTTAGCGAATTCACTCCAGGGTACTTGAAAAGCACATAAATACCACATAATTGTAGTGCTTATTTGGTATCGGTATCCTAATTTTTCAGATGGGTGGGTGCTAGTTTGATTGTTAAGTTAGCACCCCCACTAGTAAAATTTGATTCTTTCATTGAAGTCTTCGAGCACAAAAATCGCGATTGCGGCACATAATTAGCACATAATTCTGGTCTTATAAAATTTGAATTTCGAAGAGGTGGAGGTGCTAGCTTTATAGACCTATAGTTTTGTGTATAATTCCAATACCTGTTTTTTTTTTTCGTAGCAGCTCTAGTTTTTTTTTTTTTGAGGTATTGTTAGGCTAATTGATGTTATTTTCCTCGCATTTTCGGCTGATTTCAGGATGATGAAACTTTTGAACGGTTTATCACAGCGGCGTCTGGTTTGCAACATCCGATTCAACGTCCCAAAACTAGTCAGAAAGCATATAACTTTTGCTAGAATGTTAGATTTAGAAAATAGCATGGTTGTAAATTGAAGTTGGTCTTCCAGAAAGATTGAAAAACTTTCAACCGATTTCATAAATTTAGTCTTTAAAGAAACGTAAAGAATTATTTTAACTAAAACTCAAAGAAAAACAGTTTGTGGAAATGGCTCAAAAAATATGTGAGGCCAATACTGCATTCCTCAAAAACTAGATCGAAATCTGACTGCTATTTTTGATTCTGCCACGAAAATTTACAAAAGCAATTAAGAATTATCAAAAACAAGATGTCTGTTGGACTTTTTTATTTATTGACAAAATAAAGAAAGTGAATGAGAAACTAGGCTTTACTATCAAATATGCATAAACAAACATGCTAGATCTAATTGTTTGTAAAAAAATAAGTTCTAATGGCTAGTAGCTTTTGGTTTAGATCTTAGTTTAAAATTCTTGTAGTTGTAGAATATGTAGTTTGTCATTAGAGCTTAAACTGTTTTTAAATTTTTGATTGATTTTTTAAATACAATTTTGATAAAACTTATTTGAAGAAATTAATCTTTAAGGTAGGCGTCCACAGTTCCGCATCGTACATATTGGATGCATCGCATCAAACGGATCACACAGTATTCTTTCTATAGAAAGCGATACAAGTGCGTCCATTGTTCCGCATCGTACGGATCGCACGAATCTACCCGTCGGCAATGCCGATGCCGTTGCTCCGATGGGCAATTTTTACGATGCATACTACTGATGACGTAATACGGAATATGGTATTTGCTAGTTGCGTCGACAAATCCGATCGCTGCCGATACTGTGGACGCGCTGTAAAAAAATAATCCGTTTGATGCGATGCGTCCGATACGTAAGATGCGGAAATGTGGACGCCTACCTTTAATGTACTTTTTCAAAAGAACTTTTTACGCTTAGTTAAACGCATGCGCAGCCGGCAAGTTTTAAAGGCGGTAATATGAAACTTTCGGGCATATATTTAGTTATACGTCAAAAAGTTCGGACAATACAAAAAACACGTATAACACGGCGGAAATTAACGCATGCGTACAAAAAAAATTGCAAATATTAAAAGGTCTATTGCTGCCCTTGCTGGAAGCTATTTAAAAGTTTTATCAAATGTACGGAAATATTTTATATAAAATCATTTGAAAATTTAAAACAACTTGTATGATAAAAAAACCACTTTAAAAACGAAACTCGCCTTCATAGAATTTTAATATGAATATTGATTTGTTTACAAAAATATTTTTTATTTATTTGCCGTCTTGTTTCTCTTTATTATATATTTAATTAATAGGTCTAATATTCATGTTTGTCGTTTATCATTTGGTAAATGATTTTCAATATTTTACGCTATTAATTTTGATTAACATGAGTAATACTATTGATTTGGTTCAAATGCTTGAGAGGAATAGGAAAGAAGTTACTACATATAACTAAACAAGCATAAAACATATTGCAAAAACTAATTCTACACTTTCCTGCTAATGCTAAAATAACAAAACAAAATAACTGCTTCCTGTACCATGTATATACAACCCCCCAATTTCGATGAAATCAAAATTTCATTGTGTTTGTATCTCATTGTATTTACTTAGACAAGTATTTGGATTGCTTTCAAGTTTGACATTAGTATATAGTATTATATTTATTTCTTTATTATTATATTATTTGGTTATGAAATTAGTGTACGGAACGTTTACACTTACTCTTCTACTAACAAAATATTATTTTAACATTCCATTGCCTGCTAACATAGCACATAATTTGTATTTTTGTTTTGTTTAATTTAAGTTGAAAGTAGAGTATCTCAGTGTTGGATATATTATTAGATTATTAGAGAACTAACAAAATTTGCTTTTGTAGCAACTGACATTGCAAAGTTTACAAGGATTGCAACCTGGTCAGCAAGGACACTTACTGTTAAAGACTGAAAATGGCCAGTACCAATTGCTTCGGGTTGGGCCAGCACCTGCAGGAGGAGCTGGCATCGCTGGGACCAACCAGGCCGGCCAACCTGTTACATTTCGAATGCAAACTCTACCAGCTGTAAGTAAAACTATACTCTGTCCGGCGAGAGAATGCATCCCGTCTCGACGAGTTTAGCATTGTTCTGCGCATACCCCCAATTTATTTAGAGTGCGCTGTGTTTAGTTGTCCGTATTTGAAAAACTGACGCATATTTCTTAACTCAAACTAATCTGCGCGTACCTCGGCGCGTCCCTTGCCCCTCATACCTCGGCGCAGTATAGCTGCATTCTCTCGCCGGGCAGAGTATAGTTCCAAAACAGACAAACCATACAATAATTTAGATAGCAAAAATAGGAGTTAGAATAATAATAATAAATAATAGACACTAGGCTTAAGATTCACAAATTAGTTTTATCGATTTCAGCTAAATGAAACTAATATTTAAATAAAATTAATTTGTGAAACTTACGCCTAGTTACGTTAGTGTCTATTATTTATTATTATTTTTATGTTTCACCTAGTGCCTAAAGCTGAATCTTTAAATTTTAGATATAGAATAGTGAATTAAAACCAATATAAATAATCTTTCTATTTTCGATTTTTAGCAACAATCGGCGACAACAACACCAACATCAAATACGACATCAGGGGCTACACAACATGTTACAGCGGCTGCACCTACAGTTGTTACAACGACACCAATACAAGTATGATCTGAGATTGAAGAAATTTGTTGTGGTTTTCTTTATAGTGGTTTTTTTTTTTTGTTGTTTTAGAGACCGGCTAATGACAATACCAAAGAAAAGTGCCGCAAGTTCCTAGCAAATTTATTAGAATTGTCGAGCAGAGAACCAAAAACTGTTGAAAAGAATGTTCGAATACTGATTCAGGATTTGATTGATATGAGGGTGGAGCCTGAGGATTTTTGCGACCGTTTAGAAAGACTGCTTAATGCATCCCCACAACCGTGCCTAATTGGATTTTTAAAGGTACTCCCTCTGTCCCAAATTATGGTGTACATTTCTAAAAAGACGTTTTGATTATGGTTGCTGATATAAAACGATTATAAAAAGATTTTTATAGATACACGTTTATTAAAATTTAAGTGCTCTTTCTGATTAGTAAATAGCTTTGTTATTTCTTAATTTTATTGTTATTTTTGTTATAAAAATGTTGATGAATAACCGTTGTGTTTTACATAAAGAAAATGTACATTGCGAAATAGAAGTTTTAAAGGATATCAAATTGTCCTGTCAAAAAGTCCTGTGAAGCAACTGAATTTGCAAAATATTACTTCGGAGTACCTGGTAGATATGAAATGTTCTTTGAAAGAGTACTTTGTTCAAAATTTCAATAATTCTGCAGAATTTCGCGAAAAAAATGATGAACACATAAAATGAGCTATACTTGCCGCAGCGACCCCGCGGCGTTCACGTGATAGTTCGTAGTGACTTTGTAAAAAGCCTGATTTACACTGCCTTGCCAAATTTTACTTTTGTGTTTTTACTTCCTATTTAATTGTAAACAAAGTCTTGAAAAAAAAACTGTTTTATGGATAAAATGTAATAACTAATTTTAACAATAAGCCAGAAACACTGAAAACTCGAGAGCATGTGTCATAAAACCGGACTGGTCGACTAGTTTAAAGTTTCGGCTGCGTGATCTACGATTCAAAAGTGTTTGCACTGACCAATAGGGAATCATCCCCCGAATATCTCGTGAAGGTCACCAAGTTTAATACTCCATCTGGTGGCTGCGGCAATTATAGCAACCACTTTTGAGAAAAACTGCGTTTTTTACATGTTACTGCACCTCGACCAGAGTTCTGGAGTGCTTGATCAATTTTGCAAAAATTGGCATTTTGCAAAAAAAATTAATTTTGAAAATTGCAAAACCAGTTCTATTTGCGGATCTAAATAACACACTAAGAGTTCTATCGAAGATCCCTTTGACATTTTTTTGTCAAGATATTTGCAAAAATTAGTGACCCATGGTTTTGAATGAAAATTAAAAAAACTGGTGCAACAGTTCTGTTTGCAGTTCCCGATTAGTTAAAAATTGGAAAGATATACGAAATATATCACCGAAGCGGCGAAGTGAAGAAAAAAAAAAGTACGCCATACACGCTACGGTCTACCAGAGAGGTTAACTGTGCAGGTTTTCCTGCGCAGGTCAACCGCACGTCGGTAGCGTGTATGGGGACGTTGCGGTATATAGGAGAGGTCTTCAGTTCTTTTTGCGATGGCATCGATTGAGGACGATGACTATACTATGTTATTGTACTATGAAATCTTACGCTGCACATCTGAAACGTCACCAGTTTGGGAGGCACTGGTTTAGAAACAAATTATTTGATGAAATTTTGCTTGCAACAAAATGAAGAAAACCTAATATGTATTGGAAACTTTGAAATTCTGATATGAAAAATTTTTAAATTCGTGCACGTGTTTTAGGCAGAACTTATTTTTCAAATTGCATAATTTTTTTTTATAAAATCAGAAATAAAATACAATTGTTGTACAAAGTGCATAATCAATAGAAGAATATTCAATATCATATCTAAGCGCAACAACTTATATACCAATTCATTCAAAACCACTACATTCCAAAACATGGAAACAACTGACGTGACCTGCACAGGTCCACTGTCGAAAGAATTGATTTTCGATCTTGCTCCGGTCGCCTGCGCAGGTTCAAGAAACTGCACAGGTCTATTCCCACACACTTTCCGGCCGAAATGTGGTGGACCGTTGGACAGTTGTGTGTATGGCGGACATTAGGTTATATCGAAAATACTTTTAACATTTTTCTGTTAAAAAAATCTAAATCTATAAAAAAAATTTGAGTCCATGTGGAACACGGTGAAGAACATAGTAAAGAACTCGGCACAGCAAGTACTAGGAATTAGACAGAATAAGCAAAAGAGACCTATGTGGTATGACGATGAATGTAGAGAAAGCGTTGAACAAAGAAACAACGCCTATAACAGAATGCTTCAAATATAAACAAGAGAACGAAGGGAGGCATTCAAACGAGTACGACAAAAATCGGATAAACTCAGACTTTTTAACTGCAGATAAAAGAAGCTCAAATTCGAAAACGAACAAATCCTAAATATGGAAAAATATTTTCGAGCATATAATGGTAGAGATGCGTACAAATACCTGAAGCAGAGAAGAGAAAGATTCAAACCCCAAACAAGTTTACGCAGTGACGAAACGGGAAAAATCATAAGTGATCAATGCGAGATAGAGGACACCTGGAAAAGTACTTCGAGAAGTTGCTAAATCCGAGCACCACAGTAGACTGCAAACTATAGCTTCAGTAACACCATTGAGACAAGCAGAGCTTCGGCCAATGGAGGAAGACAGCGAACACACGATGGTACTACCAACTATAGAAGAAGTTGTAACAGCAATCAACATGCTAGAGGCTAATAAATCTCCAGGCATCGACGAAATACAGTGAGTGAAATACTGAAACAGGGCGACGAAAAGCTAGCATGCTACCTACACCATATCCTAATGGTAATATGGAAGAAGGAACAGATCTCGCTAGAATGGAACGAGAGCATAATATGCCCGATATACAAGAAAGGAGATAGGATGACATGCTGAAACCACAGAGGAGTATGACTTGTGTGCAACGGGTATTCACGACCATAATTAACAACAGACTCAAGCATATTGCCTCAAATGTAATAGGAGAGTACCAAGCAGATTTTAGACTTAGAAGATCATCAGTAGACCAAATAATCAACGTCAAACGTACTCTCAGCAAAGCCTGGGAACACAATATTGACGTATACAATGTATTCGTCGATTTCAAACAAGCATATACGACTCCATAAACAGAGACGAGCTATGCGTGATGCTGACAGAACTGGGCATACCAGAAAAGCTGGTAAGACTTGACCATGACTCACCATGTCAGAATGCACCGCACAGGTGCGGGTGCTGGAAATTTTATCGAAAAGCTTTACATGTGGATAACGACTGAAACAAGGCGATGGAGTACTGGCACCGATGCTGTTCAACCTCGCCCTGGAGCATATAATAAGAAAGAGTGAAATAGGGAGAGATAACTCGCTAATAAACAAATCTATGCAACTCGCAGCATACGCGGATGATATTGACATAATGGTACACACAAAACGAGCCACGGAGGAGGAAGCTTATACAGCGCTAAAATCAGCAGCCCAAACAATTGGCCTCCAAATCAACATCTACAAAACAAAGACGCTAGTGCTAAGTAGAACGGGTACACCAAGAATACAAACACAAGACAACTTGGAACAAGTGACGACTTCAAGTATCTGGGCACAAACATCAATAGCAAAGGCCTGGAAGACGCGGAAATTAGAGCCAGAGTCATGATGGCAAATAAAGCGGACTTCTCATCGGCGAATGTACTCAAGTCCAATGTGATACACAGAGACACAAAAATTAAGGTGTACAAAACAATCATCCGACCAATACTCACGTACTTCTGTGAAGTGTGGATCCTCACCGTATAGAACGAAGAAAAAATCGACGCGTTCGAGAGGGAAATATTAAGAAGGATCCTACGACCAGTACGGGAAAATGAAGAATATAGGAGGCGATACAACAAGGAAGTATATCAGGCCTTTAAAGGCCAACCAGTGTCGATATACGTGAAACTGCAGCGTCTTTGGTGGGGCGCATTATAAGAATGCCAGATGGTAGAATGCCCAAGAGAATCCCCAAAAATGGAAGAGGCCGATAGGAAGATCAAGAAAAAGATGGGAGGATGAAGTAGACCAGGACGCCAGACGAATCCTTAAACTAGGAAGATAGAAGGAAGCGCCCTGCAAAGAGAGGAATGGAGGAGGAAGCTAGGTGGGGGCAAGGCTTAAATTGGGCACAAGGCCAGAAGAAGAAGGAGAGAAAAATATCGTGCAATTGTTCGATTTGCCGTTCCATGCAGAACTTTTACAGTGCTATCGAAAATCCTTAAAGCATTTTCTGTATAATCAAAAATTGGGAAGGGAAGCGAGAAATTGAACTTCACGGATGTGACGAGGTGAAGAGAATAAAATCGCGCAGTAGTTCTATTTGTATTTCCCGGTAGAGTTCTATTGAAAATCCTTATAACATTTTTGTGTAAAGTGAAAAATTGGAAAGATATTCGGAAAATGCAAGTTTACTAATGAAGTTCGAGTTCAGCAATGAAGTGGAAAAAAAATTGCGCAACAGTTCTGTTCCTATATGAATTCCTTGGTTACTGTAAAAAATATACACATTTTCTAACGAAAATTTACTAACTAAAAGTATTGTACAACCTCTGCACGCGGATTTTCGGCCTACAAAGGAGAGAGAGATCTATCCGCCGACAGTGGAGAAAGATTCAAAAAGTCGCTCGGCCGGGGCTGCGATTAAAGCGCCGATTCTCATATACGCGACACTCAGCTACGCGACGTCGTGCGATGAAGTGTCGCGAATTGTCGCGTCGCTGCTAGGTATTCTCATGTATACGATACTCAGCTAACGCAATTCTTTGCTGCAAGTGTCAAATCTGCAGTTTCTCTACATTTCAGGTTTTTATATTTTCAAAATGTCAAGTTTTTCAAGTACCGATGATGATTTTTTCGTCGTAGCCATGTGTTATGAAAATGTGACGTTAAAAGAAAAGAAAACGAAAAGAAAATAATGGGTCATCAGTTCTTAAGAACAAGACTAGTAGAAGGAGAATTCCATACTCTCTTCAAAAATTACAAGCTTCTGAATTGAAATTCTACAAATATTTCAGAATGACGTCGGAAAATGTTTTCAACTTATTGGAATTTTAAAAGTGCCACTTACGAAAGAACATTCTAAATTTAGACAGGGTGTTGGAAAAAAATTCTTTCCAAATTAGATCTTTTCGTTGTTGATTACTGTAATTTTTATTTTGTGTCATTTAGTGTCATACAGTTCAACATAATCAGCCACAAGAGCGATCAATTCCTCTGCTTTTTCGTCGTTCATTCCTCTCATTTTCAAGAACACGCCGTTTATGACACAATCCGTCATTAAAATCATAAACAAACTGGTCAAACGTCATGCGACGTCAAGCGACAAAACGTAAAAGAATGCTCACGAAATAATCCCAGGGACAGCGCGCAGCATAGCGACTTGTAGCAGCTTGTCGCGTAGTCATAGTAAGAACGTGCCCATTTAAAACAATGTATTCATTATTTGACAGGCGATGTCGCGCGACGTCGCGTATCTTAGTGTTGCGTATATGAGAATCGGCCATAAATCGGAGCGATTTTTTTTTCTTTTTAACTTCGTCTCATCGGTGAAGTCTAATTTTTCGCATATCTTTCTGATTTTTAATTTTACGGAAGAACAATATAAGGATTTTCGATAGAACTCTAAGAGTTCTACCAGGAACTGCAAATAGAACTATTGCACGATTTTTTGTCTCTTATTTTCTATTTACTTCGTCGCATCGGTGAAGTCCAATTTCTGGCATATCTTTCTAATTTTTAATTTTAAAGAAAAATGTTATAAGGATTTCCTTTAGAACTCTAAGAGTTCTACCGGTAACTGCAAACAACTATTGCGCGATTTTTTTTATTCATCCGCATCGGCTAAGTCTAATTTTTCGCATATCTTTCCATTTTTTAACTTTACACAAAAATGTTATAAGGATTTCCGATAAAACTCTAAGAGTTCTACCGGGAACTGCAAACAGAACTGTTGCACGATTTTTTTTATTCAAAACCATGGGTTCTTTATTATTGCAAATATCTTTGAACTAAGGTATTGATCAAAAAATGTCAAAGCGATCTTCGATAGAACTTCTGCGATAGCACTTCGAAATTCTGCAGTAATATTGAAATTTTGCACAAACTACTCTGGAACTATTTCATATCTACCAGGAACTCCGATGTAATATTATATTTTTGCAAATTCGGTTGCTAACTTCACAGGACTCAATTGTAAGTGTACGGTTATGCCCGCCATACACGCTACGGTCTACCCGAGAGGTTACCTGTACTGGTTTGCCTGCGCAGGTCAACCGTACGCCGGTAGTGTGTATGGGGACGTTCCGGTATACCGGAGCGGCCTTCAGTTCTTTTTGCGATGGCATCGATTGAGGACGATGACTATACTATGTGACTGTACTATGAAATCTTACGCTGCACATCTGAAACCTCTCCAGTTTGCCAGGCACTGGTTTAGACAGAAATTATTTGATGAAATTTTGCTTGCAACAAAATGAAGAAAATCTAATATTGGAAACTTTGAAATTCTGATATGAAAAATTTTAAAATTCGTGTTTTAGGCTTATTTTTCAAATAGCATATTTATTTTCAATAAAAACAAAGATATATTTTTAAATACATTTTTGTTTATTGTTTTACATTGAAAAATCTGGGAAATGCATAATCAATATAAGAATGTTCAATATCATATCTAAACCCAAAAACTTATATACCAATGCATTCAAAACGACTACATTCCAAAACACACTAGAAAACAACTGCCTCCCCAGGCTCTCCCAGGACCTCCCAAGGTACACCGCCAAAAGAATTGATTTTCGATCTTGCTCCGGTCGCCTACGCAGGTTCAAAAAACTGCACAGGTATATTTCCACACACGCTCCAGTCTACCTGCGCAGGCAAACCTTCACAGGTAGACCTCTCCGGTGGACTGTTCTGTGTATGGCGGGCATTAGACACCCCACTTTATATTTTTCATTTAAAAAAATGATTTTTTGTTTCATAAAAGTTGTATTTTCTCAAGAAGTAAAAAGAAAAGATTTCTTTTATTTTCGTAATTCTTGTTTTATTTTCGTAATGTTATTAAAAAATTTCTCGAAATGGAAATTATACAAATCCCAAACAAAGTCCTCTTTTCTATTTTCAAAATTCCGACATCTTAATTTAAGGCGGACAATTATACAAAAATACTGGACAGTTCCATCACAATAAAACGCAATACATTTTTATAATTCACCTCAATTGACCTTTTCACGGTTTGTTAAGCGCAAGCGTATCCGCCTAGTTTGAAAGGCGGGAATATGAAAGTTTCGGGCACATATTTAGTTATACGTCAAAAAGTTCGGGCACTTTTTAACGTATAACATGGCGGAAATTGACACATGCGCACAAAAATGGTCTATTTAGTGAAACTATGAAAAGGTTTTATAAATCGTTTTTAAGGTATATATGTTTAGGTTTTAAGTTAAAAAGGTGCAATTTGAGTTGTGTATACCATAATTTGAATATAAAACCCTTTAAGTGTACCATAATTTGGGACCGAAGAAGTTCCATTACAATTCTGAATTTTAAATATTTTCCAATTAATGTGGAAAATCTACTAAAAGGTTCAAAATCAGTTATTTATATTGGGTTTTTGTATATTTTTAATAGATATCCACGAAGATAGCCAGAACAGTTAGATAACTTAGGACTGTAAAATTTGTTCTAAATCAATAGAACCAAATTTAATTCGAAGATTTTAGAAGGCAGGATATAAATATATTTATTTTTGTTCTTCAAATAAGAATTTTTATTAAATATCGATGTTATTTTTTTATAGAAAAGTTTACCATTGTTACGACACTCGTTAGCAACAAAAGAATTAACAATAGATGGCATCCGTCCGCCGCCAGCCAACGTAGTTTTTTCGATAGCAAGTGGAACACCGACGATTCCAGCACAAATTCGACCGGCTCTAGCGACATCTCAAATGCGAGTAGGAACAACTGTTGTTCGTCCGGGATTGGTCCAACAACGAGTAATAACACCAATACGAGCTGGTATTCCGCAACAGAGAATGGTAACGACTATAAGACAGCAGAATTCAAATCAGCCAGTAATTGTCTCAAGTTCTCAACCGCCTGCCTTACATCCTGTATTCCCCAATAATCAAGTAGTACGAACTGGAGTAAATTTAGTCAGACAACCAATACAAGTACGACAAGGGGCGCCTGGACAAATACGACCACCAATGGCGATACGTACGTCAAATCCAATAGCCGCTAAAAATATTGTTACAAATATTAAGATGCAAGGAGCGAGACCTGTAGTGCCTTCCAATATTTCTAAATTAGCAACCAAAGATAAAGAAAAGAAGATGTTTTCTTCAGCTTATACAGGCGATGATGACATCAACGACGTCGCGGCTATGGGAGGCGTTAATTTAGCCGAAGAAACGCAACGTATTTTAGGCTCTACAGAATTTGTCGGCACACAGATCAGATCGTGCAAGGAGGAATTCTTTTTGAATATGAATGCCTTGCAACATAGGATACGACAGGCCGTGGCAAGACACGGCCTTGAAGAACCTGCGAACGAAGTTACTGCCGTTATATCCCATGCAGCTCAAGAACGATTAAAAAATCTTGTAGAAAAATTAGCAATTATCACAGAACATAGGTTAGAGATGGTTAAAAGTGATCCTCGGTACGAAGTTACATCCGATATTAAAGGTTAGTGAACTCGATTCCAACCCGTCCATTTAGATAAAAACAAATTTTAGATTCATTTTGTATTGGTTAAATATATGGAACTAAAACCGGACTTGATTGTATTCCACGTCTAAATTATCATCTCAATATAAAACGTAAATTACTTTTGGGCTCTTAAAAGGCCGAAATAATATAACGAAATTCATTCCAGAACAATACGATTTTAAAGAGACAACGACCCGTCGAATTTATGACTTAAACATAGCCTTTGTTTTTTATAAAAACAATACAAAAAATACCTTTTTGAGCTTTGCAACTTTCCTAAAAATTAAATTCATTCAAATAAAAAAAATTACAAGGTGTGTACCAAACAAACTTCAAATTACTATTATCTACGCCAGTGCTTCTCAACTTAAACAACTATGCCAAGGACCACTAAAATTTTCTGTTAACCATGGTCTGCTGAAAAACATTTTTTTGAAACTACTTTTTATAATATTTTATAATATATATAACACTAGTTTTAAGTTGATAGACTGTGAGAGTTCAAGCACATTTTTTTAATTTTTCATCTGGTCTGGAAGGTTGGTGGGTCGGAGAGAACCCAGTTGGACATCAACTGGAAGTATGCCTTTCACTTATGTGAGTCACTTTCAACTATCACAAAAAATAACAAGTAGTTGCGACCAAAATTGGGGGGTTGATGAGAAAAATCAAATCAGGCGTCAGAACCGCTCTAGCATACACCCTAAGGGAGATACCGCCCGGCCGCCACCCTCTCTGTAGATGACGACATCCGCCGCGGTGGATATTGCCAAACTAATTATCTCGATGCTGATTGGTTGATTAACGAATAAATAACTACAGTTTGTTTTCAGAAGGGTTATGGGTGATCACAAGGACGATGGGTGGCTCAGTTAGTCAAGCACTTGGCTCTCGAGTCAGACAGCGTGGGTTCGAATCCCATGCAGAACTAAAGCAGTTTAATTAAAAACTAATGACTCAATTCAACTCAATTCCCCAACCTGGCATAGGCAACCGTGGGGTCTCAACTGCCTAAACCCTTCTCTTAAGAGAGGGAGGCTTATACCCAATAGGGTAGAATAAACTAAAATGTGTAAAACTACAGTTTGTGTCTCAATTTATTTTTAATCTTATGGAAAAGTGTGACTTTAACAGTGGTTTATGAAAATTCGTGTGAGGTCTATGTAGCCCCACGTGTGAGGTCTATGCTGCCCCACGCTAAAGGGGATGTGAGGTCTATTTTTAATCAGGATATGAACAGGTTTGAAGTTGTATTAACAGCTAATAAACATATATAAAGAGGTTTGACAGGTATTAATAGCTAATAAACAGATGTGAAGAGGTTTGAACAGCTATTAACAGCTAATAAACAGGTTTAAATAGATACTAAACATGTAGCTGTTAATACCTGTTCAAACCTCTTCACATCTGTTTATTAGCTGTTAATACCTGTTCAAACCTCTTCATATCTGTTTATTAGCTGTTAATACCAGTTCAAATCCTGTTCATAAGCTGATAAAAAATAGACCTCACGCCCTCTTTAGCCTGGGGCAACAGAGTCCTCACACGTGGGGCTACATAGACCTCACACGAATTTTCATAAATCACTGTTAAAGTCACACTTTTCTATAAGATTATGTATAAATTGAGACACAAGGTCAACTGTAGTTATTTATTCGTTAATCAACCAATCAGCATCGAGATAATTAGTTTGGCAATATCCACCGCGGCGGATGACGTCATCTACTGAGAGGGTGGCGGCTGGGCGGTATCGCTCTTAGGCTAGAGCCGTTCTGACATCAGATTTGATTTTTCTCATCAACCCCGCAATTTTGATCGCAACTACCCGTACTTTTTACTTTTGTCATAGTAGAAAGTGACTAAACGGAAAAGTTCTAGTTGATGTCCAACTGGGTTCTCTCCGACACACAAACCTGCCGGACCGGATGAAAAATCAAAAAATGTGAATTTAGACCCCTATGTAAATCCTTGTGGGATTTTGAGCTTGAACTCTCACAGCCTATCTACTGTTTTAATTAAAAAAAAACTAAAATATGTTTATTTATTTTGACATAGGCTCTTAGCCATTTGGTTTATATAACATAAAAATATAAATTATTATTATTAAAATAAAATAATATCATCAGTGAGATCGCTGTTGATCAACCTTATTGTTATCTGTTAGTTTCTAAATGCTTGGAGTAAAATGTATGTAGTGACTGGTTGGCTTAAAGCAGAAATAACAGAATTTCGCTGCTTTGATATCATAATTAACATAGTCGAAAATGATTTTTTGCTTGTTCGAAAAAGTATGCTTCCAAAATTGTGGTATATTAGTTGGCTTAAATAATGACCTTAATCCTAAGTCTGAACTTAATTCTATCAGTTCTGTTAATATCTTCTTCCATATCAGTTAGTTTATTATTCTTATGCGCAAATACATTAATAATCCACAAATTTATTGCTCTGCTGAATTTTTATGAAATGTGAGAAAAAGTGCGCTGAAATATTCGCTAATAACATTTTTTAAGATTTCCAAATCCACATCTGTTAAGTAAACGAACTTGGAAAGGAGTGGAACATTTCGAAATTGTTTTCTTGTACCACAGCTTTAGTTTCTTTTTAATTGCTTCGATTTTATTCCACAATAAAAATAATTGTTTCCTTGTTTCTTTTGATTAAAGTCAAAATAACATATTTATTATTTAGATTCTGGAAGAATAAATAAAAATTTGTGGGCAAATTAATATACAACGATTTTTAAAACCTTTTTGCGGACCAGTATATGATTATCACGCACTAGTGGTGGTCCGGGAACCACCGGTTGAGAAGCACTGACCTACGCTACTAATTTACATTGTTACTATTATTCTGAATTTTGAAAATTAACATCATTGTTATATTAAACGTATTTATTTTTGTTTTTAGGTCAGTTAAAGTTTTTAGAAGAATTAGATAGGGCAGAGAGGAAAAGACATGAAGAAATGGAGAGGGAAATGTTATTGAGGGCGGCTAAGAGTCGATCGAAAACAGAAGATCCCGAACAAGCTAAATTGAAAGCGAAAGCGAAAGAAATGCAGAGAGTGGAAATGGAAGAGTTGCGTCAGCGGGAAGCCAACGCGACGGCGCTGCAAGCTATTGGACCTAGGAAAAAACCGCGGCTGGATGGGGATGCGAATGCTGGCACATCACAGGTAAATATTTACAAAATAAAATTTGTTATAATTTACGAACAAATGTATTTTAATTATTATCTTTTTGTTACAACTACTTTCTCCAATAATAAAATTGCAGCTTTTTCATTGCATTCATACATCAAGGTTTTACTTTTTCTGTTACTACTACCATAGTGTCACAAAATTAACTTTTACTAGTGGAAATAATCAAGGTATTATATAAGTTTTGGGATTGCAATATTTGAGAAACATTAAATTAGACTAGAGGTGGCCAAAATTTTTCTCCATGTGGGACAAGATTTTTGGCGATTCGCATTACTTAACTGTTTTTATAAGATTTTTGTTCAAATATTTCAATAATAATTAATTAGGTGGATTACTTTCCTATATTTCCAAAAATTCAGGACTTTTACTTTTTCGTGTCCGGTGGTATCCGGTGGTGGAACGATTTTCCACTGTCTGGTGGGACGGTGTTACCAGGGAGCGCCGGCATGTTCTGCATATACAGGAGAAAATGCACGCGTGGAGGCTCCTTCCGTGCTCCCCAAAAATTCTGGAAAAAATCACAAATATAAATAACGGGTGATTTTTTTGCTATTTGGTTTTTCAGTGTAAATTTTTTGAGTGTAAAAAAAGATTCGTGACATGTGGCAATGTCAAAAATGCTCGGAAAGGTTTGCAATTTCACCATGCATAGACTAACAAGCGAACAACACTGGCAAATGATTGAATTTTATTATCAAAATTCGTGCTGTGTAAGAAATGTTTATAAATTACGTCCATTTTACGTCGTCATAATCGACCCACATCGTCATAATCGAGAAAAATATTGCTGCTGTATCGGCCAGTGTCAATGAAGATCGCAATATGCCAATTCGTCGCCGTTGTGAACAATTGGATTTGTGTTATTCGACCACTTGGCAGGTTTTACGTACGGACCTCTGTATGAAACCATACAAAATACAGCTGCTGCCAGAACTGAAACCAGGTGACGTACCACAACGTCGTTTGTTTGGTGAATGGACCTTGGCAAAGTTGAATGAAGATACATTTTTCTATCGAAAAATTGTCGAAAAAACGAGGCTCATTTTTTGTTCAATGGGTACGTTAACAAACAGAATTGCCGAATTTTGTGTGAAGATGCAGTTCAAGAGCTGCCAAGGGTTCAAGAGAGTACCCTGAAAGATGCACTGTTTGGTGCGGTTTGTCGGCATCATTGGACCATACTTCTTGAAGAACGATAAAAAACGTTACAATGAATGGAGCAAGGTACCGTGCGATGATTTCCGACTTTATTTGCCCAAAATGGAAGAATTGGACTTGGTTGACATGTGGTTTCAGCATGACTGTGCCATATACCACACGGCACGCGATACCATGAACGTATTGACAGGAGAGTCTGGTGATAAATTAATCTCATGTTTTGGAGCAGTCCTGTCATGTTTTGGAGCAGTTTTGGTGCAATGTTTTTGGACCTGTCAAGATCATGCGATTTGATCCCACTAGTCTATTTTTTGTGGGGATACGTGAAGTCTCGTGTGCAGGGACAAGCCAGCCACAATTCCAGCCCTGGAAGTTAACATTACTGCTGCCATTATTGAAATACCGGCCGAAATGTTGGAAAAAGTATGCCAAAATTGGATTTCACAGATGGAACACCTACGGCGTAGCCGCGGGCAATATTTACATGAAATAATTTTTAAAAAGTATCTGGCATCGAGGCATGAAGAGTGGGTATCGAGAAAAATATTGCTGCTGTATCGGCCAGTGTCAATGAAGATCGCAATATGTCAATTCGTCGCTGTTCACAATTGGGCATGTGTTATTCGACCACCTGGAAGGTTTTACGTAAGGACCTCGGTATGAAACCATACAAAATACAGCTGCTGCCAGAAATGAAGCCAGGTGACGTACCACAACCTCGTTTGTTTGGTGGATGGGCTTAGGAAAGTCGGATGAACTTCCATTTTTCTATCGAAAAATTGTCTTCTGCGTCGAAGCTCATTTTTGGCTCAATGGGTACGTCAACAAACAGAAATGCCGAATGCCGAAGAGCAGCCAGAGGCAGTTCAAGAGCTGCCAATGCACCATGAAAGATGCACTGTTTGTTGCGGTTTGTGGGCCGACGGCATCATTGGACTGTACATTTTCAAGAACGATAAAAATCTCAACGTTACAATGAGCAAGGTAACGTGCGATATAACCGACTTTTTTTTGCCCAAAATGGAAGAATTGGACTTGGTGGACATGTGGTTTCAGCAAGACGGTGCCATATACCACACGGTATGCGACACCATGAAGCTATTGACAGGCGAGTTTGGTGAGCAATTAATCTCATGTTTTGGAGCAGTCCATTGGCTGTCAAGATCATTTGATTTTGACCTTGTTGGCGTGTGGTTTTAGCAAGACAGTGCCATATGCCACACGGCACGCGATACCATGAACCTATTGAGAGGCGAATTTGGTGAGCAATTAATCTCATGTTTTGGGGCAGTACATTGGACTTCAAGATCATGCGATTTGACCCCGCTAGTCTATTTTTTGTGAGGATACGTGAAATCTCTTGTGTACAGGGCAGCCACAATTCCAGCCCTGGAAGATAACATTACTGCTGCCATTGGTGATATACCGGTCGAAATGCTGGAAAAAATATGCCAAAATTGAATCTATGAAATGGATGGACTACTTACGGCGTAGTCGCGGGCAACATTTACATGAAATAATCTTTAAAAGTAAATGGCAGGCTTTTATTTATCGGCCCAAATAAATATTCATTCAATTTTGCATTTTTTTTTCAATTTTGTTGTGTTTTTTTCAATTTTCAAAACGAAAATGGTTAAAAAATCACCCATTATATAAAACTTACAAATTTGTCTATGGCACGCATCAAATGTTTGGTTTGTCTACCACTGAATTGCACCATTAAACAACAGTATAATAATTTTCTAATTTTATGTTATTGTCTTGTAATATGTTATCTTGGAAATACTAGAGGATGCTAAAGCACATTGACAAGATACTATTCATTGCAGAATCATTTTTATTGAGTGAGAAATATGTATGTGGAAGAGAGAGATAATGTTACATCGCTCATTAACTTGTGGAATGATATGTTATAATTGTAGAATAATATGATAGAATTGCGGAATAGCATGATGGAATTGTGGAATAATATGATAGAATTGTGTAGTATATATAGAGTTAGGTATTGGAATACATTCTGCAAGAGACTGTAAAAGAAATATTGCAAAGAAAATCGTAAAATATAAATAAATTATGAGCAGCTAGAGACAAGATAACATTGGAGGATGTGACATAAAATTATTTAAACTGAACTAGACAAATATATAACTCATTCGAGAATATACGAATTGCTTCATGTAAAAAGGACTTTTTCACTAATTTTACAAATGTATTGTTGCAACATATTTGGCAACTAGGGCGGTAAGTTGTCAATTGGTCACGAGAGCGAGATTGGGCACATTCGCTCGAGAGGGGAATTAAAAAGACAATACCGCCCGTGTAGCAAATAATATTTTTTATCACTCATGCGAGGGTACGTATTTTACAAGTTTGGGATCCAGGGTAGAGATGAGCATGGGATCTCATCGACCCATCCCGGCCCTGTCGTCCCATGAGATGGAATGAGTGATATGAACGTTGAATGGGATGGGATGGGACGACAAATTTATATGGGACGGAGTGGGATGAGTTTTGATAATCTAATAAATTTAGTTCGTGCATAATTAATTGCTTTTCGTGCCAATACGCACATTTCCATAATATGTTCAGGCCAGGGGACATCTGTGATAACGATGTAGTTCCTAAAAAGCCTTACGATTCGTTTGCGACGAAAAAGGATTACTCACTGTCAGATAAAGACATTACGGAAAAATTAAATTTGAACGAATTATCGTTAGGAAAGTCTGAACAGAGAAGTGAGTCTGATGTATGGGATGAATGGGACAGGCCGTGCGACTGAGATGGTATGGGATGGAATGAAAATTTTAGGTTTGTGAGATAGGACATTGGGACGAAAATGTGATGGGATGGGACAGTGACAGTGATCCGTCCCACGTGATGGGATCTGGAAGGAGAAACTCGTTCCATGCTCACCTCTAATTCAACCATCCTAAAAGAATTAGAAACAAAAATTTGCTTTTTCAATTGTCTCAGGTGGTGTGGATTTATCATAAGAACTCTCATCAGTCTCCGGTTTCCTTTGTCTCCTTTCACACCACTTTTTTAATATTGAAGTCTTGATTGTGTTTATTTTATTTATTGTGTTTATTTTATTGGTATATTAGCAATATTGAATATTTGCGTGCGTTACAACCAAAAATGGCACTTTTCGTACTAAAAAACGTGCGCCAAGATAGTACGTTTAACGCATGAATAATAAAAAACTATGCATGAAATGTTTTTTCAAATGCAGAGTTATTGGGCTGAAGTATAAATTGATGGAAGTATAAATTTGAAATATAGACAGCTCATAAGAAAAAACTTAGAAGGTATATCGGAATTCATATACCTGGGCTCCCAAATTGCGAACACTAACAGCTGCAACAAAGAGATAAAAAGAAGATTATACCTTGCAAATAGAACATATTATGGACTAATGCGACACCTAAAATCCGAGACTATATCCAGAAGAACCAAATGTTAAATCTACAGGAGCCTAATAAGACCTGTACTGATATACGCAGCCGAAACATGAACCCTAACCAAGGAGGAAGAAAGAATATTGGGATGTTTCGAAGATTCTAAGACACATATATAAAGGCGTACAGGAAAACGCAGAATGGAGACGGCGATACAACCATGAGCTTTACCACCTTTATGAACACACAGATGTAGTTCGTACTATGAAAATTGCTAGATTAACACCTAACCACCTGGCATACATCTCTCAGACCTAAAGTAGCAGTAATTTTCTCACCTGAGATGTATGGCAGGTGGTTAAGGGTTAAGATGGATAGGAAATATGCGAAAGGACATGGGCATATGCGTATCAAAGACATATCCATATGAGGATTCAGAGCCAGCAAAACTTATTACCACAAAGACCAGTAGGGAAAAGGACACGGGGCAGGCCAAAAACAAGATAGCTGGACCAAGTGCAGGAGAATCTATTAGCAATGAAGGTGACCGGATGGAAAGCCAAGGCCCGGAATAGATTGGAATGGAAAAAAAATGTAGAGACCTATAATGGGTTGTGGAGCCAAAGCTGATGATAAGAAAAAACTTTCTAAAATTTGGACTGAATCCCTTTTTGAATGAAGTGATTCATTTGACTTATTAAGAAAAGATATAAGTTTAGGCATCTTGATTATGAAATTATTGTAAAAGTTATTTACAAATATCTTGTTCTTTTCCGTTTTCAAAGAGATGGGCTTGATTTTCTGTAGAATATAAATGTCGTATTCATCCTCATCATATAGCAGCTTGTCTCGTCCACTGCTGGACCCAAGCCTCTCCTAACCTAGACCATCTTGCACGGTCTTGGGCATCCTGGATCCAGCTCGGGGAAATCCTTAAATCGTCCGTTCATCGGGTCGGCGGTCATTCTCTGTTTCTATGTGCTTCGTGTCAGGGGCGCCATTATAGTATTCTCTTCCAGCCCAGCCCTCTTGACCAGCCCAGTTCCATTTTAGGTGTGTGACTTTCAATTTCATCCGTAACTTGTAATGTAATGTCACATTATTGAATGTAAAAGGTAACACATAAAGAAATTACATCCAACAGAAAGACAACACAGATTTATCCAATATTTTTTCTCATAATTTTCACAACATATGCATTATTAGGTGATTTGGTGTTTGTTGTTCTTGATGTTCTTTATTATTTTATGTTCATTGAAAAAAATCTTTATCTTTTATTTTCAAAATTTGTCAAAGATGGTACATGTTTTTATGACAATTTTTACTACTTTAAATTTTTTAAGAAGATAAAAAATATGAATACAGTTATCATCAATCAGCCATTTGTGTCCACTGCTGGATATAGGCCTCCCTTAGATTTCTCCATTTCTCCCTATCTTCTGCCTCCTGCATCCAGTTTCCAGTGATTTTCCAGTTTCCAGCGCTTAATATCGTCGGATCATCTTGTCGGGGGGCGTCCTCTGCTTCTAAATGCAAGTTGTTTGGGACGCCATTCGAGTATCCGTTTCGTCCACCTATCATCCGCTATCCTGGCAATGTGTCCGGCCCAGTTCCATTTCAGTGTTGTAATCCTTTCCACTGCATCTGTGACGTTTGTTCTTTGTCGTATAGTTATGTTTGAGACTTTATCTCGTAATGATATTCCTAACATCGACTTCTTCATAGCTCTTTGGCAGACTTGTATTTTTCTGATTGACTTTCTTGTTAGTGTCACTGTTTCTGCCCCATACTTCATTACGGGCAATACAAATTGGTTGTATACCTACCGTTTAAGGCATATCGGAAGGTCGGATTTAAAGATATTTTTCAGTTTGTCAAACGCGCCCCAGGTTAAACTAATTCTTCTGGTGATCTCGGTCGTTTGATTATCGCGGCTTATTCGAATTTCGTGGCCAAGGTATTTGTAGGAGGGCATCTGTTTAATTTCTATGTCGTTTGCTGAGATATTACCGCTTGCGATGAGGTTGGTCATAAATTGAGTTTTGTTGGTATTTATCTTGAGTCCAATCTTGCGGGAGGACGCGTATAGCATTTTCAGCATCCGAAGACATTTAGTCTTGCCTGGGTCGTCCACTTTTATGTCGTCTGATGTCGTCTGCAGATGTCGTCTGCAAATTTTAAATGGCTCAGTTTTTTGCCGTTTATATTAATACCTTTTGTTTCCCAGTCCTATTCCTTACTCATGTACTCTAATAACGCCGTGATTAGTTTTGGGGAGATTGTATCTCCTTGGCGTACACCTACACCGTACACTTGGCGAGTTTTACTCTGAACTTGTTGGTATTCGTTGGTATTTTAGTTGCCTTTTCATAAGTTCCTTTTATTAGTGCGGAGTAGCGGTGATCTATTCTACATTTCGCGAGTGCTTCAAAGACTTTATGTTGGTCTATTTGGTCGAAAACTTATTCGTAATCTATAAAAACTAGGACCAGTGGTTTGTTGTACTCTATACACCTCTGGATCAGCGTTTTAATCATTTGCAGATGGTCGTTTGTCCCGAAACCAGATCTGAAACCCGCTTGCTCACGCGGTTGATAGAAGTCGAACTTAGTGTTAGGCGCTTCGTTATTATCTTGCTGAAGAGTTTTATATGTGTGGTAGGAGACTGATAGGACGGTAATTTGCTAGTTTTGCTAGTGTCTTCTTGTTTATGCATAATTACGATTGCCGCATTGTTCCAGTTTGATGGGGTTTCTTCTTTCGCTAAACATGCGTTAAATAGTTTTTTAATGCTTTTATGACCATTTCTCCGCCTGCTTTTATTGCTTCTATTACAAGGCCATCTTCACCTGGTGCTTTATTGTTTTTCATTTCACGAAGAGAGTTCTTTATTTCTTATACTGTTATTTCTGGTATGCCCTCAGAGCGTTGATTGAGATTTTTTGGTATAGTAGGGGCATGTATGTTTTCCTCGTTTACACTGTATAGTTCGGCGTAGAAGTTCTCCACTGCCTGGAGGATTTGCTCTTTTGTTGTGATAATCGCTCCCTGGGCATTTAGGAGTTGGTTGATATTATTTTTCTCCAAAGCTATTTTTTGTCTCATTACCTTCATGCTCTTATTTTGCTCTATAACTTCAGAGATAATGTTAGTCTTGTAATTTCGGATATCGTTTCCGGCTAATCTTGAGATTTTCTTTGAAACGTGAATACAGTATAATCTTGATAATCCGGCGTTGGTTAATTCGACATGTTCAGTAATCCGGCGCTCTGGGGATACACGTGTCTTTTTTACGCTGCCCCGCGCCGGATATAAACCTCGCGCCCAGAAGAAATCAAGTCAAAAACAACACCATCCAGTGTTCTTGGAAAAACGTCTGGCAACACACCCTGCTTTTAACTCTGAAAACTTAATCTACGATTCTGACCAAGCTAAGGCCTACTGTCCACGGAGGCGTCATTTGACGAATGCCTGCAAAAAAATATAAGAGAAAAGATACCCTCTAGTCGCTACACGTGTTTTTGCGTCCTAGTAGCATGGCATTTGTAGTGGCAGGTTGCAGCACAAGCTGCATGACGAAAGTCTGACGACACGCAAATGTGACGATGCCGCACCGTGGACACACTTTCGTCCCTTTCTACGCAAAATGCAAGCCAGCTGAACAAAATTGTAAGACCTACCACGTAGCCGCACGATATATGTATTTTGTGCAGCTGGCTTGCATTTTGCATAGCAAGGGGCGAAAGTGTGTCCACGGTGCGGCATCATCGCATTTGCGTATCGTCAGACTTTCGTCATGCAGCTCGTGCTGCAGCCTGCCACTACAAATGCCATGCTGCGAGGACAAAAAACACATGTAGCGACTAGAGGGTATCTTCTCCCGTATATTTTTTTCCCAGGAAACGGGAAATATTAATTTATTTTCCCGGGAATCTTGGAATAAACGTGTTCAATAATTAATGAAACAAACTAAATATAATTCAATAAAATACAAATTAGATTAGACTGGGTCAAAAAAGGGCAGTGAAATAAAAACGTGCTTCCGCGTTGCTAAACTTGAGAGCTACAATAAACCGTTTTGTAGTTTGCGTGACTAATGTATGACGAGTGCGTGAACGTATCTAAGATGCAAATGACGCCTTTCGTCATTTGTAGGTTTGCATGCATACGTCAAATGACGCCTCCGTGGACAGTAGGCCTAAAAGGACGATGTCGTGCGTATTTCGTGTGGCTACGTGGACGTAGGGCTAACTCTACCACTCTACAATTGTCGATCTGTCCTAAGTTTGTACATATTTTTTTGTATGTACACATTTACCTATATAGATTCATATTTTATTCTTTCTGAAATGAATTGTACATAAAATATGTAAAATTGTTATTGTTTTCGTTGAATCCTGATAATCCGCAATTTTTTGATAATCCGGCGGTAGTCTGATACCAATGTGTCGGATTATCAAGATTATACTGTAACTTTATTACTTTATTAGAACTGGGTTCTTATAAAATTTAGTTTAAAAAAAAATTGAAATGTGTATTTTTTCTTGGTTACAATATGATTACTTTTACTAATTTAATTGTTGAACAGTGATTAATTGATATAATTTTTACAGGCGCACCAAGGTTTTAATAGTGGAGCTCGAGGACAGTTGCCATTGAAACAACGTATGAAAAAAGTGACATTAAGAGACTTGCAGTTTTTGTTTGAAACTGAAAAGGATCTGTGTAAAAGTACGCTCTTGTACAAGTCATATCTTAAGTGATGCACGGTTCTCATCAATGTTGTGATATTTGGACAATTCAGAGAGAGAAAAATTTTAATCGAAATGAAAAAAAGATATGGAAAAAGTAAATATTGTGTTCTATATTATATTAAATAAATTATTCTACTTTTAAATGAAGGGAATATGATTCTGTTGGTGATCCTACGTTTTGTATCAAAACAAATTGAGGAGGTCAAGTCATAATAAAGAAGAAATTGAGTTAATCAATTAGAAATAAAATCAAGGACTAAAAAAATCATATGTGCTTGTGCTTTGCAGACTGTATGTGCCTGTTGGGAATATTTTTTTTTAGTCGCACCGAGATATTTTTATTACAGGATTAAACAGAAGAAATGTAAGTAAAAGAAAAAAAGAAAAAAAAATAGATAAATTCGACTATTTAGACGATGAAATTAGATTCATTTTGATAAAAAAAAAATATATTTTTCCTCTTTGTAAATTGTAGATTTTCTATGATGATATAGCCTGTATTTTCTTTATAAGAAAATATTTTCTTTTAAATTTTTTTTTTTTTTTGAAAGATAAAAATGTTATTGATTTGTAATTATTTGTATAATTGTTTTCTTTTTTAACCTGAATATTATGAACATAGATATATATAATTTTTGTTATAGAATTAATATTTAATATAATGATAGGTATAAATCTAGTTTTTTGTTTATTGTACATATGAATATAAATGTCGTATATTACAGAAGAAACAACGGACGGTTCATTTTTTTACGATTATTTAGTCAAAATTGTTTTTAATATTATTATTTTTATATTTGATTAATTGATAAAAAGGAAATCAAAAGAATTAGAAGAGTTAAAATACACTGTTTTTTCTGCCACAAATTGAATAAAAAAAACCTTTTTTTATGTAAATCGACATAAAAAATACCGCCTTGTGGCATCCCAAAAAAATATTCTAAAAAACCTTTTATAATAATATTTATTTATATGAATAAAAACCAAAACTTTTACGCTATCCTTCAACAAAAGTTTCTAAATTAAAAGTAATAGTTCTTCAATATCAATATTTTTGTTATCAAATTGTAAATTTGTTGAAGTTTTCTGGAAAAGTTTCGGTTCAAACTGAGTTATCTTGTGTCATTTTTTTTTTTTCCTCTTTTTATTTTATTATTTTCTTTTTAATTTCTATGACCAAAAATAACCCTTGTTAGTTGCATCAGGTTTTCCAAGTATGGAAATAAATAGATTCTGTTAGAATGCATTTAATATCTAATCAGATTATTTTTATAATATTAAAAAAATACAAAAAATCGTTTTTCTAATAAAAAAAAGTGAATTTGAAAAATATTCTTGTGCATTATTCTACATTTTTAAGACCACCTTAATTTCTAGACAGGACCGGATTTAGGACAATTGAAAAGGCAAATCCTTCATTTTTAGTTCATTCCTCGCATGAGTAATAAACAATATTATCTGCAACTCTACCTGCATACTCTGCCGTATTGTCAATTGTCCTCTCGAGTGAATGCGCGCGCTCACTTTCGATCGTGCCCCGAATTTCGATCTCGTGAGCAATTGACAACTTACCGCGCTTGTTGCACAATATACTATTATGTTCATTGAAAAAATTTCTTCTCAGAAATTTCTGAGCTATAAATATCCATACCATATTTATATTTGTAACTTTTCTTCAAAGATTATAATTTCTAGGAAGTCATTGTATACATATCGTCCACAAAGTTGACATCATTAGTATAAATAATCTTTATATAAAAAACATTTCTTAAAAACAACTACTTCACTGGCAAACACCAGGACTGACAGTGAATTACATTAAGAAAGTTTTTGGGTTCATATAACCCTGTAATTTTCTCAAAAAAAAAACAGTATCCTGGTCTTGATTCTTCTTATTTTAGGCAGCATCGCTCGTATTATCTTGACGCTTCTCCTGTGACATAGAAGTCCAACTGTCTTTCCACCTTCTCCGAGGTTGTTCTTCTGCATGTTGGTTTTTTGACGATTTTCGCAATTCTGTGCTCATCCATTCTCGCGACATGTTCGTTCCGCATTCTTCTTCTTCTGCGAGCCCAGCGTAGAATGTCTGCCACCCTCCACCCTCTTTCTTCCAGATTTCCTCTCAGATTTCGGTATTTCGTTTTCGATCCCGAAGTGTGTGTCCACTGATAGCTCTTAGCGTTTGCATCTCTGTTGTTCTGAGAGCGTGTTTGGTAATTGACGTGTCCGCTCGGCTTTCTTGCGCATCGTCTGCATGCAAGCCTTGTAGATCCGAGTTTTGCTGGGTATTGATAGCATGTTGTTCTTCCATATAGCGTGGCGCAAGCGTCCTGATATCTTTGCAGTTTTGTTTGCTTGGTGTTTGATGTCTTGTTGCAGGTTTCCTCAACTGGATAGTCGAATTCCTAGGAAATCGAATGACATCACTTGTTCAATAATTTCATCGTTGATTACAATCTTGCATCTCGTGGGTTCTTTGCTTATTGGCATGCACTTTGTTTTCTTGATGGAGATTTTCATGTTGTACTTCGTCGCTACTTTGTTGAATTCGTGAACTAGTTTGTGCAACCCGTTCTCACTGTCCGCGAATAGGGTGGCATCTTCTGCGTAGCAGACACATTTGATTGTGTTATTGCGTGTTCGGTATCCAGCTGTAATTTCCTTGGTCTTACAGATTATCTGATCCATGATTGTGTTAAAAAGTATCGGGCTTAAGCTGTCGCCCTGCCTGATATCCGTGCTCGTTTGGGTTGACTTTGTGAGTTTGTTTTTTAGTTGCATCTTTTCGGTGTTTAGTAACTTTATTACTCTTATCAGTTTGTTTTGTACACCTTTTTCTTTTAGAGTGTTGATGACGTCGGCTAGCTTTACTCTATCGAACGGTTGTGTCAGGTCTAAGAAGCACACGAACAGGGGTGTATTAAATTCGAGGGTCTTTTCAGTTAGTTGTCGAATTATGAAGATCGCGTCTGTTATGGATCTGTTTTTCCTAAAGCCTTGCTGTTCTTCATTTAGGAGGATGGTTTCATGCAGGATCTCAGTTAATATGCTCGTGAATATTTTCATGATATTGTTTAATATAGTGATGCCTCTATAGTTTAACGAATCCTCTTTACTTCCTTTTTTATATATAGGGATCGTGATTGTTTTCCAGACATTTGGGACGTATTTGATGATTTTATTAAATAGCTTCCCTAATTCTTCTCGTATTGTTAGAGTATTACCCCATACTTGATGAGTTCATTGGTTATACCCTCTTCTTTCGTTGTTTTACGATTTTTCAGCCATTTTACTGCTCGTGTTATTCGGTCTTCGTCAATTTCAAAGTGTGAGACATTGGTTTCAGGTTACTCTGGCTCTTCGTTTATATCGTGTTCACGGTATAGTTGCTTAAAGTGTGGGTGTTCGTTAATGTCCCTTTTCATTTATCTTATCGTCTTCCAAATGCATTTTTGTCCTCCATAGATATCTCTCTCTCCATTTCGCTACTGAATTTCTCCCAAAATTCTTTCTTGATATTACGTATTGTGTTGTTAGATTTATTTCTGAGTTGTTTGTAGTTGTAGTTGTTTCGAAATTGTATGTATGCCTTCCTCTTTTCGGCATCTATTGCTTTGACTTCTGGTGCTAACCATGGTTTGACTCATTTACGATGTGTCGTTTGCAATATTCTGGTGCCCACGGCTTCTGCGGCTGTATTTTTCATGTTGGTTAAGACTTTTCCCCATGTATCCTCAACTAAGTGATTGCTTGTAATTGGTTACCGGTTTATGTGTTATTTAAGGCGGTTCTGGTATAGCTGCTCTATGCTGTGGTTCGTTCTCTAGCGATTCGATGTTAAATTTATGTTTTGGTTCACATGGTTCTTCTTTCTTTTTGATAGGATATATTTTGGTGTTGCTGAGTATTAGTGTGTGGTCTGTATTTACGTTTGCTGAGTTCAGGCTCCTTCCATCTTCAATGATTTCTGGTGCTATCACTCTATTCGTTATGACAAAGTCGATCATTGAGCTGTTTCCTTGGGTGTTTGTGAATGTAATTTTATGTTGTGAATAGGATGGTTGCGACTGTTACTACGTGGTAATTCATACTCACATTGAATTGAAATTCTGTAAAAATGAAAAATGTTTTTAAGCCTCCTGAAGTGTAAAGCTAGCTTTGACATCATGTATACGTCCAGCGAAACTAGATTTTTACACACAATGTTGCAAAGTTACTTACAAAATAAATTAAGTATAAGACAATAAAATCTAATTTAGAAAACGCTACTTTACACCATATTTGTCACGATAATGTAAAAAATAAGAGTGATTTTTTAAATTTTACTGTGCGTCTGACATGTGGAAAAATGACATATGACGCACCTAATCAATTTGAATTAGTAAAAATGTCAAAGTTTGTGGGAACCAACATTAAAAAATTAAATAATTTCCAATATTGTAAATAATCTAAATCTATTTGTTTTTTTTTTTAAATCCTATACAAATTTCGTGCGGAAATGATTTTACAATGCTCCAGCAAATGGGGTAAAAACTCCAGCAAAAAAACCCAAACGAGCTGTTGCATTGTAAAATCAATGTTTCCGCACTCTAATGTAAATAACTATTACCACACTTATATTATGTAAAAATGTTATATAACTTATTATTCACAGTTATATAAATTTCTACATATATCAAGACTCGAGTTTCGACTGTTTAAGGTCATTTTCAAGTGATGACTTGATGTTGGTATGTATTTATAGTAGGAATTTTGGGGCTGGGGGAGGTTTTTTGCAATTAGGCAATTACCTGGAGGCGATTGAGCAAGATTAAAGAGTTGGTAAAAGATTAGATCGGTTTGCTCATTAAGGAGATTAACTGATGGGCTACGGATTTGTTTAAAAATTTCTAATGACTCTAGGAGATTAAGTGTCGAGCCTTTTTAGATTGTCTATTTCCGGGAATTTATGATTGCATTCGAGACAATGGTTAGAAATAGAACTAGTAAGACACTAGATCTTTTTCTAAACGAAAAGTGCGAGATGTTCTGAAACCCGTTCTGAAACCCGTGTTAAAAAACTTCGTCTTGTCTGACCTGTGTACACGCTATTGCATTCGGAACAATGAATTTCGAAAAAGCCCGATTTTTTTAAGGGGGTCGAATTTGTCTTTGGCATTAAACAATATGTGGGACAACTTTGAAGAGGGTTTTTGCGATTTGTTCGCTTGTTTTGCCAACATATGTCAGGGAGATGAAAGTTTTTTCTGAATTTGAGGTTTTCGGATATATTTGGGCCATTGTGATTTGGGTTCGTTTATTATTTATAATGTTTTGGATGAAATGATGGGGATTGAAAAATACTCGATGTATCATTGAATGATAGGCAGCTAGTTTGTGTGTTATCGGGTGAAATGATGGGATGGCGAACCTTTTTGAGTAGTGGGTCAAATTTTGTTCATTATATTTTTCCTACTAGCTCGTGGGTCAACAGTAATAATTCTGGCACTGGCATCACTTGGAAAAGAGGAGGGAGGTTAAAGACTACTTTTTTTGTTCATAATTTAAAATGCTTTTACAAAATTCAAGTTTCCTTCTTGTTTTACAACTTCTACTTCGGAACTGAAGAGCAAAAAATAAAAAAAATTATATCAATGAATAAGTCAATAACAATTCCTGATGTATTATTCACTCCGTGCATAACCGCGCCCAGCCCCATCCGTGGCCAAAAATACAACGTGTGCAATAATAAAAACAACAAGGCAAAAATAATCAATTTAATCAAATATACGAAATTTGGCAGCAAAAAAATTATAGGATTTGTAATAATTTTGGTCAATTTGGTCAATTCAATATTTGTATATTTGTACGGAAAGTTAGGGTTAGCTGACGAAAAACAATAAAATTCATAGTTTGAGTTTCGTGTAGTATTTTTACAGTTCGCCACAGAACACTTGCAAAATGTGTTTTGGCCTTGAATCCATTATCAATTTATGCACTTTATTACTTTTTGTAAAATAATAAAACACTTTTTTATTTAGCAAAAAAGATGTCAATATATACAAATAAATGAAAAATAATGACGTAACTACACATGAAGTTCTTAATAGTGTCACCTTTGGAGCTAGTGCTGTTGCGCTCAGCGCGAATACAATGAAATCCAATTAGAGGATGTGGAATATTTTGTTTAAGATATTGAATAAAACCAATGTTTATGCTCACCATGTTCTTCTTCTTCTTCCTTTGGCTCTACAACCCTTTATGGGTTTTGGCCTCCTCTACTATTTTATGCCATTCTCCACGATCTTCTGCTGCTCTTTTCCAATTCCTTACTCCTAGTGCTTTTATGTCTTCTTCCACGCTTTCCTTCCATCTTTTACGTGGTCTTCCTCTTGGTCGGCTATTGGTGGGTTTCCATTCCATGATAAGCTTGGTGTTTCGATCTTTTTCCATTCTTTGCACATGGCCTATCCACCTCAGTCTCTGTGCCTTTACATGTTTTACTATGTTGTTGTTTCCAATTAGAGACTCTAGTTCGTGATTCATTCTTATCCTGTATGTTCCGTCCTGTTCCCTTATCGGACCATATACTTTTCTTAATATTTTTCTTTCAAATGTCTTTAGTTCTTCCTCACTTTTCTTAAGGAGGGTCCATGTTTCACAGCCATAAGTAACTACCGGTCGTATTAGGCACTTATATATAGTTATCTTGGATTTGTGACTTAGTAGTTTGCTGGTAAGTAGTTTTCTGTTCGCATAGTAGGTTCTATTTCCTTTTAATATTCGTATCTTTATTTCTTCACTCTCTTCGTTGGTTTGATTTAGTTGAGATCCCAAATACGTGAAATTTTTAACTTTTTCTAAGCTGTGGTCGCCTACTATGTATCTATCTTCATTTTGTGGTGCAGTTCTGGACATCATCATATATTTTGTTTTTTCTTGATTGACTGACAGTCCTACTTTCCTTGCCTCTTTTTCGAGGTCCTTAAATGTGTCATTTACTGCATTTGCCATGCGACCCGTGATTACTACTTCATCTGCATAGGCTCCGATTTGTCTACTTTTTGATGTTAAGTTTCCCGTTATCTTTAGTTTTTCTATAGCCGCATGTAATGTTAGGTTGAAAAGTAGAGCGGATAGCGCGTCACCTTGTCTGACTCCAGACGTAATGGCGAATTTTTCGGTTTTATCGTTTTGTATTACTACTGCCGCTGACGTTCTTTCTAATGTTAGTTTAATTAGATTGACAATCTTTTTTGGTATGCCCATATGTATTAAGTTCAGGTATAACTTATTTCTATTGACCGAATCGAAGGCTTGTTGAAAATCAATGAAAAGGCAGTGTATGTCAAAATTGTGTTCGTATCCCTTTTCTAGCAGCAGTCGCATTTGGTGTATTTGATATGTTGTTGATCGGTTAGGTCGAAATCCACATTGATAGTCATCTAGTATATCTTCTGCATATACGTTCAACCTTTTGTGAATGAGGCATGAAATGATTTTATATGTTACATTTAATAATGTAATTCCTCTGTAATTTTTACAATCTCTTTTGCTTCCTTTCTTGTGAATAGGATGTATAAGGCCTAAATTCCACTCTTCTGGCATTGTTTCTTCCTCCCAGATTCGTTTGGTTAATTGGTGGATACGGGCCCACAGTTCTGGGCCTCCTGCCTTTAGTAGCTCTGCTGTAATGTTATCGCTACCAGGCGCCTTGTTATTCTTAAAGGCAATTATGTTCTCAGTTGTTTCTTCCAGTGTCGGTGTTTCAACTTTTGGTTCAGCTGTTTTGTACTGAGTTAGTTCTTCTTCTGAGTTTGTTTCATTTTTATTATTATTAAGCAGGTCGCAGAAATATTCCTGCCATCGTTTCAGGACGTCTGATTTCTCTGTTAGGATCGTTCCATTTCTGTCGTCGCACAACATTTCTTTCGCTTTGTACTCTGAAGAATGTAGTTTTATTTCTCGGTAGAACTTTTTGTAATTTTTTTCTGTTATTGCTCTCGTCTATTTCTTCTATTTCCTTGTTATAGTATTCTCTTTTCTTTCTTCGACACGTTCGATATGCTTCTGTTCTTTTTCTTTCATAGTCTTTCCTTTGGCTTCTCGATTCACGCTGGAGGCACTTGTTTCTTGCTTCATCTTTTATGTCTATCTTCTTCCTGCACTCCTCGTCAAACCATTCTTCGTTTCGTATTTTTTGCTTTTCTCCTATCTTTTCAGCTCCTTTTAGAATACTATCTCTGATGTGTCTCCATTCATTCTCCACATCGTCTTCGCTTGGGTTTTTACGTTTTTACTTGGGATTCTCTTTTTCCTTTTTCACTTTTCAGTTTTTCCACATTCCACTTCTTTGGTTTATCTCCTCCGCGTTTTTGTATGTTGCTTATTCTCTGTCTTACAGTTGCTATTACCAAGAAGTGGTCGGAATCGCAGTTAATTCCTCTGAACGAGCGTACTACTCTTATATTTGATGATCATCTTCTTGATACTGCGACATGATCGATTTGGTTACATTTTCTCGTGCCCGGAATTTTCCATGTTCCTTTATGTATGCGCTTGTGCGGAAAGAGTGTACCACTTAATATCAAATTTTGCATTTCTGCTAGGTGGCATAATCTCTCTCCGTTTGGGCTTGTTTCTGCGTGCAAGCTGTGTCGTCCAGCAACACTCCTGTACCTCTGTTCTTGTCCTATCTTTGCATTAAAATCTCCCATCAATATCAAGATGTCGTGATTGGGTACTTTGTCGCATTCTTGTTGGATCCTGTCATAGAATTGGTCGATTATCATTTCGTCTGTTTCTTCCGTTGGAGCGTATGCGTTTAGAATGGTTATTTTTGTAAATTTTCCTTTTAAGCGGATCTTACACATTCGTTCGTTGATTGGTTCGAAGTGCAAAAGCGTACTTCTCGCTTTCTTGTTTAGTATGAATCCAGTTCCATATGATCCTTGTTTTTCACTCCCGCTATAGTATAGTGAGTATTCTCTTTTTCGTACTTCGCCCTGTCCTTTCCATCTGATTTCTTGCAGGGCTGTTACATCTATATTTTGCTTTATAAGTTTTTCGGCAATCTCCTGCATTTTTCCAGGTCTTAGCATGGTTCGTACATTCCATGTGCCTATTTTCATTTCCAATCTCTTGTCCTTTTTTCGTTGCGTGGTTCGTTGTCGTGGTTCCATTCCGGTTTTATTTAGTAGGGTTTTCGTAACAAGTTTGTTTTTCCGGTGGCGGGGAGTTAACCCGTCGCCCAAGCCCCATTTCGGAGGGCCATTTCGCCTACTCTCGTTTGCCCTCATTTCCGCCCTTGTCCATACGGGTTTTCACCGCATCTCAAAGGATGTCCATGAGGTTACCAGGGATCACCAAGCGTGGAGGTGAGAGTCAGACTTGGGTAGGAGTGGCTATGCAACTAGTTCATTCCCAATGACTGTTGTGCGGTACGCATGCACTACCCCCTTTGATACCCCATGCTCACCATGTTAGGTGCATCGTATGTTGTAACAGAAACAATTTTCTGTAGGTCAATATCCATTTCTATAAATGCAATATTAAAATTTTAAAAAATATCACGGCCAGTACACAACCCTTTCAACGTTATTCGTGTCAATAGCTCTTAATTTACAAAATTTGCGTTATATATTTGCGAAAAATGTCTCTTTATAATTCCAGTATTCGATCTTTAATTGTATTTCGATACTCATTTGCTACTTAATCAAGTCTATCAAATCTGGAAATCTGAAAAACGCTTGTTTTACAAACTCTCTTTCTGAAAGATGTTTATCGCGAAGAGCAATGCAATCGGCAACTTGAAAACTAGCAGCTGTAATGTTAGTTTATTTACTCGCACATCAAAATGAACACATTAATAAGTAAATTATTGTATGTGAAGGATGTCATTATTATAATCGTGTGTAAAACTATCCAAATCGTGAATTCAATGTAAATCAAATGGACTTTCATTACTAAACGATTTCTATTTGTTATATGGTAACAACTATGTTATAACTATGGTAAAAACTCATCACTAAACCAAAAATATAGACGTAGAGAAAATCATTTTTCTGACGTATATTAAAATTGAATTAATTTATCTTACTTTGAATCCAGAAGTCTCGGCCTCTCTTTCTGGATTACTAACCTAAGCATAGAATCTAGATTAAATCTAATCTTTAACCTTGATTACATCGACAACGGCCAAATAGTGTTACCGTCACAGTGCCCTTTTACTAGTTAGCAATTTTTGCCACGGAGCGGCTGAACGTTCTAACCTTATTGTGTCCGTGATTTGAAGTATTTTGTCTGTCAAAATAAAAAATTTTTAATATTATCGGGAAGAAATAATAATTTTTTTGTAGATTCAAAAGAATTTTAACATGCTTCGTAGATAAAATAATGTATGATACACGTGTGTGTAAGGCTTTTGTACATGAGTTTCGAAATGAGTTCTTCTTCACACACTTGTATTATAAACTACCATTTTGGGATAAAAAACGCTTTTAATACACAAAATGATTCTCTTTTTTCTTTTGTGAAAAATATGTTTTTCTTTCTTTATCTGTTGAAAAGGCAAGATTAGAATGCAAAATGTCTTTTTACATTATATGTACGTGAAGTAACTTTTTCATTAGAAATTAAACACACAGTCTTTTTATTCTCTTCAATCACACAATATTTATCAAACCATTCTATTTGGTATGATCTGGGATTTGTATCGTTTGTACCGCAGCCATATTACAAGATTACAACTAAAAATATATTTAAAATGCAATAATTTCAAAAGAAAGTTATTGATATATTTAATATCCAAACCTTTGTGCTTTAGAAACTTTAATAAGACAATAATAAAAGTGTTGCGTTATTAAACATTTCTAAAATTTCTAAAATCAATGCCTGGGTCACTTAAAGAGCCTGCGTGGGTCAGTTTCTGACCCGCAGGTCATAGATTCGCCATCACTGGTCTATGAAGTAGACATATTTTGGCAAAACAAGCTCAAATCGCAAATGTCCTTCGAAATCAAAATCTTCAAGTAGCATTTAAACCCTCCTGAAAGTTGTCAACGTTATATAACATTTTTACATATTATAAGTGTGGTAAAAACATAGTGAATTTTTCAAATCAATGTAAGTATGAATAATAATTATAATAAATGAATAAACATTATTCATTAAAAATGAATAATAATTTATAATTTCTTTCAGTTTGAGTTCAGCTACATTTTCACTATTGGTTCATTTATTGCTAATGCGTTATAATTATTATTCTTATAAATTAAAAAAAAAAACTAAAAAAGCTTCTCTACCGTGACAATGTTTGCACATTGCCGTGACCAGGATTCGAACCTGGGTTACTACGGCCACAACGTAGGGTCCTAACCACTAGACGATCACGGCTACCAGAGAATGTATGTTTTGTTTGTAATAACCGCAGATATACCAGAGTGTAATCTAAATTTTCAATAAATAGAACAATAATTGCTACATATAAACTTTCTATTCATGAATATGTTAATTAAATTGGTTTGTTTGTAAATTAAAAAGTATGCGTATGAGCATGCGTCTCCAGGTGTACATTTCAAACGCATTAATTCGTCCTCTGTCAGCCAATTTTAGTGTCCAGGATTCCGCAGCGTATGTGACTATAGGAAATATAAGTGTCTTTATGACTGCCGTCTTGGTCCCTTTAGGAATGCTGTGATCCTTCAAAATACGTGAAAGTTTGGCAATGGCGGTTTTGCCCATAGCTATTCTTCTCCTTATTTCCTTTTTACTGCTTCCAGTTCTTGAAATTTGTGTGCCCAAATACACGAACTCCTTTACTATCTCGATTCCATCAATATGCGCTGGGCTTTGCAGTTTTTCTTGGGATCGGTCTATTATCATTATTTTGGCTTTTATTTTATTCATTTCAAGGCCCACCTCTCCTCTGATTTCTTTCATTTTCTGGAGCAGCTACTTGATCTCTTCTTCCGTATTTCCCAGCAATGTTGTATCATCTGCGTACCGTAAATTTGACATTTTGCTGCCTCCTATAGATATTCCTCCATGCCAGTTGTGAGTTGCTTTGTGGACTATCCATTCTCCGTAGAGATTGAATAAAATAGGTGAAAGGATGCACCCCTGACGAACTCCTTCTTTGTATACTCTGAATGGGTCACTGAGGCAATCTTCTATTCTGACCTGTGCTTCTGCAGATTGATATAGGTTGGTGGTGAGGCTAATAAGATGTCTAGGTACTCCCATCTCCGACATAACGGTCCATAAATTGCTCCATTTTACTTGATCGAATGCCTTTTTGTAGTCAATAAAACAGAGGTATCCAGGTTTGTTAAACCCCCTTAGTTTTTCAATTATATGTCTGATGTTCAAGATGTGCTTTCGCGTGCCTCGTCCCGGCATGAAACCTGCGTGTTCTTGTGGTTTTTGGGGGTGTATGTATGCTTTCAACCTGTCGTAAAGTATATGTATGCTTTCAACCTGTCGTGAAGTATATGCAACAATGTAATTTTTCAATATAATTTTTCTGACGTGTGATATTAAGGATATCGTTCTGTAATTTGAACAATGGGTCTTTGTTCCTTTTTTATAGATTGGCACGAATACTGAGGTTGCTCAATCAGTCGGCCAGACTCCTGATATCCAGATCTTGTTGCATAGTATATGCACTTATCATATTTTCATCAGACACATCAATCATTTCTGCCTCTATTCCGTCAGGTCCTGCAGATTTTCTAGGTTTAAGCTTTTTGAGAGCCCACTCCACCTCGGATTTAAAGATTTCTGGTTCTTGATCTTCTGAGTTTGGGATTTCAGGTGGGTTGTCTCCTGGTTGATCCTCGAACAAGTTTTGACAGTATTCTCTCCATCTCTTTGAAACCTCTGTTTTCTCTGTTATTACTTCTCCTTGCTCGTTTTCCACAATATCGTTCGCAATTTGAGGTCTCCGGTTATCTCTCTGATTTTGACAAAAAGGTCTCTGGATGCATTTTTTTGTTGATGGTCTTCGATTTCTCTGTATATTGTCGATATTGCCTGGCTGGGAACAGTAGCATGGTCGGTAGTCCATTTCTCACCAGCGGACCCGGGCACCCACTGGCGCCGACTGCTTGTCGGGTCGCATGGCGATCTCTCATCCTTAACTATCATATCTCATAGTGCTCGTTGGACTATGTAATCACAGTGGGGTCCCTTTTGCTACTGTGATGGTTTGGGATGGGGTTGAGGGTATTTTGGTTCATTGGTAGGATCTAAGGAGTAGGATCCGATTTCCTCCCGAGGCAGGGGTGGGGGGAGATTCGAAGCTCACGTGGACAGGAGCGCATCCCTGAAGTAGACCCATACCTGCTAAATTCCCTGTCAAATTGACCAATTACTTCTTTTATGGCCGCGAAATTCTCAGCATAAACCAATACAGCTTTCAATCATGTTCCCCATCTATTAAATATATTAAATATTGGATCTGGAGGTAGTGCTAGGTTTGGCAGTCGCTCTTTATATTTTTGTGCGCGATGGTGCTTTTAAAAACACTTTCATTGTAGAGTTAATTAATTTATTGACATTCCCGAACTCATTCCTGATCTCTTCCGCAAGTCGATGTTATCCGTGGGCTAGACAGGTGATATGAAGCAAGTTTGGGTAAAACACTTTCATAACTTGACCAGCTTTCACCATGTAAGGTGCACCATCAGAAATAAAAACACATATTCTCTCGTCCATAGAAGAATCGAAAAATAGTAGTTTGATGGAATGATTTATGAACCGGGCGATATTTGAATAATTTGATTTTTCTAGGACCTTACAGGCAACCAAATTGGGAGTTGAGGGCTCTTTGGATAATTTTAACAATTAAATTCGCTATATGACGTCCACATCTGTCGTTTCATCGGCTCAGATCAATATTAAACTGTTCGAGAGATCAGTGCGTATTTCACTTAGCACTTCTCCGTAGATTGTTGACAGGTAGTTTTTTCGAATAGTTGATTCTTCAGGACTTATCTGATTAGCAGCCCCTATTTGATTAGCAGATTTAGCAGATCTTGATTTTTTTCGAAGCGGGGCAAAAACTGAAAAATACCGCCCCCGCCCGCCTATATTTTTACCTTTATCATCATTATTTCAGCCATCAGACGCTCACTGATGGACATAGGCCTCCCGGAAACAACGTCACAAAAACCTATGTAGCGTTGCTCATTCTGTGTTAAGTCTATATATTTAAAAATATAAGTACGTACATGGACATGTAGGAGAAATTGAAATTACAATTATACTCTTCGAGCCTTTTGTTTTGCAAACACATGGCCTTGTCATTATAAATCTCATGTGCCATTCGATTTTGTATCGCTAAGATTGTGAGACTCCATAAACATTCCTGGCTCATATTGGATCGCAAATAATTTAAAAAGTTTTAGTTTGCTAAAACACAGCTTGTGGATGTAGAAACGTAGAGTAAATTCGCAGAGCAATACAAATAGTAGGAAAGGATGCAAATCAAGCGCATAGATCTGTTGCAAGAGATAGAAACCGTTAGCCTTTTTTTTATATCACCAAATAAAAGTGGAGCTTGCTCTTTAAAAACGTAGAGTTCTTGGCAGAATTCAGCTGCGTTTAAATCTCGCTAGTATTTTCGAGCCAGATCTGCTCCATGCTTTTGCAGTTCTTCATTTGACATATTCAAAATTTCAGTACTATTGAGCAATGCAAAATTGTGCAATGCAAATGCAAATTCAGCATGACACTTTTTAATTTCTGATATGATTCGATCAAATACCATCACGATTTCTTCAGAAAAGAGTTGAGCAGGTTGAAGTGTTCGTAATTCGTCATCACACATCTCATCAAATTGTGTTCTGCATTTCGATATTCGTTTATTTGGCAGAATAGACTCAACGCCAATTTTTTCAGCAACTGCCTCTTTTATCTAATAATCAATTGAATTTTGTCTAATTATTTGAAAAGTTTTGAGCAGCTCATCTATTGAAGCGACGGATCGCGTAAGGATTATATCTTCTTGATTGTTTTCGCGGAGAATATTTGCCCAAATCGTAAAATTCAGAATAAATTTAAAATTCTTTATAGCAATTAAGAGATGATCTGCCTCGTACTTAGCTTGCGGAGCATGAGAAGTTTTGCTTAACTTCTTCCAAAGCTTCCACTACTTTTAGCAAATTGTTTAACAGGGCATTCACAACAACGTTTTGCCGACCATCTCGTCTGGCTGCTTCCTTTTAAATTGGTTGTAACATATTTTTTCATAATATCCCACCGAGCAGTGGAGCCGACAAAAAAAGCAATATACTTTTTGAATTAGTCCAAATAGGTTTATAGCTTCCTGGCATGATGAGGCACCTACAAGATTTAAGGAGTGACCCAAGCACGGAGTTCGTACCGTGCTTGGGTCACTCCTTAAATTACTGCCAGCTTATCCTTTTCTGCAGTCCTGGCTGGTACTCCTTTATAGATGCTAGCCATATTGGACCCATTATCAGAATATGGGCCACAACATTGTCCAATATTTAAAGTATCAACTGTCAAGTTTTCTATAATCTGTTGACAAATGTAGTCTCCTGTCTTCCCAGCAACTTCTATGAAATCAATGAAACTTTCTTTTATTTCACACACATCACCAGTTTTTTTTACATATCGAATAACCTGGCTCATTTGTTCTGTGTGGGACACATCTGGAATGCAGTCGAACATTCTTCTTCTTCAAGTGCCATCTCGGCTTAGAAGGTTAGCTATCAACATAGCCATTCTCATTTTTCATGTTGCAGATCTAAACAACTCAACGGAACTCTTACTTTCATCTTAGCTACATTCAAATCTGTCCCTGCCCTGAAGATCCGCATAGGGGACTAGATGATCCGGTATTTTTCGCCTTGAAATTAGCCATGTTGATGAACTACGGATATGTAATCAGGTAGTATCCCATTGCGTACCTGATTCCAATGCCGTTGACTATTTCTTATAGTTTGTCCGCCTTCTGGGGCGAGTTCTGACCCCCTGGACAATAGAGTGCCCTTTCGATATCATTTCATATCGGTTGATTGCTTATACCGGCGCACAGTCGGTCTAACACAGTGGTTCCCAACCTTTTTCAGATGGCGACCCACCTTTCCTCTTTGGAATAGCTCCAAGGTTCATCAGTCCACTGTGGAGTAAAAAACCTTATTTGTATTAAAACTTAAAACAAACGGAACACATATATTCAGCCTTTCCGGAGCTCTATAACAATTATTGAGTCTTTTTAGGACTTGGTTGGTTTGGCAGGAGTGGTTGTTTATGCTCACTCCCCATTTCATCGTACAACACAGAAAAGACTCTTGAGTTTTTAGGTGGGGACTTGATTAATTTTACGATTTACCAGAATCGTCAAGTGTGTTTTTGAGGTTTTTTTCCATTCCTTTCACCCCTAAAGCCTCTCTGTGAATATTACAGTTAGAGTTTTCGGGTACCCGACTTTTTTTAATACCCTGGTATCGGGTATTATTTTTTCATATACCCGGGTACCCGGGTATTTGCAATTTTTGCAGAAAAAGAAACAATTTTCTTATAATAATGTTTTATTTTATTACGAAAGAGTGAAGTATGTCAATAAGTCTCCAAAACTTATTGTACAATCAGTCACACAGTTAAACAGTCTTGTTCTCTTTAACTAATTAGGAACTAAAATGACTTTTTACTACAATAAATTCTGTTATCAAATTACAAAAATATAACTAAACAAACTTTCTTCTCTGATACAGTTGAAATTTTAAAATCACACAGAATTAAACAGTCTTGTTTTCATAAACTGATTAAGAACTAAAAATACTGCTTCCGTTCCACAATAAGTGAGCTATTAAACCTATTTAAAAATTCCGAAATAAGTGAGCTATTACAAAACTTTAAGAACTTCAACAATGGATACATTTTTAATGAATTATTCTGATACAACTATACATTAATTAAGTACAATTATGAACTGAACAAATTTACTAGTGGCTTAAAGTGAATTCTGCAATTCTTGGCAGTATTAATGATATCGGTGTTGCAATTGATACTATTCCGCTGCACTTCCTGAGCAAGTTGCAAAATCATTGTCGCTTTTGATTATTTACATTAGGTTTTGGCATTTTTTCGCGAACCCCTCAACTCTTTCTCTGCGAACTCTTTCAAGCATTTTTGAACAATAACTATGATTGTAGCTGGTGTCAAAATCAAGTCAAACTGTTTATTACTAGTAATACTATTAGCAAACCTTAACTTAACAATCAAAAATTCCACAGCTGACTATGTTCATAGTGCAGTACGAAATACTATTTCTTTATAGTTAAGATTTGAAAAAAAGTTATTACAGTTCAATAAATTTCAATAATAATTGAAATAGCTCACTTATTGTGGAACGGAGGTAGAACTTTTTATGACAAAAACTTTTTGTTATGTTATAAAATAAAAAAATGTAACTTAGTAATCTTAATTTCTCCTAAGAATAAGCATTTTTAAAATAAATCAACTTTATTTTAATTGTTTTTAGTGCAAATTTGCTAATATTATTTTTAAGGCGCTACTCTAAGGCGGGTCTCACAATGAAATTCTACCCGGGTACTAAAAATTTCATATACCCGGGTATACCCGGATCCGGGTACCCGGGTAGAAAACCTTAATTACAGTGAACCCATTTAACTAATGGATCATCATCAACATTTCCTTTACTCCTCGTGGGAGCATAGGGCATCAACAAACGCTCTCCATCTGATTCTATTCTGAGCCAGGGCCTTTACCTCGCGCCACTCCTTTCCGCTTGCCCTGGCTTCCTGTACGACTGTCCTCCGCCACGTCATTTTTGGGCGGCCTCTCTTTCTTGAACCTTGGGGGTTCCAGTCAAGAGCTTCTTTTGCAATATCCCCCTCCGGCCTTCTAAGTGTGTGTCCGATCCATTTCCACTTCCTTCTTCTTATTTGGGTTTCAAGACGCTCCATATTTGCTTTTTTCCAAAGTTCAATATTTGCTATGGTATTGGGCCAAAATATTTTAAGTATTCTTCTCAGACACTTGTTCGTGAATACCTGAAGTTGTGATACTATGGTGGTAGTCACTTTCCACGTTTCGCTACCGTAAAGAAGAACTGATACTACATTAGATTTGAAAATTTGGAGCTTTAAGTTACGGGAAGTTTTTGTTGAGTTCCACAGATTGTTAAGCATTCCGAATGCCTGTCGCGCCTTCTGTATCCGTTGTTTTACGTCTTTATCAGCACCACCATCCTGTGAAATAAGGCTTCCAAGGTAGCAAAAACTATCTACTACCTGTACTTGCCTGCCATCTATCTCCAGGTTGCAGGGGGCTGTCGCATTGATCTTTATCAGCTTGGTTTTATCGACATTGATTTTCATTCCCACCTGCATTGCGTACTTTTTGAGAGCCTCCAACTTTTTTTCCATATCTACTTTCGTGTGGGACAGGAGACAGATATCATCGGCAAAATCTAGGTCTTCTAAATGCCTCACGAGCGTCCATCGAATTCCCCTTGTTTTTTTATTTGCTTTCTTCATGACCCAGTCTAAGACTATGGTAAACAGAAGTGGGGAGAGCGTGCATCCTTGTTTTACTCCCGAATGCACTGTGAAAGGTGTGCCGCGTTGTCCTTGGTGGATTACCATGCAGCTTGCTTCTTTGTATAGTAATTTGATTATGTTTATGTACTTTGTAGGCACCCCGTAGCTGGCTAGTATTATCCACATAAATTCCCTGTCCACACTATCGAACGCTTGCTTGAAGTCGATGAACAGTAGATAGAGTGGTGAACAGTAGATAGAGAGCTGCCACTCGACCGACTGTTCAACGATCATTCTGAGGGTGTTTATCTGGTCGGTACAGGACCTGCCAGGCCTGAATCCCGCTTGCTCCTTGCGTAGTGTCGGTTCAACCACATTGCTGATCCGGTCGTGAATTATTTTGGAAACTAATTTGTTAATGGTGTTAAGAAGAGTTATTCCTCTCCAATTGGAGTATATACTCAGGTCTCCTTTTTTCGCCAGTTTGATAATTAGGCCTTCTTTCCACGTGGATGGTATTACTTCTGTTTCCCATGCTTCTCGAATTATAGGTGTTATAATCTCGGTGATTCCCTTTATGTCTATTTTAAACATCTCCGAGTATGTCTCGTCAGCGCCAGGCGCCTTGCCGTTTTTAAGGTGTTTGATGGCGGCCTTCACCTCCTCTATGCTTGGCGGGTCGTCTCTAAATCTTCTGTTTCCGCTTGGTGTTATAGGACTTTGTGGTACCTCTTCCAACGGTGTGTTTAGGAGCTCTTGGAAGTGTTCTGTCCAGCGGGTTATTTGCAGTGCCTCGGTTGTGCATAGCTTGCCGTTCGTCGTGCGTATTGGTCGTTCTGAGGGGTAGCCTGTGTTTGTGAGCTTTCGTGTCAGGCGATATGTTTCCTTGGTGTTCATGCTGTTAGCAGCTAGTTGCGTTTGGGTTGCAATATCAGCTAGCCATTTCCTCTTATCAGTTCTAGCACTCTTTCCCACTTGCTTATCGGCTGCGTTGTAAATCTGGGATAGCCTTTGTTTATCTTTATCTTCAGCACAGTTTCTTTGTTGCTTTAAGTTTCGGCGGTCTTGGATTAATTTCCAAGTCGCATCAGATATCCATTCTTTTCTCTCATTGGATTTGTACCCAAGGATGTCTCCAGCTCCTCTTAACGCATCTACGATGCTTGACCATCGTTCTGTAATGTCTTTGTTCCCTGTGGTCTTGTCTTTCAGTCTGTTGGCTACTTCCTCTGCGAAGGCCTTTGCCGTCATTTAATCTTGAAGTTTTGCGATGTCAATTTTCTTTGTCTTCCTGGTGGCTTAGCGCTTGGTGTTTGAGATCAGTTTAATACGTAACTGTCCACAGAGAAGGTGGTGGTCGCTATGTACGTCGGCTCCACGGTGATTCCGGACATCAAGCAGTGATGTTCTCCATTTCTTGCTTATGCAAATATGATCTATCTGATTTTGGGTTCTGCCATCCGGTGAGCACCATGTCACTTTATGTATTTCCTTGTGTGGAAAAACTGTTCCGCCTATAAGCAAGTCGTGGTTTGTGCAGAGGTCCGCTAGTAATTAACTAATGGATAAACTGCCTTAACTTTCGCTCCTAGTCCTGAGTAAATACCAGACATGGCACAGGCTCCATCGGTTGTTACTCTGACACACTTAGACCAGTCAAATTCGTTTTCTTTCATAAAACAATTGAAAATATCAGCCCTAGTCGTTCTGGTAAGTAAAGATTTGCAAAACAACATTTTTAATCTACTAATTCATTGGTCTCAAATCTTACAAAAGCTAATAAATTGGCATTATCAGCTATATCAGTGTTTTCATCCAATTGTAAGGAGTAAAAGTCACTTCGTTTCAAAGCAGAAATAAGTTGCTGTTATATATTTTCAGCCATTTCTTCTATTCTCCTGTTAACCGTGTTATTTGATAGTGGTATTTCCCTTAACTTCCTGGTTGCTTTTTCGTCAAACAAAGAGACAGAAATAAGCTTAGCAGCTGGCAAAATGATATTCTCCCCTACTGTATGAGGTGCACCTGTTTTGGCAATCAACAGTGACAGTTGGTACGAAACCATTGTAACCTTTTTATTTTCACGTCCTGTTGAGACATTTTCCATGCTGGTCGATATCAAACCTCTTTTCTTATTTTGAAAAAAGCTATAGGCTTATTAGCACATTCTGGGTGTTTAGTTGAAATGTGTCTTTGTAGCTTAAAAGGCTTCATGCTTTGATTTGCCAATGTTTCAAAGCAAATTACACATTGAGGTAATGGTTCTTCCTCTGTGTCTAGAAATGTAAACCCATATTTTATATAATCGGTACTATATTTCCTGAAGAAAGTTTTTGGTTTCTTTGCAGTCACCTGTACTTTACCCTTTTCAGAATTTATTAGGTTAGTATTTGATGTGCCAGGCTCACCCTCATCAATAGTTACTTTAGAAATTGTCCTCGTACCAAAAGATCCTGTTTTCAACCATTTGTCTATCTTAAAAACTTTACTAAACCACGACACAACCACAAAGCGAAAATTCAATCCAAACAGGTGTTGTACAACTAGCTGCACCAAATATGTAACAGTAACTCGTTGCACGATGTCCACAGTAAGACTGAGTAACTGTGGCTAGTAAATGGCGTGACCCGAGCGGCGTTGCCGAGGGGGTGGGTGTGTATCTGAGATGTAGTGGTTCTGTTGTCTGCCCCAGAATAAAGATCCCTGGGGCACAGTTTACAAGGTGCTTAGAGGGAAATATTCTTCAGTAGGCTATCTAACTAGCATCCAAATTAATAATAATCACCTCGATCTACGTGAGACCACCCGCGAACTCCTCAATACGTTCTTCCCAGAGGACGACATCAACGAAGACACAGAGTCTCACCGCGAAATTAGAATTACATCGAGAACCGGTATCGGGGGACCTGATGACAGGCCCTTCACGGTTCCGGAAATCAACCGAGTCATTAAATTCATGAATAGTAGGAAAGCGCCAGGTATAGACGGCTTGACAGCGGATATAGTTCGCATCGCTTTTGAGAAAAACTCGTCCCTCTTCAGAAATATCTATAATAAATGTCTTGAAATAGGTGTCTTTCCAGCTCGCTGGAAAGAACAATTAGTCAAGACCGTCCCCAAACCAAACAAGAACGGAACAAGTGCAAAAGACTTCAGACCGATCTGCCTACTCCCTGTAGCCGGTAAAATCCTAGATTCGCTCCTAATCACTACATTGGAGCACCACTTGTCCCAAAATAAGCTACTCAACAACAATCAATTTGGCTTTCGTAAGGGAGTAGGAACCACAGACGCCATCAAAAAAGTAGTTACATTCGTCACAGAATGTAAATCGACGGGTCACTATGGCGCGGCGGTCGCTCTGGACATCAGCGGCGCGTTCGACAACGCATGGTGGCCACTCATTATTGACAGACTTATTTCTAAGAAATGTCCAGACAACCTTATCAGACTAGCCAGAGACTACTTCAACAACAGGACAGCAATTATATCAGAGCCCAATATATACGTGGAAAAAGCTGTAGAAAAAGGTTGTCCGCAAGGATCCAAATCTGGTCCTGGCTTCTGGAAGATCCGGCTTCTGGAAGATACAGATCTTCCGGAGGGTTGCGAGATAGTTGCTTATGCTGATGACACAATGCTATTAGCGAAATCCACCACGTATAAAGGGCTCAGAAACTCAGGAAATTGCGCGCTGGAGACACTTAGCGAATGGTCCGCCGAGACCAAACTTAAATTTAATGCGGCAAAAACAGAGGCAATTTTCTTCGGCAAAAAGCCTAACCAACAGAATCCAGTCTTCAAAATAAGTGGCAAATCAATTTACTGCTCTCCCTACATTAAATATCTGGGCATAAATATTGATAGGTCTTTGAAATTCAAAGAACACATCACTCAGGCATGCGGGAAAGCAAAGCAGATCGGTTTCAGATTTAGCGCCGCGTCAATGAAAGAGTGGGGTCTTGGTAGGTCGGCCATGTCCACTATATATAAGGGAGCTGTCGAACCCTGTCTGCTGTACGGGGCAACGGTATGGTACAGCGCATGCGGAGTTCGAGAACGGAAAAAGCTCCTTGGTGTGCAACGCGTTTGCTCACTAAGGGCCGCGAAAGCGTATAAAACAGTCTCGGGCGACGCTGCCTGCGTCATATCGGGGCTCTTGCCGGCAGACTTGCGAGCGGCAGATCTAACAAAGAAACATCTGCTGCGCGAACTAAATGAGGTTGAGCTTAGAGAGGCCACGGGCCTCACAATCTCTCCGGACGAAATTGAATCTAGAGTCTGCATTCAAGGGGTCTGCATTCAAACCCCGCGGAGATCGGGTTGATAAGATATACACAGGGTGAGGAAAATGCACAAGCTATTACGTTATTCACAGACGGCTCACGGTGCGGCTTTCGCGGTGTACTCAGACGAAACTGAAATACACTGCGAGGGCTTGCGGCTCGCAGATCACTGCTCTATATTCGAGGCCGAATTAATCGCGGTAAACCGAGCGCTTGTGTATGTTAGAACCAACATTAACGACTTCGTCGGATGCTCCATCCTGTCTGATAGCAGATCCGTTCTAGAAGCTCTACAACACCTGTCAGCTCCCACGGAGCTGCTTTTGGAAACGTGGGAGATCGCGCGCGAGATAACGCAGCAAATAGCACTGCGCTGGCACTGGGTGCGAGCTCATAAAGGCTCAATCGGCAACGAGAGAGCAGATGCGTTGGCTAGACTGGCCTCGGGTATAGATCCTCCTCAGGAGCCAGGAACTCAGCTTCCTGTTATGTTTAATAAAGTATCCCACAGAGATGTGAGGAGCAGAATCTCTCTCTTCTTTTTCAGGAAATGGCAGATACACTGGGAGAACACCCAAAACGGAAGCTGGACCAGGAATTTCATCCAATCGATCAAAGAGTGGATGGAAATGGACCTGGCCCTTTCACACCAAGCAGTCCAACTCATCACGGAACACGGGAACTTCAACTCCTACCTCCATCGCATTGGAAGGAGGGAGTCGCCGGCCTGCGGCTGTGGTGAGGTGGACTCCGTTGCCCATGTAGTATTCAGCTGCCCGATGACCAGAGAATGGAGAGACCAGACAGAGATCGCCATGTTCAACGCCGGATGCACTTGGCCCAGAAGAGAAGAAGAAATCAAGGACACAGAACTACATAAGACCTGGTGGAAGACCTTCGACAGCTGCGCCCGACGCCTCACACGACTGGACCACGACCTGCCCTGATACCCCCGCCCCACAGAAGAAGCAAACCACCACGGACCCCACCAGACCCCCCAAGCCCTCCCCAGATTGCATATTAAATAAACACACTGGCGTCAATTTATTTTACCTACCCGATTTCTTTTAGGTTCTCTCTAGGCCACACCAAACGGCGATATAAATGTATATAATCTGTCACCATTCTGCACACCTTCCCCAACTACCTCCCTGTCATACCCATCCAACCCCATCCCATCCTCCCCCTCACAATTCCCCATAGCTCAGGTTAGCTTAGGCTTAATTTAGTTTAGGCCCCTTAGGTTAGTTTAGATAAACTTATGTTAGTAGCATGTTAGCCATTAGAAAAATTAGATTAAGATAACCGGCTCAGTGCGAAAGCGGAGAGCCGGCATTGTATTTACAAACTAAATAAAATAAGATGTCTGCCCCAGATGCCAAAAAATCCAGGAAACAATCAAAACACAATTCGATTTGTTTGTTTTTTCTTATCTTTTCTGATGGTTTATTCGATGGTTTCTGATAGTTTTAGGATCGAGTCGCGACCCACCTGTAACCCTTCCGGGACCCACTAGTGGGTCGCGACCCACCGGTTGGGAACCGCTGGTCTAACATTATGGTGTAGTATTTGCTTCTTTGATGCCATTTAAAATGCTATTTCTAACTATTTAGGCCATTATGTAAAAAAAATCATTCTGTATTGTCTTTGATAAATATGATACTTGTCCCTTTTTTAAGTGTCAGTATTCTATGTTCGGTTGATCGATAGTACTAAATAGTAAACTCAAATTGAATGTTTGAAAACAGTGCCGTGGACGGAGATCGACGAAGTTTCCAAATAAATAGATAGATAGTTCAGTCTTCAGAAAAAATAAAGATTTATTTTGATTGGCTGCTAATTTTTATAAAAAAAAATAAGATGTTAATTAAAATATCTCGAAAACTATTGAGAAGTTATCGAGACCAAGTAGTATGTATATGTAGGGACAACATTGTATTTGTCTGCCAAGTTTGAATTTGCTGCCCTCTGAATTTGCCGCCCGGGACATGGGCCCCGGCTTAACTCCCCCTAGATCCGGGGCTGCAGAATAGTAAAATACTTCTTAAGAAATCTTTGACATATATCGTTCAATTGATGAAAAGGAATATTGCACCTAACGAATAATTCGCATACATCTTTGTTGAATTCTATTTTCTTTGTAGTATCCGAATTAGAAGGCGAAATTAGAATCAACAGTTGTAGACGATTTTTTGAAGGTTTCTGTCTTGCATATATATGGGAAGCAGTACTCACATGTTGATCGATTTGGTATTTTTTTTTGATGGAGGTATTCGCTTTTTTATAAACTTTGCAGAAAATAGTGCCATCAGTCGTAAATTGGCCTGGGTAATTTTTAATCCAAGATTCCATTAAACTCTGGGTTTTTATTACTGTCGGCATTATTTCAACAAAAAGAAGATTTTCGTAGGTATAGAAACACAGCGAGCGCTTTAATGACAAGCAATCCGAAAATTGCCACATCCCGCAAACGTTTTCGTGTAGTGCAAGCCAGTAGATCGGGTTGCCGAGTGTGAGGTTCCCGCGTGGCACGTGTCACAAAACACATTTAACTACTAAAATAAACACTATAAATGAGAAAGTACTAAAATATGCAATAATACACAGAAAAAGGTACACTCTAAAAATTACAGTTTAAATAGTAGCATCGGCCTTACGAATTTGAAACTGTAAAAACTAACAATTGCTTTTTTTAAATTACAGTTTCCGGTATTATTAGTAAATAAATTTTAAAAATCACAGTATGCGACTGCAATCTCTACAAATTTGTATTCGTAAGGCCGCTGCTGCTATTTAAACTGCAATTTTTAGAGTGTACTTTTTTCCGTGTACTATAAAAATAGCGCTTTAGGCATTTGCATATTCAAACATGCAAATGCATATAATCCGAAGTATGTTTATCACACTTACCAGATCTAAACCTAAAAATTATTTAACATAATCCAAAAATTAGTGTGAAATGCTCTGATGCAAACAAATGCTATACATTAAGAATTTAAAACTTCTTCAAAACTCTTTAACTTGAAAATAAAAGATGGAGTAGAAATTTGGGATTCAACTCAAAACAAAGTTTTGATGTTTTCATATCACAACAAAGTTTTAAGGATGTTTTGAAGGTGCAATCGCAGACAAAAGTGCTAAAAATTATATTGGCATAATATAATTAAACTGTGCAAAATTGGTTCCAAAAGATTTAAGCACATACTCTGGAAGTATGCCATGCTGATAATTTCCTATGAATCAATTAAAACATAAATATATAAGATAAATAAAGTATATAAAGGGAGAAGAAGTCGAGCGCTGGTGCGGTGTGGTCGTGTTTTAGCAGCTCCGAAACTAATCTCAAATTTCGGGAGGTTCTGAGCAATTTAATTCACGATTGATATCTGTAAAGTGTATGTGAAGTAGTAGTGAGTGCAACCCAAAAGATCTGATAGAGAATTAAAGTAAGTAAAGTAAGAAATTAATAGAGTAATTAGAGAAGTAAAGAAAGACTGGAATAAAAAGATAAAAAGTAGAAATTTACGTTCCTTAAAAAAATTAAAAAAAAGCCCAACCTCCGAGGAGTCGATCCGGGCAAGCGGCTTTTTATCGCGGCGCGACCCAAGATAAAGACGACAGCCGAAATCAGCTGTAAATAAATTCAAACAGCTGAGCACAGGACCGTATTTAGTAAGAATATTTAAAGGAAATTAAATATGAGTAGTGACGAATACACAACTGATGAAGGAAAACGAAGGAAAAACTGGGAAGATGAAGAGGATGAGACCCGCAACAAAACCAAGAAAATAGAACGCTCCCCTGGGAAAAGTAAATCTAAAACCGAGAGTGATAAGCTAGAAAAGATACTAGAAACGATGAAATAACTAACAGATGAGGTAAAAGGGATCAGATTAGAACAAAGAGAGTACAGAAACGAGATAAGGAAACTGAGAAAAGAAAATGAACAAACCAAACGCGAAAATGCAAAACTAAAGGAGGAAGTTAAGACAATAAATGCTAGGCTAGATGCGATGGAAAGAGAAAAAAGAAGAAATAATATTGTAGTACAAGGACTAATGCTGGGAGATGATGAAATGCTAACACCAAAGGAATCTATGGAAAACTTCATGAAAAACCAACTCGAATCGGATATAGGCGTAAAAGCAGCTGTGAAACTAGGTATGAAAACGTACGGAACTCATCAATACAAATGAAAAAATGAAAGTCATGAAAAACAAAAATAAATTACGTAACTATGAGGAAGGAAAAGTATACATTAATGATGATATGTCAAGAAAAGAAAGAGAGATACAAGGAAAAATTAGGAAAGCTGCCCATGAAGGGGAAGAAAACTAAAATAGGGTACCAGAAAGTATTTATTGATGACCAAGAATGGAAATGGTGTAAAGATGAAAGAAGGCAGAAGATAATACTTCAAAAAACGATTAACAGAAATTAACGATAAGGGAAATACGGCAACGACACGGCATGTAAATGGTTTACGAGGAATACATTTGGCAACATGGAACATTAGAGGACTAAATGGAAAAGAAAAAGAACTAATTGGGGAATTTAAAGAAAGAGATATAAACATCTTAGCAATTACAGAAACTAAAGATAAAGGAAAAAAGGTCACAGAGCTAGAGGAAGGTCATATGATGATCCTAAGCGGCGTCACGTATGAAGTTAGAGCAAAAGGAGGAGTTGGGTGTATAATACACAAAAATGTAATCAAGTACTTAAAAAAATGGGAATGCATATCTGGAAGAATAATGAAAATTGAATTAGAAATAGAAAGAAACAGCAGATTACATCTGGTAATTCTGTATGGCCCAAATGATAACGATAAAGCAGAAACTAAAGACAAATTTTGGGAAGAAGCATCAGAAATAGTGGAAAATTGCTACGGAAAAATTGTGGTGCTAGGAGACTTAAACGGTAGAGTCGGCATAAAAGATGAAAGGACAAGTGATGTAATAGGACAGTTTGGAGAAAAAACGAGAAACAACAATGGACACAGAATTATTGATTTCTGTGTACAAAATAATCTATTAGTAATGAACTCATTCTTTAAACACAAAGACGCCCATAAATACACAAGAGAGGTCCCAAGGAGAGGGGAAAAATCCATAATAGACTATGTACTCATAAATAGGAACTCTAGGCGGGAAATAAGGGATGTTAGAGTTATAAGAGGATCCGAGATAAATAGTGATCATTATCTACTAAAAGCGAAAACGACAATAAGCTGCCAGAGAGCGGGAAATAATAAGAACAAAATAGAACTGCGAAACAACAATAGTAAGGAGACGATAAAAAACTACAGACTAATGATAAGAGAAGTGGCGAACAATTATGCAAAGAAAGTTGAGGAAATGTTAGATGAGACAAGAACTAATAAATATTGTAATGTGGAGGAAGCATGGGAAATATTCAGAAACACCCTAATTAGCGCAGCAAAAGAAACATGTGGAACCACGAAAATAAATAGAAACAAAAAGCAAACGGCTTGGTGGAACGACAATGTTAAAAAGGAAGTTAAACTAAAGAAAGAGAAATGGAAAATATATCTACGTAAAGGAGATAATACCACTTACCAAGATTATAAAAGACAGAGAGACACAGTCAAAGAGATAGTATTAGAAGCAAAAAGAGAAACCTGGGAAGAGTTTGGACGATAAATTGAAGCTGACTTCCATACAAACCAGAAGCTATTTTACAAAACTCTGAAAAACATAAGATCTGGGAAGAAGAATGAAGTAATTAAGCAAATTAAGGATGAACATGAAGCAATATTAACGGAGGAAGAAGACATAATAGAAAGATGGAGAAGATACTTTGAAAATCTGCTGAACAAAGAAAGTATTGTGGACAGAACCGAAAGAACCTACAACATAGAAGAAACAGAACAACAAAGAGAGCACATACAATTAGAAGAGGTTAAGAATGCCATAAATAGACTCAAAAGAGGTAAGACTGCTGGGCATGATAATATAACAGGAGAAATGCTGAAAAATATGGGCGAAAAAGGAGATCAGTTATTATCAAAGATATGCAATATGGCTTGGGAGGAAGGGAGAGTACCAAAAGACTGGGAGATAGGGGTCATTGTGCCAATATATAAGAAAGGAGACAGTAAGACTGTAACAACTACCGAGGAATGACCCTGCTAAGCATAGCATCGAAAGTGTACGAGAGAATATTAGAAACAAAACTGAGTCGGGAACTAGAGCCACAGCTAGAAGAGTCACAGAGTGGTTTCAGGAAAGGCAGAAGTATACAGGATCATATATTTACGAATAAACAGATGATGGAACGAATAAGCAATACAGACGATGAAATATATCAAGCATTCCTTGACCTGGAAAAGGCATTCGACAGAATATCAAGATCAATTATAGAAGAAACCCTGATCAAAAGGAAAATTAACCTAAAACTAATAAGAGCAATAATGGACATGTACAAAAATAGTAGAAATATTGTTAGAACAGACAACATGCAATCACGCGAGTTTACGGTAAACGAGGGTGTACGGCAAGGAGGCGTTTTGAGTCCAACTTTATTCAACCTAGTTATGGACGAAGTAATGAAAGAAACGAAGAAAAGAACGTCTTCATTTAGTGTGGGGTATAGAAACCTAGAACCAATCCGTATAAGGGAATGTGCGTTCGCCGACGACCTTGTTATATTCACGAGAAATGAAGTTGAACTGAGGAGAAACTTGGAGAAATGGAACGAGAAATTAGCAGAGAAGAACCTCAAGATAAACGAAGAGAAAACAAAAATCATGGTTAGTGGGAAACCAGATACAAAAGTAAACATTGAGCTAAATGGAAAGGTATTAGAACAAGTTGACACCTTTAAATATCTGGGAGTACGTCTAGATAGCAAGGGACACCATGAAATAGAAATTAATGATAGAATAGAGAGTTCAGCAAGGGTGTACCACAGCCTCAGAAATAGTTTCCTGGGAAAGAAAGTTTCACTAAAAGCAAAAATGAGTATATACAGAGCTGTATTCGTACCCATACTAACATTTGGCTGCGAAAGCTGGGTGTTAACGAAGAGACTAAAGAGCAAGATCCAAAGTATAGAGATGAAATACCTAAGAAGAGTGTTAGGAGTCACAAGGCGAGATCGCATAAGAAATGACACCATCAGAGAACAGTTAAATGTGCAACCAGTAGCAAAGCGAATCGAGAACTGCCAACTGAGATGGTATGGACACCTCAAGCGAATGGAGGACAAAAGACTAGTCAAGAGAATATGGGAAGTTAAAGGTCAAAAAAAGAAAAGTAGAGGAAGACCAAAGACAACATGGAATCGTAATATAGAGAAAATAGTAGAGGACAGAGGACTCACAATGGTTCAAGCATCAAAAATGGCAAAAGGAAAAAGGGAGTGGAAAAAGTTCATATATAGCGAAAGAAATGTATTGTAAAGTGTATATAATGTATTGTAAAGATTAGGAATTAGGATATGAAATGTAACACCTTACACCTTAGGGTACACAAGGTTACTGATTATATATACATATATATATATATATATATATATATATATATATATATATATATATCAATTAAAACAATTAAATAGAGCGTCTTTCAGATGCACTTAATTTTATTTGCATATAATTTACCGTTTGAATTTTATGGAGGCACAAATTTGTGATCCGCTAATTGTTTTGCGCTGTATATATTTTTTCATGTTAGGATGATTTGTATGTCCGACTTCATTAGTCTTCTGTGTTCCCCTTCAGTGATTCTTGTTAAGCCATATATTTTTCTGATAACATTCCTTTCAAAGATTCTTTTCTAGCAGATCGTCTCTGCCCCAGAGGTCACCACAGGTCTGATTGCTGTTTGGTATAAATTTTGTACTTATGTTCTTGCTTTTTAAGTTTTTGGATTTATAGTACGCTCTATATCTCTGCACTCTGTGGTTTATCTCTATCCTTCGGTCATTTTAGTTGTTTATTATTATTACAAGGTATCTGAAGTCATCTGCTATTTTGAAATCGAAGTTTCCTATGTATGTTATTTTTTTGTTGTTGTGGTCTTTTGAAAAATAGGAAAATAGGAAATAAGGCAGGAATTATTTCCTATTTTATTTAATTCCTGTTTAAGTTTTCGAATTGCTTGTTCCATGTTTCTCCAATCTCTGACTAGTATTGTGATATCATCTGCGTAGGCCAGAACTTGCATCATTTAAAGTTCTTTTGTCCGTTCCTAATGCCTTTAATAAACCGTCACCCTGTCTTACGCTGAGATTGAAGTGTTCGTTGAAGACTTCGAATTGAAGTCTTCAGTTGCAGCCTTGTGTCTCATTACCTCTGCTTTTGAGTTCCTCATTGTCATTTCTGTTAGCCTCACTTGCTTTCCTGATCACGCTTCAGGCAGTTAAATCCTTGTTTAAAGTCGATATACATTATTTGTAATCCTATACCATGTTCGAAATACTTTTCGGTTAACTGGTTCATTACGTATTCTGTCGTGTTCCCCTTCTGTAATTCACCAAGCCGTGTTGGTAATCTCGCATTTGTTGTATAAATGTTGTATTTAGTTAGATTTTTATTCACTAACATGGTTAGGATCTTGTACAGTGCGTTAAGCAGAGTGATTCTCCTGTAACTTGAACATTCGTTTGGGGTTCCCTTATAATATAACATTAATATTAGATTAGGTTTAATACTGGATTAAACGATAACTACTGACTGACCATAAATTTTGATGACTAGTAGACAGACAAACATGTGATGGCTTGTAGACAGGCATACATGGCTAGAATACAGACAATACTAGTAGAGCTTCAACACTAGTAGCCAAAGAAGACCAGTTGAGAGACAAGGCTAGTAGACAGACAAGACTAGGAAACAGAGAAGGCTAGGAGCGATAGACAAGACTATTGAACAGAGAAGAAAAGTAATAAGACAAGACAAGTACAAGTAGATAGACGGGCAAAACTAGAGATTGAATACTAGACAGGAAAAACTATACATACAAAACTAGATAGACGAGCGTAAACAGACAAGACTAGTAGACAGACGGGACTACTAGGTAGACAAGATTATGCAACAAAGATTATGCGTAAACACACTATTCAAAATAAAATAAATTTTGAAGAGTGCCTAAAACATAAAACATGGTCCGACGTCCTCAACACAGATGACTGCAATGAGAAAAGCGTTGCAATGATAAACACGCTGCAACACTATTACTACAGTAGCTTCCCTCCAACACAGGGGTGGGGAACCTCCGGCCCGCAGTTTATGTTGTTTGGCATTTTGTTGTTTATGTGTTTATGTGTTTTATGGCATATCATCACTGCAACGTTTATGTTGCAGTGATGATATGCCGACTGCTGACAGACATCGTGTTGACGTATTTTGCAATTCGTGAGGGGATTGTGAATTTTCCCTTGTTGCACATGCGTGACTGCTCGTCATTCTTTTTGATTCTTCCTGCGCAAACGTGCAATGAGTGAGTGATTATAAGAGAGAAATTAAAACTTATATGGTGTCACATCCTACAAATGGCGAGAATAAAGAAAAGAAAAGTGGATGCAGAATGTCGGTGTTTTCAAGAAAAATGGACACATGATTTTTTTTTTTGTTGAGATGAAAGGCAAGCCTGTGTGCTTAGATTGTGATGATGCGTTAGCTGTTATGAAAAAGGCTAATTATGCAAAATTAAATGAATTGGGAGGCCAAATGTGCCTGGATAAAATCAATGCTCTTCAGCAGAGTTTGAAATCACAACAAGCTGTTTTCACTAAGCTTCGGGGTGACAATGACAAAGTTTATCAGACAAGTTATGTAGTGAGCGAGCTAATCGCAAGCAACTAAGGCCTCATGTAGAGGGAGAGTTTGTGAAAGAGTGCATGGTGGCTGCTGCGAAGTTGATAGCACCAGACAAAGTAAAATTGTTTTAGAGTGTTAGTTTGTCTCGGAGAACCATCTCAGATCGGATTACCTAGCACAAGATATTAAAAACACACTGAAAGGATATGTAGGAGATTTCCAATTTTTATTTCTGGCTTGTGACGAAACAACGGACATAACAAATACTGCTCAACTGGCCGTTTTCGTTCGTGGAATAAATGCAGAGTTTAATACGCGAGAAAAACTGCTGTCACATTGAAGCGATGCATGGCACTACAACAGGTGAGGACTTATATGAGAAACTTGTTCTCTCAATGAAGATACTTGAGCTAACCTTGGTTAGATAGCAGAAAGGGTTCATTGCATTTGTTAAAAAAGAAATGAATCGTCTCAGTCTTGACCCAAATGATTTGATTATATGCACTGCCTCATACATCAAGAAAGTCGTTGCGGCTCACAATTTGATGTCAACAGTAGTGTCATTTATTAATTTTAATAAAAGCAGAGACCTTGACTCTGAGTACGGTGATCTTGTTCATCACTCTGAAGTACGGTGGCTGATTCGCGGGGACATGCTCATGAGGTTTTACGAACTGCGTGATGAAGTCAAGCAGTTCATGGAGATGAAGGGAAATCCTGGCAGGGAACTCAGTAATAGCAAGTGGCTGTGTGATCTAGCGATCATGGTGGACATTACTACGTACCTGTCAGAGCTAAACGTCAAGCTGCTGGGTCCCAACTAGCTTCTCAGCTCCCTGTTTTCAAACGTAAAATCATTTGAAGCTAAATTAAAGCTGTGGAAATTGCTACTCGAAAGAAATAACACGATGCATTTCCCTACGCTGTAAGGACAAAAGCCTTCTACGATCCTTGAGTATGCTGGTGAATGTGCGAAACTAATTGAGGCATTTAATGAAAGATTTGAGAAAAAGTAAGCAAATTGAATTGAACCTCTTACACCGTTCAATGTGGAACCAGCTGATGTGCCTGACAACCTTCAACACGAAATCATTCAGCTGAAAACGAATGTTGAGCTGAAAGCTAGATACAACAATCTACCACTGCTTGAGTTCTATAAAAATACATACGCAATGATGAATTTCCCATTTTGAGGAGATATGCATTGAAATATGCATCTTACTGTAAACTTACTGTTGTGAGCATTTCTTTTCTAAACTTACGATCGCAAAGAATCGACTGCGTTCCAGATTGACCGACATAAACCTAGAAAATCAGTTGCGAGTAGCCACCTCATCAATATCAGCTAATATCACATGACTCAGCAAAGAAAGGTAGTTCCAACCATCACATTAGGATTAGGATGAGTTAATTAAGTTTAAAAATGGATATATTTTATGTTTGTTTATTTTTTATTTGTTTATTAATAATTTTTACAACAATAAAAGCCAAAAAAACTTTTATTATTATTTGTCTGGCTCGCGAATGATGTTATAAATTTCCAAATGGCCCTTGGCAGAAAAAAGGTTCCCCATCTCTGCTCTAACATATAGGGTACAGACTTACACCTTTTCTGTACAGACTTACACCTTTTATTTCCAAACATAATTTAATTCCAATGGAACAGCGAACAGATAACTTCAGCGATTTTAGGTCTATATAAGAAAATTCTGTCAGAAGTGGATAAGGGCAGATTCCCTGTCGGTATCTTCTGTGATTTAAGTAAAGCATTTGACTGTGTAGATGACGCCCAGTTACTGGACAAATTATTTTCTTATGGAATAAGGGAAATAGTGGGAAACTGGATCCACTCATTCACACTGAACCGATACAGTCCCATTCAACGAAAACTGTGTCGTCAGAAATGGCTTTTAATTCAGCGGTGGGGTACCCCAAGGGAGTGTTCTTGCCCCAACTGTTCATATTATATTTAGCTGATCAGTTTATCCTTGGAAGATACTGCACTTTATATGCAGACGTTGCCAGCTTCCTCATTTCTAATGAAACCTTATTAGATACACAGCGAAATGAAAATCTCCTAGTTCGGGACTTCAGTTCGGGACCTAGTTCAGTTGGTTTTCAGGGAACAAATTATTTTTCAACATCGACAAAACTGAATTCATTTCGATCAATGTGCGATAAAACGTGTAAACTGCACAAAATTTCTTGGTATATGTTTTGAAGAAAACTTAGCTTGGCATATGACCATCGACGGCGTGTGTAAGACGCTCAGTAAGAAAACCTACTGTCTCCGCTACTTGAAGAGATTTTTGAGTGTACCAGAACTATTACACTTTTACTTTGTTGAAATTCAGTCAATTCTCTACTATGGTATAATAGCTTGGGGAGACTTCACCAGAGTGGCCTATAATTTTGAAAGCACAGAAACGGATACTAATAGCCCTTCTTGGTTTACTGGCGTATACATCGTGCAGGCCTCACTTTACTAACTTGAAAATTTTAACTGTAATAAGTCTCTTGAAACCAATTGTTATCTACATGCAAACAAGCAATTCATTCATAAACATAAGGATAATTATAATTATAATACTAGAGGATGCATGAAACTATGCACCCCCTATTCAAGATTGACGGTCTGCAGTAAAGCGCCCGCTGTTGCTGGAATCTACCTATATCCCTCGCGTGGAAGTCACCTTGTCGCGGTGTGAGGGCTTAGTTTCGCAACATACCGTTGGACGTCACGACTGGAACAACTCCGGTCGGGGCGTTCGGCGGAGGGCGAACAACCAAGAACTTCCAAACCCTTAATCCCAAGGTGTCATGTGACCCGTGCCAAAGGGACTGGTTGATGGTCAAGGGCAACCGGCCATCGCTTACGGAGCCCCTCTGATACCTGGCGACCTCAGAGGGTATCCAGCCTTACCACTATCAAGCGGGTCTCTGATGTGGTGGACCTTTAGTTCCTTTGCGACTCGTGGGATTTATATGAATTCCAAAAGTTAAAATAATCCATGTGTACAGGACCTAACCGACACAGAGAACAAGGAAGTCAGCCCGGATTCCCGGGAAGACGACCTTGACCTCACTCGTAGACATGAGCAGTCCAGCCATGTCTACAGAGGCAGAGGTAGATGTTCTTGTAGAGACAGAGGAGGACTTGCCGCCTCCTGTCACAAAACAAGAATGACCAGCAGGCGCACCAAAATAGCCCAAGTGAACATCCATCATGCCAAAGCAGCTTCAGCTGTGATGGCTCGGATGTTCACCATGCAGCACTTAGGGCTAGCGCTGCTTCAAGAACCCTGGACCTACGGAGGTAAGATCAGAGGCCTTAGCAACAGGGAATGTAAGTTGGTATGGGACAGCCGCGAGGTCTCCCCTAGAACTTGCATTATGGTAAGAAATGGCATAAATTACTTATGTCTTTCAGAATTTTTAACGCGGGATTTAGTACCGATTCAGAGATCGTCAAATTTTCAAAGATCATCAAGATCGAGGGTCTCCACCGCGAAGCAATGATCGCATTAGCATACTTCCCTGGCGATGGTAACAGCATACCAACCATTGAAGTACAAAAGCTGGTGGAACACTGTATTAGGAGAAGGCTGCCACTCATCCTGGGATGTGATGCGAACGCACAAAATGAGATGTGGGGCAGCACGGACACTAATAAGAGGAGTGAGTACCTTTTAGAATACCTCATTAAAGAGAACTTAATTGTGTACAACGTTGGGAACACACCAACATTTGTTACTAATGTCAGAAATGAGGTACTGGATATTACGGTAGGTAGCGCTAACGTAAGTAAACTAATTAAAAAGTGGAGGGTTTCAAGTGAGCCCTCAATGTCGATCATAGGATCATAGAGTTTGAGCTGGAAGGAGCGAGTGAAGAAAACACCCCCATTCGAAACCCCAGACAAACTGTGTGGCCTATGTTTAGTTCCCAACTAAAAGAAAACCTAGAGCAGGTGACAGTGCGGGGTAGTATCAAACACTACACCGTGCTGGAGCAGGCTGTAGGAGAAATAAATGTAGCAATCACCACGGCATTTGAATCCAGCTGCCCGGTAAAAACCGTGAAGGAGCATAAGGACGAAAAATGATGGAACAAAAATTTGTCTACATTAAGAGCAAAAGTACGTAGGCTTTTCAACAAAGCCAAGCAATACGGAAATTGGCTAGAATACTCTGAGGTGCTTACCACCTACAACAAAGAGATCAGAAGGGCAAAAAGGTAAATCTTTAGGACCTTCTGTGAAAACATAGAATCCACGCCGGTGGCAGCTAGACTGCACAAAGCACTAGCGAAGGATAGAGTGGAAATGACAACCACTCTCAAGAAACCGGATGGGACCTTCACGGAGGATGAAGAGCAAAGAGCTCTCCTCCTACTAGAAACCCATTTTCCGGGATGTAGAGGATACAGGGAGACCGAGGGCTTGATGCAACCACGGAAACCAAGTCGGGCCGATTGGAAGAGGGCAACATCCATCTGTACGGAAAACCGAATCAGTTGGGCTATCGGCACTTTCCAGCCTTTTAAGGCCCCAGGTGTGGACGGACTAGTTCCTGCCTTCCTACAAAAGGGAGAGAGAGAACTAATGCCGTATCTTCTAAATATCTTTAGAAGTAGCTTAGCGCTCGGATATATACCGGAGCTATAGAGAAGGGCTAAGGTGGTATTTATACCGAAGGTGGGGAAGAAAGACACCACTCAACCGAAGTCATTTAGACCCATTAGTCTAACATCTTTTATGTTAAAGACAATGGAGAAGGTGATTGATAATTACCTTAGGACTATAGTGCTGGTAGGTACACCACTACACAGGAGTCAGCATGCTTACAGAGCAGGGAAATCCACAGAAACCGCCCTGTATCAGCTGACAAACGAAATAGAAGCAGCACTAGAGACAAAGGAAGTAGCGATATGTGCCTTCTTGGATATAGAGGAAGCTTTTGACAACACCTCACACGAGGCTGTCAGGGCGGCCCTTGAAAGAAGGAATATCGACAGCACTATCTCAAAGTGGATGGGAGAAATGCTGAGAACTAGAACGGCGGAGACACAAGTGGGAAAAGACACCATTAAGATTTCCACAACTCGAGGGTGCCCACAGGGAGGTGTACTATCACCGCTAATGTGGAGCCTGGTAGTTGATGAACTACTGGTTAGGCTAAACGACCTAGACATCAAATGTCAAGGTTACGCCGATGACATAGTCATAATGGCTAGAGGGAAATTTGAGGGAACGCTCTGTGAAATTGTTCAGAGAGGCCTCAATGTAACTAGTAGATGGTGTCAAACAGTGGGACTGAAACTCAACCCGAGCAAAACCACGGTGATACCATTTACTAGAAGGAGAAAACTAAACTGCCTACATCCCATACTCATAGATGGGAAGGCAGTAGAATACCAACAGGAGATAAGGTATCTGGGTATCACACTAGATAGCAAACTCCTATGGAATAGACACGCTGAGGCAGTGGTAGGTAAAGCCAAACGCGCCCTAATGGTGTGCAGAAATCTGGCAGGAAAAACGTGGGGTTGTAACCCCACTATCCTGCGATGGATGTACACCATGATAGTGAGACCTGCAATCACTTATGGGGCAGTTGCGTGGGGAAGTAAAATCAAGCTGGCCTCTATGAGGAAACAGCTTGAGAAGATTCAAAGACTGGCGTGTGTCTGCTTCACGGGGGCGATGGGGTCGTGTCCGACAGCAGCATTGGAGCTGCTGCTGGATCTGACTCCGCTGCACCTTGTGGTGGAGAGCGCCGCCAGATCGGCGATCGTAAGATTCAGCAAGGAAGGAATGGGCAGAGGTAAAATAATCGGGAACAGAGACCGAAACAGCCTCGCTGCCAAGATCCCCTGGCTGGAAGTACCAAAAGACGAAATGGTATGCAAATACCACTTCGAGAAAAACTACACAGCAATGTGTAGTAGTAAAGACGATTGGAGCGACGAATCCTCAGCATACCACATAGAGCAAAATGCCATCAAGTGGTATACAGATGGTTCGAAGACAAAGGAAGGCACTGGTGCAGGAGTGTTTGGACCTCGTACCAGATACTTCGAATCCATGGGAACATCCCTAAGTATCTTCCAAGCAGAGGTACACGCGATCGAAAGATGTGCACAGTTTAACCTCGACAGGAATTACCGCAAAAAACGAATTGCTATCCTGTCAGATAGCCAAGCAGTCATCAAGGCCATTAGCTCATACATCATCAGATCCAAACTGGTATGGGACTGTGTGGGGAAGCTGAACAAGCTTGGCAGGGATAATAAAGTAACGCTATACTGGGTACCAGGATACACTGGTATAGACGGAAACGAAGAAGCCGATCACCTAGTAAACAAGGGATCCAGTAGCCCCTTTATAGGTCCGGAACCCTTTTGTTGTATGAGCGTGAACACCATCCGCAAAAGTTTAGATGAAGAAATAAGAGGAAAATGGATGAAAACCTGGAAAGAACTTTCAGGGCTAAGGCAATCCAAAGTGTTGCTGGGATCTTTTAACCAGAAGAGAACGGGAGCTTGCCTGAAACTAAGCAGGAACAAGCTCAGAATTCTGACAGGAGCCCTTACGGGACACTGCAGACTTAGGAAACATCTTAAGGCCCTAGGCCTAGAGGAGGATGATGGATGCAGATTCTGTGGCTCAGCAGAGGAAACCCCCATACATCTGTTCAAAGACTGCGGAGCTTTACTCCGCAAGAGACAGATGTATCTTGGGGCTCACTGCTTGAACACAGAGGAGCTGCAGGCCTTGAATCCCACCCAGATCCTGAGATTCCTAAAGGAATCAGGATTAGAGGAGGCGCTCTAAATGGGTAAGTACACCAACACTTGGAGGAGGAGGGTGGGTACAATAGATCTATAAAGGTCGCAGTACAAGTCGTCACCACCATATCTACAATCTACAATCTACTACCTATATAACATGCTACCTACAAGTCTTACCCAGGAAGTCTCCATCAGAAAGTTCGGGAAAAAATGACATTCTTAGATTCTTATTTCAAAATGTTTATATACCATTGATGAGTATGTGAAACTATTTTAATCATTGTATTGATTTACCAATATGTATATATATATATATATATATATATATATATATATATATATATACAGTCCAACTTCCATAACTCAAACTTCTCGAACTTTAATTTTTCTATAACTCCAATTTTTTTAGAAAATCAAACGTTTAGATAGCATTTTACATATAAATTAACTTCCATAACTTCAATTTGCCCTAACTCGGATTTTTCCATAACTCGTAGTAAAAATTTGTACAATGGTACAATTTTACATACAAAATAATCTTTATAACTCCAATCTTTTAATCGCTGCGTATTTTCCAAAATTTATGATGCCGGATATTGCCTATCATAAACCGTCGATAGTGTAATCCTCGGGTAGATTAGCAAAAGTTTCTTTTGTCATGTGTTATGATCGCCAAAAACTCGAATAAAGCAAAACTAAGAATTTACCAGCGGGTGTGCTGTGGGAAGATTACGACAGGATATTATTCTCCCGAGAATCGGTAATCTAAAAAGAGACGATATAATCGAAGATTACCCACAAGGTGCTATATATTAATGAAATTTTTGAGTTTAAACTCATTCTTTCTTCCGTTTCTTCCAGTTATGGAAGTACACTTCCATAATTCGAAGTGTACCGCGCATTATCTATCTACTTTGGAGAATTACTATTAAAAATAATAGAAAAACTATTAAAAATTACTGACTTGGAAAACTATTAAAAATATAATACATACTAAAATAAAAATAATTATAATTAATATATTATTTTTGGAAAAAGTCAGTAATTTTTAATTGTTTTCCATTATAACATTCTTATATAACATCATATTAATAATGTATACATATTTTTTTTTGTTTTGTTTATAAATCTATACATATGTACATACATATTTACTTTTAATAAATTGTGTACAGTGTATTTTACTCATTTTGTAATTGTGCATTTCTATAACTCCAATTTTCTATAACTCGAATATTTTTTCATGCACTATGGTAATTCGACTTAAGGAAGAACACTAGAAAACTAGAGCGACATGTCTAGACTGGAGAGCTAGATTGGAGAGACAATACTAGAGCAAGAGTAGATAACAAATAAGAGTAGGCAAATAAGAGTGTATAGACCAGAATAGACAAACAAGACTTGACAGACAAGATTTGACAGACAAGACTAGATAGACTATAGACTAGACAAAGGAGACTAGTTAGAAAAGACTACATAGACGAGAATTGATAGACAAGATTAGACTTACAAAACTAGAGACTAGACTAACAATACCAGTCAGATAAGAAAATACAGACGGAACTACACCTGCTGGAATGGAGAGACAAAGCTATATAAACGAGACTTATCAGACTGGATCAGACAAACTCGATACACAAGATTAGATAGGCGGTTCTGTAGGAATAAGATCATAGAGATTAAATGAATGGACTAGACCGAGGAGTCAACAGGAGAAACTAAAACTATATGACTACATAGACTAAATAAATGTGAATAACTTTTTAGGAAACAATTTTATTTCGCCGGAAAAATAATTTTATTAAATTTTGATTTGGTGAAAAATAATACACACATTTGATATGTAATTTTAAAATGAAAAATATGAAAATCAAATTTTGATTGCAACATTTCTATTCCACAATATTTGCCAATGTTTCCGTCATCGCGTCTCGTCTGTTCGTTTACATGCGAGTATATTAAAATTTAATTGAAATAGAACCGCTGAATAACAAATTGATCACAGCATTTGCTAAATAAAATATACGCGCATCATAAAATATGAATAAAATAGCTCAAATATGTATTTACTTCGCCCTGATATAAATGGTTTGTCAGCCTGAATTTGAAATAAAATTAAACAAAAATCTGTTACACAATTGTAATTTTATTTTGAAGCACAAATATTTGTATTCAATTGTGAATAACCCATCAATCAATGGACGCTGTAGCTTAGAAGTAGGAGTAATATAAATATGAGTTAGTTTCTAATGGGGTAATATATTATGGAGTATATTTCGCACAGACAAGGGAGCACAGCATTATCATCATAAATATATTTATCTACGATCACTATTGTAAATGCCCATTATTGTACAGTTCGTGAACTATGTAAATACACACACGTATGTAACACACATCATAACACACACGTATGTAACAGTCCGCGATTAATGATATGTTATGATTGATAACACACACGTGCGTTTACGATTCTTTGATTGGTTGAGAGCTCCTGAAACATATTTTTCGTATTAAACAGAAACAAATTAGTGTGGTCGTAGATAAAGTATAGTACATAACTCGAGTTGTAAGGCAATTACGTACTCGCGGAATTACGCACTCCTCGCTACGCTTCTTATTGCTTCTTACAACTCTCGTTACGTAATATACTAATAGGATATTCTTTGCTATAATTAGTTAATTTGAAGATTAATTTTAGTCATTTGCGCTTAAATGAATGAGTATTTGGGTTTGTTGAGTTCCAACATCTTATAAGAGTCTTTTCCTTAAAAGTTATATTTTTGTAAGATATATACAATATGTTAACAATGTTATCATCATCAGTATAATAGTTACACTGATGCTGTTAACATTGTTAACGAAATGTAGAAAAGACATCAAAAATGGTATTTTTTTTTTATTGCACAATGGCTTTAGTTTTTCCGTATTTAACGTCATTAAAAATCGCATATGAGAACGAGTATTCTATTTACAACGAATAAGTGTCGTAGATGCGGATATCTATACGTATCGTTTCCTACGGTGTTTTAAAGTGCGCCCGCCCACTCTATTATTTTATAAACTGTTTTCTTCTTTCCTGCGTATAAAAAGTTATCATTGACAAGTCTGATATGCTTTTATTTTAATATCAGCGTAGAAATAGGCATCTATCAGTTTTTTTCCAAAAAAATATTAAAAAAGCTAATAAAACATTATAGAAAAAAAAATTATATTTGTACATAGTATTATTTCTAGAGCGGTTTGAACTTAAATAACGCTCTCCTGTAAACCTCGGGTTTTGACATGTCTTTATGTACGTAGGGACCGTCAACATGTATTACAAAAATATAACTTTTTAAAGAAAAGAATGAAAGTACATCATTTCATAGTTCAATGAATGAAACAACCCCTCTATGATAATAATAATAATAATAATATGTGGGTGTTTTGCATATGTTTTGCAATAATAATAGTAATATGGTGATGTTTAATATGTGGGAGTATTATATAAATTCACTAAGCTAGCCTCCTACACATATTATAACAGGCAGAGAAAAGTACTGAGTGACGACTAGATAAATGACATATTTTATTGTTAGATCAAAACAGACTAGTTCACAAGCTAATGTTATACTAATTGTCAGTATAAGACACACAATACGACTGAGAAAGTAGTTTATTCTTATTTGTTAAACCACAAATGAAAGTATTATATTTCTAATTCATTAGTTTATTGATCTATTAACTTTTGCATTAAGTATTTCGTTTATAGAAGTATAGAATGAACATTAAAGACCATTTTATAATGATTGAGTCACGACAAGATTATAAATTTTGTTTACAGATAAAAATCACACAAGTAAAATACAAGTAAAACACATATCAATCCTTGGTCAGTCTAGTCTTGTCTGTCCAGTCTTGTCTGTCTAGTCTTGTCTGTCTAGTCTTGTCTGTCTAGTCTTGTCTGTCTAGTCTTGTCTGTCTAGTCTTGTCTGTCTAGTCTTGTCTGTCTAGTCTTGTCTGTCTAGTCTTGTCTGTCTAGTCTTGTCTGTCTAGTCTTGTCTGTCTAGTCTTGTCTGTCTAGTCTTGTCTGTCTAGTCTTGTCTGTCTAGTCTTGTCTGTCTAGTCTTGTCTGTCTAGTCTTGTCTGTCTAGTCTTGTCTGTCTAGTCTTGTCTGTCTAGTCTTGTCTGTCTAGTCTTGTCTGTCTAGTCTTGTCTGTCTAGTCTTGTCTGTCTAGTCTTGTCTGTCTAGTCTTGTCTGTCTAGTCTTGTCTGTCTAGTCTTGTCTGTCTAGTCTTGTCTGTCTAGTCTTGTCTGTCTAGTCTTGTCTGTCTAGTCTTGTCTGTCTAGTCTTGTCTGTCTAGTCTTGTCTGTCTAGTCTTGTCTGTCTAGTCTTGTCTGTCTAGTCTTGTCTGTCTAGTCTTGTCTGTCTAGTCTTGTCTGTCTAGTCTTGTCTGTCTAGTCTTGTCTGTCTAGTCTTGTCTGTCTAGTCTTGTCTGTCTAGTCTTGTCTGTCTAGTCTTGTCTGTCTAGTCTTGTCTGTCTAGTCTTGTCTGTCTAGTCTTGTCTGTCTAGTCTTGTCTGTCTAGTCTTGTCTGTCTAGTCTTGTCTGTCTAGTCTTGTCTGTCTAGTCTTGTCTGTCTAGTCTTGTCTGTCTAGTCTTGTCTGTCTAGTCTTGTCTGTCTAGTCTTGTCTGTCTAGTCTTGTCTGTCTAGTCTTGTCTGTCTAGTCTTGTCTGTCTAGTCTTGTCTGTCTAGTCTTGTCTGTCTAGTCTTGTCTGTCTAGTCTTGTCTGTCTAGTCTTGTCTGTCTAGTCTTGTCTGTCTAGTCTTGTCTGTCTAGTCTTGTCTGTCTAGTCTTGTCTGTCTAGTCTTGTCTGTCTAGTCTTGTCTGTCTAGTCTTGTCTGTCTAGTCTTGTCTGTCTAGTCTTGTCTGTCTAGTCTTGTCTGTCTAGTCTTGTCTGTCTAGTCTTGTCTGTCTAGTCTTGTCTGTCTAGTCTTGTCTGTCTAGTCTTGTCTGTCTAGTCTTGTCTGTCTAGTCTTGTCTGTCTAGTCTTGTCTGTCTAGTCTTGTCTGTCTAGTCTTGTCTGTCTAGTCTTGTCTGTCTAGTCTTGTCTGTCTAGTCTTGTCTGTCTAGTCTTGTCTGTCTAGTCTTGTCTGTCTAGTCTTGTCTGTCTAGTCTTGTCTGTCTAGTCTTGTCTGTCTAGTCTTGTCTGTCTAGTCTTGTCTGTCTAGTCTTGTCTGTCTAGTCTTGTCTGTCTAGTCTTGTCTGTCTAGTCTTGTCTGTCTAGTCTTGTCTGTCTAGTCTTGTCTGTCTAGTCTTGTCTGTCTAGTCTTGTCTGTCTAGTCTTGTCTGTCTAGTCTTGTCTGTCTAGTCTTGTCTGTCTAGTCTTGTCTGTCTAGTCTTGTCTGTCTAGTCTTGTCTGTCTAGTCTTGTCTGTCTAGTCTTGTCTGTCTAGTCTTGTCTGTCTAGTCTTGTCTGTCTAGTCTTGTCTGTCTAGTCTTGTCTGTCTAGTCTTGTCTGTCTAGTCTTGTCTGTCTAGTCTTGTCTGTCTAGTCTTGTCTGTCTAGTCTTGTCTGTCTAGTCTTGTCTGTCTAGTCTTGTCTGTCTAGTCTTGTCTGTCTAGTCTTGTCTGTCTAGTCTTGTCTGTCTAGTCTTGTCTGTCTAGTCTTGTCTGTCTAGTCTTGTCTGTCTAGTCTTGTCTGTCTAGTCTTGTCTGTCTAGTCTTGTCTGTCTAGTCTTGTCTGTCTAGTCTTGTCTGTCTAGTCTTGTCTGTCTAGTCTTGTCTGTCTAGTCTTGTCTGTCTAGTCTTGTCTGTCTAGTCTTGTCTGTCTAGTCTTGTCTGTCTAGTCTTGTCTGTCTAGTCTTGTCTGTCTAGTCTTGTCTGTCTAGTCTTGTCTGTCTAGTCTTGTCTGTCTAGTCTTGTCTGTCTAGTCTTGTCTGTCTAGTCTTGTCTGTCTAGTCTTGTCTGTCTAGTCTTGTCTGTCTAGTCTTGTCTGTCTAGTCTTGTCTGTCTAGTCTTGTCTGTCTAGTCTTGTCTGTCTAGTCTTGTCTGTCTAGTCTTGTCTGTCTAGTCTTGTCTGTCTAGTCTTGTCTGTCTAGTCTTGTCTGTCTAGTCTTGTCTGTCTAGTCTTGTCTGTCTAGTCTTGTCTGTCTAGTCTTGTCTGTCTAGTCTTGTCTGTCTAGTCTTGTCTGTCTAGTCTTGTCTGTCTAGTCTTGTCTGTCTAGTCTTGTCTGTCTAGTCTTGTCTGTCTACTCTTGTCTGTCTAGTCTTGTCTTTCTAGTCTTGTCTGTCTAGTCTTGTCTGTCTAGTCTTGTCTGTCTAGTCTTGTCTGTCTAGTCTTGTCTGTCTAGTCTTGTCTGTCTAGTCTTGTCTGTCTAGTCTTGTCTGTCTAGTCTTGTCTGTCTAGTCTTGTCTGTCTAGTCTTGTCTGTCTAGTCTTGTCTGTCTAGTCTTGTCTGTCTAGTCTTGTCTGTCTAGTCTTGTCTGTCTAGTCTTGTCTGTCTAGTCTTGTCTGTCTAGTCTTGTCTGTCTAGTCTTGTCTGTCTAGTCTTGTCTTGTCTGTCTAGTCTTGTCTTGTCTGTCTAGTCTTGTCTTATCTGTCTAGTCTTGTCTTGTGACTGTCTAGTCTTGTCTTGTGTGTCTAGTCTTGTCTGTCTGGTCTTGTTTTGTGTGTCTAGTCTTGTCTGTCTGGTCTTGTCTGTCTGGTCTTGTCTGTCTGGTCTTGTCTGTCTGGTCTTGTCTGTCTGGTCTTGTCTGTCTGGTCTTGTCTGTCTGGTCTTGTCTGTCTGGTCTTGTCTGTCTGGTCTTGTCTGTCTGGTCTTGTCTGTCTGGTCTTGTCTGTCTGGTCTTGTCTGTCTGGTCTTGTCTGTCTGGTCTTGTCTGTCTGGTCAAATCAAATCAAATCAAATTTATTACACCAAAAGATATACACAGATAAAGATATACATATGGTCTTGTCTGTCTGGTCTTGTCTGTCTGGTCTTGTCTGTCTGGTCTTGTCTGTCTGGTCTTGTCTGTCTGGTCTTGTCTGTCTGGTCTTGTCTGTCTGGTCTTTTCTGCCTGGTCTTGTCTGTCTGGTCTTGTCTGTCTAGTCTTGTCTGTCTAGTCTTGTCTTTCTAGTCTTGTCTTTCTAGTCTTGTCGGTCTAGTCTTTTCTGTCTAGTTTTCTCTGTCTATTCTTGTCTGTCTAGTTTTGTCTGGCTTGTTTTGGCTGTCTAGTTTTGTATCTTTTGTCTTTTTTGCCTTGTTTCTCAGTCTTGTCTATCTAGTCTGTCTAGTCTCGCCTGTCTAGAATTGTCTCTGTAGTGTTATCTTTCTAGTCTGGTATGTGTGTCTTGTCTGTCTAGTATCGTCTGTATAGTCTTCCCTCTCTAGTCTCCCTTGTCAAGTCTTGTTTCTGTAGTTTAGTTTGTCTAATCTCGTCTGTCTTTATGAACAATGGACTAATTATTTGTGTTAGGGATGACTGGTTGTTTGTCATAAAGGAGATTCGAAGAAGAATGTGGAATTAATAATAAAAGTATATAAATAAAAAAAATATATTTGTATATTATTCAAGGATTTTCGAGTCTGGTTAGCAGAGCCGCATCTTATCCTTCGAGACGTATTGTAATTTGTATATTTTATACAAACACCGTGGTCACTCCGGGCAGTGGGCGAGCGAGATGCCCCGAGGGTAGATTGGGTGTGCTGTAAAATATGCTTCCCCTGGGGTGTCCTTGTATTCTGTCGGCTTGATTCGCCTCAGGCCCGGTTTAAATTCCATTCTATCTCATGGGATTGTACCCTGGGAGATTTCCCTGACTAGAGTACCTGAGTATTCGATAAATGGATAATAGACGTAGAAATATACCTTTTATATATATACATATTCATATTACAAATCGTGATTTACCTTATTTTAAATTGTGTTTGCCTTTGAGGTCCGATTATGTGTTTCTATAAAAGATTTTATTACTCAAGTTTTGTTAGTATAAGTCAATCAGAAATATTCGTATATTGATAGAATTGTAGCGTTATTGATTTATGTTCTCCGTTACTTATATCGGTTTTACGGCCCAAGCTCACCTTTTACGTATACTATCGTGATAAACACATTTTATAGTTGAATATTTATGTGATTTTATTATTAAAAATAATATAATAACCATTGAGAACTTTTGAAATCAACTTTATGATAAAGAGATTGTTTTTTAATTTCCTGTAAATTACAATTTACATACAAGAAAAAGTATTTAAATGATTAAATTAAATATTCTACTACAAAACAATTTATTTTTTAATAAAGTGTAAAATTAAAGGTTTATTAACATTTTTTTCATTTAGTTTATCTATAAATTTTGAAGCTTTTGCTTACATTACGATTCATCTTTGCCATTTGGTCAATTGTGATTTACAATCTGTCGGAAAATCATTTGATAAATTATGTTTTACCATTCGTTAAATAGCTCTCCAATTCGACAAACATTTTGTTTTTGTCAGTTTTCGTGTTATTTGACAAACTGTGGAAAATAATTGTCAAAACGGTAAAAACACCATAAACCAATTTTTTGACTATGATTGTTTCATTTAGTGTATACTTCACTATTCTAATTTATTTCACTTTAAATCATATTACGCTAATCAATTAAAAAGATTATTAATGCTAAACCACGTCTAATGCTGCATGCAATATTGTCTCTTTAACGTTGTCTACCTACATCCATCTCTCCAATTTTCTATAATATACACATAATTCTGTTTTCAAATCGTGATTTACTTTACTTAAAATGTTATTCGCCCGCAAGCCTCGATTATATATCGCCATAAAATGTTACACAAGCTGGGTATAATTCAATCAGAAACAAACATTGATAGAATAGTAACGCCACTGATTTATCTTATGCTCTCTTACGAAATATTAAATAGGAAATCAATCAAATATTTGCAAACTAAATATAATTAAAGCTATTAAGGTGTTATTGTAGTGGAATGAATTATTCGCATGCTTTTTTGTTCTTGGTTTTATTGTGTTTTTGCTTTGGCCAGACGGGTGGTAAATATTAATATATTGGAGTTTATTCCAAGCTGCAGGTGGTCACGCTGCAAAGGCGTTACAAAGAATGTTTGCAAATAATATTTTTACGCTGCTTTGAGCCAATTCTGTATCAATACTTTCACACCGTTGGCAGCGATATTGACAAACGATATTTTCCATGCTTGTTGGTTAATAGCCTGTTATGTAGCATTATTACCTCGATGAAAACGTTAATTAAATATTGTAATCAAACGATTTTCATATTCCTATTATCAATTTATTTCTATATAGCTTTTAATACGCTAAACAATATAAGGGTGTAAGGGGTGTGAAACTGATTTGTGTGGTAAGGAATGCCCAATTGCCAACCTCTTCTTTCCGTGGTGCACCCTAACTTCGATAAACGAGGCTCCGGGTATAGACGGTATAACCTAAAAATCAGTGCTTAGAAAATGATGCACATAATTACAGAGGGCTTCTTGAAGTGAGTCTGAACACTACGGCTGGTGTTTACCAACACTTAGGAGAAAACCGGACCATTTAACGATGAAAATTGGCTTAACGAAAAAGACACGTATAAGTTTTTGGAATGTACGAACTATGCTAGAGCATACATAACTTGCAGAAATCATTAAAGAAATGAATAAATATAACCTGCGGGGTGCAAAAGGGGGTAGTGAAAGCGAAAGACACGGCGATCGTCAAGATTCGTCGCATAGCCTCTCCTACTCAATTCCCATTCTCTCCGTCACGGTGCACCCCGGTAACCTTTTTTTCGGAAGAAGGGGAAACCTTTTATAGGCACCTATTGGTAGTGTGAGAGTCCTTCCCATCTAGAGAGAGTATACACACTAAAAACCCTGCCCCCTTTTTCTAGCCCCCTACAACTCGGCAGCGCAGTAATGCATAACATCAACAATGCAAGTTGTGGGCTCCGGCTCTACATATTCAGTAGTTCGTTCATTCCTTCTGAAATTTCCTCTCGTCTTTCTCCTTTTGTTACATAATTTCCTTAACGATGGCACCGATGTCGTTCCACTGCTCCTCGCTTTGCAGCATCGAACCGATTAGGGCTCGGTCCAGTACCCCGCCGCTTATTACTTCCAGCTTCGTCCTCTGGCCTGCCCACTTGTCGCAACTGAATAAGATAAGCTCGGCCGTTTCTGGTTCCTTGTTACAATACGGACAATTTCCCTCCGTCGTTTCTCCTATCCTTTTCCGATAGGTTTGAAAACAACCATGGTTCGTCAGCACCATTGTCAGGTGATAGGTCAGCTGCCTATGTTTCCTCTCCATCCAGGGCTTAACGTCTTGTATCAGCCTATAAGTCCATTTAGACCTGCCATTTTCCCACGACTCCTGCCACTTTTCGATCGTTCTACGCATTTCTTCTTCTTTTATATTCCGTGCATCATTTGCCTCCTTGCCGTGCATGCGCTCCACAATGCTGGCTCTCTCCTCCGCCAGTAGCTCTATCGGGATCAGCCTTGCCAGAACCCACACAGCCTCAGTTCCGACAGTTCTGTATGCGCAAAACTACCCGGATAGCGGTCTTCCTTTGCGCCCTTTTCAGGGGTTCCCTATGCCTTTGGACCTTGGTGCAGCCGGTGCTCCTCCGGCTTTCGGGAGTATTCTCAATAGGTTGTTTATTCTGTTGTACGCTCCCAGCCTCTTCTATCTACCTCCCGAAGGTTAGCTTTTCGCCGAAAACGATTCCCAGGTATTTTAAGTGCATATGTGGGTGTATTGTTCTATCACCCAGTGCAAATTACACCAGGCAGAATTTCTTCCTCCCAATTAAGAGTACTGCCTCTGTTTTATCCGGTGCTATTTCCAAGCGGTTCGCGCTCATCCACCCTTGTATCGCTTCTAGTGCCGCTTTGGTTTAACACCCTAGCAGCCCCTCTCCTTTTGCTGTGACCACTAGGACCAGATCGTCCGTGTAAGCAACGGTCTCCGGACGGTTGACGGCGTCAACCTACCGAACGGCGCGGTGACCTTACCAGGTCACCTTCAGAACGCCGTTGTACAATAAGTTCCACAAAAGTGGTCTCAACATGGAACCATGGGGATCCCCGGCAGTGACTTCTATTTTTTGCTGTCCCTCTACCGACAGCGACAGCCTGTCACAGAAATAGCTCTTTGTCTTGCCTACCAGATATTCGGGCAACCTTCTGTTTCCAGCTCTTTTACTAAGTTATTCCACGGTGCCGAGTTGAACGAATTCTTTACGTCTATCGTCACGAGAGCGACAATTTTCCTGGCCTGTGATGATTTTTTTCTTTCTTCCTCCGCCAGGTTTAGCTTTATCTTTGACTTTCCTTTCTTAAAGCCATGCTGCCTCGCCGAGAATTCCACTTTTCCCGTCAGTTCCTTTGTGATCCTGTTAACAGGGATTCTCACGAACAGCTTACCAAAAATGTCCAGCATACGGATTGATAGGCATCTGGAATTGTCGGAGGTTTATTGAGTTTCGGGATGAGCGCCAGTCTTGCTTCTTTCCACCTTTTCGGGAACTTTACGTCCTTCAGTTCCTTGTTCAGTACGTGCTGCTCGGTTTCAGGGAAGTACTTGCACACAAGCTTTACGACTTCCACTGGAATGCCTTCTGGGCCGGAACTTTTTTTCTTTTCATTTTAGCCGCTGCTTTTTCTAATTCCTGTGGCGTAAGCTCCTGGACGTCGTATCGTTGCGCTCGCGTTCATTCGGTATTCTCGAGCATCACAAAAAGGCTTTTCTTAAATTCTGTCTCCAGTTGAAACTGTGGATATTTTAGTTTATCCGTCACGATTTTGTAACCTAGCTCTCGAACGTCCCTTTCAACCACCTCGCAGATTTATTTCCACTTGGCTTCTTTAGCCCGCGCTATGAGTGTCCGCAATTTTTTCTTTTCGGCCTTATAGGCCGCCGCCAACCCATCGTATTCACCGTTCTGCTTCTTCTTATTTCTTGTCGCTCCTTTTTTTGCCTTGGCGCAGGTTCTTTGCTCGGCTATCTCGCTCGTCCACCAGTAGATGCAGCTATTTGGCCTCAATCCACCTCTACTTGGAAGACATTTGTTGCAAACTGTAGTGACCAGCTCGTCTGCATTATCCGGCTTCTTCTTCGAGGCCTCTTGGAAGGCTTCCGCGGACTTTTCTTCGTCTAGCGCAGCCGTTTTCCATCCTTTGCTCTCGTTGTTACTTTGCTCGGAGGTTCCGCTGTCTAGAATTTCGTAGCGCAGGAACTTATGGACACTTAGGGTTTCCTCCGGGAGCACCATCTTTTCTACACTCCTCACTGTTCCGAGGGTCAAGTCCACAATTGATACCCCGGTAACCTGCCAGACGTCTCCCAAGATGCGGTGGAAGGCCGTATGGAGGGACGAGAAAGGCAGGGCTAACGAGAACAGAAGAAATGCCCCACGAAAAGGAGGTTGGCAGCGGGCTAACAACCCACTCCGGAAAACACCAATCTGTAAGGAAAACCAAAACGGAAACCATCGTACAGAATTTACGGTACTGACCCAAGCAACGAAGAAGGAACATTGATTTATCACTATACTCTTGGGATGTGAGGACTCTGTGTCGGAGCAGGACACCCCAAATACTAGGAGACATACTAGAAAAATATATAACAGACATTACTGCGCTGCAAGAAGTAAGATGAGCAGGACAAGGCCAAATATGAAAAAAATATTACGATGTGTTCTACAGCTGCCATAAGCAACATGCACGAAGTAGGAACAGCTTTTATAATCAACAAACGCATCAAAGAACATGTAATTGGTTTCAATGCAATAAGTCCCAGACTACGTACGATACGCATAAAGGGGATAAAATGTTTCAATATCGTTAACGTACGGAAGAACCCCACGGAAGAAATAAGCGCACAAGCAAAATACGAGTTCTATGAAAACCTAGAGCGGTTTTCGACAACACTCCAAAACACGACATAAGAATAATCATAGGAGACCCAAACGCAAAAATAGGAAGAGAAAAATTATTCCAAGCACAAATAAGGAAAAGGCTGTTTTTAAAGGCACGTGGAAAGTAATGATAACGGAACGAGAGTAATAAACTTCGTGGCCTCAAGAAACCTTCAACCAAATCGTAAATTATGAACGTAAAAACCGGCAGAGGAGCAAATATTGACTCGGACTATTTCCTGATAAAATTGAAATTGAAAAGAGCGAGAATCTCAAACACCAAAGAAATCAGAGGAGAAAAGATACCCAGATTTAACACAGAGCAACTACAGAACGAAAATAAACAAAAGCTCATCGAAGATAATATAAGGGCAAAGCTGCACATGGACGAAGTTATTTCAATGGGAGAAAGGTGGAAGAAATGCAAGAAAGCACTCCTCTAGGCCGGCTCAGAAGTCTTGGGCCTGCACAGCCAGCCTAAGACCAACGACTGATTTGACGCGGAATGCGAGAAACAAACAGCATAAAAGAATGAAGTATATAAGAAGATGACACAAAGAAGAACGTAGGGAAAAGTGGAAGAATACAGAAGAGCAAGAAGGCGTGAAAGGAATTTACACAGAGAAAAAAAAACGAGCTTTTGAACAAGCACAAATAGCGAATTTAGAAAAACTCTGGTCAAACAGCAGCTTCAGACTTTTATATAAGCAGATACACGAGCAAATAGACGCACTGTGTAAGGACGCCCATGGAAACCTACTAACGGACCCAAAGGAGATATTAACTAGGTGGACGCAGCACTTTAACTCCTAAACGCGGAATCAAACGCAAACGAATTAGTAATATGCCCCGTACACAAGAATGGGGACCCTCTAAACTGAAAGAATTACAGTGACATTACGTTGCTAAACGTAACATATAAAGTCCTCTCACCTCTGGCAGACTACTTCCACAGGTGGAAAAACTCATAGGGAACTATCAGAGGGGTTTCCGTCCCGCAAAATCGACAATTGACCAAATATTTGCGCTTAGGCAAATATTAGGAAAGGGCACAGAACACCAAATGGACACGTACCATATGTTCGTCGATTTTAAAACAGCATATGACAGTATTATACTAACCAAACTCTATGATGCTCTAACAGCTTTACAGATACCAACGAAGTTAATGCGACTTGTAATGATGAACAATGAATAACGTTAAGTGTACCATAAAAATACAAAACAATATCTCAGAGCACATAGATATACACTAGGGCTACGTCAAGGACACGCGCTGGTGTGCTTCCTATTTAACATATGTCTAGTAGCAATCAGGGACGCAAAACAGAAGAGGCACGATTGTAACTAGATCTGCGCAACTACTCGCATACGCGGACGACGTGGACATAATTACCAGGACGACAAGAGAAATGACTAGAACTTATTCAACACTCGAGGAGGCGGCCAACAACTTCGGCCTATAAATGAACGAGGAAAAATAATGCCTGTAATCACGTCACGAAGGGCCCTGCATGAACTCGGTGAAGCACTTACAATCAGAACAAAAGATTTCGAAATCGTACAAGATTTCACGTACCTGGGCGTCAACGTAAAAACGGCGAAAAATAACTACAGGGCTAATATAGGAGAGAGAATAATGCTCGGCAACAAATACGGCACTAACGGCACTAAGTATCTACGTCACCACGAAAAACAACTAGCAAACCCTAGCATTACTAGAAAGACGAAGATGGTCATATACAAGACTCTAATACTGAATGTAGTAATATATGGCACGGAAACATGGACAATAAGCCAACAAAACGCCAACGGTACATGGCGACGTAGATTTTAAACCGCAACACTTACTAGAAAAACCCGACATCGTAACCAAAGTCAAAATAATGCGGTTACAATGGACAGGGCATGTAGCAAGAGCCCAGGAAAACAGCGTACCAACGAGGCTATTAGATGCCGAACTACAGGGAGGACGAGAAAGAGGCAGGCCAATACTTAGAAGGGAAGACGGAGTAACAGAAGACGCAACAAAGTTAGGACTTCGAGGCTGGTGTGGACTAGCACAAAACAAGGACGAATGGATGAAGAAACTTTGGGAGGTCAGGACCCGCACAAGGCTGTAACGCCACAGATGATGATGAAATATAACCTGCACATTCTACGTGTAAGTGAAACAAAATGGAAAGGTGCAGGTGGAAAACGGAAAATGACAGGAGAACTGCTTCTGTACCCAGGTAATCACGAGGATGGTCACCACATGAAATGGATCTTGAGTAAAGAATTGAGCAAACATATTATAATCTGGGCATCAATTAATAGCAGGATTATCGTCGTCCGACTGAGAATACAGGGCAGAGACCTTGTATACAATGTTGTGCTCCAACCGAAACTACAACTGGCGAGGAGAAAGAAGATTTTTGCACTGCTTTAGCAACAACAATAAATAAAACCAAACAATCTGAAATCTACTTTGCAATGGGTGACATAAATGCCAATGTTCAATGTTCAAGAATGACAGTACAAACACAAACACAAAACGTTCACTGGGAAGACATGGTTTAGGTAACCAAAACATCAATGGATAAAGATTTGCCGACCTGTGTACACAGCAAGACTTAGTAATCGGCGGCACAATATTCCTACATAAAAACATTCATAATGTAACCTGGGAATCATGTGATATGAGAACAAAAAACTAAATTGAGCACTGCGCAATATATAGGAGACACTATTTGTTAGATGTACGTGCATACCGCGCTGTAGACGTCGGTAGTGAACCTATATATAGCAAAAAATAAAGTAAAACTAGCAAAGCACATCAAAGATCAATCAAACGCAATAAGAATGAAATATAATGTAACCAAACTTAAGAATGAGAAGGCTACACAAAGTAAGGTGTGCCCAGAACAACTCAAACTTACTAATAGAAACGACACATGGGATGCATGCAGCTTTTATCCACATTTTGATTAAAATATGTGATAAACACGTAGGGAAAATACCTAAGAGAACAAAGGAGTTATCATCGCTGGTGTTCTGCTATGTGCAGGTTCCATTCTGCCTCCTTCACTCAACTCTATCCATAATCTTTTTTTTCATATCCACGTATCTTTTTTAAGACACATCAATATCGCTACTGGAATTCCATCCACCCCAGCAGCATTGCCTGCTTTCATATCCTTCATTTATCTTTCTACTTCTGCGATCATAATGCCGGCTCCCATATTGTCTAAACAGACCGAGTTTCCTTTTTCCAATTCCAGTACCCTTGGCTTTCCATCCGTTTTATACGGGTCTTTCATGTATTCTTCCCATCTATTAAGAATTTCTTTCTCGTCTTTCAACACTTTCCCGTTCTTGTCTTCATTTTATTACTACAAACTGCTCTTGTTGTTCTATGCCAGGTAATTTCTTTTATTTTGTTGTCAACAATGTCGTGCCTCCCCAATCTTTCCAGTCCTTCCATTTCATTACAATGGCTTTCCAGCCACTTTTTTCTAGCTTCATCAGTTTATTTTCTAACTCCGTATTTAGCTGACGATATTTTCTCCTTCCTTCATCTGTACAGATGTTTTTGTACCTTCTTCTCTAGCCCATCTTTGCTATCATTACCTGATTTATCCAAGGCTTTTTTAATTTTGTTCCTTTCTTATAACCAATCTTCTGTTCAGCTGTGTTTATTACTCCCATTTTAATTCTGTTCCATTTTCCCTCAACATCTTCCTCATCTTGTAGCGGGTTAAGATTCATTTTCTCCCCTTCCATCAACTTTCACACCTCTTCTTTGTCTATACTTTTTAACTTATCTAACGTGCTCGTTTTACCCTTTTTAATCCCAAGTTTGATTTCCGCCATAAGCAGAACATTATCACTGTATATATCCGCACCTGTTAATGGATTACCAGGTGCGGATATATACAGTGAACAGGATATATACGCTCGCTTCACTCCGGTTCTGTAAGGATGAAAGACATTGCTCAAAAATGATGAAATCCAGTCCAGTGCGACCCCTCTGATTCCACATTTAGATAGTTTATCCGCTAGAATGGTGTGATCCACTAGGTCGTATGCTTTCCATAGGTCCATTAACATACCGTACGGAATATTTCGAGCTTCTAGCTGGAATCCTATGTCGTTGATGAATTGATAGCAGTCTACCTCCATCTTCTACCTCCTGGTAGTGATGGTCTGTAGTTGGCATGTATACTTGGATTACTAGTATATCCTTTGGCACCGCGCTGAGCTTTAAAGCTATCTGGTGGCTAGAAGGTGACTTCTTATCCCGGAAGTCCCCCGATCGTTTGGGGCCTCATCAGTAATGAACGACAAAAAACGGAAACCTGCTGCTGGCTGTCGGTAAACAAAAAGGAGACGCTGAAAAATTAGGAGACATCCACAAAGTAAGGCTGGGGTATAAAAACATACGGATGAACAACTCTGACAAAAAACGGCTCTACTCATCAGAAGACGCGATGTGATTACCACTGCTGAGGAGGTAAAGCAGGCCCTAGAAACGGCTGCAGAAACAAGAATACAAGCACCGATAAACGTTGAGGTTAGTAACATGAGACCCTCCTACGGGGAATGCCAGGTAGCCACAGTTATGACGACCGGAGAAGTCGCCGAGGAACTATGTAAGATGAAAGAAGTTCTAATAGAGGTCACTTTTTGTAGCATAGAGCAGAGGATAAATGTCAAGAGATGATTCCTATGTAGTAACCAAGTAATAAGAAACCCATTTACTGGTGGAATAATGAAATAGCCGCAATAAGAAAAGAAGTGCTGACTAGAGAGCGCATAAATAATGACTCGCAAAATGACTCGCATAAATAAAAAAACTTGGGAAAGACGCGAACTTAAAGAAGAGATCTATAGTAGATATGTCGAGGGCAGAAGAAAATTAAAGGAAGAAATCAGAAAAGCTAAGGAAGAGGCGTAGAGGAACATATGCAATGAAATAGACAATAATATATGGGGAAAATAATGGCAAAGATATAACTTACAGATGAAGAACTGATAACACAAACAAAGAAACTCTTTCCAAGAGAAGAGGTACAGAACTGGACCTACAAAGAAATAAACAAAGAAGAAATACCAGCAATCACAACAAAAGGGTTAAATGCAGCATCATGGAAACTGAAAAGTAAAAAAGCCACAGGAGTAGATGGCATTTGGGCAGAAATAGTAAAACAAGCAATTATAAGCCAACAAAGTTACTTCTACTTACTAGAGGTTGTAAACTAAACCCTACGGTCAAACAAATTTCCAGAAGAGTGGAAAAGGGGCAGATTATTACTAATAGAAAAACCAAAGAAAGATCCAATGGCGGAGACAAAATACAGGCCAATATGTCTATTGAACAGTATGGCCAAACTAATGGAAGGCATAATTGGGGATAGAATAGTAAAAGATCTGGAAATGAAGGGATATCTCGCAAACTTACAATTTGGCTTTCGTAAAGGTAGAACAATACACGCAGTGAACAAAATACAGAATATCGTAAAATATATTAATAGAATAAACTATAGAGATAGGCCATACGGCATTATGGTAACAATAGACGTGGCAAATGTGTTCAATACTGCAGCATGGGAAGAAATCATAAAAGAAATGGAGGAACGAAAACTATCAACATACCTTATCAACGTAATTAAAAATTACCTTCAAAACCGGACACTTGAAATAGGGGAGAATAGGAAAATAGAGATCAAGCGTGGGGTGCCCTAGGGCTCGGTATTAGGACCTCTATTATGGAATATCCTATATGAAGGAATTCTAAGGCTCCCTGTAGGAAGAAATGTGACTCCAGTCGCATACGCAGGCGACCTGGCTTAATTTATTATTGTGAAAGGTAGAAATATGGAAGAGATCACACACATCACAAATAAAACCATAAATAAGGTAAGCATATGGATGAGAGACAAAAAACTCAAAATAGCTCCTGAGTAAACAGAAGCCGTAATGCTGGCAGGAAGAAGAAAAATCCCAAATATGGTAATTAAAGTAGAAGGGATAAACATTTATACGGAAAATATATAAAATATCTGGGAATAATAATAGATAAAGACATGAAAATGAGGGAGCATATTAAGCAGATGGCGAGGAAATCCGGAAGAACTGCTACGGCCCTAGAGAGATTAATGCCTAATATTGGGGAGCCAAAACAGACAGAAGAAAAATCCCAGCCTCAGTGGTACACTCAATACTGCTGTACGGAGCGCCAGTCTGGAACGAAACAATGGCAATAACAAAGTAAAAAGACATCCTTACCAAAGCACAAAGAAAACTCCTAATCAGGATCTGCTGTGCCTACAGGACAGCGTCCGCAGAGGCACTGCAAGCGATTGCGGGGATATCCCCAATTGAACTAATGGCAGAAGAGAGAACTACTGCATTTACAGACAAGAATAAAAGGAAGCTCGAGCTGAAAGCCAAAACGTTAGGGAAGTGGCAGGACAGATGGGCCAAGGAGACCGGATCGGCGGTATGGACAAAAATACTAATACCTGATCTGAAAAATTGGTAAATAGGAAACATGGAAACCTAAATTACTACATTACACAGATACTTACCAACCATGGAGACTTCAGAGCTTACCTGAAGTGTTTTAAGGTCTAAATACGATGTAAATTAGAGGTAGATCGCCAAATTGTGATGAAATTCAACTACGTGGGGGTCGAGATATCGGCTTTTGTGGATATAAAAGCAGGCGTCAGGCTGCAAGCCATGAATGAATCAAGAAATGCTGGATGGGATGCTTGAACGAGGTCATTTTTAAAAACAAATACCTAAACACACACACATACGAAATCACGCATCTACAAGACTGTAGCTATTGTGTGTAGACCAATAGCCACATACATAGCAGAAACTCGCCCTGTAACAACAACAACACAAAGAACAATGGAGAGCGTGAAAATGTCGGTGATACGAAAGATCAACAATAAAACCTTAATGAGACAGGATGAGGAGCACGGAGCTAAGGCAAATGTCCGACGTACAACCCATAAACGACTGGGTAAAAGAACGAAAAGAGGCGAGGAGCAGCCACGTGGACCGGATGGACCAAACCAGGCTGGTCCGAATAGCACGGGATAATTCGCCAAGAGGGAAAAGAAGCCCAGGGAGATCCAGAAAGCTGTGGAGCGACAATAGGTCCCACCTTGAGCGACCATAGTGATGGATGATGAACAGGCAGGCCTGCATATAATGAGAGAAAGAAGAAGAAGATAATTACCTAGAATTTAATAATTTTTTATATATTTTATTACACATTTAAGAGCCTATTGATTTTAACGCATATTTTTATTTTTTATAGAGCATATTCCATATTTAAGCGCTTAAAGTAGTTTTTCAAGCGTATATTTTTGGTTGTCCTACTAACGACGATATAGAAACCAACCCCTACTCTATTACGCAGGGTTTTGACAAAAAAATAATGTACTAACTTCCAAAAACCACGCGAGCTAAGCCGCGGGTTATAGTTAGAAATATTATATAATATATTAGACAAGGAAACTTTTATAGGCGATAGTAGATAGCTAAACAATAAGTTTCTTTATTTAAACTAAACAAAAAATATTTCATTATATAATTCCTTATAATTGAACAATAGAATCCTGACCGAATCCTCGAAGCTATGTGAATTAAAATTTATAAATTCTACATTTATATATAAATAAAAGTCATTTCTAATAATAGAATGATTTCTAAGGGATATGAAAATGTGCATTATTCTTTGGACAATATGTGCACGGTCATACAGACAGAAAATCAAATTCAATAAACTCATTTTCCAGTTAATTGTTCATTGTGAGCGCTACGGGCGACATAACTGGGCCGTTGAGGGTGAGGCGGAGGTTGGATCGGCGCATCTTGTTCTGACGTGCACCTCGAAAAATAAACCACGACCGCCTCCGGCGCACCGCAAAAATAATATCGGCTACATTTCATATACCGATTACAGTCAAATACCTATAGTTTTAAATACAATTAGGCTAGAGCTTGATTTCGTTTCGATCGAAATTGTGAGCAAAAAAGTTATTTCTATCAAATAACAAAGGATTTTATGTTTGCTGTTTTTGTTTTGTCTTAGGACAAAACAAGTACGAAACTAGATATAAAGAGGAAAACAAGAGCCCCCTCAAGTCGTATTTTTTGAAAAGAATACATACCATTCTGGACCGAGGCCAATGAGATCCTCTACGCTGACTACTTGGAAAACGGCAGATCGGATGATGCGGACTCATTATTACCAACCTTGACGAAGCACGGAAGAAAAGATGCAACAACACAACTAAAAGCCTGAATTTCCGACACTCAAGTAGAAGGGCGTGGATCCTACTTAAGAAGCTGGGAGCCGATTCACATACCATGCCGAAGCCTGCCAATGTCGCGGCCAATCAGGTAGCGAACCACATATTGAACCTGTCCAGAGCCAGAAAAGATAAATCCCACTCGACCAAAATCAAAAAGGAGTTCAAGGCCCTCAAAAACTCCTCTATAAGGTGTGAGCAGCTGTCTGGGGAATTTACCATGGACGAAGTCACAAAAGCCCTCCAATCCTTAAAGACCGGCAAGTCACCCGGGTTTGACAAAATAGACCCGGAATTCCTTGCTTACGGTGGAATAAACAAGAGGCGCTGACTGGCAAAATTCTTCACTAATATCCTCGAAGCCGAACAACTGCCAAGCGAACTTAAAAGATCTAAAATCATCGCCATTCTCAAGCCAGGAAGCCCCCCTGGCAGCTACCGACCCATTGCCCTTCTAAGCGTTATATATACATTACTGGAGAGACTAATCTACAACCGAAAAAGCCCACGAATCCTGGACATCTTACCTGTGGAACAAGCTGGTTTCCGACCTAGACGCAACTGCGAAGATCAGGTTCTTGCACTTCTGACCTATATCGAGAGAAGCTTTGAGGAACGCAGTAAAACAGGAGTAACCTTCATAGACCTAATATACTATATACCATATTCTGTCTGGAGGGAAGGCCTAATGTATAAATTCCTGACAATCATAAAAAGTAAGAACCTGACAGCACTGGTGAGCAACATGCTCTCCCTTAGGTTAATAGGTCCCTTCAGACTGTAATGGGGGACACGAAGCAGACGCAAGCTGCTTAATAACGACCTACCTCAAGGCTCAGTCCTGGCTCCAATTCTTTTCAATCTATACGTAGCTGACCTTCCACAAACACCAAGCCGCAAGTTTATGTATGCCGATGATTTGGCCCTGGCAACCCAGCATTCGAACATGGGAAACATAGAAGCCACCTTGTCAGCGGACCTAGACATTCTGTCGGACTACTTAAGGAAGTGGAGGCTGACACCCAGCGCTGCGAAAACCGAGACCTGTTGTTTTCATCTCAACAACAGAATGGCATCTACCAGCCTAAAAGTCACTCTAAATGGCACTGTTTTACGCCACAACTACAACCCTAAATACCTGGGCGTTACGTTGGATCGCACCCTCTCGTTCAACAAACAGCTAATCAACTTGGCAGCGAAAATAAGGACCCGCAATAATATCCTATACAAGCTGGCTGGATCAACCTGGGGAGCTGATGCTACAACGCTGCGTAGTTCTGCACTTGGTCTTGTCTACTCAACGGCCGAATACTGCGCATCGGCTTGGATAAACAGCCCCTACGCACGTAAAATCGACACATTTCTGAACCAAACGATGAGAATAATTACGGGGTCCATTAAATCTACACCAATCGAATGGCTGCCAGTGCTATCTCACATAGAGCCGCCGAGAGTCCGCAGAAAGCAGATCCTGGTCCGAGAGTACAATAAAATAACCGCGAACCCAGACTTACCAATCAACTAGGATCTCATACATTTTAATCGACTATAGTCTAGATCTGTCAGAACGGCACAACAGCTAATCACTAACAACTTTGACGGATACGAGGAGTGGCAGTCGGACTGGCAGGACAAAGTCTCACCGACCTGGCATCCCCTACTCAACTCTAAAGAACCACCACCTGGTTTTAACCTGCCCCGCAAGCTCTGGGTTCGACTGAATAGAATACGTACTGGACATGGCAGAAGTGGGTCGGCACTCCATAGGTGGGGAATGCGCCCCAGTCCAGAGTGCGAATGCGGTGCTGCCTCTCAAACAATGGAACATATCACCCGCGAATGCCCGCCAACAGCCTTCCCTGGAACGAGCGACGACTTTACACGCGACACCGGAGGCCATCTCCTGGCTCGAACAGGTACGCCTGGAGCTGTGATAATAAAGACAATAATTGCAATTATGTTTGTGATATATGTGCTGGTATTGACCTTATATATACCATATTTAATCTCTCTCCTATGTATGTTGGAATAGATCATAAGCTAAATAAATAAGCTGTTCCACGTACAGCGTCTCAATGTCAGTGTGGAGAAGCTGCCTGATGTTATCTATCCAGCATTGCATTATCTATCGTGCAATGTAAGCAATTGGCTTACATTGCACGATCAATTTTTCCATGCTGTTACTTCTTGTTACATGTCCGAAGAACTTCAATATGCGGGAGTAAACCAGACTTGAGAGTCGTTGTTTGGGTTCGATCTCGTTAAGAATAGAGATATTGGTACGTCGTGCAGTCCAGGGTATTCTAAGCATTCTCCTCCAACACCACATTTCGTACGCATCCACTCGACGACGGTAGTGTAGTGTCATGTCTCCGCCGCATAGCCAAATACAGAAAAGACCAGCGCATGGACCAGGTTGATCTTCGTGTTACGTGTTATGTTGCTATCTCTCCATACTGGAGTAAGCTGGGACATGGCGGTTCTTCCCAGATGTATTCGGCGGCGTATTTCGCGTTCACACCATAACTTGTTATTAATAATGGCACGCAGGTATATAAACTGCTCGACGACATCATATTTTCCGGCCTTAAGGATATTTAGCCAGTTATCATTTGCGCGGTCAACAATCATCGCTTTTGTCTTCTGGATGTTTATTTGAAGACCACACTCCAGACCGAAGTCATACTTGCATGTTATCACCCCAACTTAGTCTGGTCCGAGTTCGGCTTCCTCTTTAATTTGCCCAAATTTGACTTGATTTTGAGACAGTAGTTCGGAAACTACACATGCATGCGTCAACTTTTGACAAAACTATATGAAATTAATTTAATTATAGGATTTAGGGGGATCCCGGAGAATTGCCCAGGTGGGAGAGATCGAGAGGTGGGGGCAATTGAGAGGTGCTCCGAATCGCTTAAATCGTTTTAACGCAATTCTGCTCCTCATCTCCCTGTTTCGTGTTTGATCTTTCCATCTTTTTATCCGTCTCAGCAATTCCAAACTCTTTCCACATCCATACATTCCTTCCACTTCACTTCTTCTCTTCAATCCTCTCTCCTTTATTCCATTCACCCTTTGTACACGCTTCCATCCAATGTTCCCACATATCTTCTGATGTCACAGAACTCCCACAAACACTGGCTGCACTTTCTATGCTCATCATTCATCGAGTATCTCCTTCCACGCTCCTCTCTGACAGACCTATATCTCGCTAACATGACTTGAGCACCGGTCTCTTGGTTTGTGCTTAAATGGGCTGGTAAACGCCCATGTACCTGTATCCTTACATACTCTTTATAGAATTTACTTCTTTTTATTTTGCTTTGCCGCTCCCGTAGATCTACTTCTTGCAAACGTTCCACCAAACTTTTAGCCCAATGCCACCGTTCTTGCTTTAGCCTTTCATATAAATTCTCCTTGTTTCTGCCTCATTCACACCTCTTTTTACATATTGCTAACCTTGCATTCAAATCTTATGAGCTTTTTCGCCGCCAATACGCCACCTAACTAGCATTCAACTTCTGGAGGACGACGTAACACGGTGTCAACCTATCAAGCCTTCGATTTTTTTTTAAATTATAATTGGACTCTCACTATCCCGTCCTACTCTCTTGTCCCCCAGACTTAGAGCGATGCATTAAAATGCTTGTCACACATACCTTCCACACCGTCTCAGCCGCTCTGAAGTTTACTTTGAAATTATTCTTCCACCCACTCTAAATTCGCCCTGCCGCCACCTAAGCTTTATTCTAAACATACTCCACTTGTTCCTCGTTGCTGCCCCCCTTTCCAAATAAATACCCCAGATACTTGAACTTCTGCACTTCCTCAAATTTCATCTGTCTCCATTCAAACACTGCTCATATAACCCTGCCTCAGGCCGTTTTTTATCTCAAAACATTCACACACTCATTCACCCTGATTTTGCATGTCGTTTTTCTGTACACCTCCCTTACATTCCTCCTCACACTCTCCGACTTCCCCTTTTTAATCAAACATTCATTTAATTTCCCTCTATCTATGGATTCATATGCTGCTTTCAGATCGATAAAAAAGGCAAACAGGTCCCTAGTTTTATTTCCTGATCAATTATAAATCTAAACGTGTTCAGCTCTGCCTCTTCCCTCTCAGAAACTTGCTTGGACCTCTAGTATTAGCTGTTTTTCCTCCGTCTCCCTTCTCAGCAGCCCTTCAAGGATTTTGAAGTTTGTCAATAATATGTTTTGAGGTGGTCAAATGAATGTCCAGTGGAGGATATATAAAACAACTATATAGGCTTAACAACATATATATTAACAGGACTAAGACCTTGTAAAAGTACGTCATGACACTTCGAAGGGTGGGAGCAGAGAGAGCGAAGTCACGTCTGCGACGAGACTCGACTCTTATCTCTCGACTCTGATCTCTTGACTCTTACAGAGTCGACTCTTATCTCTTAAAAGACAATACACTCTGGATGAGGACAAACGAACAATAATAAAGGTTTTAGTACACCACAGTCAATACATTTTTCTGGCACCCTCTTCCGCGCTTCATTCCCCACTGCGTCCGGTTTTTCTTTAAGGTTCCAATTACTTGGCATACCTCCTTGGCCCTAATTTGTTCTTCACCTACTTCTTCCTACATCTGTTCCCATCTCCATCTACCATTCCCCGCTCTGCCATTATCTCCACTGCCTCTAGTAGAACCTCTAGTGTCTTATCCAGTTTCCCGTCGGTATGCTATCCGGAATCCGCTCCCTCCTCCTGCTCTTCAACTTTAAATATTTCCAGAGGTGCGCTTCTGTCTTAATCTCCAGCACTCGTTGGCACTCCCTTTTCTCACAAATTTCTTTCTCCCTCTTTCTTCTATCTAGGTTTTGTAAATCCTCTCTCGTACGTAACCACTGCTCCTTGTCGTCGGTACCCTCTCTCCATCTTCTCATTACCTCTCTATACTTTTGTTTTTTTCTTTATGAATCCCTTGTCTGCCCATGCACTTCTCGCCGTTGCTTTCGTGACTTTCCTTCTGACAATTGCTGCTTCCATTTAGCCGGTTATCGTATCTAGATATGCTAAATTTTCCCAATCTATTGCATCAATTTTTGTCTTAAACAACTCCGTCGCGCGTCTGTCCCATCTGGCAACCCATTATTCTTTCCTAGGCACTTCTTTTACCTTCTGCCTTAACGAGATCAAAACTGGCATAGGGTCCGATTCACCTTTCAATGCGATCTCCATTTCTCTAATTCACTGTCTAACGACGTCGTTTACTACTGCTATGTCTAACACTGACACTCCCCCTGAACTCCCAAACGCGGTCAGCCTTTCCCAATCCCCTTTCATACGCAGCCGTACACTACCCATTCAAGATATCCCAACTTACCCATTCAAGATATCCCAATGATTTTAACCGCCCACTCGCATTTCTCGTTTTGTGCTTAGATTTCCTACATATCTCTTTTCTATCTCTATCCACCGTGTTAAACTACTCTTCTCCTATCCTCATATTTTAGTCACCTCCTAGTAGCAAGTTTGTCGATAGTGTTCATTCTAAATTACTCTTTATGCCGTATTTGATTCTTTCACGACCCCTATTATTATACACCGTTTCTATCTGCCTCCACTCCCCCTCTAGTTCTACTGGCTGGACCCTAAAAAACTAGACCTTCCGCCTCTTCTAGAATTCTCTCCGATTCCTTGATACCTCTTCTGATCCCTTTTACGATTCCCCCCTTTGCCCCTCTGTAGTGACTCACTCTCCGGCCCGTTTCCATACCCCAATTGTCTCCTTGAGAGGTATCTCTTTACAACTTCCCATTCCTTCTCTTGAACACAGGTGTCCACTAGCCTCACTATTTAGATCTACTCTAGGAAGGTCTAGTTTTCTATTTAGAATTTCTTCACGAATTCTATAAAAGAATAGTCTTCCCCTTCCAGTTACTTCCTGAGCCTTACCACATTCCAAAACATTATCTTTACATTTTCCCTATCCGTTCCGTCGTTGTGTATCTGTTCCTTCCCTCTTTAATCCCTTACTCGATTTTTGCTACCTCGTCCCATGTAAGTTGTATTTAGCGTTTTGGAGTCTTTCTGCCGCACTACTATTTTAATGCATGAATGCAAGTCGAATAATTTCGTTGGATACAAGCTCGCGTATGCAATGACCTGACTTTGGCTACCCAAAGCCAACATATGCACACGTTTGAAGATAGGTTCAGAAAAGATTTGGAAGTCCTTGGCATATCTTTAAAAAATCGGAGGCTTGGTACCGTTATTCAGTAAAATAAACATCCAAAATATCTGTGGCTAACAATAGATAGGGTCTGTGTTATTTCCTGGTCAATTTTAAATCTAAACGTGTTCAGCTCTGCTTCTTCCCTCTCTGAAACTTGCTTGGACCTCTAGTATTAGCTGTTTTTCCTCCGTCTCTTTTCTCAGCCGTCCTTCAAGGATTTTGGAGAAAATTTTGTACGAAGAGTTCATCAACATGATTGCTCTGTACCCAATGTAATTCTCCACCATTTCCCTGTCCCCATTTTTGTGTATTGGCAGTATTATCCCTTGGTAGTATATAAGGTTGCAATTTCTTGGTATACCTCCTCTGTCATAATTTCTTCATCACCTACTTCTTCCACATCTGTTGCCTTCTCCATATACCTTTCCCCTGATCTGCCATTGTCTCCTCTTCTTCTAATAGAACCATATAGTGCCTTATCCAGTTTCCCATCGCCATCGGTATGCTATCCGGAATCCGCTCCTTCCTTCCGCTCTTCACCTTTAAATATTTACAGAGATGCGCTTCTGTCCTAATTTCCAGCACTCGTTGACGCTCCCTTTTCTCCCAAATATCTTTCTTACCTGGAGAGAAGGTTTTGTAGATCCTCTCTCGTACGTAACCACTGCTTCTTGTCACCGGTACCCTCTCTCCATCTTCTCGTTACCTCTCTACACATTTATTTCTTCTTTATGAACTCCTGTTCTGCCCATGCACCACCCCCGGCTAATTTCGTGACTTTCCTCCTGACAATTGCTGCTTCCATTTTTCCGGTTACCGTAATTACATCTTCTAAATTTTCCAAATCATTTGCATCCATTTTTGCCTTAAGCTCGATTCCCATATGCGCGACACTCACCTACGCGACGTAGTACGGCATCGCCTGTCAAATAATGATTACATTGTTTTAAATGGGCACGTTGCGTAGCTGTCGCGTAGCCATAGTGAGAACTTCTTCTTAGACTCTTGTATAGGCACGTGTGCCTGTTTCTTTAAGTTCCTCCTTAGTCTCTAATCTGCTGTGATATGGATGTCCAGGAGTCTTCCCTTCTCTTTGGTGGCCTTCCAGGTGGTCTTGAATTGTTGGGTCTTTGTGTCATGGCCCAGTTACCGATCCATTGTGGGATCAAGCGTTTCACATGGTCCCACCAGTGCGTCCGACGGTCTCTTGTCCAGCGTACGATATCCTGTATTTGTTAATGCTCTCTGATTGTGGAGCTCCTGATTTGGTCTCTTAGCGCGACTCCCTTTATCGTAGGGTGCGCATCTTGTTTGGTAACTGCTGTGTCGGCTCTTGTTTCGGCTGCGTATGTGAGAATTGGTCTTATTGCAGTTTTGTATATTCGGATTTTACCTTCTTTAGATATATGCTTATTTCTCCACATTATATTGTTTATTGCATCGGATATTTTTCGGGTCTTGTTGGTGGCTGCTCGGGTTTCCATCTTAAGGTTTCTGTCGCTTGATGTTTCTATGCCGAGGTATGTGAAGCTCATCACTTTTTCTATTACCTTACCGTCGAGTTCTAGTTTGCATCTTGTTGGGTATCGGCTGGTTACCCTGCACTTGGTTTTTTGGTGGGATATGTCGAGGTTGTATTTCTTTGCTGTTTCCGAGAATGTCTTTAGAACTCGTTGCAAATCGTCTTCGCTGTCTGCCATTAGCGCTGCATCATCTGCATAGCATAGGATGTTGAAGGATTGGTTCCCCATTCTGTATCCCGCTTTAAGGTTGTTTACTGTGGTTATTATGTTGTTCATTTTGATGTTAAATAGGGTCGGGCTCATGCTGTCACCTTGTCTTACACCATCGCTTACGCGCACCCTCTCTGATGTCTTTGTTTTTGTTTTTATGATTGTGTAGTTGTTGGTGTTGATGTTTCTCATTAGGTTGGTTAGCTTTCCCCCCGCTCCTCGTTTTTTGAGTTCTGAAATCACATCAGCGATTCGGATTTTGTCGAATGCTTTGCTCAGGTCGACGAAGCACAGATAGGCGGGTTTGGCAAACTCTATTGCTTTCTCGGTGATCTGTCTTACAGTAAATATTGCGTCTGTAGTTGATCGATTTTGTTGGAATCCTTGTTGTTCGTCATTTACCGTTACTCGTTCGTTTATTTTTTGGGCCAGTTTTTTGGGAAAAGTTTTGCTGTGGTGTTTATCAACGTGATGCCTCGGTAATTTGAGGGGTCTGTTTTTTTACCTTTCTTGAAGATCGGGAAGGTGATTGTGTTTTTCCATTTTACCGGCACTTGTTCGGATTCGACAATTTTTCTAAACAAGGTGTAGATTTCTGCTTCGAGTTTGTCGCCGCAGTATTTTAGGAGTTCGTTGGGAATCATATCTTCACCTGGTGTCTTTCTTGTTTTTAAGTTCCTGATTTCCAGATTTATTTCTTCTTGGCTAATAAGCCAGTATGACTCCCCTATTGTCTGTTCGTGCGTTACGGTAGTGGTTCCTTCCTTGATGTTGTTGCTTTCAGTTTCATACAATTTCTTAAAGTATCCTCATTCCCATTTTTCAGGTGTTATACATTCGGTTTGATGTTGTTCGTCAACTGGTTGCTTATACTTCCTGATTAGCTTCCAGATTTTCTTTTGACTCCCATATAAGTCGTGTTGCAATTCAATGCTGAAGTTCTCCCAGTATTGATCTTTTAGGTATCGCACTTCTGTCTTGCACCTGTTTCTCGCCAGTTTGTATTGGTCGTAAGCTTCCTGAGTTCTCGTGTTCATATATTTTCTGTAGGCTTCTGATTTTTGTCGGGCTATTTCTTTTAGGTCTGGGTTGTATCACGGTTTATAATTATGTCGTGGAGTATTACTGACTGATCTGCAGCCGATAGCCTCGAGAGCGCTGTTTGTAATGTTAGATTTCAGCTTTTCCCAGGCTTCATCTGTATTGTCCTGGTCTTGTATGGTGTTGGATGCTATTTTTTGTACTAGTCTGTTTTCGTATAGTATCCTTATGCTCTCTGTTTTTAATGCCTATTAATGCCTATTAATGCGGTTGCAGATGTTAAATTTGCCGCATTTTGTTGGTTGTGTCTCATTGCTTTGAATGGGTACTTGCATACGACGAGGTGATGTTCTGTGCCTATATTGGCTGATGGTATCACTCTTACGTCTATGATCTTATTTGGGTGGACTTTTCTGTTAGTTATTATATGATCTATAATGGGTCGCTGTCCTCTAGTGTTTTGATACTTGTACTTTTCTTGGTCTTTGTGTTTAAAGTAGGTATTATTAATTTGTAATAGGTTTTGAATGCATAAGTCAATAAGCAGCATGCCGTTGTCGTTGATTTGCTCTTCTCCAAATCTATTCATTACTCCTGGTATTATTTTGTTACCAATTCTTGCATTTGTATCTCCGATTATAAATATTTTGTCATTGGGGTCGATTTCATTGATAGTTTCGTCAATTCTATTGTAGAATGATGCTCTTTCGTATTGCGTTTTCGAGCTATCTGGTGCGTATATGCCAATGATGTGCATTTTTCTTTTCTGAACTTTAATGCCAATGGTATTATGTTATGATCTATATACTTAGTTGTTTCGATATTGTCTTTATATTTGTTGTGGACTAGAATTGCCACTCCTGATTTTGTTCTTTCGTTGTGTTCCTTTCCACTATAGCATAAGAGGTAGTTGTGTACGAGTATGTTACCGTGACCCTTTTTCTTCGTTTCGGATAGGATGCAGATGTCTATTTTGTGTTTATTGAGAGCTTCTATGATTTCGTGTGATTTGCTATTCCATGTGTTTATGTTCCACCCAGCAATTCTAACCTCACTCTTTGGTAGTAGATTTTTCCAGTTTTTCTCGTTTTTCCTGTTTCTCGCGTGGTCGTCATCGTGTATCCGTCCTTCCGAGGCTTGTGAGTTCCTTTAGTGAGCATATTTTTTTTTTACAAGGGGTAGGTCGCTGGCCTTGTCTCTCAACGCTCCTCTTTTATCCGGCTTGGGACCGGCTAGGATTTCACTGAGATACTCAATCCATCCAGTGCCCTCATAGGCAGAGTTCCTTTTATACAACCATTTTATTCCACCCTGGATAACTTTGGAGATACCTTTTATTCAACACTGGATACTGTTTGGTAAGAATAAACATGTCCCTTAACTTAGCGGCAGATGTTTTTACCTCCTTGGTAATCCAAGACTTATGATTGGCGTTGATTTTCGATATGGGGAAGCAGGAAAAGATGTGATGTTGGAAGGTCTTAATGAATGACACAGTTTTGCCGTTATAGTCCGGATTATTGTAAATCTCCAACTATGATTCGCTCTGTTCTTCAAGTTGTTCAGCGAAACGTTTTTTGTTAGAAGTACAAATATTTCTGGTGAGGAGGTATTTTTTTCTATACTGCGTCTTCAGGCTGCTGCCTAGCCTAATTAACTGGTGGTCTTACATCGGTGTATCTTTCACTGACGTAAATAAGGGGCTTCTTGATATGGCAAAGATGTTGTCGATTTTTGATCTTGACGATGACGTTATTCTAGTGTGCTGGTGCACACATCACGGGTGTTACGTGGCCATAGGTCAGGTTTTCTGATGTCCTCTAAGTTCTCCTAAAGAAGTGATACCTTGAAGGAGGAATATTCCTCGGGGCGGTTAGAGGGTAGCTTTTTGCACAGGATTTGATTAAAGTTCTTGCTTCCCAGGTTAGATGTTATATCATTTTCCGTTAATTGCGGTTCTAGTTGAGAAACATGTAAATGGGCCTATATAGTTATAGCCCTTATTAACATAGGTTCCATATTAGAGCCAATGATTAAATTTGAGCGACGGGTTTCGTGTATTTTTTTTGAGTTTGCCAAATCTCTTTATCGGGATAATTTTCTTTATCGTGGTTGACTTCGGTGTTTGACTGATTGTGAATGCCTTCTATATCGTCTAGTTGTGCATCCTTTGCGATTCTAGATTCCCCGTGTAGGACCGCCGTTGGTTGATATCGGTGGGAATACATTTTTTCGATTAATCGCTTGGAGTATTGTATATATCTTCAACACAGTTGTTTAAACGGGCCATTTCGGTAGGTTTATTAAGAAATTTTTCGTTGAGAGTCTTATTTTCATTACTTAAATGAGTGATTTGCTCGTTTAGTTGAGCAATACAAGATTTAAGAGGTTTTATACTTTTATTAACTGCAGAATTTAGGGCTACGTAAAAATGTAATGATTATATCACTGTAGTTGTCCCAGGGGACGATAGATCTCAAATCTCTTGGCATATTGATTTACAACTTCTTTGCTATTTAATTTATACACTTTTCTGATTAAAAACAAAATCATTTCTTAAATATTGGATTCACTGCGAGCACACTACCACTCGCGTCATACGTTCAACGACAATTCGACATCGACGAGTTCATCAAAACATTCATGAACTCCTGGAGTTCATGAACTCCTACGTAAGCTTGTCAATACATTTTTCTGGCACACTCTTCCACGCTTCAATCCACACTCCGTCCGGTCCTGCCGCTTTTTTTTGCTTTAAGGTTACAATTACTTGGTATACCTCCTCGGCCGTAATTTCTTCTTCACCTACTTCTTCTACAGCTGCTCCCTTCTCCATCTACCATTCCCCCGGTCTGCCATTATCTCCACTCCTTCTATTAGATGCTTTATCCAGTTTTTCATTGGTATGCTATCTGGAATCCGATCCTTCCCCCCGCTCTTTTTCTTTTAATATTTCCAGAGGTGCGCTTCTATCCTAATTTTCAGCATTTGTTTACGCTCCCTTTTCTCCCATATTTCTTTCTTGCTTCTCTCCAGGTTTCGTAGATCCTCTCTCGTACTTAACCACGGCTTCTTATCGCCGGTACCCTCTCTCCATCTTCTCATTACCTCTTTATACATTTCTTTCTCCTTTAAGAACTCCTTGTCTGGCCTTGCACCTCTAGCTGTTGCTTCCGTGACTTTCCTCCTGACCATTGCTGCTTCCATTTTCCCGGTAATTGTATCTACCCAATCTTCTCAATTTTCCCAATCTATTGCATCCATTTTTGCCTTACAACTCCTTCCCGCTTCTGTCCCATCTGGAAACCCATTTTTCTTTCTTTGGCACCTCTTTTACCTTCTGCCTTAACTTGATCAAAACTGACATAAAAACTGCCAGCAAAACTGATCCGATTCACCATTCGTTTATTACGTCCATGCGTCGTTTACTACTGCTATGTCTAACTCCGAGACTACCCCTGAACCCCCAAACGAATTCTGCCCTTCCCAATCCCTCTCCACACACCCATTCAAGACATCCCATAGATTTTCCCTTAACCACCTACCCGCATTTCTCGTTTTGTACCTAGATTTCCTACATATCTCTTTTCCATGTCTACCCACCGTGTTAAACTGCTCTTTTCATATCCTCACATTTTAGTCACCTACTAGTAGCAAGTTTTTGATGCTGTCCATTCTAAATTATTCTTAATGTCTTCTTTGGTTCTTACCTAACCTAACCTAATCCTAAGTTATAATCTAACCTAACCTAATCTATTATTATAGAACGTTGCTCTCTACCACCACTCCCACTCCAGTTCTACTAGATCCCTAAAAACTAGACCTTTCTTCTCTTCTAGAATTCTCTCAGATTTCTTGATACTTCTTCTGATCCCTGTTACTATTCCCTTCTTTGACCTTCCGTAGTCATTCAACCTCCGGGCCGGTTGCATACTCCAATTGTACTCCTTGGGAAGTCTCTGTTTACAAGCTTCCCATTCTTTTTCTTGAACCCAGGTCTCCACTACCCCCACTGTTTGCAATCTCTTCACGAATTCTAAAGGACCCGTCTTCTTTTCCAGTTTCTTTCTGAGCCCTGCCACATTCCAAAACATTAGCTTCATATTTTCCCTTTCCGTCCCGTCGTTGTTTATTTGTCCCTTCCTTCTTTGGTCCTTTACACGTTTTTTGCTTCCTCGTCGCATCCAAGTTGTATTTGGCGTTTTGGAGTATTTCTGCCGCACTACTATTGGAATGCATGAATGCAAGTCGAATAATTTCATTGGATGCAAGTTCAATCAAACGTATATTGAATCTTTTGATGTACAGGTACATATAAGACGAGAATTTGACACAACTGAAACTTTTTCTTAAATCATACTAAATCTAATAAACGAAAGCATAATTTTCAATGTTAACTAAAAATTTTAAACCAAATCAAAGTGTAATAAACAGTAACAACAATAACAACCAGGAATTGGCTAAAATTAATTTAAAACTTCGAGCTATTAAAAACATTTAACCCTCCAGGGAATCTTCTATTGAATAAAAACAGCTCTTTAAGAGAAAGTCTTTTCCTTTTTTTCTAAAAGAATTATAATTTCTTTCTTCTTTTATTTCTGACGGTAACTTGTTGAAAATTTTAATTCCTAAGCGCATGGGAGCTCCACTGGACAAGGTGAGGTTGCTCCTTATGGTCTTATATTAGAGGCATTTCTTGTATTTAGTTTGTGGATATCTTCAGTTTTAGGCAATAACTGTTTCTTTTTGTGTATGTAACATGCTACTTCCCACATATATAAGCACGGCACTGTTAAAACTTTTAACTTTAATTCCCGAAAGAGTCCAAATAATTCGCTTCTGGGCATTAAACACTCTTTTTACGTGTGGTGACGATTCCCAAAGTATTATCCCATAGGCTAGAATCGCTTGGATTTCAGCGTGGTATACATTTAGTAACACGTCTTAAACTATTAATTCTTTCACGCGTCTTAGTAGATATACTTTTCCATTGATTCTTCTAACGATCTCGTCAGTCATAATTTTCCAATTAAGATGCTCTTCTAGGTATACACCACGGAACTTTATATTATCGGTTCTTTCAATTCTGTTGTTGCTGATTGATATATCTATATCATCATTGTATCTGCTTCTGTGGGTACGGAAACTAATGTATTTAGTTTTGAGTGGATTTAAAAGTAGATTGTTTGCAGCAAACCATTGCTGCAACTTTTGTAGTATACCTTGGGCAGCAATCTCAGATTCCAGTAAAGTAGATCCAGAGACAATGAATGACACTAGTATCGTCCGCGTACAGACTACAATAATCGGCACCAATGTAGTCTATCAAGTCCGCTGTGTAGATTGAGAACAATATTGGGGCTAGGATGGTTCCTTGTGGCAACCCTACAAAAGTAGATATGGTTTCGGAGGTGGAATTTCTTATCTTAACATATTGTGAACGGTTAGAAAGGTATGATTGGAACCATCGTCCTGTTTTGCCACGAATCCCATATATTTCCAGTTTTTCGATTATCTTATTGTGATCTACACAGTCAAATGCTTTAGATAAGTCACAGAAAATGCCCACCGGGGCATTTCATTTTTGTAAGCAAGCTGATACCACGTTTCACGCAACTGATATAAGCTGATACCACGCAACAATTATAGCAAGTACGCAACGTTTAAAAAAGGCTGCAAATCGGACTAAAGTCCGCAAAACGGCAACACTGCATATTATTAATTTTCCTGTCATTATCTGTAATTTCTAGATTAGTCGTAGAGTACGAGCCATGAGGAGTAACGTGACACGACATCTGGTGGACACAAGCGGAAATAGGTAGTACCTTCTATCGCTAACGAAAGATGGCGCTAATAGCACGTACAGAATAATCTCGTTGGTTCGAGAAAGTTCTGGTGTCTTCCACTCACTTCTAGATGGCAGTAATTGGAATATATAAGAAGGCTAGTGGCGCAACCACAAGTCAGTTCCTATGACACTGTTGTGAAATAAAATAGTGCGTACCTCCTTAAAACGTGTTTGTGCGTGTTTAAGTTTAAGACATCTTTGTAACAGTATTTTGATTTGAATTGTTGCTTTTGTGTGTGATTTAGTAGTATGGAAAAGAAGCGAAAAATTGATAGTGAATGCAGAAAATTTAAAGATCAGTGGAACATTCAGTATTTCGTAATTGAGTCCAGTAACAAGGCGCTATGTTTGATTTGCAATGAAAGCATAGCCGTTCTCAAGGAACATAACATTAAACGTCATTATGAAACAAAACATTTTCAAAATTACTCAAAATATATAGGAAGTTTGCGGACAGAAAAATTCGAAGCTATGAAGCGCGGATTGAAATCGCAGAAATCTTCATTTACAAACCGATGGAGAAATGATCAAAGAATGCATAATTGCAGTAGCCGAAGAAATGTGCCCTGAAAAGGTAAATTTATTAAAAAGTGTCAGTATGTCAGCAAACACTGTGGCTCAAAGGGTAGAAAACATCGCTGAAAATATATCCTCTCAACTGTTCAACAAAACGGACATGTTGAGTGGTTTTCTTTCGCCGATTTATATTCGAGGATTTATATATTAGATAAAAGATATGAAGTGCATGAAGAACTTCTTGATATGTATAGTATTCATGGCACAACTACTGGTACAGATATTTTTAAAGGAGTTGAAATGGCCATTAATCAAAAGAACCTTCGATGGAAAAACTTGAAATGTATTATAACTGATGGAGGCAAAAACATGAGTGGGTAAGATAAAGGAGTGGTCGCTCTTGTGTCAAAGGCTGTAGAAAATGACGGTGGTTCAAAACGGTGGACGGTGGACGTCTTACATTGTATCATTCATCAACAGTCGTTGTGCGGAAAATGTTTGGATATGTCTGAAGTTCTGAAACCAGTCATATCAACTGTTAATTTTATCAGATCTTTTGGGCTGAATCACCGACAATTCCGACAATTTATTGAAGAGATTGGACTCGAGAAGAGAATATGACTTACCTTATCATACTGCCGTACTTTGGCTTAGTTGTGGGAAAGTCCTTCAGCACTTTTTTGAACTTCGAGCAGTGATTTTTTGGAATGAAAAGCATCGCCCTCTTACTGAATTACAAAACAACGCATGGCTGTGGAAGTTAGCATTCTATGTTGATTTGACAAAACATGTAAACCAACTGAATTTGAGATTGCAAGGAGAAAACCAGCATCTTCCTGATTTATACACTAATATCAAATCATTCCGGAAGAAATTGATACTGTTTCAATCACAACTACGAAGTAAATGTTTTTCACATTTTAAAACATGTGAAATATTCAGCCACACCACTGAAAAACCTAGGGCCGTAGTTTGGAGACCCTTGGACTAGTGTATTCCACCGCTAAATTTGAAGATACCATCTGGCTGATTGTCAATAATAGCGCACATATTTAAAAAATAGACAGCCAGTTTCATTCTGCAATACGTATAATTTACAACACTCTCGCATCCACACCAACTCAATAGCTATCACCTCTTCGAAACATTGGACCACCACCACTAATAATAAGACGATTATTTCCAATTTTTGGTAATAATCTAATTCCTCTGCACATTGTTCTCTTCTTTTATTATTATTGCAAACTATTTTTAATAATATTTTTATGAAACAAAAATTTCACGAATTCATTAAAATGTTTTACGATTTTGGTAATAATTTAAAAAGTAAGTCGGACGTAATTGAAATACGTGCATAAGAAATCGTTTAGAAAATACAGCCGTAATATGATATATGACTCACGTGTGGGCACATTGTCTGCACGGTCATTCCAATCCGAGAAATGCAAATAAAGTCACGTCGCTTTAATATAGACACAACAACAACAAGAAAATGTTTGCAACGGAGTTTTGCCTCGACGCAACGCGCGCAAACCTCGTCCGCAAATGGTTTTACACGAAAATAATAAAATAAATATGAAACGAACAACAGCGAAAACTGTTTCTAAATTTTATGTATTCAAAAAGAAAGCTTTATTTTTTAAGTCTTGATTTTAAGCACATGTAGAATGGTGGCAACAAATCTAAACAATGTTCAGTCTGGTCTTCTATAATTTAGTTGGCTTATGAATTAAATATAGGGCGAAACTAACCAATTACAGATATAATCATACCAACTTATTACAGCGGAACACAGCTTGAATATATAAATATATTCAACCTTTATCTTCTTCTCGAGAGATAATATTTATTAGTCTTTTTGTACTACAAATCAAATTTCATGTTGAAAGACGACAGATCTGTTGTCTTTCAATTTTATTACACGGTTTCTTTATAATACAACTAAATTAGATTAGGTTAGGTTTATACGTTATTAGGTTACGTTTTTACGATTAGGTTACGATTTAATTTTATGATTTAAAAAAAGTTTTATAATTACTTTGTCCCGGCAGATGAATGATCCATCATACATCATAAATCAAATGCTTTTCAAAATCTTATCATTTTTTTTGTTGAGAACGTAGTAAGCACCTGACGGTTAACTTAGTTTTCAAGTGGTCCCTCAGAAGTATCACAAGCATCTTGGGACCGCTTTTCGCATAACTTTCAAGATGTTGCTGCATAGTGTCGCCCTTACATCCCTCTTCCACTTGCAGTGAATAGGAGTTCAGGTACTAACATTTATCATCCTTTCGGCTCCTTTCCCTTTCCGCTCGTCTAGCATTTTTATTGTCATAATGTCTTGAATCATCCTTACTGTATCTGCCCATAAGTCCTCAGACGAGATCATTTGTTCAACCATAGTTGATGGGTCTAGTGTTTGTCCGGTCTTATTTTTCCATTTATTCCTTTCAGTTATCCACTTGTCACACTCAAAAAGCGTCGCGCTGTCTATGAGTCCACAGTATATACAGAAGCAATCTGTGGTTCTACCGATGCTATGGAGAAAGTTACTGAAACAGCCATGTCCACTTAAAACTTGGGTGACGTAAAAATTTGTTTCGCCTTGTTTTCTTGTTGCCCAAACGCTCCACGTCAGGGATTAGGATTCTGGTCCAGTTTCTCTTAGTGGATAGACTCCATTGGTTTTGCCAGGCCTGGTACATTCGGGCCTTCGCTAGTGCCGTTTTGTCAGCCTGTGTGCCATCGCCACTTGATCTGCAATTGTAGACTTTTACCCTCTCTTCTACCATGAGTTCTATGGGTGATATGTCGGCTAACACTAGGGCAGCATCCCTAAAGACAGTCCGGTAAGCACTGTATACTCTTAGCGCCATTTTCCTTTGAACGGTTACGAAGTTTTGTTTATTCGCCTGTTTTCTCAAAGCATTTGCCCAAATCGGGACTGAGAGAGCATTGTGGAGTGAACCACAGAGCAAAGAACTTTTCGCTTACTACTGCGGGGTCCTCCTACGTTGGGCATTAATTTATCTAACGCTGATACAGTTTTCAGTGCTTTGGCTGCCACTGTGGTGATATGGCGATTAAAGGATAAGCTCTTATCAAAGGTTACACCTAGATATTTTATCGATTCATTTGAGGTTATTTTTTCTCCTTTTATTTTGAATGTGATGGTTTTCTTTTTTCTTTGTCCAGTTAGTAATGCTGCTTCTGTCTTTTCTGGTGCCAGCTTCAGTTTCTTGAGTTCCATTCAGTTGTCCACCTGTTCAATGACCCTTTTCGTTCTCGACATAGTTTTCATTTCCGTCTTTACCGACACTACAAGTGGCAAGTCATCAGCGAAGCCCACGATGTTCACACTCTCCGGTAGCTTTAGTCTGAGGACTCCGTTGTAAAGGACATTCCATAGTGTCAGTCCCAAAACAGAGCCCCGTGACAACCCACTACAGACATCACGCTCCACTAATTTGTTGTCTCCTTGGAGAACAACTTTCCTGTTACCTAGGTATCATCACATTTGAATAATCCACGTCCTTGAGAGGTTCAGTAGCATGTGAATGAACTGGATTATTCAAAGGTGAAAATTGTTTTTCCATTGAACCATTGAACATCTGCTTCAACATGGAACTTAAATTATCAACAGTTGTGACCTTAAATTATCAACAGTTGTGAAACAGAGTTTTGAACAGTGCATGTTCAAAAGCACTTCTGCCTAAAAAAAAACAATAATATCTCATAGTATAAACCAAGATATAAACTACATCGCCAAGTAATTTTGGATGAAGAGGAATAATTGGCATTAATTAATGTATCTTGGTGTAGGGAACCAATTGGTAGACGAAAATATGGATAATGTATGGGTTACAAAATTAAAATTTGTGAAAGTGAAAGAGAAACTAGGTTAGAACTAGGGTTTGGGCATACCCGGTCTTTTTTGGCTCGGCGAGTCCGAGTCGAGTCCGATTTTCGGGTCCGAGTCCGGGTCCGGGTCTAATCTGTCTCGCAATTCAAACAAAAACACGAAAGGATTTTTCATGTTCACGCATGTGGTAAAGCAAGCGATACTGTACGAACTTGCCGATTAAGTTAAGTGGGATTTAGATAAACAATGGATTTGGAGAATGTTATGTTAAATAGGTAAATAAAACAAAACTCCACAAGAGGCTAAGAGCGGAAGGCAAATGGATGAATTCCCTTCTAAATTGTCTAAAGTTAATTCAACTTGTCCGTATTCTTCGAAATCATAGAAGATCTCGTCAGAATAATAATTTTCATCTTCAATACCATCTAGACCGGTGTTTCCCAACGTGGGGCCCACGCCCCACAGGGGGGCAATTTGATTGTTATGGGAGGCAATTCGAAAATGAACCCGATGCGAGTTTAACCCTTTTGCTCCGGGCCATTTAAATGCAATTCTAGATTTCGGTGCCAAAATTGAAAGAAAAAAGCAAATTCTTAAATAATAAATATTATATTTTCTTTTGACGAGAATTTTGAATTTTGATCGCATTTGAAGGTGAAACATAGTGCTCATATTAATTCAGATTTTAATTACTTTCAAACTTTATAGTTTACTATCCGTTATACGCCAGAGCAAAACGTAGTAGCAGAGAGAATGAATAGAAACATAGTAGAGAAGGCCAGATATGCTCCTTCAATGTAAACTTGGAAAACATTTTTGGTCTGAAGCAGTCCAAGCAGCAGTTTATCTAATTAATCGAAGTCCCACGTCAGCGTTGTGCGGGAAAGTTCCGGCGACGTTTTGGTTCTGCGCATTTCTTTCTTCGCATTCCAACGCAAATTGTAGGCGGGAAATTCGAATCTCGATCGAAGAAATGTTTCATGAGTGGATATTGCACAAATCGTTACACGTTTTGAGATCCAGAAGAGCATAAGGTCATCGTTGGATGTGATGTTATCTTCAACGAATCAAAATTTTCATTCGAAGGACTGTCAAATGAAGACTGGATTGATCCAGATGTTGTAGAGCCAAAAGAAGAAGAAACTGGAAGCAGTAAAGACGAAGAACTCTATCAGAAAGAAGACTACGATTGCTGCAACGAGAAAACTAAATCTTTGGAAGTAATACTCGGTAAAATAGGGAATTACGAAAGCTCACAGGAGAAACAGGACAAGGCAAAAGAACCGGAAAATGAAGAAACATCTAGTCGATGAAACCTGGACGATGAAACAGAAAATTATGTAATCCTGGAGCTGCACGCCCAAGTTTTCGTGGAAGATGTACCGAGCAACTACGAGGAAATCGTCACTCCTGAAGACAAAGAACAATGGATGGACGGAGTCGCCGAAGAAATAATGGATGGACGGAGTCGCCGAAGAAATAAGCGCACTGGAGTAAAACGAAACCTGGGAATTAACACCACTTCCCGAAGGAAAATATACACTGAACAGCAACTGTTAATATTTCGATATTAAACAGCTGTTTATATTACGATACAACATTTTCCCTTAAGGTAGTAGTGACTTTTCTTCTGCTGTATCGTCTCTTCCAATATTGAGATCATATACATAACCAGTTTCCGCATCGCATCGTTGTCATGTTTTGATTCTACGCTTGATGAGATAATGGGAGATACCAGGGGAAATATTGCTTCCGACTTGAGCGGCCTTTTAATTTAGTCATTCATTCGTCAATGCTCTAGAATGCACTGTCCTCTGCTTTTTTGAAATGTATATTTCAGGCAAGAAACCACCTCAACAATGTAGTATGCTTTAGGAGCATCAGTCCCTTTTTCTGGGTAATTGAAATATATCTTAAAGAGAAGTAGTTGGGCGCGATTCCGAGCAAATGCAGTTTTTATAGCCTCATTTCCTAAGGATGCATTCTTCGACCAGTTGTTGAGAGGCTGCCGCCAATGTTATGGGGCAATGTTATTAGAAATAAGCGCACTGGAGGAAAACGAAACCTGGGAATTAACACCACTTCCCGAAGGAAAATATACACTGAACAGCAACTGGGTTTTCAAGGTTAAGCGCGCGAACATCGAGCGCTACAAGACTACACTTGTATATGCCCCATTGGCAAGACTTACGACGCTGAGAATCCTATTATCCGTAATCGTCGAGAAGAACTGCGCAGTTTACCACATGGGTGTTAAAAATGCAATTCCTACACGGTGAAATTCAGGAGGAGCTGTATATGAAAATTCCCGACGGTTTCAAGGGTAAAGGAAATTTGGTCTGCAAACTGAAGAAAGCGCTCTACGAACTGAAACAAGCACCGAGAGCGTGGAATCAAACCATCGACAAATTCTTAACCAACCTTGATTTCAAAAATTCTGAGCAAAAATTCGGAAGAACGATAACACGTACCTACATATTCCTGCTTCTTTATGTTGATATTATTGTTTGAGGGAAAACCTCGAGAAAAAATTATTTTTTCAAGGAAGAGTTGAGAGGAAAATTTCGAATGAAAGATTTGGGAAACTTTTGGAATGAAATCGTTCCTCGGAATCAAGATTGAGCGGACTGACGAGGGTTTTTGCTTGAATCAATTTTAGAAATGCTTAGGTGGGACATGGCACAAAAAAGGTTCGGAAACACTGATCTAGACCATGGTCATCTTCATCTTGCAAGCCGGTAATATTTTGCTATGTATATACTAAATCATAAACAGATCAGTATAGTGTGATTCAAACAGAAATTATATGGACCAGAAGATTCTCGTCCAAATTTCATCATTACACATGCACCCTCGCCAGTTGAACCAACTATATGTTTTTTAAATTTTATATTAAATGTGTCTAAGTGTCGTTCTACTTTTTCGACTAATTGTATAGCAGCACATGAGTTAAAAATTCTCAATAAACCCAAATTATACACTTCTGACTCAATTCCATGCACATTGATATTTAGATATTTACGAATTTTCATACTCGTCCATTCATCAAGTGTAATGCTAAATCGTCGATCTTCTTTGCGACGCGGTGTACTAGACAACTAGACAATGCCAAACATTCAAGACCCGAGACTCGTCTAGTCTTAGATCGGGTATCGGGTACCGGGTATTTACCCTTGGACTCGTCGAGTCCGGGTCCGGGTACTCGGACCCGCAAAAGCCTAGTTAGAACCTTGTGTCATTGAAAATGATCCTTCAAGAGAGCGCAAGTTTAATATGGAATAGAAAATTGCTTGGTACTAATGCTCAGTTTCCTATAACACGGTTTCCATTGAACGCTTCATAAATTAATCTGCTTCGTAATAAATTTTTCTACGGGTTTCTAATAAAGCGATGCGGGTTAATTAATCGCGTTATATGTATAATAATTAATATTATTTAATTATATTTGGAGGGATTTAATTGGAATAGAATGAAACACATTTGCAAACGGCTAGAGGAGTTTTAATTTTTACGAATATCAGAAATCTGTTTTTTTTTGCAATAAGGCGAAACAAAAATTTCATTAATTAAAAGTAAACATGTGCTACAGCCATACGTTAATTAAAGAATATTATATTTAGCGGACTTAATTTGATATACGCTAAACCCTTCACCGTGAAAATATCGGTAATGAAAAGTGTTGAAAGTCAACACAAAACATATAAGACAAGTCAAGATTAACATAAGACAACTCAAGACTAAATAGACAAGTCAAGACAAAACAAGAATGATCACACAAGAGCTGTCAGACGACAGGAATAGATAGACAAGTCCAGGCAGACAAGACTCTGCATCCAGCAGGGTTGGAGGGTAGGAGCCAAATAAAATACGCTCCCGCGGACCAACAGGCTTGCACAGAGGGGAAAATCCTCTTTAACAAAAAAGGTTCCCTACACCCAGTGGCGCGGGTCTAGGTGGGTCAGCCTTACACGCTATTAGCGCTATAATATGGGTGATAAAGAGAATAGTAATATATCCCAGGTGAGGAAAGATCTCACCTCTGGCTCCGACTGGGTGCAAGCCCCGGTGGCCAGAGCTGGTCCCAGGGATTCTGGCGGGACCAATCACACAGCTTGAATACATACGAAACAATGGATACAACGAAGACGAACAAGGCAGTAAACAGAGACAAGCAAACGGATACGGAACAACAAAAGAAAGCAATGATACAGGCGCAGGAGGACGAGTATAATAATATATTTGGAAGAAAGAACTTGCTAGTGCGAAGCCCGAACAAAACACTTACAGAATAAAGGTCATCAAGCGAAGGGGACATAACAGAATTAATAACGACAAGCCCACAGTACGTGAAAAGTGGCTTCAAAAGGGGTAGGTGGGAGGACACGGAAAGCCCTGGAGACTGGAGTAAGGGAGTGGACAACGCAGAAAAAGCATGGAGGGATATGGCAAAGACTGTAAACAGAATGTACAACTTCACAACACAAACAAGAAACACGCATAAGGAAATAAAGAAAATAGCAAGGCACCTGAAAGTACAAATTGAAGGCAGAAACAAGCCGAAGAAACAAGACCAGGAAAAAAGAGACGAGGAAGATGAGACAGGAGACAGAACACCGTAAAAAAATGGAAATCATACAAATACAGGAAACCATTAAAAAAACTAGAAAGATAGTTAGAGGAAGAGAAAGAAAAGCAACGAGAAATCCAAAACCAAAACACACAGCTAAAAAACACAGTGGCAGAACTAGAAAAGAAAGCGCGTGATATGCAGAAAGACAGTATAGAATGGGAGATAGAAGGAGGCGGAGAGGAAAGAGAAAACTCAGATCTCAAGAACTTATTAAACGAGGAGACAAGGAAGAGAAAAGAAGAAAAAAATAAAGTTGCAGCACTGGTAGAAACTTTGATAGTTTAAAACTTAAGATGGACACCAAAAAACTGCATGACAAGGTGGATAGGTTGGAAACGGAGATGATAGAGGGGAAAATAGACAAGAACAAGAGACAGTAAATAACATGGAACCTATAGAAGAAAGAGTAATAAGAATAAAGCACATGCTAGATACGGCAACGGAAGAACAGATGTTACAGACAAAACGGAAGTAGTGCTACTCATTGGAAAAAAATAGAAACATGGTGAGTTGATGATGTGATGAGTTTTCAGTAGCGGAAATCATAAAAGAAGAATGACCACACGAGGTGTTCGAAAACACGGAGATAACCGGAAAAAGGGTGAAAAACTAACACAACCGGATAAACTAACACAAACGAGGAAGGAACAATAATAATCGGAACGGGAAAAGGCGGGAGACTACCTAACAAAGCAACACTGAAGGAAATAGTGGATATGTACCCGGAAATAAAAGAGATACCAGAAGAAGAAGAAATCGGATCTATCACGAGAACTATCACAAAGGCAGAAGGAAGCACAAAGATAAACGAAATTATCAGAGTGAGAAACGAAGGAAGAAGCGATACAGAATACATAAAAATATTCAAAACAATTGCGTTACAAAGAAGGGAGAACTGAACAAAGCTGAAACTACAAAGGCTGCATTGAGTTGAGCTACATAGGCTAAAGAACATTCTGGAGATCGCTCTGAGGAGCACAAATATCAAAATAGAAATATACATATATAACAAAGAACAGACGAAATCAAAGAGAGAGAATCAAAAGAAAGACGAAGCAATGGTAATAAGAAAATAAGGAACAACATACGCGGAATTACTCAAACAAGTAAAAGGAGAAGCCATCAAAGTAAACACAACAAGAAACATAAAAACAATTAGGAAAACAATAAAGGGTGATCTACTAATCACAGCGGAAAGAGGCAGTAAAGTCTTGGAAGAAATAAGGGACTCACTTAAAGACCAGGAAGGAATACTTACACGAATTAAAGCAACGAACCTCAAAAGAACGATGTACTGTATAACGGGCATAGATGAAATATGAACAATACCAGAGATTGAAGCAGCAGTTCTAGAAGAAAGCACAGAGAAGTTTGAAGTAAAGGTGATAAACACAAAAAGTTTCCAAAATGGATATCAAAGAGCACTGATAGAGGTGACTGCGAATATCAGTGATACAGTATTCCAAAAGAAAGAACTAACTATCGGGGCATCACATAAGGCCATGGACAGTACTTCGCAAGTGCTAAAAATGTTGGGAGTACGGGCACATGACAAATAGATGTAGAGGGCCGGACAGAAGCAAGGCATATTTAAACTGCGCGGAGGAAGGGCATAGAGCAGCGGAGTGCACAAAAGAGGCATACTGCCCAATTTGCGATAAAGCAGGACATAGAGCCAATAATAATAAATGCCCAAAATACATGGCAGAATGGCGGGCACAGCGAGAAAAGGCCCAAAATGCTTAAATTACTGCAGGTAAACGTAGACAGAAGCGCAGCAGCGCAGAACCTGGCAGAAGCAATATCAATCAAAACAGGATATTGATGAAAAACGAGCCAAACAAGAAACTAATAAGAAACCAAAAGTGGCTGACGGACAAAAGAAAAGACACAGCTAATAAAATTATAAACAAGAAACAAATAACAAGTGGTGACAAGGGCGAAGGCGAGGGATATAACTGGATGATAGTAAACAACATACAAGTAATTAATTGCTATATATCACCAAACAGCGGATATGATGCCTTCGATAAATATCTAAACAACCTAGAAACCGAAATTAGAAGAACCAAGGGTGAAACTATAATAGCGGGAGATTTCAACTCTAAAGCACCGGCTTGGGGATCCAAGAAAGAAGACCGCAGAGGACGAGCGCTTGACCTCTGAATAGCGGCAAACAAACTAATAGTTGCCAACGAAGGAGACGAACCAACCTTCGAAAGAAGACAGAGCAGATCCTACATAGATATTACACTCTGCACCGAGAAACTGTCAGGTAGAATAAAAAACTGGAAGGTACTAAACGACGAGTCGCTCAGCTACCACAAGTACATACTGTACGAAATACATGAAATGTAGATAAGAAATACACAAAACCAATAAGAAGGTGGTGCTACTAAAAACTGGACATAACAAAATTCAAGGAATCACTTAAAGAGAAGACAGAAAACAAAGAAATAATAAGCGCCGAAGAACTTATCGACGCCGTGACATACAGCTGCGATAACTCAATGCCTAGGAGAAACAATGAAAGAAACAAAAGACCGGTGTATTGGTGGACAACTGAGATGGCCGAAACAAGAGCACGGTGCATCCAAACACGAAGAAAATACACAAGAGCGAAAACAACTACAGACAAAGAGGCCGCCAATATAGAATACAAGAAATGAAAAAAAGACCTGAGCATACAAATAATGAAAAGCAAAGAAAAGAAGTGGCGGGAACTATGCGAGAAAGTAGAAGAGGACGTATTCTAAGTAAGAGCACTCATTGGGTATAAGATAGTAATGAACAGAATTCGAGGAGCACCTGAAAACATTGGAATCGAAAAGAAAAGAGAGATATACAGCACACTGTTCCCACAGAGAGATGTAAATCAATGGCAGGAAATACAGACAGAGGAAGTTCCGGAATTCACCATAAAAGAGCTTGAAAGGGCTGCTAACAGAATGAAGACGAAGAAAGCCCCGGGGACAGACGGAATACTGCCGGAAATAGTAAAGAAAGTAGCGGAAATGAACCCCACAGTAGTACTAAAGGTAATGAACAACATCATAAGAACAGGGAAATACCCAAAACAATGGAAGACGGCACGGCTAGTACTTATACCCAAACCGGGGAAAGAAACTGCATACAGACCACTGTGCATGCTGACCACGTTTGGAAAACTGCTGGAGAGATTAGCAGAAAGACTTTTAGAGGAAATCCGAAAAAAAAATGGGAGCTTCGCTGATAACCAGCATGGATTCCTTAGAGGTAAATCAACGCTGGGTGCGATAAAGAAAGTACTAGAGATAGCAACCAAAGAAAAAGAAAAAAGTAAAAAAACCAGAGGATACTGCACCTTAGTAACGCTCGATATAAAAAATGCGTTCAATTCAGTATCGTGGAGAGAGATAATAAACGCATTAAACAAAAAAGGAATACCGCCTTATCTTATAAGAATTATACCAGACAACTTGAAGGACCGTACCCAGCTGTGGACCTGGAACCGCAGGATGAGATGGGGATAGTACCACAGGGCTCGGTCATGGGACCGATCCTGTGGAACCTCGTATATGACGCACTACTAAGAATAGCAATGCCGGGAAACGTAACAACAGTGGCCTTCGCGGACGACGTTGCAGTGGTAGCAACGGCCAGTAGCGAGAAACTACTAAAGGAAGGAATAGAAGAATGCATTGGACGGATGGTGAACTGGATGGAAAGTGTGGACCTGGAGCTGTGCACAGACAAAACGGTAGTGCTACTCATTGGAAAAAAAGAAATATGGTGAGTTTTCCATAGAAGTGAAGGGCGAAAAAATAAGGTCCAAAAAAGAAACTAAATACCTGGGTATAATCCTCGATGAAAAAATAAGCTTTGGATCTCACATAAATTATATCTATAAGAAAGCCACTAAAGCAACTAAAGCACTAATTAAACTGATGCCAAGAAAGGGGAAAGTGGAAACCAGTAAAAAGAGAATATTAGCTGCGGTAGTAGATTCAATAATCCTATATGGGGCGCAAATTTGCAAAGGAGCTCTGGAATTACAAACTTATAAGAAGAAATTAGATAGCCTACAGAGACAACTGGCAATTAGAGTGACAGGAGTGTACCGAACAACATCGCTCTTTAATAGAAAGAACTATTAAAAAATTGTAAGACAAATGGAACGAAACGGACAAAGGACTGTGGACCAGAACGCTTATCACGGACATAGAAAAGTGGTACAAACGAAAGGATGGAAATACAAGCTACCATCTAACACAAGTTCTAACAGGACACGGATGCTTCGGCACATACTTTAAAAAATTCAAATTACTGATAGAAGAGGAATGTATACATTGTAAAGAGAAAGATGATCCGGAACACATCTTCATTTGTGAAGAATGGAAGGAAGAAAGAAATCACGTAGAAGAGCAAGTAGGGAAGGCAATAACAAAAGAGAACGTAATTAAAATAATGATAAAATGTGCAGACAATTGGAAGTACATAAAAGACCACTTTGAGAAGATAATGACGAAAAAAGACCAAGCAAGAGACAAATTAAAGAAGGAAGAAGAAGAGGGCAACAGACTCTCGCCTTAACAACTAGAGCGACACTAGTCGTCCGGGCTGCCCACCCTAAAGGAATGCGTAAGAGATACCGGGGTGGAGCATAGTAAGCCAAGTGAAAGTAGGGGTTTAGTGGATGAGAGCCCCACACACAGGCTGGCAAAGCTTCCCCCAAACCACCATAAAAGAAAGGACCAAAGAACCACAAGATTAGACAGCCTATTTGTTTGATTTTTCATATTTGTGCATATGAAAGTCAGCATTCGGTCGAGCTCGACACTATGCTGGCTGCGTTTCTTAATCTACTGATGCCAAGACCTATTATCAGTTTATATCAGATTGATCTTTTTTTAACTAAACCGACGGTCGTGGTTTAGTCTGGTTAGTTTTTTCGCATTATTGTCGAAGGTAAGCCACCACTCTTTAGACTTTTTAATTGACTTAAGCTGCTCTTGGTTATTAGGCCAGGTAATGCCATTTTGTTTGTAGTCTAGCTCCAGAGTTTGTCTCCACTGTGCGATATCTGGGCACGAAAAGATGACGTGTTCCGCAGTGTCGTTTTCAGCACATTTACATAACGGAGATTCTCTCCTCCTAAATCTGTGAAGATATGTCCCGAAGTTACCAAGGCCAGTTATTAGTTGAACCGAGTGGTGTGACAAAATGACTTTAAAGCTTTTCCAGGCTATGATGGGTGGTATAAACATCTTGGTCCAAAATCCTGTTTTAGCAGTCCACCATCTATCCTGCCAGAGTTCCTCAAAGTGTTCCCAGGAATTCGATTTTAGGCAATCTGCTATAAGCGATCGGGAGATCTTCCATGTCTGCTGAAAGTTTGGCGAGCCTGTATGCTCGCTTATTACCCTCGATTCCAGCGTGAGCTTTAACCCAGTGCCATCGGAGCTTGATCCTCTTCGAAACATGATCAACTATTTTCCAGGTTTCCATTAACAATTCACTGGACGATTTTATGTGCTTCAATGCGTCAAGAACGGAGCGGCTTTCACATAAAATAGAGCAAGAGCAGTTGGATTGCTCTTCCACATAACGCAAGGCGTGTTGTATGACTATAAGCTCCGCCTGGAAGATAGAGCAGTAATATTCTAGTCTAATCTGCTTATTATGTACCTCCTCTCCGCCAAAGTAGACTACAAAGGCAGCCCCTGTATCACTTTTGTATTTTGAACCTTCCGTATACACCCGAAGTTGGAGGACATTCGTAAGTGTTACATGGTAATTGAACAATGACAGCTTCGAAGGGTGGAGGAATGCCCTAGTGTTGATGGTAGGTTCGAAATCAGCTGAGGCTAGACCCAAGCCCAAGACGTCTCTTATTAATAAATCATCTGCACTGGAAAGCGAGCTATAAAGTGCCAACTGTTTTAGGCGGATGTCAACCGGAAGAATACCGGAAATCATGCAGGCCGCCTCATTGGAGACTGTGCGATATGCTTTGGCTGCACGCATAGTATTGAGGTGCTGTACTCCCAATAGCTTAAACTTTCCTTTAACACCGCAAGACCGGTGCCAAATAGGAGCTCCATACAGTAACGCTGGTTCAACCGCACCATGATATATGACTACTATTTCTGCTCCCTAGACTTCATTCCTTCTTCACAGCAAAATCCAATCGTTGACTAAATTGTTTCACCTTACCACATGCGAGCTTTACGTGTTCCTTAAAGTTAAGAGATCTATCAATTATGACACCCAAATACTTGATGATGGAGACGATGATGGCATTTTATCTTTGTGTTCCCAAGAGTGAAAAAGGGACTTCTCTGCCTTAATGATCTGCCGAAGAATAGGGTTTTTTTGGATTGAAATTTAGGCGACAGTCGGCTGACCATTGTTGAAGACTTGCCAAAGCACGATCGGTGATCTCCTTTAGTCCCACAATGCTGTTACTTCTGCAAAGCAGAAGAGTGTCATCGACATAGGCAATGATTGCGCATAATTGGGTAAATTTCTTTCAAAACTGGTGCCATTATGAATGTTCCAAAAATCTGGTCCAGATTTCGACCCCTGCGGACAGCTTTTTATGAGGCTTTTTTCAATTTGCATTCCTGGTTCAACAATAATAGCTTTGCGATCTGCAAAATAGCTTGTAGCTAATTTGATTTGTGGTTATCAGACAACCCTTCTCAATTAGCCTGCTAATAACAAGCGGCCACCATGCATTATCAAATGTCTCACTAATATCTAGTGCGATGGCTGAGCAATATTTCCTGTTTTTTATTGCTTCCCGTATGTACACCCAACGTCTGTTGAAATAGCTTGGACAGTTCCAGTTCCATTTCTGAAGCCGAATTGGTTTTTGTGAACAAGATTAGACAGATAAGACTAGATCTACAAGACTAGAGGGAAGAGACTAGATAAATAAGACTAGACTGATAAGACTTAGCGAACAATACTAGACAGTCCAGACTAAACAGACAAGTCTAGACGAGACTATTAAAACAAGACTAGACAGACAATACTAGATAAACAAATTTAGATATACAAGACTAGATAGACAAGACTAGACAAACAAGACTACACAAACAAGACTACACAAACAAGACTAGACAGAAAAGACTAGACAGACAAGACTCGACAGAGAAGATTAGACAGACAAGACTAGACACACCAGACTAGATAGATAAGACTAGACAGACAAGACCAGACAGACAACACTAGACAGACAAGACTAAGCAGACAGGACCAGATAGACAAAGCTAGACAGACAGGACCAGACAGAAAACACTTGAGAGGCAAAACTAGACATATAAATAGATAAATCTAGCGACCAGAAATGTAGCTGAAGATTAAAAACTGGACAGACAAAACTAGAGAGGTCTGTAACCTCCGGTTACATTTTACACGTAATATTTGTGGCCACCCTTCCCTATTACTATATGTTTATGGCATGTCCAAGTGGTGAAAATTGGATATTTGGGGTTTAAGGGAAAGTTTAGAGCTCGAGGGGGTTTACGCCTATTAGGTTCGTTTAGATACCTAGATCGTTTCTAGATTGCTCTAAACGCTGGGCTATGAATAATAAATGGTTGACACATAAAAAATAATAAAATATAATGTATGTCAGATTATAATTTAAATTTTTTTTAAATACATTTGCTTTTGATGAAAATGAATTTTAAAAGTTTAGTCCATTGTTCCAATGTAAATATTCATTTTAGATCCGTTAAACAATTCCATTTAATTATCTTTTTATTATGTTGTTCAATGTTTTTAAAATAACTCCTTTGTGACGAGGTTTCTGTGCGTTTATCTAAATAAAATATAAGAATTTCAAATTTACTACAAATTTCGAATTTACAAATTTAAAGCAATTTATGATTCAATTTCATGAATAAATTTTCTATACTAACCTACAAGGTTGTCTGATATTTTTAGTAAAATATGTGATGAATCAAATTTATTGCTTATAATTAAGTTATAAGTAACGCCTTTTTAAATTTTGTAGGAACAATGTCGATTTGTCTATTTTCATACATTTCAGTTTACAAAATCGGTTTTGTTGCAATTTTATACTTTGAAACTAGTTGTCTCGATATTTTAATCAAGTTTTGATAAAATGTGCATATCTGGAATTTTTAATATCATTGCCCGGACAACCCTTCATGAACTCATCCAGGGATCCGGAGAACGCTCTTCTTTCACACTCCATAACAATGTCATGAATTGTCTGTTCCACGCCACCACAATCACAACTAGGGGAAGATTTTAAGCCCCACTTATGAAGCAAAGATGCACATCAACCATAGCCAGTTCGAACCCTGTTGATAGCAAACCAAATTTTCCTTGGTAGTTCAAAGCCAGGTGGAGGATGGTTTGCATTAAATAAGGGCTGCCACTCATGAGGAACTTTGATGCACCAGTCACTTTCCCAATCTTTTGTAGCACTGAAGTTATTTAAAATGAGCTCTTGAGCTGTTTGAATGGGTGGAGACCTGAACTTCTAACGATGGAATCCTATAATTACATCACCATGAATAAGAAGAGACTGGTTCTCTGTTATTTTGTGGAACTCTCGGACCAAGTTATTCATTCCTCTAAGTCTTAGAGGTTCGATGTGGCTTAATGTGACAACCAGAAGATAGGAGTGGATTTAACTGTGACAGTAATAATTCGCATAGTCTGATTCAGAACAACATCAATCTTCCGAACATGTGAGCTGTTCATCCAGACCGTAGAACAGTATTCCGCTGCAGAATAAACCAGCCCAATAGCTGAAGTGCGGAGCGTGGGAGCAGAAGCTCCCCAAGTAGAACCAGCGATTTTGTGAAGAATGTTGTTCCTCGTTCACAGTTTAGCAGCACTGTCAATTAGATGTTTACCGAAAGACAAAATTCTATCCAGAGTAACTTCAAGGTACTTGGGGTGAGGTTGGTAATGTAGAGGAGTCCCATTGTGTGACAAATTTAGGGCAGTTTTAGACTGCCTGTTATTCAAATGAAAGAAACAGGTCTCTGTTTTGCTCAAACTTGGAGTCAAACACCATTTTCTAAAATAGGCACTCAAAATGCTCAGATCATTGTTTATATTTCTCTCTGTCTCATCCACAGAGGAATGTTGAAAAGCAACTTCTAGATCATCGGCATATGCAAACTGGCGGGAGGATGTAGTTGGTATATCCGCGATGTACAAATCAAACAACAGTGGTTAAAGCACAGATCCTTGAGGGAGCCCATTATTGAGAACTTTCAGTTTGCTAAACTTATTATTCATTAGCAATTGTAGGTTACTATTGGATAGCATATTGTTTAACAACTGTGTTAGTAACTTCCATCCTGTTAGATTAAGAAACTTGTATACAACTCAATCTCCACCGTTTCGTATGCAGCTGTGAGGTCTACAAACACAGCTCCACTCTTCAATCGTTTATCGAAGCCTAACTCGATGTAGGTTGTCAGAACCAAAACTGGGTCTTCACAAATTCGATGCGGTCTGAAACCCGCCGGTTCAACTGGAGGGATGTTGAAAACTTGATGACTGATCCTGTTATAAATGAGTCGTTCAAGTAGTTGATAACAGGCACTTAATAATCAATTGGCCTGTAACTTTCAGGACGATCAGCAGGCTTTCCTGGTTTAAGAAAGGCTATAATCTTAGTACACTTGAATTCTGGGGGAAGTTCCCATTAAGTACAATGTTAGAAAAGAAGTGTGACATCCACTTCTTTGCATTCTTTCCACAATGTGTGAGATATTCAGGATGTATTTCATCCATACCTGGGGCTGTTCCACTTTTCATCCCCTTTAGGGCAACCAAAAGCTAATCGTCAGTGAAAGGAGCAAAAGATGTTGAGTGGGCAATTTCTTTCCATAAAGGACAGTTCTTGTCTGATTAACCTCTTATGGTGTACATCAGGTTTCACTTTCGACAGGCCAGCAATACTACTAGCAACTTGATTCGGTGTAACTACTGGTTCGGGCTGAGGATTATGAGGCAGTCTACCCAGCTTCTTCAATAGGTTGCCCGCTTTTCTACTGGAATGCTTGAAATCCATGGTCTGCATAGTTTCATTCTATCTACTGCGTCTGGCTTCATCTAAATTATGAAGAAGGTCATCAGCAATATCATTTCCTCCATTCTTCTGATAGTCAGTGTAGAGCTTTTTACAAGCCTAATTCCAACCTGGAATATATTCTTTCCTCATTCCTCTAGGAATATGCTTCTTGGCTGTTGTAAGTATGGCTTTCATAAACCTACAGTAATTATTAGCACAAGGTGGTGGGATCCATGTTACGATACTGTCAAGATCACTTGAATATTTTCCCCAGTCAGCTTTATTAAAATTCCAGCGTGGAAGTGCTGAAGATCTAATGATTGGTATCTAAATAACTATTTCAAGAAGAATAGGTCTATGTTGGCTGTGTGGGAAGTTATGGAGCACTTTACGGAATACTGGCAAACTATGTCCCAGAAGATCATTAGAAACAGAAGATCAACAGAAGATCATTAGCACAAATCAGGATTTGTTTCAGTGTTCCAACGCCCTGATTTAAAAGTACATTTATCTTTAGCATTATAAATTAGCTGCATGTTGTTTAGATCAGCCCACTCTGTGAGTCTTTCACCACTTTGATCATTATGCCGATATCTCCATAGAGTATGATGGCTATTAAAGTCACCCACATATAACACAGGATGAGGATAGTTTGGAAGAACTGAGTCAGGCCACAGGACTCTTGGTGGTTTATAGATGTTCACAATTTTCACATTATTGATCTCTATTATGATGGTAAAAACATCATCATCATCATTTGTTGAGATTAGATGAGCATTGGTAACAGTGTTACGAACATGCGTTGCAGTGCAATAAGACTGATGTACAGTAAATGCTCTAGTCTAATTAACCTAAAGCCATTGATGTTGCCCCTTGAGTACAGTTGTGAGCTATCAGAAGTGTGAGTTATTCGAATACATACTACATCAATATTATTCTCTAGTAACAATTTGGACAGGAAATCACTCTTGGGTTTACTTATCCCCTCAATGTTGATCTGGAGGATTTTTAGAATTGGTCCCAAGGGCTTTGTCATTTGGCTCTGAAAAGAGCTGGTACTTTGTATCAGTTTGTGTGTCATGCCAGGAGATCTTAAGAAAGATAGTCTGGCAATCAAATGCTGATGTTCAGTTCGGTAATGGAAATTAAATTCCAACTACTTTAGCAGGGGCACTACGAGCAGGAATCAGCTTCACCCCCTAAAAATCGTTCACCCCTTCAATACGTTAATTTTATTAAACATTTAATAATAAATAATTATATTTAATTATTTATTACTAATTGTTTAATAGTAAGGCTCACAACCTTAGTTGTATAACGTTGGAGTTTGTCCAACCCACATTTACTTTAATATCATGGATTTGGCTTCTAATAAGCATATCATAGCCATGCTTTTGCGATTTTTTTAGCATTTTTATATTTTATGGAATACGAGTTAAGGTCACTTATTGTAGGTACTATGTATATACATTTGTAATTGCTTTTCCAGTGAAGTAATAGTTTGGCAAGACACTATCACAAACCAACTTAATTTATTTCTTTTTTATTATCATACATAGATATGGTCATATTATATATCATGTGATTATATCATCAACTAGACATTATAATATATGTCACTTTTACATATAATATTATATAATACAATTGAACCCGTCATTTCGAAAAGGGCGTCATTTCGAAAAATATATTCCATGCGAAAAGAGTACATGTGTATACACCACAAGTCAACTTAAAAAGCAATGAAAAGGGCACGAGTCATGGACTTATGCCCCTTTCAAGTGAAACGAAACGCATCTGTCAAATATGACATAACATCACTTTAACGAGAGCTTGTCGAAACTGCTTTTAGACCTAGAAAAAGAGTATCTGGTGGCAGGAATAGTGAAAACTAAAAACATAATAAAATAAAAAAGCCAAAATTGCTAGAAAATGATGATTAACTAACAAAATTTTTTGGACAAATGTATTTTTCGGAATGATCCCTTGATCATTTCATAAAGGCATAAGTGCAAAAATTTTAATTCAAAATATCTTGATGAAAATTGTTCTTTTTTAATAAATAAATATTCCAAAAAGCGTGTATGTTTTTTATTTAAGAATCTCTATATTCAGTTTCTTCAGCATCAATGACTTTTTTAACAAAAAACATATTGTTGTTGATTCTGAAAAGTTTTAATTCATTGATTGGCTCATGCCCTTTTCGAAATGACGGGATCAATTAATGTAAAATAATAGCCAGAACACATTTTGAGGCAATCTCTAGGGCTCGCAACCTTAGTTGTATAACGTTGGACTTATTATTTATAAATAACCCACATTTACTTTAATATCATGAATTTGGCTTTTAATGGGCATGATTACCCTGAAGACAATGGTAGGCGTAAATCGGATTCCAGGGTGTCTAGCAGTTTAGGGTTACTTTATGGTGAATCGGAGCACCACAAGAACAGTTCAAGATTCAAGAAAATGAGCAAAATATTTTTTTGGAACATACAATGTGAATTCCTTAATTTATGTTGGAAAATTAAAACAACTAACATAACTTCATAGACATCACATTACAATATTAGCCCTTCAAGAGACCGGATTCTTGGATGAGGACACCTTTGAATCTTACAACTTCCGAATTTTCAAAGGAAAAGTTGGGAATAGAGTGAAGAAGAACATGCTACATCTGGGAACAGGTTTTATGGTCAACAAAAAAATTTTGGACGCAGTTATCGCCTTTAGAAATGTGAATGCCAGACCATCTTTTCTAACTATAAAATCTCTCAATAAGTGATACACGCTAATCAACGTCCATGCTCCTATAAATAAGGATAATAAAACGAATCCAGAGAAAGTTCATGAATTTTTTGAGAAAATCGAAGAATTTTAAGAATTTTGGCTTCTAACTCATCCCGAAACCGAAATTCTCAAAATTCGTTCTAATCATGTAAAAATTTTACTTAGAGATTTCAATGCTCAGCTTGGATCTGAGAGAAAATTTTCTGATATAATAAGTAAATATCACGCTCTGTTCCGGCCGAATTGTATTTTTGGTTGCCGGGAAGCTAGGCCGGGATGTGCTGACTTCTGGCGGAGCGGTTCGTGTAGCTCCGGGATATACGACGTATTTTGGATTGATTCGAGACACGCGCGGATATATAATTTTTTTTTACCCAACAAAAAAGAGTAATTTCGCGATCTGGCTGAAACACGTGAGTCGTCGGTTCTCTTGGTTTTCTTGATCGCCATTGTAGTTTTTGGTTCACGAAAATTTCGTCGTCGTGACCCTGGGTCTTTCCGATTAGACCTCTTCGAGCTGTTGTGCCGAAAACGGATGAAAATCGGTGGTAAGGCATCCTTTCCCGGAATCCCGTCTTTGTTTTCGTTCTCTTCCTTCCTGGTGCCCCCCTTATTGAGGTGGACGTCCGGACGCGAGCGAGCAGCGGAGGAAACGGTAAGATAAAACCCTATTTTTTTTTGTATTATTAATACAGTCCTCAAAATATCAAACATTTTGGTCCTTCGAACCGGATTTTCTTAATTGTAAAAAAACCGAAATTTTAGTTCGATTTATTTTAATTCGTCGTTTTTAGTTTTCATTGTTTATTAAATATTATAACTTCAATCCAATCATAGATAAAGCGAAGGCCGAGAATTTATTAAAAATCCTAACTGCGAAAAAACAAACGCTTTTCCAACGTATTCAAAGGTTGTACGATTTTTCAAAAAAGATTAACGAAGGTTCAAACTTAAATCATTTTAAAACGGCGTTTAGCTTGTTCGATGCGACCGTAAAATAGTTTGATGAGCTAGAATTCCGCATAAATGAAATTTCGTTAGAGTTGGATGATAATTTTACCCCCAAATTCGCAGCCATTTCAGATATGTTATAATTCATTACGCGTATATCCCATCAAATTCACGCTAAAGAAACCCCGCAGGGGACAGCGGTTCCTTCTGCCCCGGCACCCGAAGCGGTAAAATTAAAGCCGATTGATATCCCCCTCTTTGACGGATCTCCTCAAAATTGGCCAGTATTTTACGACGCTTTTCAAAACGTTTTTCAAAACGTTGGTTCAAGAGAACTCGCGTCTCCCCGAAGTGGAAAAAATGCAGCGCTTAACTTCGATTTTGAAGAGACCGGCCCTCAATATTTGTAATAATATTAGACCAACAGCAGGGAATTATCAGTTGACGTGGGAAGCATTAGTTTCTCGTTTCAATGACGAGAGGACTCTAGGAAATTCCTATTTGGAACAAATTTTCAGCTTCCGCCCTCTGCGTACTGAGTCTCGTGAAGGTTTGTTGGCGGTGTTGGATGGGTTTTGTACGCCGATTGCAGCCTTGAGACAGTTGAATGTAAATGTAGAACACTTTGTTTTTATAAATCGTTGTTCAAAGGTTTTGGATCCTGCGACACGGCGTTCTTTTGAGGCGGCTCACAGGGAAGAATCGATTCCCACGTACACAGAGTTAGTATCGTTCTTGTTTTGACAAGCAAATCAGGACGTTATCCTCCGCCGAAAACCCGTCGTATGTAGCTGTAAACAAGCCCGGCAAAGGTGCTTTCAAACCCACCCATTCCTTTGTTGTTAAACCGGAAATGGAAAATACTTCGAAAAATTGTTTCGTTTGTAAAATTAAGGTTCATGATTTGAAAAAGTGTCCAGCCTTTCTAGAGTTGACCCCGTGGAAACGATTTTAATTGGTAAAATCGAAATTCCTTTGTATCAGGTGTTTATCTGATAAGCATAGACTGTCAGGATATCCACATAAATATAGCTGTGACAAATGTTCTTTACCCCACAATACGCTCTTGCATTTTATTGATTTTCAGACACATAAATCACTCTCACAGGAATCCCCGTTGGAAGAAAGTCCCACAACCCTTTGTTCTATATATATATATATATATATATATATATATATATATATATATATATATATATATATATATATATATATATATATATGGGTTCTGGACTCCTAGGTGGAGCATAGAGCCTCCATAAGCACCCTCCAGCGGACCCTATTCTGGGCCATTGCTTTGGCTTCACTCCAAGAGGTTTTCTGGGCTTTTAGTTCATCTAACACTGTTCTCCTCCATGTTTGAGCCGGTCTTCCTCGTCGTCTCGTTCCTTGGGGATTACAGTCTAGTGCTGCCCTTGCAATGTCGTCTGGTTTTCTTCTTAGAATGTGGCCGATCCATCCCCATTTTCTTTTATTAATGTCGTGCTCTATTGTTTCTTCTCCGCATCGTTTAAGAAGTTGCTCATTAGTAATTTTCTGTGACCAGAAGATTCTGAGGATGATTTGTAGACATTTGTTGGCGAAAACCTGAAGTTTATGTTTTGTGGCATTAGTGTTTTTCCAGGTCTCACATCCATATAAGAGGATTGCTTTGACGTTTGTTCTATATAAACGCAGCTTGCTCTTTGTTTTTATGATGTTGGACCTCCATATTGTGTTTAGTTGCCTGAATGCCATATGTGCTTTTTTTGAATTCTGTTTAGAATGTCTAGGTCTGTTCCGCCCGTCTCGTTGAGAATGCTTCCTAGATACTGAAACTTTTCTACATTCTCAATTGGTTGGTCGTTTATTTGAAACGGTGCGTCGTTATTTGTGTGCATTCGCATCGCTTTTGTTTTTGAGACATTTATTTTCAACCCTATCTTCTGTGCCATGTCTGATAGTAGGGTGAGTTGCCTTTGCATACTTTCATAGGTATGCGGAAAAAGGCAAATGTCGTCTGCGTATTCGAGATCTTTGAGATTAGAGTAAAGAGACCATCGAATACCATCGTTTGGTCTGCAAGACTTTTCCAGGATATAGTCAAGAGCAATGTTAAAAAGCAAGGGAGAGAGCACACATCCTTGCTTCACTCCTGATCTCACCGGAAAAAGGTTGCTATGTGCTCCGCTATGCAGGATACTACATGATACGTCATGGTACAGTTCTCTAATCGTGTGGATGATTTTTGTTGGCACGCCTCCTGTACGTAGTATCTTCCATATAGCAGAGTGGGAAAGGCTGTCAAAAGCACGTTCAAAGTCAATGAAAACAAGATATAGTGGCGATCGCCATTCAACGGATTGTTCTATAATTATTCTTGTTGAATTTATGTGGTCTATGCATGAGCGGTTTGGGCGGAAGCCTGCTTGGTTCGGACGCAGTATGGGTTCGAATGCTTCTGCCAGCCTATGTTGGATTACACTTGCAATAATTTTGTTTATGGTGTTTAACAGCGTTATTCCTCTCCAATTTTTGCATTGCGTTAGGTCTCCTTTCTTTGGCAGTTTGATAATGAGTACAGGTGCAATCCATTTAGGGTCTACCTTGATTAGTTCGGCAGGTATGTTGTCTACCCCTGCCGCTTTGTTGTTTTTCAGCAGCTTGATGGTATTTAGTATTTCTGTTTTTGAAGGCGCGTCTATTTTTATATTCAGCTGTTCATTTGCATTGGCTTCTGGAGCTATCTCAAGTTCGTCTTCCGTGGGTGAGCTGAGCATATCAGCAAAGTATTCCTTCCACCTATCGAGCTGAGTTTCTGGGGTGGTCAGTGGGCGGTTGTCTTTGCTTCTAACTATATTTGTGGTCTTTGTGTGCTTTTTGGAGAGCTTGTTTGTCAGTGTGTAAAGAGTCCTCGAGTTGTTATTTTTGGCTGCTTCTTCTGCTTGTTCACATATCAGGTCAATCCATATTCGCTTGTCTTTTTTGGCAGATGCTTTAATTTGTTTGCATAGTTGTGTATATCTCCAGATTGCATTATTTTTTGTCATCGAAGTTTTGCACTGGAGTACCAGTTTCTTCGCATCCTTTCTGTCTTGTATAAGTTGCCATGTTTGGTCTGAGATCCAGTCTTTTCGATTTCTTTCTTTTGTGCCAAAGGTTGTTTTGGCCGATTCGAGTAGTGTCTTGGCTAAGCCATCCCAAGATGTTATGGGATTTTGTTCTGCATTTTCATGCAGGTTTGTTAGGAAAACTTTTTTGCAGTTTGGTTGGCGCAGTTTGTGTAGGTTGAACTTTACTCTCTTTGATTTTTCAGGATTCTTTGGTACGGCCAGTTTGATTCTGAACGTGCCGAGCAGAAGGTCGTGGTCGCTGGCAATGTCTGCACCCCTTTTGTTTCTGACATCAAGTAGGGATCTCCGCCATGTTTTCGATATGGCAATATGGTCAATTTGGTTTTGGGTTTTCTTGTCGGGGGATATCCATGTGACTTTGTGGATTTGCTTGTGTGGGAACACTGTTCCACCTATAACTAGGTCTGATGTTGAACAGAGTTTCGTGAATAGTTCTCCGTTTTCGTTTCTTTCCCCACATCCTTCTTTACCCATGATGTCTTGTAGGTTACTGTTATTTGTCCCGACCTTAGCGTTGAGATCACCCATGAGTATGGTGATATCACCTCTGTTTGTCTTCCTTAACGTACTTTCAAGGATATCGTAGAAATTTTCTTTTTCCTCAGCACTCGCACTGTTTGTGGGTGCATAGCATTGTACAAAGGTGATATTTCTGTATTTAGTGTGGAACCTTGCTGTAATTATTCTGTCATCAATGGGGTTCGATGAAATTAGGCTCTTTCTGGCTTTTTTACTAATTATGAAACCAACGCCTCTTTCATGAGACCAAGTTTCTTTGCCACTGTACAGGAAAAGCTCCCCAGATTGTAACTTCTGATAAGCCTAAAATTGAGATGTTGTAGTTATTTAATTCTCTCACCGCTTGATGCAGTTTTGATGCTTCGTATAGAGTTTTTACGTTCCAGCATCCAAAACGTAACTTTTCCTTAAGTGTAGCCAGTGTTGTCTTCGTTTTGTCCGTCCGGATTTGTGTTGTAGAGGTTTCATTAATAGCATAGTTTAGGCCAAGCAGGTTATTAGCCCACTGTGGCCGTAGTTTGGTGCTGGGGCTGCCAGCTATGGATTCCAAACCAGCCTCCTGTTTACAGGATTTAAATCAGCAGCCCATTCTGGGTCAGACCCTGTTGCAGCCGCCCAATCTGGAACAGACGCTGCGGATTTGTAGCCGCTCATTCTGAGTGCAGACGCTACATTTGTAGGTTTTGGTCCGCCCCGGGTATTTGATTTCCCCGGTACCACCTATATCTAGGAGGCATCCCCCTATCCGCCACCTGGGGAGGCGCCCGATGGGGGACTACAACCCCACACCCTTTGACCCTTTGTTCTATGAATATGTCAAATCGTTTAAAAGAAGAAGACAACTTCGTTGTTATTTTGTCTACAGTTGACGTGTTGATCACGCCATATTCAAACCTCAGAGCATATCTACTCCGGTGCGTGTAGTTTTTGACGCCAGTGCGAAAAGCAGCTCGCTGAAGTCTTTAAATGATATATTATTCGAAACTTCAAACGGATATATTTTCTCTCTTACTTAATTTACGAGTGTTTTCCTTTGCCTTAACAGCGGACATTAAACAAATGTATAGACAGATTTGGGTCAACCCGGAAGATCGCAAATTTCAGCAGCTTGTGTGGAGGACACATCCGGAAATATCCCTTGAAATTTTCCAACTTAATTCCGTAGTGTTTGGAATAGCGTCCTCTCCGTACTTAGCATTGCGTACGGTACAGCAGCTGGTGGAGGATGAGAAGGAAAGCTTTCCCTTAGCAGCCGATATTGTCCCGAGAGATATGTACATGGACGATTTGATTACGTCTGTTCCCTCGTTGGATAAGGCAACCGAAATCTATTCTCAGACTAGGGAAATGTTCCGAAAGGGCGGTTTCGAGCTTTTAAAATGGTCTACAAATTCCTTGCTGTTAAAAGATAGAATTTTACTAAGCGATAGGCTGACAGAAACCAAGGAATTCGATGCGGATAATCACAGTTGTGCCGTTCTGGGGCTTCGGTGGCATCCGTCATCGGACTTTTTCGGTTTTAAAATCGAATTTGAAAATAGAATTGTTGACAAAACGGAATATTTTGTCAACAGTGGCGAGAATATTCGATCCTCTTGGATTCTTGGCTCCGTTGACGTTGTTGAAAAATTGTGACAGGAAAATTCCGATTCGGATCAATTGCCATCGGAGACTATCGTCTCAAAGTGGAACCAATTGCAGGAACAGTGTTCTTTGTTGGGTTCGTTAAAAATTCCACGCTTTCTTGGGGTAATCGAGGGTTCTCAGTTATTGTTAGTTGCGTTTTCTGACGCATCAGAGGACGGCTACGGAGCCGTCTTGTACCTGAAAGTAACCGATGGTAGCACTGAAGTTTCCTCGACTTATTTTGTTTGCGGAAAGTCCAAGGTCGCTCCAACCAAGGTGGTATCCATTCCTCGGTTGGAGTTGTGCGGAGCGTTGTTATTGTCGACTCTTCTGAAGCCGGTTTGTGATAGTTTTCAATCCAGAAACTTATATCCCAAGGTTAAATTGTTTACCGATTCGACCATAGTACTTTGTTGGCTAAATTCTACTCCGAATCGGTGGGATAGTTTCGTCGCGAATCGTGTGGCAGAAATTCAAACCCTCCGGGGCGTAGAAAACTGGGATCATATTGAAGGCAAGGAAAACCCGGCAGATTGCCTTTTTACTTAGAGATTTCAATGCTCAGCTTGGATCTGAGAGAAAATTTTCTGATATAATAGGTAAATATCACGCTCATAATAGAACCAATAGGAATGGTGAGAGGTTGGTTAAACTCTGTGAATCATTTCCACACATTTTAAAGCAAAACCAAGTAAAAAGAAAACGTGGGTCTCCCCTAATGCGTTGCTGCGCGAGTTCCAATTAGATCATATTATAGATATATATATATATATATATATATATATATATATATATATATATATATATATATATATATATATATATATATATATATATATATATATATATCTATATATATATATATATATATATATATATATATATATATATATATATATATCATTAGCTATTTCTCGAAATTGTTACAAAGAAATCCAAAATGTTAAGATCAGAAAATCCATTAATGTAACTACAGATATTACCTTTCTTAAATCAAGATGAATTTAATACCTTTTACACGCAAACAAAATACAACTAGAATTAAACGATTTCGAATCGTCCTTAAAGTCTGGTGGGCAATTTTCCTTAATCTTTGTAGTTCCTATAAATTTTCTGGAGTCTTGTTCCTTTCACTTGTGTTTCACTTGTGCCAAGCACAACGTCTTTATTTGATCACTCTTTCACATTGTTCATTCCACCAAACATGTTTCCTAATTGATCTAATAGATCTAATTGGAACTCTTTATTTGATCACTCTTCCACATTGTTCATTCCACCAAACATGTTTCCTATAAAAGTTCAACGGTGCAATTTCCTGAGCTGGTTCAAGAAGGTTATTAGTAACATCATTTACCAGCTAAGGAAATTGCACCGTTGAACTTTTATAGGAAACATGTTTGGTGGAATGAACAATGTGAAGAGTGATCAAAGAAAAACATTGTGCTTGGCATAATTGAAACGGGAACAATTCCAATTGGTTGGTATTTTAAGTTTTCCTTGAAATTCTATAGTATATGTATATGTAAAGGATGAATATGTAAAGGATCAAAAGGAATATGTAAAGGACCAAATAATGGAAATGGACGACAATTTGAAGAAAAATATCACACGTTTATTTTATAGAGCAGCGCTGTCCAACTAGCGGCCCGCGGGCCGCATCCGGCCCGCGAAGCTTTTTTTACGGCCCGCGAGTTATAGTAATCAAAACTTAAAAAAATATATGAGATTATTCAACCATATACACGAGAATTATAAAAATGCTAATGATGAATAATTATGGTTGTTTTATGGTCATTCGATAAAATGACGCTCTATGCAAGTGTATCTGTTTATGCACTCTCTACCACCACCAAGTCGCCCGCCCGAGCGCGCTTCTTCTTTTCGTCCGTCTCGAATTTACGTGGTGGCAGAAGGAGCGGTGGGGATTGTAGCCGCGGCTGCATTCTGGTATCGCTGCATCGTTGCAGTTTGCTTAGAAATTGCAAAAGCAAAAAAGCCTTTTCCGAATGGAGAATTAATTAAAAAATGTCTGGATCATAAAAATGGCTGAAGAAAAAACCGTACATCAAAACTATGAAATATTCAGAAGAACTTTAAAATTACGATCATTATACGAACCAACAAAAGGTCAAGATATTTATAACGAATTAAAATGTGCAATAGTTCCGTATGGCCGATTTGACAATTGCACCGCTATTGTAATTGACGACGCCAGAGCTATGACCGGCAAAAATATTGGGCTCGCAGGACTCTTACAAATATTAAATCGTGGCTGAAAACGTTCTCTTACATATCGAAAATTTAAAACTTTTTTGGAAGAACTGCAAGCTGAGTGTGGTGATTTGCTTTTACATTGTAATATTCCCTGGTTAAGTGCGGGAAAATGCCTCAAGAGACATTTTACACTTCGAAAAGAAATTAATCTTTTTTAACGGAAGTTGGCATCGATGAAGATTTGACAGCAAATTATTTGTTCAATTGCTTTCCTAACAGACATTATAAATTATTTAAATATTTTGAATAAATACTTGCAAGGAAAAGATCAAAATGTGTCTTGTCTTTATAAACATGTAACATGATTCAAAAATAAATTAAAATTGTGGAAGTTAAATTTGCAGGAAAGTAATTTATTTCATTTTGAATGTTGCAAAGAGATGTATGAAGAAATGAAGGACTGCAAAATAGAAGTGAATTTTGACATTTTTTTCCCTAAATTAGATGTGCTTATTGAAGATTTTAACAGAAGATTTTCTCAATTTGATTCATAGATGAGTATTAATTTATTCAGTGATCCATTCAATATCGATATTACCTCCGTTGAACCTAGACATCAAATGGAATTATGCGACCTTCAGGCTGACCCATTCATTACATGTAGTGGAGCAATTGGAATACAAGTGTTCAAACATTTGGATAAAGAAAAATATAAAAAAATGCGAGATTTTGGACAAATCATTTCTATGTTCGGAAGTACATATATCTGCGAGCGTGCATTCTCTGACATGAAATATACAAAATCAAAATTTATAAACGCTGGAAAGACTCCAATCTTGAAAATATAATTAGAGTTGCCACAACAAATATTGATATGGACATAAAAGAAACGCATAAAATTTATTCATCCAATATTCGATTAGAAGTATACAAAACTCAATATACAATAAATGGATGAAGTTCTACAATAAATAGCTGGATAAATACAAAAATAAATTAATCAATCCAAAATTCGGTTACTTTGTACAAAATAAATTACTTCATCCAAAAAAGGTAAATTCATCCAAAATAAAATGTAATCATCCAATAATTTATTTTTTCTTACAAACTATGATTTTTCCTTACAATAATCGATTGAATTGTTCAACATATTCAAAATTCACCCAAAAAAGGTTTTTTATTTTACTTAATAAGTGCAAAATGCAAATTTACGAGTGTATTTAATAATCTTCACAGTTTTATTATATGCATAAAAATACTGAAAAGAAAAAACTGTTCACCTTATTAATGACTGGATTAGCTCGGAAATAAATTGCATTATTCTATCTGCTTATGTATGTGATTCTTATATATAGTGCATCTATCTTCTTCTTCTTCTTCTTGTTTCCAATAGCCCTACTTTGGACCACGCTTGTTCAACTATTGGGATTTGATCTTTGCCCAGTATTATCGCATCTTCTGCCGGTGTAGCTTTTTCCCTCTCCTTTCCAGGGGGTACATTTCCTTCGGGGTTTTTCCTGAAATCCACGGACTTCCTTCAGTGTTTTTCCTGAAAGCCACGGACTTCCTTCAGGATGCATCTCACAGAAGACTGTCTGTTTTGGAGATCTGTTATTCCCACTTCTTTAAAATCCTTCTCGGTTTCTGTCAACCAAGTGGTACGAACCTTCTTGTTTTACCAGAATGTGAACAGACTGTTGGTTAGTCGGTTTGGAGTCAATCTTGGCAACGTGGCCATAGAAAGCTACCCTTCTTTTCCTTGCACAGTCAGAGAGCCTCTCAATATGTTCGTAGAGCTCAGAGTTATGTCGTCTTCGGAATTCCCCATCTTCCTTTACCGGGAATGCCTAAGATCTTCCTGATGATTCTCCTCTCTCTGATTTACAATTTCTCTACTAGACCTCTTCGGTTCAAGGAAAGACACTCCATGGTATACAGTGCTTCTGGTCGTAAGACTGATGTGTTTGCGCTCTCTCTTTCGATAAACGCCGCGTTAGTTAAAAAAAAAATTTGAAGGAATCAAGTCTTTGTTTGTAAAATTCGTTTATTGTGAAGATATAATTGTATTTTGTATAAAAAAATTGTTTGTAAAGAGCAATCAAATTTTGGATGGATCAACCTTTTTGTACAGTTAAACCTTTTTTGGGTGAATTGATTTTATTTTGTACAATTCTATCAATTATTGTACTAAACCATTGTTGTTTGTAAGTTTCAATCGGTCATTGGGCGTTTATATTTTATTTTGGACGAAGTAACCTTTTTTGATGAAGTAATCGTTTTTTGTATGAATAAACCGAATTTTGTATTTTTGCAACTATTTTTTTGTAAAAAAACATCTATTTATTGTACGCAAAAAATCCAAGCCTAAAAGAAATTGTTGCTCAACAAGTACGGCCACAATGCTCCCGTTAAATAGCTTAGGCTTAATATTATTCTAATTTTATTGTGTTTTTATTATTTCTTGTATTATTTTTAAGAATAACATTGTTTTGTCCGATACTATGTGATATTTCATTGTAACAATAAATATAACGCAATATTTATTATGCAAAAATATAAACTTTATTGTTGAAAAAATGTTATTATCTTTGACTTTATTTTTTTCGTATAAATAATATAACTTTTGAGCCTTTTCGGCCCGCGAAAAATATGCTAAAGACAAATTGGCCCGCTGGCTAAGAGAAGTTGGACAGGGCTGTTATAGAGCATTTAAGAATGTAATCACTTTTCTTCGGCGGTATTCACGGCGGTTATTCACCGCCGAGTTTAAATTTCAAAAGGGAAGATGGTACGTCATCATTAAACAACAAGGAAAATTGTGATATCTTGACTGCGTATTTTGCGAAGATGTTATTTTGGCCTATACCGAGAGACACGTTGAGTTTCAAATTTACAAAACAAAATTCTACGCCATCTACTCTGCGCCACCAGATGTAAACAAAGTTAAAGGTATTATCAACTCACTTAAAAATAATATAGCCTCAGGCGAGGATGGGATAATTGCAGAAATATGGAAAATTGTAGATAATGAACTTTTAATAGTGATGACAAATCTATTTCAGAAAATTTGGATTGAGGAAGCAATTCCAGAAGACTGGTTAAACGCCTTAATTCATCCACTACATGAAAACGGCTCAAAAATTAATGTCAATAATTATAGGGGGATCTCATTGTTGCCTGTCACATATAAAATATTTGCCAAATTACTTCTAAACAGACTTAAACCACAGATCGAACCACAACTTAGCGAATTCTAAGATGGTTTCAGAAGGAATAGATCGTGTGCAGAACAAATTCTTAGTTTCAAATTAATATTAAAATATTACAACAACAGGCCAAAGAATATCTTTCGAATATCTCATTCGTTGATTTTCAGAAAGCGTATGATTCAGTGGATAGGGATACTGTTTTTGACCCTTTGTTAACGTTAACTAATACGATTTCCAGAGTCAAATTTATAAGTGAAGTTAGCGAGCCCTTCGAGGTTAAAACAGGGCTACGACAAGAGGACAGTCTATCACCATCGCCTTTCAATCTGGTCTTGGATAAAGTCATGCGGACGTTTTGGGAGAAGAACGATTCAAGTGCTAAAATTGGTACAAAGAATCAGAACCTCAAAGTCAAAGGTGTAGCATTTGCTGACGACGTAGCGCTGTTAACCAAATACAGTAGCCATTAACCAAATTGATCAGTTAAAAGATCCGGCGGAAAAAGCGGGCTTACAGATTTCGTTGGAAAAAACAGAGATGTTGACAAGTGATCAGAAATACACTAAGAAAATGATTAAAACAAATTATGGGAGCATCAGGGTCACTGACCGATTTAAATTTCTTGGAGTAATAGCTAGTAACAATGTGACTGATAAATTGGAAATTGAGAAAAAAAAGGAAAATTGGAAAGATTATTTTTTTTACAAAAAATATATAAAATAAAAAGGACCTGTCTATTAATGCACAATTACGACAATTTAATTAGCTGTTAGACCAGTCATCTTGTACGGCATGGAAACTAAAAATATAACCGGAATGGAGAATTTGCTCAAGATAGAAAGAGGAATTGTAAGAAGGATTTATGGTCCTAGGAAAACACAGGAACGTTATGGACTGAGATCTAATGCAGAAATTTATAGTAAAATTGACAACCTTGAAGGGATGATCATAAAACGGCAACTTCAGTTCTACGGATATATGGTCTTAAACAAACAAATTTTTGATAAAATCTGGAACTATAGGTTAGGGGGGCAAGGAGACTTTGTTAAACAAATGAAAGGAGATCTCCAAAAATTAAAAATTACTGAAGAAGATTGTCTAAACAGAATAGAGTACAGAAAAAAAATTTGGCCTAAAAGTTCTTGTCGGGGAGAAGAAGAATCTCATCAGAGGAGAATGAACTGCTGAAAGAAGAGCTGCGCAGTCGACCAGGATGAAAGACTTCTGGACGAGAAAAAAGGATTGATGAAAACTATATGATGACTAGATGATGGAAAACTAGATTGATGACTTTTGATGACTTTTGATAGAATTAAATGGCACAAACTGTGGCCAACGATCATAGAAATCGGAATACAAGAGCATATCGTCCTCCTGATTAGGGGTTTGTATGAAGAAAGCACCGCTGTGGTCAGCGTCGGTAAACATCTATCCTCCGAATGCAAATTAAGAAAAGGAGTAAGGAAAGGCTGCATACTCTGACCACTATTATTTAACCTATACAGCGAAAGTATCATGCGCAACGTATTAGATGACTTGGACGAAGGGGTCACAATAGGCGGGAAGAAAATCTCCAATCTCCGATTCGCGGATGACACACTGTTACTGGCGAGCAGCGCAGATGAACTTATAGCCCTATCCGAGAGGTTAGAACGCTTCAGTCTGGAGTCTGGTCTTCAAATTAACCTCCAGAAGACGAAAGCGATGATTGTTGACCGCGAAAATGATAACTGGTCAAATATCCTTAACGTCTGAAAATATGATGTCGTCGAGCAGTTTATATACCTGGGTGCCATTAGTAATAACAAGGGATGCTGTGAACCCGAAATACTCCGGCGAATACAACTGGTAATAACCGCCATGTACCAGCTTACTCCTGTATGGAGAGATAGCAACATAATACATAACACGAAGATCAACCTGATCCATGCGCTGGTCTTTTCTGTATTTGGCTATGCGGCGGAGACATGGACACTACGTGCGGCTGACTGTCGTCGAGTGGATGCGTTCGAAATGTGGTGTTGGAGGAGAATGATTAGAATTCCCTGGACTGCACAACGTACCAATATCTCTATTCTTAACAAGATCAAACCCAAACAACGACTCTCAAAACTGGTTTACTCCCGCATATTAAAGTTCTACGGACATGTAAAGAGAAGTGTAAAGAAAATTGATCGTGCAGGGTAAGCCAAAAGGCGAACGCAGAAGAGGGAGGTCTCACTGCCGCTGGATAGATACCGTCAGGCAGCTTCTCCACACTGACATTGAGACCACGGTACGTGGAACAGCTGACCGATCGCGATGGCGAGATAGCATCAAGCAGGGGATCAACACACTTATGGAGGCCGACATTCATGAAATGTCACTACAAGTCTGCCAAGACGTTAGATTAAGACGGGATACACCAGGATCTGCTCTCAACCCATATCTCTTTGCCCTGGTAATGTATGTGCTAGTCAAGGATGTGAGGCAAGCAGCACCATGGAGCATGATGTTCGCGAAAGACGTTGTACTCAGCGAACTGACCCGAGAGAAACTTCAAGAGTGGCTCGAGGAGTGGAGGAAAGCTCAAGAAGAAAGGGGAATGAGGATCAGTATAGATAAAAACTGAATATATCTAGACCTATAGAGAAGTAATATTTGCGTGGTCCTTGTTGGCCTATCCGCGGTATATATATATATATATATATATATATATATATATATATATATATATATATATATATATATATATATATATATATATATATATATATATATATATAAATATATAAATTTTAATTTATTATAAATTTTGTCAGAAGTACATAATACATCAATTGTTCTTGTAACCCAGCTGCCAGCTATTACAGAACAGTCTTCAATATATTATTTTATAATTAAGTCTTAATTGGCGAAAACAAGGGCGGATTTGACCAAATATGCCAAAATCTTTCCTTCAAAAGGTTTGCAGTATAATTTAAATATATATATATATATATATATATAAATATATATATTATATATATTAAATATATATATATATATATATATATATATATATATATATATATATATATATATATATATATATATATATATATAATTATATATATATATATATATATATATATATATATATATATATATATATATATATATATATATGTATATATACCTATTATTTTATTACCTTAAATTTCTAAATCTTTTCTATTTTTATCATTCTTTTTGGGTGAGTACTTATACCCAGGAGACAATAATACGTTGATTCTGTTTTTTATAAATTAATTTAATACTTGTCTCTTGTACATCAAACAATGTAAGTGAAGCATGCAAACAAAACTAATGGACCCTTTCATAGTTGATTTTTTTTGTGCTCATGTGTAAATTTCCGCCACGTTATTCGTCAAAATTTTTGACGTATAACTAAATGTGCCCGATACTTTCATATTCCCGTCTTTCAAACTTGGCGGATACGCGTGCATTTACTAAACGTGAAAAGGTCTATGAATCACCAACAGTTTAATTTTTTCATCACATTACTCTATGTTTATTTTTTCTATTTTTCCTCTTACAAATGATTCTTTAAAATTGCATGTCATTCAAATCTCATCTTCCAGCTGCAACTTTACTGTTATAATATTGCAATGGAAATTAATATTATTATAACGTTGATATGCCAATTTACGAGAAAACGTTACCAACTCCATTGAATTTGCAGCAAGAAACTTAATATCCCATATAAAATTACTTTGTGTAATATTACACAAAATATAAAAAGAATATTAGGAATTCCATTCAACTAGAAAACATTACGGAAAAGCAGTCTTGTCATACCTGCTTTGGTCTAGTGTATCTTGTCTTGGTTCGTCGCGTCGTATAAAGTCTTTTTTAGTACTGTCTGGTCTAGTCAGGTCTTGTCTGCTCTTGTCTGGTATTGTCTGGTCTTGTCGGGTCTTGTCTGGTCTTGCCTGGTCTTGTCTGGTCTTATCTAGTCTTGTCTGGCCTTTTCTGCTTTTGTCTGCTATTGTCTGGACATATCCGGTCTTGTCTGGTCTTGTCTGGTCTTGTCTGGTCTTGTCTGGTCTTGTCTGGTCTTGTCTGGTCTTGTCTGGTCTTGTTTGGTCTTGTCTGGGCTTGTCTGGTCTTGTCTGGTCTTGTCTGGTCTTGTCTGGTCTTGTCTGGTCTTGTCTGGTCTTGTCTGGTCTTGTCTAGTCTTGTCTGGTCTTGTCTGGTCTTGTCTGGTCTTGTCTGGTCTTGTCTGGTCTTGTCTGCTCTTGTCTGGTCTTGTCTCGTCTTGTCTGGTCTGGTCTGGTCTTATCTGGTATTGTCTGGTCTTTCCTGGTCTTGTCTCCTCTTGTCTAGTCTTGTCTGGCCTTTTGTGCTTTTGTCTGCTATTGTCTGGACATATCCGGTCTTGTCTGGTCTTTTCTGGTCTTGTCTGGTCAGACAAGATCAGACAAGACCAGACAAGACCAGACTAGACCAGACAAGACCAGACAAGAACAGACAAGACCATACAAGACCGGATATGTCCAGACAATAGCAGACAAAAGCAGAAAAGGCCAGACAAGCCCAGACAAGAGCAGACAAAACCAGGAAAGACCAGACAATACCAGATAAGACCAGACCAGACCAGACAAGACCCGACAAGACCAGACAAGACCAGACAATATCAGACAAGAGCAGACAAGACCTGACCAGACCAGACAGTACTAAAGAAGACTTTATACGACGAGACGAACCAGTCCAGACAAGAACTGGTCTGGTCTGGTCAGATCTTGTCTGCTCTTGTCTGGTATTGTCTGGTCTTGTCTGGTCTTGCCTGGTCTTGTCTTGTCTTGCCTGGTCTTGACGGGTCTTGTCTGGTCTTGTCTGGTCTGGTCTGGTCTTATCTGGTATTATCTGGTCTTTCCTGGTCTTGTCTGGTCTTGTCTGGTCTTGCCTGGTCTTGTCTGGCCTTTTCTGCTTTTGTCTGCTTTTGTCTGACCAGACAAGAGCAGACAAGACCTGACCAGACCAGACAGTACTAAAGAAGACTTTATACGACGAGACGAACCAGTCCAGACAAGGACTGGTCTGGTCTGGTCAGATCTTGTCTGCTCTTGTCTGGTATTATCTGGTCTTGTCTGGTCTTGTCTGGTCTTATATGGTCTTGTCGGGTGTTGTCTGGTCTTATCTGGTCTTGTCTGTTCTTGTCTGGTCTTGTCTGGTCTTGTCTGGTCTTGTCTGGTCTTGTCTGGTCTTGTCTGGTCTTGTCTGGTCTTGTCTGGTCTTGTCTGGTCTTGTCTGGTCTTGTACGGTCTTGCCTAATCTTGTCTGGTCTTATCTGGTCTTTTATGGACTTTTCTAGTCCTGGTTTGTCTGGTCTTCTTGGGTCTTGTCTGGTCTTGTCTTGTCTTGTCTGGTCTTGTCTCTTTTTTTCTGGTCTTGTCTGGTCTTGTATGGTCTTATTTTGTCTTATCTGGTCTATCTGGTATTGTCTGGTCCTGTCTGGTCTTGTCTGGTATTGTCTGGCCTTCTCTGCTCTTGTCTGATATTGTCTGGACATGTCCGGTCTTGTCTGGTCTTGTCTGTTATTGTAAGGTCTTATCTGGTCTTGTCTGGTCTTGTCTGGTTTTGTCTGGTCTTGTCTGGTCTTGTATGGTCTTGTCTGGTCTTGTCTGGTCTTGTCTGGTCTTGTCTGGTCTTGTCTGGTCTTGTCTGGTCTTGTCTGGTCTTGTCTGGTCTTGTCTGGTCTTGTCTGGTCTGGTCTGGTCCCGTGGCGCTCTGGGCTGATCGCTCTTGTCTTGTTTGGTCTTGTCTGGTCTGGTCTTATATGGTATTGTCTGGTTTTTCCTGGTCTTGTCTGGTCTTGTCTGGTCTTGTCTGGTCTTTTCTGCTTTTGTCTGCTTTTGTCTGAACATATCCGGTCTTGTCTGGTCTTGTCTGTTCTTGTCTGGTCTTGTTTGGTCTTCTCTGGTCTTGTCTGGTCTTGTCTGGTCTTGTCTGGTCTTGTCTGGTCTTGTTTGGTCTTGTCTAGTCATGTCTGGTCTTGTCTGGTCTTGTACGGTCTTGCCTAATATTGTCTGGTCTTGTCTGGTCTTTTATGGACTTTTATAGTCTTGGTTTGTCTGGTCTTCTCTGGTCTTTTCTGGTCTTGTCTTGTATTGTCTGGTCTTGTCTGTTATTTTCTGGTCTTGTCTGGTCTTATTTGGTCTTATCTGGTCTTGTCTGGTCTATCTGGTATTGTCTGGTCTGGTCTGGTCTTGTCTGGTGTTGTCTGGTCTTGTCTGATCTTGTCTGGTCTTGTCTGGTCTTGTCTGGTCTTGTCTGGTCTTGTCTGTTCTTGTCTGGTCTTGTCTGGTCTTGTCTTGTCTTGTATGTTCTTGCCTAATCTTGTGTGGTCTTGTCTGGTCTTTTATGGACTTTTCTAGTCTTGGTTTGTCTGGTCTTCTCTGGTCTTGTCTGGTCTTGTCTTGTCTTGTCTGGTCTTGTCTGTTCTTTTCTGGTCTTGTCTGGTCTTGTCTGGTCTCATTTGGTCTTGTCTGGTCTGGTCTGGTCTATCTGGTATTGTCTGGGTTTGTCTGGTATTGTCTGGCCTTCTCTGCTTTTGTCTGATATTGTCTGGACATGTCCGGTCTTGTCTGGTCTTGTCTGTTATTGTAAGGTCTTGTCTGGTCTTGTCTGGCTTTGTCTGGTCTTGTCTGGTCTTGTCTGGTCTTGTCTGGTCTTGTGTGGTCTGGTCTGGTCTTATCTGGTATTGTCTGGTCTTTTCTAGTCTTTTCTGGTCTTGTCTGGTCTTGTCTGGCCTTTTCTACTCTTGTCTGCAATTGTCTGGGCATGTCCGGTCTTGTCTGGTCCTGTCAGTTCTTATCTTGTCTTGTCTGGTCTTTTCTGGTCTTGTCTGGTTTTGTCTGGTCTTGTCTGGTCTTGTCTGGTCTTGTCTGGTCTTGTCTGGTCTTCTCTGGTCTTGTCTGGTCTTATCTGGTATTGTCTGGTCTTTCCTGGTCTTGTCTGGTCTTGTCTGGTCTTGTCTGGCCTTTTCTGCTTTTGTCTGCTTTTGTCTGGACATATCCGGTCTTGTCTGGTCTTGTCTGTTCTTGTCTGGTCTTGTCTGGTCTTGTCTGGTCTTGTCTGGTCTTGTCTGGTCTTGTCTGGTCTTGTCTTGTCTTGTCTGGTCTTATTTGGTCTTATCTGGTCTTGTCTGGTCTTATCTGGTATTGTCTGGTCTTGTCTGGTCTTGTCTGGTCTTGTCTGGCCTTCTCTGCTCTTGTCTGATATTGTCTGGACATGTCCGGTCTTGTTTGATCTTGTCTCATATTGTATGTTCTTTTCTGACCTTGTCTGGTCTTGTCTTGTCTTGTATGATCTTCTTTGGTCTTGTCTGGTTTTCTCTCGTCTTTTCTGGTTTTGCCTAGTTATGCCTGGTATTGTCTGGTCTAGTTTGGTCTCCTTTGGTTTTGACTGAATTTGTCTGGACTTGTCTGGCTTTGTCTGGTCTTGTCTCTTTTTGTATGGTCTTGCCTGATTTTCTCGGGTTTTCTCTGGTCCTCTCTAATCTTGTCTGGTCTTATCTGGTCTTGTATGGTCTTGTCTGGTATGGTCTGGTCTTGTCTGGTCTTGTCTGGGCTTGTCTGGCTTTGTCTGGTCTTGTCTCCTTTTGTATGGTCTTGCCTGATTTTCTCGGGTTTTCTCTGGTCCTGTTTAATCTTGTCTGGTCTTATCTGGTCTTGTATGGTCTTGTCTGGTATGGTCTGGTCTTGTCTGGTCTTGTCTGGGCTTGTCTAGTTTTGTCTGGTTTTGTCTGGGTTATCTGGTCTTGTCTGGTCTGGTATGGTCTTTCCTGTTCTTGTAAATTCTTGTATGGTCTGGTCTGGCGTGATGTGGTTTGGTCATGTATAGTCTTCGCTGGTTTAGTTTCGTCTGGTATTGTCTCGTCTTGTGTGATCTTATCTGGTGTTGTTTGGTCTTGTCTGACCATGTAAAGTCTTATGTGGTCTTGTCTGGCTTTGTCTAGTCTTGCCTGGTCTTGTCTAATCTTGTGTGGCCATCTCTGGTCTTGTCGGGTTATATGTGGTCTTGTTTCCTATTTTTAATGTTGGAAGTAACATTAGATAACAAAAAGAACAAACTCAACAGGATATACATTGATTACATTTTTCGGCTTTAATTTTGAAATGTCGAAGGGAAAATATAGAGCGATTGTTAATAAGAAGTTTTACGCATGCGGGGGTTGTAGCCCGCGGCGCTCTGGGCTGATCGCTCCAGGTTAATCCGGCCGACCTCATTCCAAGCTCCATAATTTCAAAAATATCCCTCCGAGCGACGACGATAAAATATAAACAGGCGTATATATACATTATATATCCAATCGACTGCAGAACTTTGAATGGTTTTTACACATTATGTACAGGGTTGGGAACATTTCGATCTGGACTATAAAGGTAATGCAAGTCATAATAGGAAGAGGGATTTGGTTCATTAAGCTAGGTCAAAACTATTTCATAGAAATCTTCATTGGCCTGCCTTGCTATAACTGTCTGTTCCGATTTGTCTGTCTAGTCTTGGTTGTTCAATTATGCCTGCCTAGTATTATATTATATTTTTAAGCAATAAAATGTTTGCATATGATGTGGAAATATATATGGAGTTAAAAAAAATCGTTGTCGACTATAAAGGTAATGCAAGTGCCGAGTTTATGCAAGTGTTTGAATGACTAAAGCTGAAACACTGCATGCATGACAACGTGCGACAGGTTTATAGCTTTTGCATCGACGGTTGAAATGCGTGCGGTGCGGATCCGATTTTATTTATTTGATGGAAATTATTTTTACAAGTATAGTCCCGTTTGGTAACATTATATTTTACAGAGTGATTCCTGGAAACAATTGCAAAGTAAGAAATGTTTTCGTACTGTAATATGAACTCTTTTTCAATAAAACATACAAAATACTGTAATTGTTCCCATTTTATTGAACAAACCTAGCAAATAAAGTAATACAGTATAATCTTGATAACCCGACACATGGGATCAGACAACCGCCGAATTATCAAAAAAATAGCCCAGGTTAGGTTAGGTTAGATCACATTATCACTAGTTATCACTTTGATAAAAACAAAATATTTGCAAACTGGTGTATATCTTTATTAAAAAAAGATCCTGTGTCAAGGCTATCGATCATAAAGCCTCCAAAATATCAATTTCAAAAGAAAAAGATATTTTTAATAGAGAACTGAAAGATCTTTGAATATACTTGTTACAATTTTCTAGTTGTAGTTATTTAAATTTATTAGTTTCATAGGTTAGGTTAGTAAAAATTTAGGCTTGTAAAAATAATTTCCATCGGTGCCGGTCCGGTCCCAATCCGACTGTTGGATGTCTCAGGAGAGGGTTCCACGCAAATTAGGTGTAAAAAACCGCGTTTTTACGATTTTTGTGTTAAAATTGACCCAGAGCGGGAACAGGATGCTGCAGGTCGCAGATTCTTCAACCGGCGGTTGCGGGTAAACATCTCTCGGTTTATCAGGATTAAAAGAAAACAATAACAATTTAAAAAAAAAAAATATATAATTATAAATTAAAACACTCAGTGTAAGTTTCACAAATGAGTTTATTAAACACTTTATCGATTTCGGCTCCTTAGGCCTTCGTCAGAAGTTTACACAAATTTAAAGTTTACAAGTCTATATATACAATTTTTTAACATCTGTGAGTTACAATGGTATTAGTTCGGAAATTCCTAATGAGGATTTGGCCGGTATTAGAAAGGAATAAGTCTACCTGGTCATTTAGGATGTTTGAACCGTTCGCAATAGCTTTTTGGATTTCGTAAGCTTCTACGGTTTAAACATCCTAAATGACCAGGTAGACTTATTCCTTTCTAATACCGGCCAAATCCTCATTAGGAATGTTAAAAAATTGTATATATACACTTGTAAACTTGTAATTTGAGTAAACTTCTGACGAAGGCCTAATAAGCCGAAATCGATGAAGTGTTTAATAAACTAATTTGTGAAACTTACACCGAGTGTTTTAATTTATAATTATATATTTTTTTGTTACAATGTTTCACCCATCGCCTACAGCTGAATCTTCAAATTTTATTTTTTAATAACAATTTCATGTAAAATTGTATTTCAGAAAGAATAAAATATGTGTCTATATAGGTAAAGGCGTACATACAAAAAATATAGATAACAGATAGTATGACAACTGTAGAGTGGAGTTAGCTTGGTCAGAATCGTCAATCAAGTTTTCAGAGTGTGTTTCAAAAGCAGGGTGTGTTGGCCAGACCTTTTACCAAGAACACTGTAAGGTGTTGTTTTTGATTGAATTTCTTCTGTGAGCGAGTTTTATATCCGGAGCGGGGCAGGGAAAAGAAAAGACACGTTTTCGCGAGAGCGCCGGATTACATTTTTTTTTGCACGTGCTGGAGGTGAAAATCTGCAACAGACACCACCCGACCCGTGACGAGTGGTAGTGTGGGGCTGCCCCCAAAAAGGGGCGACCCACTAAAAAAACCCCACCATTCGGACCACCCCAGCAAAAACCGGAGATAACGTTAAGGAATCCAAAATTTGGCATAACTTCATCACGTTTCTCCCCCTTTCATATCCAAAGCATTCATCCGCATTCATTCGTTGTGCCGGGCGCGCCGTTAGTCGCCGTGCCCCCCCCCCCCTCACATCAGAGTTTACAAAAAACTTGTGCGCCCCCTTCGCACGAAGGGGGGTCAGGCGTTGGCACGCTCGGCTCGCGCGTAGCAACCCCTCGTCCCGCTTTACGCTCGTCCCTTTCATCCTTCTCCTTTCTCGAGAAAATTTCTTCTCCCAATGAGCAGGACCGCCTCGGTTTTGTGGGGAGCCAGTGTAACTCCTTTTTCCCCCATCCACTGATCAATTCAACTAATTGCCTCATTCATAATCGCTTTCAGACTTTCTTCCGTTCTTGCGACAGCGACCACCGCTAAGTCATCAGCGTACACTACGAGTGTAACCCCGTCTGGCAGCCTCAATCTCAAAACCTCATCATAAAATATGTTGCACAGTATCGGCCGAAGAACCGAACCTTGTGGAACACCCGCACTCATTTTGATGATTTTACCTTCCGCAGTCACTATCTCCCTATCATTCAAGTGGCTCCCCACCATCTTTCGAAGGTAGGGAGCTAATCCCTTTAGTTCCAAAGCCTCCATGATTCCGCCCCATGGGACCGAATTGAAAGCATTTTTCACGTCCAGGGTTACAAGCAAGTAGTAGCTACGGGTACGCCATGGACCAGTATTTGCTAACCTTGCTCTCTCTATCACACGCATCATTGCGTTCACCGTAGCGCAGCCGCCTCTAAACCCATACTGTTCCTCAGAAAGACCCCCTGCCCTTTCGAGATTCTCATTTATCCTAGCTCCGATCATACTCTCAAATATCTTCGCTATCCTATTCAGTAGGCAGATTGGCCTGTAATTGGCTTCCTCTCATTCCTTTCGCTCTTTTGCAATCAGCACCAGTCTCGCTCTCTTCCACTCTTAAACTGCCATTTATCAACAATTCATTTATCATGCTCAAGCACATGTCCTCACACACATGCCCAAACACCTTGCACGCTTTGGGTGGAACACCATCAGGACCCGGCGCTTTTCCCTACTTCATCTGGCCATCTGCACTCTGCAGCTCGGCCGGAGTGAAAAGGGACGCCGATCTCCATCCCACGGGTTCCATTCTCTCATGTACTGGGAACAGATTCTCGACTTCCGTCATTATTCTATCCCCCTGGAGAGTATTAACCCTTTGCGCAATTTTCCTGGTGACGATCTTATAGCCGTCACCCCAGATGTTATTATTCACCTCTTCGCAGAGCACTCTCCAAGCTTCTTGCTTGGAGTTCGCGATGGCTCTGCGAAGTTCCCTGCGCGCCAAGTTATACCTCCTTCTGCACTCCTCACGCACTTCCTCATTTTCTCGCCTATTACTCTTCCCCATGCATCTCCTTCTACGCAAACAGGTTTTACGCTTTTCAGCTACCTGCTCATTCCACCAGTAAACTGGCTTCCTGCCTCTGACGCCCCTCCGTTTTCTCCGAAATACCGCATCACAGGCCCCGTGAAGAACTGCCTCGCAGGAGCTCCGCAATCCATTTTCAGGGCCTTTCCTTTCAGCCAGCTCTTTCATGACGTCTCCAAATCTTTCTAGTAGACTCTTGTCCATTCTCCATCCATTCGTCCCAATTGCAACCGGTCCCTCAGATACATCTTCTCGTACGTCGAAGAGAATATCCTGGTGATCACTCAGATTCTCTTCCTCTCTGGCACGGCACTTTTTCACTCTGCCTGCAATCCGTGAGGTGCTAAAAGTGATGTCTATGAAAGACATACTTTCGCTCCGCACGAAGGTTGGCACATTCCCACGGTTGTGAACTACCAAGTCCTCCTCTGCCAGCCACTCTTCCATCATTCTTCCTCTCTCATCCTCTCTAGGGGATCCCCACCAAGCGGACTTGGCGTTGAAATCCCCCCCGACAACAATCTCTTTGGACCAGCTTTTCATACTGGTCCTTAGCTCATCCATAAAAGCTAAAAACTGCTCTAAGGTTATGTTAGGCGAGATGTAGCACCCATACAGGACCCAGTTTTCCCATTGAACCCACACATATCCATTTCCACATCCACACTTACCCATAGGATTTTCCGATTGGAAAATCCTCAGAGCAACATTCTTACACTGGTCCACGTGCCAACCTCCGTTACCAATAGTCCGAAGATTTATTTCGGAGAGCGCCGGTTTACTGAACGTGCCTGATTAAACAACCGCCTGATTATCAATATTACACTGTAATAGTAAAGAGTAGTAATCCATTTATTGTTCCGGAACCCATTTGTGGTTTGAGTATGAACACAAAAACTCCACGAACACTAAAATAAAGAAACAAGGAAGCAATGGATAAGAACCTAGAAAGAACTACCAGGGTTAAGATAATCTAAAGTTATGCTGTTTTTTTTTAACAAGAAAGAGCTTCCTGAAACTAAATAGAAACAAACTTACTGGTAAGACTCCTGATAGGGAGCTGTATACTTAGGAAATATCTCAAGACCTCGATGAAGATGATAAATGCAGATTCTGCAGCTCAGCACAGGAAACTCCAATATATCTTCTCAAGAACAGCAGAGCAATGATACGTAAGAGAAAGATGTCCCTTGGGGTCCACTCTTTGAGCGAAGAGGAGATGTAAGTCCTCTAGACCTTTAGGTGAATTCCTAAAGGTCTAGAGGAGGCGCTCTAAATAGGTAAGTATATGTAATGGGGTACAATAGATCTATAAAGGTCGTATTACAATAAGTCACAATCTACGATCTACAATCTATCTAAATATATAGATACACGTAGGGGTAATCAAGCAAGTAGACAAGGGTAGATATGTCTATTTATTATTGTCTATAGAGAGCAGAATAGACAGGTAAGTTTTATCAGGAAGTCATAGATAAGCAAACAACATCAGGGGTCGGCAATCTATGACCCACCAGATACTCGTTGATCAAGGTTTAATAATATTTTGTTCCTTTTCGGTTCCTTTCGGTTAAGTTAAGAGCAATTGGAGTGTATGGGGGGCAATGTAGGAGTAGCACCTTTACATTGGAAACGGCCACACCAAGCATTTGCATAGGTGGTTTTCAAGTACTGGGCTCCACAATGTCCTCAGCTCTCACTTGTTGGCTCCAAGCGCCACACCCTGGTAAACTGCGTTGGTCCGCAGACTAAACCAAGTGAGGGTATTACCGAAAAACTACCGGTATAAGTAGTTGAATCTTGTTGACCAACAGCTTAGGGTGGATGAGTTAAGAAGAATTAGGGCACCTCTTTGCTCTGGGGCTAGGAAACTGACCCCAAAGGTGGAAGAACCCAATTGCAGGGGTCTTCCGCCGCAACCCAATTGCAGGGTCAACGGCATAGGGATGCAGAAGGCTCCGAGAAACCACTGCAGTAAAGCTCATAATGGGATTCTCTAGTATAACTATCACGGCATCATGACAATCAAAACAGAATATTCCGGAGTAAAAAGTCCCCCGATCGGATCTCCGGGGGGGGGGGACAGTTTTGAAGAATGAGGCGACGAGAAAAAAACTACGATCAGACGTACACATGAGATTAGGCACATGGAATGTAAGAACGATGGCACACCCTGGAAAAATCTACAACGCTATCCAGGAGATGGAAAGAATGAACATAAAAATAATGGGAATAAGTGAGATGCGATGGAATGGATTCAATTATAGTGATATTGGAATCATCGTATCTACTACTCTGGAACAACAACCGAAGAGAAAAAACATGGTGTGGGGATCATTGTTAACGGATCAATAGCTAAATGCGTGACAAATTTCGTGCCAATCTCGGAAAGATTAATGCTGCTTCAGATGGATGCCAGACCTGCCAAAATCAATATAATACAAGTATATGCACCAACATCTGATACAAGTGATAAAGATGTAGAAGAACTCTATGCAAAAATAACTGAAATACTTAAAGTACTACCAAAGCAAGACCTGACAATAATAATGGGAGACTTTAATGCTAAAATTGGTAGAGGACGAACAAACGAGTATATAGGTCCATATGGTCTGGGAGAAAGAAACGAAAGAGGAGATCTGTTGAGCATATTTGCAGAAGAGAACGAATTTGTGATAGCAAACACTTGGTACAAGCTTCCAGCAAGAAGACTATATACATGGAAAGCACCTGGAGATACTCCCAATAAAATAATCCGAAACCAAATTGACTACATTCTAATTAATAGAAGACATAGAAATAGTTGCACTTCCGTAAAAACATATCCAGGAGCCGATATCCAATCAGATCATAACCCTGTGGTTGGTGTATTCAAAGTAACAATGAAAGCCATAAAAAGAAAAAACAATATAAACAAATACGATCTACGTAAGCTTAAAATACCAGCAATAGAGGCTAGAGCTCGAGAACTGATTAACAGCAAATACAGAGTAGTACAAGAAGATGGGGATTTTGAAAAGGAAATTGAGTTATTGGTCCACACTGTTAAGGATGTTAAAGAAGAACTTTTGAAGGCTGATAAGGTTAAAAGAAAATCATGGATGACGGATGAAATTCTGTATCTTATGGAAAAGAGAAGATCGTTAAAAAACAGCAACAATACGAGAGAATATGCAGAAATAAAGAGGAGTATCAGAGATAAAATCAGAGAAGCCAAGGAGAACGAATATATAGGTCAATGCACAGAGATTGAAGAACTACAAGACAAGTACGATAGCTTTAACGTGCACAGAAAAATTAGAGACATGACAAGCAGAACAAAACCGAGAACGATAAATAAATTGGTGGATGGCGAAGGAAAACTGATCATTGACACAGGTGACATAAAGGAAACATGGAGAAGATATATTGAACAACTGTTTCATGATACTAGAGCGGAACCTCCATCCATAAACAACTCGGATGGACCGGAGATCCTGATGGATGAAGTAAAGCAGGCAATAAAAACAATGAAAGACGGTAAAGCACCTGGACCAGATGAAATCCAATCGGAATTCTTTAAACTACTGGATGACGACAGGGTAAAAAATCTGACAAAAATATTCAACCAAATTTATAACTCTGGAAATATACCACAAGAATGGCTAAAGTCAGAATTTATAACATTACCCAAAAAACCAAAAGCAAAGAAGTGTGAAGAGTTCAGAACTAAGAAGTCTCATAAGTCACCTTCTCAAATTATTTTTAAAAAGAATTCACAGAAGAATTTACAGAGTTTGCGAAGAACAAGTATCACCAACTCAGTTTGGTTTTAGAAATGCGATGGGCACACGAGAAGCATTATATTGCATGCAAGTACTATTTCAACGGTGCAGAGATATAAACTGCGACATTTTTGCCTGTTTTGTTGACTACCAGAAGGCTTTCGACAGGGTCAAACACCAAAAAATGATTAACATCTTAAAGGAAACTGGGATGGACGGCAAGGATCTACGAATTATTACGAACCTCTACTGGAACCAAAAAGCCGTAGTGAGAGTAGAGACAGAAAAGACCGAACAAATAGACATAATGAGAGGAGTGAGACAAGGATGTATATTGTCCCCTCTTATTTTTAACATCTATTCTGAATACATATTTAAAGAAGCTCTGGAAGAGTGTGAAGCTGGCATCTCTCTCAATGGCGAAAAAATCAACAACATACGATATGCAGATGACACAGTGATGTTTGCAGATAGTATAGAAGGACTACAACATCTAATAAACAGACTTGTAGAAAAGAGCACAAAATATGGCTTGGATATTAACATCAAGAAGACAAAAATTATGGTCATCAGCAAGTCCTATATTGAAAACTGTGAACTTACTGTCAATCAAGAGCCAATCGAACGGGTGGAGAGGTATACATATCTTGGCACAAATGTTAATGATCGGTGGGATCACTCTCAGGAGATAAAAATTCGCATTGAAAAGGCAAGATCTGTTTTTACCAAAATGCGATCTGTACTAACAAGCCACAACCTAACAATGACTATAAAGCTGAGAATGATGAGATGCTATGTGTTTTCGGTTCTTTTTTACGGAATGGAATCGTGGACACTGACAGAAGCCACCAGCAAAAAGTTAGAGGCATTTGAAATGTGGATATATCGCAGAATGCTGAGAGTCTCCTGGAGGGATCGAATAACCAATGATGAGATCCTCCATAGAATGAACAAGGAGAGAGAGGTTCTAAACACAGTCAAGTGCAGAAAGCTAGAATATCTTTGCCACATCATGAGAAACGAAGATAGATTTCATTTGCTGCAGAAGATTATCCAGGGAAAGGTGGCAGGAAAGAGGTCAATCGGCGCCAGACGAATATCTTGGTTGAAAAACCTAAGAACCTGGTTCGGCATGACGACAACAGAACTGTTCCGTGCCGCAGTGAATAAAGTCATCATAGCCCAGATGGTTACCAACGTTCGGAACGGACATGGAACTTAAAGAAGAAGAAGAAGAGCAATTAATTATAAGCAAAGTCCCCTCTAAGCGGCGCGGGTGGGCGGCCTCGCACTAATTTTTCGAAAGTTGCGCAGACGATTTTGTATTCCGCGCACAATGGGCTCATCTTGGCAAAAAAATTTAGCGGGCCAAACAAATTTTTGAAATCGGACTTATACGTCGGATTTATACGTCAAACGAAATCTCTTTTGTTTATATCAACTACGTCAGTATTTCCCAAAGTGTGGTACGCGTACCCCAAGGGGTTTGCAAGGGGTACGAATTGATGCTCCAAAATTTTTCATTTTATGTGTGTGCCAAAGTGGATATAAGAAGAAAGATAACAATATTGAATAAATTACATGAAAAATAGTCCATCAAACATTTCTTTTTATAAAGTGTCTGAATCCTATGCATTAGCTGTGAATCTGCAAACAATTCATCTTCGTTATCTTTAATAATTAATTAATACAATACAAATCTAAACTAACTTGTTATAAATTCGGTTTTAAAATGATTTTGTTACTTTTACCATTTTTAAGTAAACAATAGTTTATTTTACTAACTGCTCACGATAAAATGATTGCATATTGTTTTTTACGGATATAAAGACAAGCAGAAACTGTCTTAAAGAGAACTCATAAAGAATAACTTATTTCTAAGATTTCTAATAATTTTTATTCGATTTTGCTTTATAAAGTCATGTTTAATTCCTTGGAAACGGACCAATAAAACAGTTTATTCACTAGTGAAATTAAAATTTTATTTCGCTAGTGAAATTAAAATTTTATTTCGCTAGTGAAATAAAAGTATCCATAGCTACGCATCAAAATAACTCACTTATGGGCTCCGTAAATATATTAACTTCGCTAATGTTCTTTTTTGATCTCCAAAACACAAAACTTATTTTAGGTACATTTGTTTGTATAAATCTATTGATTACGTTACTATCTAACAATAATTCTTGGATCTATTTATGGTTAATACAACACTTTCTTGTATTCTTGTATCCATTTATGATTGCTAAAACACAAATTAATTAAACACTCCTAAACAAAATTTTGACGTACGAATCAACAATTTTATCGTTATCATGAGAACAATACAATAATGGGCGGATGACATGCTTCTCTTAAAGAAAACACAGAAAATGGAAATTTTCTTGAACCTCAGTTAAAGGAAAAGCAAAATTTAAAAATAGTTTGTATTACACTAGCAGGTAATTAACTATATTTTTATCTTTCAAAGCCCAATCTGGAGACTATTTTATTACTTAGAAAAGACGAGTACAGTTTTTGTTTTTAATAGTATATTTCAGAAATTTTCGAAGGGGTACGAAGTGTATAAAAATATTTGAAAGGGGTACACGTGGATAGAAAGTTTGGGGAACACTGAACTACGTCATCGACCGTTTGCTTTGTTTGCTTTATGTTGACACATTATGTGCGAGGATCGACTTCTACGACTACTCGTATACTTCATTAGAGAACGGGTGTCGAGAAATCATCGCCTGCGTTTCGACGTGGATTGTGGCAAAATTACCCGCAAAGAAACACAGCACACACATTCCAGAAATGGTTATGTTTACATCGGACGGACCAAGTGTTATGCCAGGACGGCAAAATGGAGTACAATCGGGGCACTTCTCAAAACCTCATATTACTTAACAACATTACGTTGCGCAACCAGAAGATTTGGGTTTGGATGATGCAAGATATTGAGATCTATTTCCTACTGTCATGACTTTTGAACGGCTCACCACAGAGACTTCTAGTCTTCACCAATCGATTCAGCATACCAAAATTAGTCGGAAAACGTATATAATATTCTCTTGGAAGCTTTCAGTTAAGAAATACCATCGACACGGGTCGAGTCCGAGACCGTTGAAACGACGAAATGCGAGAAAATCAATTTAGTCAAAATCGTTATTTTTTGAGTTGCAGCAAAATTTAAATACGTTTCTAAAAGCATTTTTCTTGCTGATTACAGATATGCAAATTATATTACGCTAGCTCTTTCCATTCACTATCGCCTGCAAGAATTGAAGAGATTTTTAAGAAATTTCGGCGCTCGAGTAGAGATCTAGAAAAGTCGTGAATTTCACGCGGACAGTCTTAGTGTATAAATAGGCAAATGACCTTCTGAAAGCGATGCCGCAATCCGTTTTTGATTATCTGTAACCGTTTTTGAGACATCTAAAGTTGGTAGAGTAAAGTGGTAGAGTTGTCAAACCTAGTTGTTATTATTCAGTGCATCTTCACAAATTACCATGAACCAATTCAGCCGCGAGCAACATGTGCAAATCATTAAAATGTATTACGAAAATCATTCATCGGTTCGGGCAACGTTCCGCGCGCTCCGCCAATTTTACGGTGCAATTGGTCGTCCTGCTGAGTCGACTATCCGTCGTTTGATAAACAAATTCGAGGCAACCGGTTCGGTGAACAATAAGCCAACACCGACGCGTCGTCGAAACGTCCGATCTGCCGCGAATGTCGCCGCTGTGCGCGATAGTGTGCGTGAAAATCCGCGACAGTCAATTTCACGTCGCGCACAGGAACTCAGCCTTTCGGAAACATCACTTCGCCGAATCTTGCATCTGGATTTGGGCATGCATCCGTACAAGATCCAGCTAGACACAAGAGCTCAAAATAAACGACCATAGACAGCGCCGTATCTTCTCTGATTGGGCTTTAGAGCAGTTGGAAGTCGACCCCGAGTTTGGTCGCAAAATCATCTTCAGCGATGAGGCACATTTTTGGATAAATGGGAATGTCAACAAGCAGAATTGCCGTTATTGGGCCGAGAACAATCCACAGGAGGTCCACCAGGTCGCAATGCACCCAGCAAAGGTAACTGTTTGGTGTGGATTTTGGGCCGGAGGCATCATCGGGCCGTATTTCTTCGAGAACGACGATGGTGTGGCCATCACGGTAAACGGCGAACGATACAGATCCATGATAACGAACTTTTTCTGGCATGAAATCGACAATATGGATGTCGAGGATATGTGGTTTCAGCAGGACGGCGCTACGAGCCACACAGCGCGCGCCACAATGGATCTTCTGCACGAGCGCTTCGGAGGAATGGTTATCTCGCGCGGAGGCGACATCAACTGGCCACCGAGATCGTGCGATTTAACCCCACTAGACTATTTCTTGTGGGGTTTTCTTAAATCACAGGTCTACGCAAACCAACCACAAAACACTGATGACCTCAAAGTCAACATACGCCACGCCATCGATGAAATACAGCCCGATTTGTGCGCTAGAGTCATTGGAAATTGGACTTCTCGTATGCGCGCCACCAAGCAAAGCCGAGGTGGCCATTTGAACGATATTATTTTCCATACATAATGCCTTCGAATACTCTTTCAAACAAAAAATAAATTTCATTTATACCTCTCACACAACTTGCTTTATTTTATTTTAAAGATCGAGCGCGCTTATTGGCGGACCCTTTACTTAGCAAATCGAGAATCGGGTAAATTTTAGTTTGAAATTTATCGACGAATTATTGAATCTTTTCGGACAATTTACACTTCGACTTGTTCGTCTTGTCGTGTAGTTTCTGTGCGCCGAAAATGATTTCGCTGCTTTTTACCGTTCTTGAGAAAATCGAAAAATACCGAAAAAGCACATATTTTTCGAACGAAATGATGGAATTTTTTTTAGTGATTTTTTTTGGTTACCCGAAGGAAATCAAATCTTTCAAATGCTTTTAAAGATTTTTGCACAATCATACATTTGTGCCGCGCAGCCAACGAAAAAATCAGAGGGAACGTTGATTATACATTATAAAAAATGTTGTCTTTGGAAATGTCGCAAACAGAACATTGAGTCTGGTGTGTCTTGCATCAAAAATAGTCACCAGATTTATTATGAAGAGAAGAGAAAAACAAATTGATGAAAACCTATCTGATGATCAATTTGGTTTAGGAAAGGAGTCGGAACAAGAGAGGCAATCTTGGCACTGAGGTAAGTGATAGAGAAGCAGATGAAGAAAGGTAAACCTATTTTCTTAGCGTTCGTCGACCTTGAAAACGCGTTTGACAATGTGAACTGGAATGTTCTGAATAAAAAATAATCAAACGAAGTCTTCTGAAATCTTAAGACTTGAAGTAATAGTCTCCAAATACCCTCTATATTATTATTACCCTCTATTATCATTACCATTACCATCTATATTACTCAATAACTTCTCTCAATTCACCTGCTATCTTGGCAAATACCACTACGTCATCGGCGTATGCTAAACTCCATTCCTATCTTCTCCCTACCAGCACTCCTTGTCCGTCTGTCAAAACTTTTTCTAAATCGGGCACATATTGACAACCCGGCTTCAGGTCCTTTTTTACGTAATTTTAACAAAAGCAATTTATAGTTTTCAAAATCTAAATCAAAATCAAAATATTTATTTCCCAATTGAGATACAAGTATCTATAGGATGTGTAATAAATCTTACAAATTAATAATTAAATTTACAAGAAAAAAATTCACCGAGTGAATACATTGTATTTGTGAGTAGCATCTCCTTCAACTTCTTACGAAATTTCTTGCAGGATTTTCTGCACCGTAAGTATTCCCAGCATTTTAAAATGGGGCCTGCATGACTGTGTAACTTTTATTGCTTGCATGTTTCTGATGATTCTTTTTTGTGCAATTAGTATTGTTTCTAGTTGTGACGAAGCTCCCCATAATATAATGCCGTAAGCCAGTAACGATTGTACCTCGCCATAGTACCAGATTCGGAGATCGTCTTTGTTTAAAAATTTCCTGAGTTGTCTTGATTGAAAGGCTTTTTTATGTAGAGTTGCACATATTTTCTGCGTTGTTGTTGCTCAACGAAGGTGCTCCTCCAGATAAATACCCAGGAGTTTTGCCTGGTTAGTCCTTTTTATTTGTTGGTTTTGTATTTCAAGGTCGAGGTTTGAAATATGTGAACTTACCGTTTTAAATATTATGTACTCTGTTTTATCTGTGTTGAGGTGCAGAGTATTCGCAGAGAAACAATTATCCAGAGATTTTAAGAGTAACTGGGCCTGTTCAGTGTTCTCTTCCAAATTATTCCGCGACAAAATAGAACTCGTATCAGCAGCATACAAGGTGCAATGCGGCCCTTTCACGTATTTTGCCAAATCTGCGATGTATAATAGAAATAATGTAGGTGCTAAAATGCTCCCTTGAGGAACCCAAATATTTGTCTCTATGATGTCAGATTGGCCCAATTCGTTTCCATTCGACACCGTAACGTATTGTTTCCTGTTTGTCAGGTAGGATCTAATCCATCTCCAAGCTTTCCCTCGTATTCCGTAATCATATAATTTGTTCATCAAGGTGTTGTGCGAGACACAGTCGAACGCTTTGGCCAGGTCACAGAAAATCCCTATGGGGTGTTTCCCTTTATCCACCTCTTCTAATAATACATTATAAAATTCTACCAGAGCAGTTGTGGTAGACTTGCCCTTGCAAAATCCATGTTGTTGTGTCGGTATTAGCTTATATTTCTCTATAAAACCAGCCATTCTCTGTAGCATACAATATTTGATAATTTTTGCTAGAGTTGGCGTTAAAACTATTGGCCTATAATTATGCATTGCTGTTTTTCCCCTTTCTTGAATATTGGGATGATATTTCCAATTTTTAATATTTCTGGGAACTGCTCCTCACTAAAAGAGGCGTTGATTATATTAGTTATAGGTTTTACTAGTAAATGACCGAACTCCTTAATTATATTTCCCGGAATTTCATCTGGCCCTCTCGACGTCTTGTTTTTTAAAGATAATATTATTCCTTGTACTTCGTTTTCCGTAAATTCCTCGATATACATAGTATTCGCGTTCACAGCAATGTGAGCATTTGAAATAGTTCTTGGTGTAATACTATCTATTACTAATTTCGGAGCTCGTTCAAAGTAATTGTTGAAACTATTGGCAATTTCTCGTGGTATCGTGACTCTTTCGTTGTTTTTCATTATTTCAATGATTCCGGTTGATCTGGCTTTATTGGACTGCTTCTGTATGATTTCCCATAAGGCTTTGGAGCCATTTGTAGCTTGTTGCATTTTGAGGCTAAAAAAAGATTTTTTAGTACATGAAACTAATTTGTAATGTTCGTATTTCTGAATGGAATAGTGTTTTCTTATTTCTGGATATTTCTTTTGCAATAAAAACATATCTTTAAGTTGAGCAGCCGATATTTTTACTTCTTTAGTGACCCACGATTTCAGCTTGTCTTTGGCTTTAACCATTGGAAAGCAGTCGAAAAAATGATATTGGATGCATTTAATGAAGGTAATTGCCTTGCTATTGCTGTTTGTTTTTTCAAAGACGTCGTCCCATGTTTCCTTTAAAAGGTCTTCGGCGAAACGGATTTTATTTGGTTGTGAGAAATTCCTGATTAATTTCAGATTTTGTCCTCGTAACTGTTTGTTAGTTTTCAAGAGCTCAATTTTAATAATCTATGGTCCGACAAAGGGGTATCTTCTACAGAGGTCTTCAGCTCAAGTCCACTATTAGCAAAGATGTTGTCTATTCGAGTTTTGGAATTTAAAGTTATTCTAGTATATTCTTTTATATATTCCTCTATACCATATGCGTCTAATAGATTAATAATACCATGTTGTTCTTTTGTGTTAACTGCAAAATTTATATTAAAATCTCCAACCAAAAGGATTTGTTTATTATTTTTATAGACCGTATGTAAAACATTGTCTAGTGTCGCCATGAAAGTGACAAAACATCCTAGTGGGGGCCTATATATATATATATTTAATAATATCATGGGGATATTATACATGTTTGTTTCGAATCCGCATATCTCTATAGTTTTTTCAATACCGAAATTGATTAGTGTAATTTCTTCTACCTGACTATAAAAACGGGGAGTCTAGCGAATATTGCCACCCCACCTCCTGGTGACTCTATTCTGCTAAAGTGGCTGACTAGCTGGTAGTTATTTATATGGATTAGTGTAATATCATCAGCTGATAACCAGGTTTCTGCTAGGCATATGAAAATAGGTTTTTCTTCTTCGGGTAATATCTCTAGTTCAAATAATTTGTTGCGTAGTGATTGAATATTTAAAAATAGTAATATACTTGAATTGCCGTTTACATTAGTAATTATTTTCTTGTTTTCGCCTGCTCCAAATGCAGGAAAAAACGATTAATATAGGTATCCACTGGCCATAGATCAGGATTTTTTACATATTCTAATTGATTAAATGGTACCGATACTTTAAACGAGGAATATACTTCCGGCTGATTCGAGATTAGTTTTTTACAAAATACTGTTGTGAAATTTTTAGTTTTTAGATATTCACTTATATCATCGGCGTTATTTGTGGCTCTAGTCTCGATACGTGTAGATGGGCGAATCTAGATAATGCCTTAATTTTGTGATCAACGTTTGTACCAATTATAACGTAATTGCGGGTTCTTCTCTTGTAGGTGTTTTCTGTTTGCCGGTTTTCCTTGTTTGAGCTATTTTGATTCGGCTCGACATTTTTAGTTGGTCTATTGTGTTGTTTCGGGTTTTTATGCACTGTCGGCGTTGGCTTATCGCTCCGCGATAAATGTTTTGCGGCGATAGGTGTAGCGACTTCTTCTGCGACAATCGATTCTTTTCTTAAAACAATATTATTTTCTACCGTTTCTGGCTGTGATGTGTTAATTATATGAGTTAACTTCATATTTTCCATTTTAAAATTTTGTACTTCTTCTATCAGGTCAGAAATCTGCTTTTTAAGCGGCTCAACTTCTTTTTTTATTATTTTACTAATAATATCTGCAAAAGCCAAGCTACTGATAACTAGTAATCAATGACGTCTTCAGGACATTTTTCTGTCGATGATCTTAGATCTCTTGGCATTTTGAGTTGAATTAATTTTTCTAGTTAGCGAAATAAATTGTCACTTTACTCTCGGTACTCTCGCGCACAACCTCTCGACTCGACACTCGGGACGCGACTTGTGTTAGTGACGCGACTTAGTTTTTACAGTTTCAAATTCGTAAGGCCGCTGCAACTATTAGAAACTGTAATTTTGAAAGTGTACTTTTCCCGTGAAACGGCAGAAGAAGCGGGCCTACAGATTTCGTTAGTAAAAACAGAGATGATGTGAAGTTATCTGAAATACACTAAGAAAATGATAAAAACAAATTATGGAAGCATCAAGGACACTCACCAATTTAAATATTTTGGAGAAATAATTAGTAGCAATGCGACGGATAAATTGGCAATTGAGAACAAAAAAAAGGGAAATTGAAAAGATTAAAATTTTGTACAAAAAATATATACAACAAAAAGAACTGTTAGACCAATCATCTTGTACGGCATGGAAACTACAAATATAACCCGAGAATTTGCTCAAGTTAGAAAAAAGAATTTTAGAAGACACTTTTAGAGATACTCCTTTCGTTGTAGTTTTGTGATAGTTTTGTGATCCTTTCTTTATTGGATTTTGTGTTGAGTCCTGTTTTCTGTATAATCTCTACCAGGTATTTGAAATTATCTACCTGTATTGTCTTTCCATACTTAGTTATCAGTGGGTGTCTTTTCTGTGGATTTTGTGTCCATGTACTGTGTTTTTTCGTAGGAGATTTGTAGCCCTGCTTTGGATGAGATTTCGTGTAGTGTCTCTAGAGCTTCTTTGGCTTCTTTTCTACTATTTGTTATGATGGCTATATCATCAGCGAATGCCAAACATTTTATGTTGACGGTTCTATCCCTGTGTCTCCCCATTTGACTCCTTTTTCCAATGTCCTGATTATTTTCTCTAAAACTGAATTAAATAGAATGGGTGAGAGGCCATCTCCCTGTCTCACTCTTGTCTTGATTTCAAATGGTTCCGAGACTTCTCCCATGAACTTCAATTTTGATGTGGTATTTGTTAATGTTTCCTGGATTCGACTTCTGGTTTTGTTGTCCACCTTCATTTCTTCCCATTTGTTGAAGTGTGTTTCCCTATCTATAGAGTCGCAGGCCTTCTTGAAGTCGACGAATATTACTGTGGTTTTCCTGGTCTTTCTCGTTGTTAGTATTGTTCTCAATCACCAGATCTGTTCACTGCACAATCTTTCCTCCCTGAACCCTCCTTGGTATTCTCCTATCTATGTGTCTATCTGAGTTTCTGGCCGATTTAACAGGGATTTGGACAGAATTTTGTTTGTCACAGGTAGTTGTGAAATTCCTCGGTAGTTATTAGGGTCCGTTTTGTCTATTTATATACATATATATATATATATATATATATATATATATATATATATATATATATATATATATATATATATATATATATATATATATATATATATATATATATATATATATATATATATATATAGTCGCTCTCAACAGTTCAACGAGAACGCACGTCTGTTAAAACGTCTTATCTTTCTAAGCGTTTATCTACTTAGTTTTTTTTAATAACGCTTTCTCTTTTTTTAATAACGCTGTGTTAACAAATATCATCTTTTGTGCAATATTCTTTTTATATGTAATTAATAATAATATAAGTTTGTCACATAAAATAATATTGATTAAGAATCTATTTATTCATTTTTAATAATTAGTGATAAACCTTACCTGCGAAGCAAGGTCAACAAAACTACAAGCCGCCAGTGGACCAGCTAATCAGTGTAAGTCTCTTCGCCTTAATTCTTCATCGTCACAACACTATGGCTCCATCGAACGGCTGCTGCAGCGTCTGCGAATCACCTCTTAATCGAAGAGATAAGGGCGCCGCGTGCGCGGGTAAATGTCAGAAGATATTTCACTATAGTTGTATGAACATTAGTAATGAGGAAAAAGTGGCCTTAATTAATTCCAAAAATTTAATTTGGGTATGCACTGGTTGTAGATCGTTACCAGCTATTATCTCACCCACTACTCCTCCGATTACTGCAAGTGAAACATCCCTTTTAGAGATCTCAGCCTCATTATTTGAGCTTAAAAAAGCCGTTCAATTTTGCAGCGATAAAATTGACGATTTCCAGGCCAAAATGAATACTTTTGAGAATAAATTAGATACTTTTGTTACTAAAATAAATATGATCGAACCGCTTAAGGCAGAATGCGATGTTATAAACTACAAACTGGAAGATTATGAGCAGCGCTCTCGTATAAATAATATTGAAGTTCATGGAATCCCAGAAGCTGCAAACGAAAATTTGCTGCAAGTAATAAAAAAGATTGGTGAGACACTACACATTCCAATTGCGGACCAAGACATAGACGCCATTCACCGAGTTGCATCTTTCAATCACAACAATTCTACACCAAAGAACATAATTGTTAGATTTGTTTCACGCCTTAAAAAAGATTCAGTTATATCAGCAGCACGCAATAATAAAAACCTAACTACAACAAATCTAAATTATTTACAATCTAATAATATTTATATTAATGATCACCTCAGTCCGAACAATAAATTACTACTGCGCGACGCAAAAATCGCGGCGCGAGATAAGGGTTTTAAATATGTCTGGGTGCGGAATTGTAGAATCTTTGCTAGAAAAAATGATTCTTCTCCTATTATTTTAATTAAAACTAATAACGATATTCCGAAGATAAAATAAATGCACACAAACATCAACTTATAAACAAAAAAATAGCCCTTCATGGATTTAAAGATTTATTACCAAAATGTTCGCGGCATTAAAACAAAATTAGTTAACTTCTATAACCAATTATCATCCTGTGATCTAGACGTTATATTTCTTACTGAAACATGGCTAAATAACTCTGTTCCTGACTCTGAAATCTGTGATCTGAATAAATTTTGTGTTTATAGGCGTGACCGCAACAATCATAATAACTCGCAAGGTGGTGGTGTGTTGATCTTGGTCTCCAAGAAATTCATCTCTAAATTACAATTAAACTGGTTCTCATCAGCTGAAGATGTTTGGGTAACATTAAGTGCTTCGAAACATTTAAAAATTCATTTGTGCTGTGTATACTTTCCACCCCTCAGTGACTTGCAGACTTATGAGAATCATTGCAACAAACTTATCAATCTGTCAATGAAGCATTCTAATGATGACTTCATAGTAGTGGGTGATTACAACCTCCCTGAAATTGATTGGGTTTGTTTAAATGACAAGTTAATTCCCTCATTCCGCAAAAGACTGGACACTCACTTAGAAGTTACTAACACAACAGCCTTGTGTAACTTAAATCAATATAACGGTATATGTAATCAAATGAATAGGATATTAGATCTGGTGTTTTGTACAAAAGTAATTAAAATTGACTCTTCTCTCACTCCAATAAGTAAAATCGACTCTTATCACCCTCCATTAGAATTTATTTTTCATTTAAAAAAATACGATAAACTGTTACCAAATTTGTCAACTTATTATGATTTTAACAAAAGTGATTATCATGAGTTGATTTTTAAACTTTCCTGCATAAATTGGTCGACAAGACTTAATTATACCGATCTCGATAAGAACGTTGATTGTCGCAAATCTTGTAATTACCCCCGTTGGTTTTCCAAATCATTAATTAAAATAATAATTGAAAAACACAAATATCATAAAAAATGGAAAATATACAGTAATCAGTCAGATTATCTCACATTTTCATTGTTGCGACGGAGAGTAAAAGTCAAAATGGATGCTGATTATAAAAATTATATAAATGTTGTGGAAGCCAGAATAAAAAATAATGTCAAAAACTTTTGGAGTCACATCAACACCATAAAGAATAATAATGGTATTCCAAATACTTTAATTTACAATAACATAGAAGCCTCTTCAGGTGCTAAAATTTGTAACTTGTTTGCTGATCATTTTGAGTCAGTTTACTGCACTAATAATAATACTGTCACTAACAGTTCAACAACTGAAGCTGATCATATTCTGGCCACTGTAAATTTAAGCTCTTTATATCTCAGTAAAACAAAAATATTAACTGAACTTGAAAATATAAATATTAATAAAGGATGTGGACCAGATAGAATACATCCCAAATTCATTAAAACGTGTGCCCATTACTTAACAGAACCGCTTTACATAATTTTTAACCAATCTTTGAATTTGGGGTTGTTTCCCACTGTCTGGAAAACGTCATTTATAACACCAATTTTTAAATCGGGCAACAGATGTGATATTTCAAACTACAGACCAATATCTATTTTGTCTATTTTTAGCAAAATTTTCGAGTCATTAATAATTCATGAAATAAAAGATGATGTCAATAATATAATCATTCCTGAACAAACTGGTTTCTGTCCAGGCAAATCAGTCCTGAATAACCTAATTCCATTTACTGAATTTTTAAGTAGCAATATGGATGTTCGTAAACAAATTGACGTAATCTACACAGATTTCAGTAAAGCTTTCGACAAGGTACATCATAACTTATTGTTGCATAAACTTTCTTACTGTGGTATTCATGGATCACTTCTAAGATGGATCGAATCATACATTAAAAATAGATCTCAATTTGTTGTCTGCAACGGATTTCAATCTAGGCAAATTTATGTTACTTCTGGGGTACCTCAAGGATCTCATTTAGGTCCCATACTTTTCAATTTGTATATCAACACAATTTTAACAGTCTTCAAAAATAGTAAATTTCTTTTGTATGCAGATGATTTAAAGTTTTTTAGGGTTATCGAGAATAATACGGATTGTGTCTTACTGCAGGAGGATTTTTCACGTTTATACCGTTACTGCTATGCAAACTATATAACCTTAAATTTAAATAAATGTTCTGTTGTTAGTTTTAGCAGAAATATAAACACAATCACGTATCCTTATAACATGAACAGCATAGCTCTAACTAGGAACAGCAGTATTTGCGATTTAGGTATTGTTTTCGACCCTAAATTACTTTTAACTAGCCATATAGATAGTATAACTAGAAAGGCGTATAAATTATTAGGTTTTGTGTTGAGATCTATTAAGTCTTTCACTAATATTGAAACAGCAATTATGTTATACACCTCTATAGTTCGATCACAACTAGAATACGCTACCACTATATGGAATCCACAATATTCCAAACATAAATCTAGAATTGAATCCATTCAGAAAAAATTTGTTACTATACTCTGCTTTAAATTTAATATACCATACACTAACTATGGCGATATCTTACAAAATTTCCGTTTGCTAACTCTTGAACAGAGAAGAACAAATGCAGATATGATTTTTCTTCACAAAGTACTGAACAATCTCATTAAAACTGAATTATTTATTACAAACCTGGATTTTTTTGTTCCAAGGAGAACTACCAGAAATAATAATTTGTTTTATATCCCTCCTATTAAGTCTAACTCATATGGCAACTCTCCTTTAATAAGATTAATGACAACGTACAATAATCATTTCCAGCATTTCGACTTCTTTAGTTTAAATTTAAACCAGCTTAAAAGACAGCTTATTGTTAACTGATTTAACCACATCGTTCTTTATTTTGTTTACTTATTTCTTTTCTTTTTGTATCACTATTTACATTATTTACCACTTTGCTCTGGATATTGTTAATCTTCACTATTTATGTATATATGTATGTTTGTATGTATGTTTGTAGACGTTAATACTTTATATTAATAATCTGTACTAAAGTTCCTTTGTTTTATAATCTGTGGAAGCTTATAATTGGGCAACCGTTAGCTTCCCCTGAAATGTAAAATAAAAAATAAATAAAATATATATATATATATATATATATATATATATATATATATATATATATATATATATATATATATATATATATACAGGGTCCGGCACTGAAACTTTCTTTTTTCAATGAGACGTGAGTACGCTACTGGAGAAAATTGCGGCGCTCTTTATGAAGAACGTTGGAGGGGAGATTTATTCTGAAGCATCGTCAGTCGTTAAAATGCTTTGGGCGAGAGAGCAACGCGTGTTTGCAGTAGAAACGTTCTTTTCACGAGGCCGCTCAATAGTTGCGGTGCAGCGTGCGTTCCGTTTACGGTACAATATTCCCCCTCGAGGAGCTGTTCCTGCCCGGAGATCCATCTTATCCTAGGTGGAGGCTTTTAGAACAGTTGGAAATGTGTTCCGCAGGATACCAGGAGCAACACGGACCGTTAGAACACCCGAAAACATCGAGGCAGTCGGAGAGTCGGTTTTGCGATCTCCTAGGCGCTCTGCTTCAAAACATGCAGCTGCCCTGCGGTTGTCGGAGCGTTCAACTCGCCGAATTCTTCATAACGATCTTCACTTTCACCCCTACAAAATGGTAGTCGCACAAGAACTTTCCGAACGTGATTTTGTTTCACGACAAGGGGCATGCGAAACGCTCCTTGATAATTTGCCCCCTGAAGCAGTTGTGTTTTATCTCTCAGGTTGTGTTAATAAACAAAATATGCGTTATTGGAGCGATATCAATCCCAGGGAAGTTCATCAGAGTCCTCTTCATTCTGATCGGGTCACAGTTTGGGCTGCAATATCAAGCGTGGGAATCATTGGGCAATATTTTTTTGAGGAGGGCAATCGCTCGGTTACAGGAAACTCTGAGCGTTATGTGGAAATGATTAACAACTTCTTTCTGCCAGCTCTTGAAAATATGGCTATAGTCGCAGAATGGTTTCAGCAAGATGCGGCCACGGCCCACACATCACGAATTTCGATGGCTGTTTTACGGGAAAATTTTCCAGGGCGACTTATCTCCAACAGGAGTGACATATCGTGGCCAGCACGCTCGCCAGATTTAGCACCATGTGATTTTTTTCTATGGGGCTAACTTAAATCTAAAGTCTACAATAACCGTCCTGCAACTGTGGAAGAATTGAAAAACTATATTCGTCAGAAGATAGCCAATATACCGGTTGCAATGCTCGAAAGAGTCCACATCAACTTCAGAAATCGGCTACAACAATGCATCGACAGCAACGGCAGACACTTGTAAATATGCTTTTTAAGATATCTTAATTTAAAACTTCCCATGTTAATGCTTAATACTAATAATAAAAAAAATTAAAAAGTACAATTTTAACTTTTATTTTTTACCTTTAAAAAAAGAAAGTTTCAATGGCGGACCCTGTATATTGAAATTTTGTTACAAATTAAGATTATAGCATTTTTTGTTATACCAATTTATACCAATTGCAAGAAAGAAAAAGACAGTAAACAACAAAATAGTCAATCCTGATCCAGAATATTTGCGGATAAACAGGGACAAAATCATTGAAGAAATGAATAGGCATCCAACAGTCACTTGAACAGATCTTGCGACCACATTTCAGAATGCAATGCGCTGGTCGCAACCTCCTAGAAGCAATACGGAAATTGGCTAGAATACTCCGAGGTGTTTACCACCTACAAAAAAGGAGATCAGAAGGGCAAAAAGGGAAAACTTTAGGACCTTCTGTGAAAACATAGAATCCACGCCGGTGGCAGCTAGACTGCACAAAACACTAGCGAAGGATAGAGTGGAAATGACAACCACTCTCAAGAAACCGGATAGGACCTTCACGGAAGATGAAGCGCAAAGAGCTCTCCTCCTACTAGAATCCCATTTTCCGGGATGTAGAGGATACAGGGACACCGAGGGCTTGATGCAACCACGGAAACCAAGTCGGGCCGACTGGAAGAGGGTAGCGTCCATCTGTACGGAAAACCGAATCAGATGGGCTATCGGCACTTTCCAGCCTTTTAAGGCCCCATGTATGGACGGACTAGCAAAAGGCTCCTGCCTTCCTACAAAAAAGAGAGAGAGAACTAATGCCGTATCTTCTAAATATCTTTAGAAGTAGCTTAGCGCTCGGATATATACCGGAGCTATGGAGAAGGACTAAGGTGGTATTTATACCGAAGGTGGGGAAGAAAGACACCACTCAACCGAAGTCATTTAGACCCATTAGACTAACATCTTTTATGTTAAAGAAAATGGAGAAGGTGATTGATAATTACCTTAGGACTATAGTGCTGCTAGGTACACCACTACACAGGAGTCAGCATGGTTACAGAGCAGGGAAATCCACAGAAACCGCCCTCTATCAACTGACAAACGAAATAGAAGCACCACTAGAGACAAAGGAAGTAGCGATATGTGCCTTCTTGGATATAGAGGGAGCTTTTGACAACACCTCACACGAGGCTGTCAGGGCGGCCTTGGAAAGAAGGAATATCGACAGCAATATCTCAAAGTGGATTGTAGAAATGCTGAGAACTAGAACGGCGGAGACACAAGTGGGAAAAGACACCATTAAGATCTCCACAACTCGAGGGTGCCCATAGGGAGGTGTACTATCACCGCTAATATGGAGCCTGGTAGTTGATGAACTACTGGTTAGGCTAAACGACCTAGACATCAAATGTCAAGGTTACGCCGATGACATAGTCATAATGGCTAGAGGGAAATTTGAGGGAACGCTCTGTGAAATTGTTCAGGGAGGCCTCTACGTAACTAGTGGATGGTGTCAAACAGTGGGACTGAAACTCAACCCGAGCAAAACCACGGTGATACCATTTACTAGAAGGAGAAAACTAAACTGCCTACATCCCATACTCATAGATGGGAAGGCAGTAGAATACCAACAGGAGATAAGGTATCTGGGTATCACACTAGATAGCAAACTCCTATGGAATAGACACGCTGAGGCAGCGGTAGGTAAATCCAAACGCGCCCTAATGGTGTGCAGAAATCTGGCAGGAAAAACGTGGGGTTGTAACCCTACTATCCTGCGATGGATGTATCATGATAGTGAGACCTGCAATCACTTATGGGGCAGTTGCGTGGGAAAGTAGAATCAAGCTGGCCTCTATGAGGAAACAGCTTGAGAAGATTCAAAGACTGGCGTGTGTCTGCATCACGGTGGCGATGGGGTCGTGTCCGACAGCAGCATTGGAGCTGCTGCTGGATCTGACTCCGCTGCACCTTGTGGTGGAAAAGGCCTCCAGATCGGCGATCATAAGGTTCAGCAAGGAAGGAATGGGCAAAGGTAAAATAATCGGGAGCAGAGACCGAAACAGCCTCGCTGCCAAGATCCCCTGGCTGGAAGTACCAAAAGACGAAATGGTATGCAAATACCACTTCGAGAAAAACTACACGGCAATGTGCAGTAGTAAAGCCGATTGGAGCGACGAATCCTCAGCATACCACATAGAGCAGAATGCCATCAAGTGGTATACAGATGGTTCGAAGACAAAGGAAGGCACTGGTGCAGGAGTGTTTGGACTTCGTACCAGGTACTTCGAATCCATGGGAACATCCCCAAGTATTTTACAAGCAGAGGTACACGCAATCGAAAGATGTGCACAGTTTAACCTCGACAGAAATTATCGCAAAAAACGAATTGCCATCTTATCAGACAGCCAAGCAGCCATTAAGGCCATTAGCTCATACACCATCAGATCCAAACTGGTATGGGACTGTGTGGGGAAGCTGAACAAGCTTGGCAGGGATAATAAAGTAACGCTATAATGGGTACCAGGACACACTGGTGTAGACGGAAACGAAGAAGCCGATCACCTAGCAAACAAGGGATCCAGTAGTCCCTTTAAAGGTCCGGAACCCTTTTGCGGCATGGGTGTCAACACCATCCACAAAAGTTTAGATAAAGAAACAAGAGGAAAATGGATGAAAACCTGGAGAGAACTTCCAGGGCTAAGGCAATCCAAAGTGATGCTGGGATCTTTTAACCAGAAGAGAACAAAAGTTTGCCTGAAACTAAGCAGAAACAAGCTTAGAATTCTGACAGTCCTGACTGGGCACTGCAGACTTAGGAAACATCTCAAGGCCCTAGGCCTAGAGGAGGATGACGGATGCAGATTCTGTGGTTTAGCAGAGGAAACCCCCATACATCTGTTCAAAGACTGCGGAGCATTACTCCGCAAGAAACAGATGTACCTTGGGGCTCACTGCCTGAACACAGAGGAGGCGCAGGTCTTGAATCCCACCCAGATCCTGAAATTCCTAAAGGAATCTGGATTAGAGGAGGCGCTCTAAATGGGTAAGTACACCAACACTTGGAGGAGGAGAGTGGGGTACAATAGATCTATAAAGGTCGCAGTACAAGTCGTCAGCACCATATCTACAATCTACAATCTAACCTCCTAGAAAAAGGAAACATAAATGGTGGAACGCAACTTGTGATCAAGCCATTGAGAAAAGAACACAGGCGTGGATGAAGTTCAGAAGTAACAGAACATCCGAAATATGGTAGGAGTTTCACGAAGTTCAGAAACAATCATCAAAGGAAATTAGGAAAGAGAAAATCGAGCATACGTCAACAACAGGCTAAAAGAAATTGAAGGAGATTTTAAGAGAAATAACACAAGAAATTTTTACAGAACATTCAAAGAAAATATTAAGGGTTATCAACCTCCTAGCATCTGTTTTAGAAAAACAGGTGGGTCCCTGGAACCGAACACCAAAGAAAATACAATTGAATGTACAATTCTCAAACAATACTTTAATACGCTTCTTAATTGTAAAGAACCCGCGGAAAAATTGACCTTCCAAAAAACCACATCCAATCGTGACTCCACTTACAATGGAGGAGATAGAGGAGATCTTACAACAAATGAAAAATAACAGAGCGGCGAGAGAATATGGCCTTATTGCTGAAGTGTGGAAGCTTCAAGATAAAGACATCATCAAAACAATTCATAAGATCATTACAGATAATTTGATCACAGAGAAAATGGCGGAAGAAAGGAAATGTGTCTTGATACACCCATTAATTAAAAAGGGTGATAAGTCAGATGCAAATAATTACAGAGGTATTTCACTAGAGCCAGTCACTTACAAAATATTCTCTAAAGTGTAATTGAACAGACTAGAACCACAAGCTGATCATCAAATAGGAGAATACCAGGCTGGCTTTAGGAAAGGGAGATCATGCATCGAACAAATTTGGAACCTAAGAACAATATTGAAAGTTAGACAGACAAATAACACTGTTCACACTGATAGACAAACGCTCTTTGCAGTACTGGGAGAATATGGCATTGACAAAATAAAAACAGAACACTTATACAACGCTCAAGGACACCACCTCTAAGATCAAGTTCATGGGTGAAATTTCAGAGCCCTTTCAGATATGCACAGGTGTCAGACTACGGCCTATCACTAATTTTGTTCAACATGGTCTTAGCCAAAATTGTAAAGCAGTGGGAGGAACAAGTGAAAGGAATACAGCTAGGAAGAACAATAGGAGAAAATCATAAAATGTCTGGCATTTGCAGATGACGTTGCCATACCCAGCAATAACACACAGGAGGTTTCTGGACCTCACAAAGGAAGCACTGGAGCGATTACATGAAATAGCCGCTAAAACAGGTTTACAGATATCTTATGAGAAGAACCCCATTCATGGAACGACATACCAAAAATGTACATACCATACATACGACCTATGGATCTATACAAAGAGTGGAAAAATTTAAATACTTAGGGGAATATATACAAATAGGAAGATCAAACAAGAAGTCTAACAGAAAACGAACGGAAAAACTCCAGAAAGCATACAAACGTATATTTATCATTATAATAAGAAAAGCATATTAAGGCAAGCCAAACTCAGATATTACAAAACAGTTGTATTGCCTGAAGCATTGTATGCGTCAGAAACGATCACAATTGGAGCATCTGGCATCATAGAAACAGAAAAAATTGAATGCAAAACTCGTAGGAAAATATTTGGAGCAGTACACAGAGATGGGATATGGATGAAAAGACCTACCAAAGAGCTATATGAACACACAGACAGACTCACAGATATCATTAGAAAACGAAGACTAACTTTCTATCCCCACATAGAGAGAATGAACAATAAACGACTTTGATGAAAAAATTCTTAGATGTAGTAAACAGTTCAAGTAGGAAAACAAATTGGTTTCATGAAATAGAACAAGACTTGAAGCAATTGGGGATCAATCAGCAAATGATAGGAGACAACAAAAAATTCAAAAGCAAAATTAAGAATGCCAAATTTTTAGTAAGCGAAAGGAAGAAGATAGGAAGGAACATTGTGGACAGAACAAACGAAACAGGAGCACAGTCAAAGGATGGCCAGATTTTGAGAAGAGAAGAAAAAGAAGGGAAAGGAGTGAAAGTTGTGCCATCATGAGATGTTTCAGTTCAACACTGTCCATAAGGGCAAAAATGATGTAATAATAATAATATATATTGAAATTAAATTTCAACAAGTAACTCCACAATTAATCAATTATTGACTCGCTTTGAATAAAAGGTCATAAACCCCTGGTTTAGACACACAAGACTAAATGGAAAGGAATAGGTAGACAAGAGCAGAGACAAGATTTAGCGAGTCGTGCATGATTACAATAATTATAAAAATTGTAATCATGTACGCTAAATGAACTGGATTAAGAAAAATATCTAGGCATAATAAACAGGCAAGGCTCTAGTTATATGTAAATAATTGCATATTGAATATTAATTCTTTAGACCATTCTATTTAGCATTTGATTAAAGGAAGACGTCAACAAGTCTTCTTTATTTTTTCGCCGTCGCATGTTATAAATAGAATCGGTATTAAATTACTCTTTGGATTGCAGTGTCATAATTCCGTTTAATATATAGTTAGCAGCAAGATGCCATTTAAACGTAGCATTAGAAATAATAATTAGTGTAGATATATCTATTGGTGAGATTCCTGAGGTGAGGGAGTTATTAGTTATGTAGTAGAGTTGTCGGGTATCTCTGAGCTCATTATGCAAATCCAGTTTACCACACATGCACACAACAGTGTTCGTCTTGGAAAACTAGACATTAGCGCGCGATGCAGGTGAATTCGTTTAGAGTGGTAGCGTAGCGTAATGCAGTTCTTGACGAGGGAAGGTCCCCGAGGACCCGTTGGAACACCGCCCGAAGACACAGGTATATGTTAAACAGCGCGGCTTGTTTGCGCCCGTTCTTCGCATAAAAGGGTTCCCATTTCGCGCGAACCTGATACACACACAACGTATACGGGATCGGACTCTGCGCCTGCAGGAATATTAACCCACCGACTCTCTGCCTCTGCAACAAAAAGACCCGCAGAAGAGGGAAAGAGACGGGAGAGAGAGAGTCTCGTTGGTTGGACGCTCCAGGCGCAGCATTCAATCCGCGGCCGCGGCTAGTCAGCCAGTTGAAAGAACGATTTCGCGTTGGAAGGACGTGTCGTATTTCAGCCTGCTGCTTTCACCACGCGGTCTTCCGAAACGTGTTTCGCATGCGTGTTTGTTGTGATTGCTTGACACTTCTGAACGAACTCTGTACAACAATCTTTTGAACTTTCTTTATTTCTTTTTTACAAACTGTTCCTACTTTCAATATTTTCACCGTGGAGAATCGAGGATCCGTCACCCTGGAGCCTTCGTGCCCAAAACGGTAAAAACCATTCACCAATTAATAAATAACACAACATTAACTTCTTCAAAAATAACTCACTCAAAACGAGAAACCTTTCATATTCTTGATACACCTTTATATTTCCCTAGGTATTGATATGTAAAACATGAAAAAACATTTTTTTAAAATCAATAATACTATTTTTATACGTTTTGGGATTTTTTTCGATAATTATCATCATTATTTAAATGAAAATCGAATATTATTTGGAACTATCAACGCTAAAATAAAGAGACATTTTGCTTAATCCTAAAGATTTTAAATACATTTTTTTAAACGATAACGGAGCTATATTTCTATTCATTTTATGTTTGTTTTCGATACGTATTTTCATGTAAATTTTATTCAATTCGAAATATTCTGAAATTATTTTGATCCAAATATTTGTGACATTTGAGGGTCATTTATAAAATAATACGCCAGTGTGCAATTTGAATAAAATTGGGAAACGAAATGTTGCTGACATCCCAATTGCAAATAATTCCAGTATCGATTTTGATTCTGTTTTTATGAATTTGAATTATATTACAAAAAAGGTAACAATAACAATATTAAAAAGTAGTTTTTATGATGCGTACAGGATGCCATGTAAACATTAGTAACGAAAGCACAATTTCAGTGTTGTGTGCAAAACATACATTTCAAAATATAATTTAATTAAATTACGAAAGAGAATTATATTTTATTTCATAATTAACATTTCACAATCCACATAATTAACATTTATTTTTTAGTAATTCAATAAATTTTAATTTACATTAAACTATTTTGCAGTTTATTTTTGAAACGTTTAATTATTAAATAATATAAATAATTGATTACAAATCCTATTAAACACTGCTCTAATAAAGACATTTTGTCTCATACCAATGATATACATTTTTACAATTCTTTTTGAGCCTAGAACATTGGTTGATCGACATCGAGATCGACATCGTTCGATAAGTACGAAAGTTCACACCAACAGTCTGATCTTGTCTGTTCTTGCCTGATCTTATCTGCTCTTACCTGGTCTTCCTCTTCTTCTTCTTCTGGGTAGCACTACAACCCTTGGTGAGTCTTGGCTGCGTTAACGATTTGCCTCCATCGGTCCCGGTCCAACATGGCCTCCTTCCAGTCATATACCTGCATAGTCTGTAGATCTTTTAAAATGTTGTCCTTCCATCTGATTCTCGGCCGCCCCAGCGGTCTCTTTCTTGCTGGGTTTCCTTCCCATACTATCTTGATCAGTCGGTCGTCAGGTGCTCTCTGGACATGTCCAGCCCATCTCAGACGCTGGGATTTTATTGATTTGACTATATCCGGCTTTTGGTATAGGTCCTGGAGTTCTGCATTCGTCCTTATGCGATATTGCTCCGTGTTTGGATCCTTGACGAGGCCAAATATTCTTCTCAGGATCTTCCTTTCAGTCCGCTTTAGTAGAAGCTCATTGTGTCGCAAGGGTCCAGGACTCACAGCCATAACAGATGATCGGTTTGATTACAGCCTGGTACACTCTCAGCTTTGATACTCTCGACACCGTTTTGGATTGCATGAGGGTTCGCATGGCAAAGAAACACCTATTGCCGCTGTGTATTCGTGTTTTAATCTCTTCGTTGCTGTCGTTGTCTGAGCATATCGTGACTCCAAGGTACTTAAACTGTCTGACACATTCGAATTTATAGGTGTTCATTGTTATACTCTGACCGATTATGTCCCTGGTTGGTTGTCGGGTAATTTGCATGTATTTGGATTTTCCCTCGTTGATCTTGAGGCCCATTTTCTTACATTCCTTCTCTATTTTCAGGAAGCTTTCCTTGACTTCGACAGTACTTCTTCCGACCGCTTCAATGTCGTCCGCGAAGACCAGGATCATCTGTGGCCCCTGGTTAGTAAATACTTCCGTGGATATTACTCGTCTTCTTGATATATCTAGGACTATGTAGGGGCGACAGTCCATATCCCTGTCTCAATCCACTCATGAGCGAAAATTCCTCTGTTATATGGTTTCCTACTTTAACGCGACATCTGGTTAGTATTGTTTATATACATAACTTCCTGAGAGTGATGAATTTCTGTGGTATATTTGCCATGGCTATCCAGACACTGTCGCGTATAATGGTGTCGTAAGCTTGTTTGAACTCCATGAACAGCTGGTGCACGTCTTTATTGAATTCTCAGTGTTTCTCCAGTAGTTGTCGGATTGTAAATATCTGGTCCACTGTTGACCTCTTTGGTATGAATCCACACTGATAGTTGCCAATTTGTTCCTCCACATACGGCGATGTGCGTCTCAATAGCACATTGGAGAGTACCTTGTATGCTGCGTTCAGTAGCGATATTCCCCTGTAGTTGATACATTTCATGCGGTCTCCCTTCTTATGGATGGGGATAATAGTACCTTCGTTCCATTCGTCTGGCAAGGCTTAGTACTAGTTTATGTAGATCTTTGTGGAGTTGTGTTCCTCCATATTTTAGGCATTCTGCTGATATTGTGTCGCATCCAGGGGTTTTGTTATATTTGAGTTTGTTGATTCCCACTATTATTTCTTGGAAGCTTGGCTTCTTTACGTCTATTTACGCTGTCTGGTATGTTGTGGTCTCCGCTGTTATGCCGTTATCTGCATTAAAAAGGGTGTTGAAATACTCTTTCCATGTTTTAAGTATTTCTGACGTGTCGGTTATTAGTTCGTCCCCATCGCTTTTTAGGATACTGCTTGTTATAGGTTTATATCCTTTCTTTATCCTCAATATTTCTCGGAAGAATCTCCTACTATTGTTGCTTTTGGCATCCTCCTCAAGTTGCTGTAGTACTTTATTCAGGACCGCTATTTTCTTGTTCCCTATAAGTTTCCTTGTCTCCTTTCTGCATGTTTTAAATTTCTCTATATTGGCGTTATTATTGTCTTGTAACATGTGTAATCTGGCTTTATTTTTTTCGTTTTCGATTTGTTCGCATTCCGGATCATACCATTCTTTCTTCTTTGTCCTGCTTTTCTTTCCCAGTGTTTTCTTCGTGACCACCACTATAGTTGATTTGAGGGTGCCCCAGGCTGATTCCATGTCTTCTATTTAAGGGGTGTTTTGTTGTAATAGGTTTTCCAAAAAAAAGAAAATTACCTGGTCTTGCCTAGTATTATCTGGACTGGTCTTATCCGATCTGGTCTTGTCTAATCTTGTCTGGTGTTGCCTGGTGTTGTCTGGCGTAATCTGGTGTTGTCTGGTGTTATCTACTCTTGTATAAACTTGTCTGGTCTTGTATGGTCTTGCCTGGTCTTATCTGGTCTTGTTTGGTTTTGTCTGGACTTGTCACTGCGTAGTCAAGTGGCTTCACTAAAAACGGTGAAATAATGGATACACCCTGGTACCGCCGTATGCATTACCTCAGGGTGAAGTGTTTAGGGTTTTGTTATATTTGATTATGTTTGTAGGTGCGCCTCTCGGAGTTTTCTCCACTCTGTAGCATGCCTCTCGCCTTTTTCTTTTTGTGTCAAAATGTCCGAAAACATTTTGCTTAGTGTCCCAGTTATTTTCGTTTACTATCATGAAATCTACTAGTTTTTTGGGTTCCATAGTAGCGTCTTTCAGAGCTGTAGTTCTGTTCTTTTCCCATCTGTCACATTCTAGTTTGATGTGCAAAACACTGTCGTCCTGTCCGCAGTAGTTGCACTGTCCATCTGATGCCCTTCTAATATTTTGTAGATAGTCTTTGAAGCAACGGTATCCTGTCATAACTTGCGTCAAGTGGTAGTTTAATTCCCCATGTTTTCTGTTTATCCATTTAAATATATCCGCAATTAGCAGTCTTGTTTATTGTCAATAATGAATAAAATAAAATAAAAATGTCGAATCCACTATATAAAACGTTTATTGAATAAAAATGCAGAGCGCTTTCGACTTATAAACAAGTCATCTTCAGTGCTAAAAACATAAATGAAATAAAGCGGCGCAATTGATCTGGATGAAACAAGAAGTTAAATCCCATTACAAACGCCTCAACATGGTGAACGCATTCCTGAAGTTCCTGTATTTTAAGTTCAACTCTACCCTCCACCACGCCGAATTCTCGACCCTGGATTACAATTCCAGGGATCCAGTCCGTGCTAGTTTCATGATTTTACATGCCAAGTTAGAGGTTAAGATTTCCAGACTGTTACATAAGCAACAACATTACCGTTATGTCTCCTCTCAAGGTGATTATAGTCATCGCCGTTTTTGCCCTTCATGCTCACATTTTCCGACTTTTAATTCACGTTACTCTCAATATTCCTACCCAAGCTACTCCTTTAAACCTCCAGATTCACAACTTCCCCAACTTCCCCGTTCCTCAAACCCGAGCACCAATGTGTTGGTCTTGCCCAACACATTGCCTCTCCCACCTTCTAATTCACATCCATCCGTCTTTGTTTCTACCAAACCCTTTACTAAGCCACCCTCCCCCCCTTAGCTGAGTATATGAATAACCCTCTTTTTAAAGTTTCACCAAACTCCAATATACCTTTCTCTAACTTTCATCCCTTTACCTACCTTCTCAGATAGCCAATTGAGCTTACTTGAGAAAGGTCTTAAGTTTGCTCCTAACACATCTCCTAGTCTTGATGATCTACATCTTCTGGCAGTTGATTGTGAAACAATCATTTCCAAAGTAGAGCCTCCTCCCCAGCATTTTTTAATTCCTCATGTGAATTCTATTTTACTGAGGGCTTCTGGTTCTGTCTCATGTGGCGCCCCCATGGATATTCACCCACCTCTTACCTTCTCAAAGTCATCAACAAGAAAAGAATTGATAAAAACCTTATTTTTAGCAAAGCTGACAAAGGCAACTGTCTTGTCATTTTGAATAAAACCAATTACATTGAGAAGGTGGAGGAGTTCCTAAACGGAGGCGGTTTCGTGAGATTGAGTAGGAGCCCCATGAATAAATTCATAACGCTAGTCAAAGAATCCTTTACCTCTGCTGAACCCACCCTCAAACATTTTGACATGGTTAGATTCAAAATGAGTCCCATGAACCCGGTCATTCCCAGACTCTACGGCTTCTCAAAATCCACAGAGTCAATCATCCCGTGAGGCCTGCGGTCTCTTATACTAATTCTCCCTGTTATTTCCTAGGTAAATGGCTTAACAAGGTATACCTTGACTGCCTTAACTTCACTAATCCTCACGCTGTTAAAAATTCTTACCAACTAGCCGATAAGCTTCAGAGTGTCCACACTACATCTAATTCCTTTCTTGTTTCATTTAACGTGTCTAATCTTTTCCCTTCCATCCCCCCTAAGGATCCCCCCCAGCTGTATACGGATCCTATCAGATAAATTGTATCTTGATTCTAAGTTACCCCTTACCGTCATCAACGACTTAATCAAGTGTACGGAACTTGTTTTAGACCAAAGTTTCTTTATTTTTAATAATAAAATTTGTTCACAAGTTTCAGGCTTAGCAATGGGCTCCCCCCTGATCCCTCTCCTTGCTGAACTTTTTATGAACAACCTGGAACAAACTATTTTAGACACTACTTTAGCAGCACCTCATATTCTTTTTTGGCATCGTTATGTGGATGACATCCTCTCCCTTTTCGAAGGAGATCACACAAATCTTGAAAATTTCCTCTCCATGATTAATTCCATCCATCCTGCTATAGACTTCACATGCGAGAGAGAAGTTGATTATAAGATCCCGTTCCTTGATTTATTAATCATACATGACAGGAATTCCTCCTCTCTGGCATTTGAAGTTTATAGGAAACCCACCTCTAGTGATAGCGTTATCCCTTTCTTTTCATTGCATCCTTACTCCCACAAGTTTGCATCATTTAACGCCCTCTTTCACAGACTCTTCAAGTTCCCCCTTAGTCCTGAGTCCTTCGAAAATGAATTGGGTATCATTCTACAGATCGCTTTCTATAATAACTTACCTATCAATCTTATAGAAAGCCTTTACATCAAAAATTTAGTCAAAAATAAACTTTCCTTCAATTTCCTTCCCGCATTAAAAACACGCAGCGTATGGTCTCCTCTGAAGTTTGTCGGTAAAACCTCCATTGACTTAGCACGTCTTTTTTTTTCCCACAACCTCTCACCTGCTTCCCTCACTAAAGGCTCATTATCCCGTTCCTTGGTCCGTAAGATAGTTTGCCTCTACTTTCCCATGCGGGGGTTTACTCCCTCGCATGTGATAATTGTGACTCCCTGTATGTTGGCCAAACTGGCAGGGTTATATCTCTTCGTATTAAAGAACACCTTAACCAGTTCCACAAACATAAGAATACAGGCATTACCTCTTCCAACTCCGCTCTAGCAGACCACCTCCTCTTCACAGGGCATAGCTCTTCCATTGACAACGCCAAACTCCTACATGTCCACCACAAATCCTGTAAGCTTAATCACCTTGAGGCACTTGAGACTTACAAAGCCTGTCTAAGTCCTAAGCTGACCGCCCTGAACGAGGTCACTAAGTTTTCAACTCCTATAATCACAGCCTTATTAAAGTTATAATTTTCATTGACACAGTCTGACTTATCTTGCCCTCAGTTTTAATTTCTATTTTATTTACCTTCAATTTTGTTTTTGTCAGCTTAAATATTGTTAAGCTTTAACGGCTTTTAGGTTGTCGGTGCGGGATGACAAAGGAGAAAGGGTGACAAACATAGGTTTTCTCTTTTGTCATCCTGCATTGATGGTTTTGGAGTTGTTCACTTTCTCAGAGTCTTTAAAGTTTTTTAGCTTTGTAGACTTTAGGAAAGCTTTAAAGTTTTTGAATAAATGTTATTTTTCTGTTATATTCTGCTTTGGTACTCGTCATTGTTAGCTCAAACGTTGTAAGTTTTAGCGTTTTTGGACTGTCGGTACGGGACGACTAGAGAGAGAGAGTGTGGCAAAGGGTTTTCTCCTTTGTCATCCTGTGCTGATGGGTTTTTTGTATTTTCTACTTTCTTAATGTCTTTAAGGTTTCAACTTTGCAGACTTTGAGAAATCTTTAAAAGTTTTTTGAAATTTCATGTTTTTCATTGTTTTTTAACTCGGCTACCATGTTTACAGGTAGATTTTCAAAATTCCCCCTATTTTTACGTTTTATACGCCGCAGGTTGGTTTTTATTGCTTAAATGCATAAAAACCATCTTGCTTAAAAATCTTCTTCTTTCCAATTTACACCACCATTTTCTATTAAAATGTCGAGGTGGTCGTCACGTGGTCCCTTTGCTAATTTATTTTATTTAACTTTATAATCATTTTTGCTGTTTATTTTGTAATCATTACAAGCTGTTGCACTAAGCCTTTTTATTTAAATATGTTGTAATCATTTTTTGTCCCTGTTTTCGCCGGGACACAAATAATATTTTTTAATCGAGCATTTGGGTAAGATATAACTTACAATTATCTCCTTATTTAGTTGAATGCGTTTCACAAAGTTGTTATTTCATTTATGTTTTTAGCACTGAAGATAACTTGTTTATAAGTCGAAAGCGCTCTGCATTTTTATTCAATAAACGTTTTATATAGTGGGTTCGACATTTTTATTTTATTTTATTCATTATTGAATTAAAAACCCCACTTTGAGCCATCTATTCAATGTTTTTTTTGTCCATTGTCCTTTTTCCGTATTCTTCCAATATCTTTGCCAGCCTTCTATAGTTTTTTGTTTTGCAGTTTGTGTATGTTCTTTTGAAGGTGCTTTATGGTATTTTTTCCTTTCACTAGCTGTGTATTCTATTGGGAGGATTACAGCAGTCATCAAGGCCGCTTCCCTTAATACAGCTTATTTATTTATTGGACTCTTTGTCGCCAGCACTTCGTCAACAAGGACACTATGCTGGTACATAATAATTATTACATCATAATTAATACATAATAATATAACTACACACTAAAAAGAGGCAAGAACAACTGATTTAACATAGAATAGTCTAATTTAAAATTTATTAATTTGTGGTGATGACTAGATTGTAAATATGGAGGTGACGACTTCTAATGCGAAGTTTATAGATCTATTGTACCCCACCCTCCTCCTCCTCCAAGCGTTGGTGTACTTACCCATTTAGAGCGCCTCCTCTAATCCTGATTCTATTAGCAATTTCAGGATCTGGGTGGGATTCAAGCTCATCCTACAGCTCATCTGTATTCAAGCAGTGAGCCCCGTGGTACATCTCTCTCTTGCGGAGTATTGCTCCGCAGCCTTTGAGCAGATGTATGGGGTTTTCTCTGCGGAACCACATAATCTGCATCCGTCATCCTCCTCTAGGCTTAGGGCCTTGAGATGTTTCCTAAGTCTGCAGTGTCCCGTCAGGACTCCTGTCAGAATTCTAAGTTTGTTCCTGCTTAATTTCAGGCAAGCTTTGATTCTTTTCTGGTTAAAAGATCCCAGCATCACCTTTGACTGCCTTAGCACTGGAAGTTCTTTCCAGGTTTTCATACATTGTTCTCTTGTTTCTTCATCTACACTTTTGCGGATGGTGTTCACACTCTTGTGTGAAAAAAGGGTTCCGGACCTATAAAGGGGCTACTGGATCCCTTGTTTGCTAGATGATCGGCTTCTTCGTTTCCGTCTATACCAGTGTGTCCTGGTACCCAGTATAGCGTTACTTTATTATCTTTGCCAAGCTTTTTTTTGTTTAGCCCCCATAGTCCCATACCAGTTGTGGTGATGACTAGGTCGTGATCTAATCTTTTTAGTTTCTTGGCGCGTTCGTCAAAAATCTGCCACCATTTCTTGTTTGTTCACAACTCCTCCCCGTCTCATGGCCAGGAGCATCCTGCATGGGACATACTCAAGTCGGTATCTTGCCTCCATTTTGAGACGACAGGGCAATAAAAAAAGCACGCTGGCATAGTGGCGATGCCCTTTTGCCAAAGCGATGTAGGCAAGACTGAAAATTTGCATGGCCAGTGATCAGTTGGACCGCGTGGTGCGAGAGTTGGTTCTCCATATTAGTCCACTTATTGATTGAATAGATTAAGTTTTTAGTCCGAAGTCCGAAGATAGTTAAGGTAGGTGTTGATCCCGTGTTTTATTGCCTGGCTTGGCACTTTTTTGAAAATAACTGATCTATTGTGAGGATCTGGGCCTGTGGAGTCTTGACCAGAGGCTTGTTTTGCCAGACTGTCCGCTCTTTCGTTCCCCGTCAGGCCGTCATGTGCCTTCACCCAATGGAAGCTTAGATTAGTTTTTTGTGGGACCTCGCTATAGAGCTACCACGTGTCGAATTGTATCTCGGTTGGCGAGGCCATGAAGGGCATCTAGAGTAGATTTGCTATCGGATAGTATAGAGCATTCGTCCATTACGTCAGGCTTCGAAAGAATATACGCTAATGCCCGGTTAATTGCAATTAACTCTGCTTGAAATATAGAGCAGTACTCAGCCAAACCAAATGTTTCGAAATGCATCTCCTTATCTTCATTGTATGCTACAAAAGCTGCTCCAACTCTTGCGTCTGATTTAGAGCCGTTAGTGAATATTTTAATTCCGTGTGAGTTGGTGATAGTGTAGACAATGGAAAGAAAATAGACGGGATGGATAAGATGCTCAAGATGGATCTTTGTTTCAACGAGGTCGGACGATATATTAAGCCCGGTTATTCCTCTTAGGGTCTCGTTTTCTAGAGAATATCTGGTTTGGTACAATGAAATCTGTTTTAGTCGGAGGTCAGAAGGTATAAGTCCGGAGATAACGCATGCAGCCTCGGTGGCCACCGTCCGGTATGCTTTGGCCGCTCTTAATGTGCAGACTCGTTGTACACCCAGAAGATTAGCTTTTTCCCTTACTTTACAAGACTTATGCCAAATTGGAGCGGCGTATAGTAATCCGGGTTGAATTGCTCCGCTATAAATTTGTTTGAATGCTATTTTGCCTAAGTCCCATTCCTTCCTAGCCACTCGGCCAAGTTGAACGCTCAACTGTTTGGCCTTTCCACAAGTTAGTTTGATGGGTGGTTTAAAGTTTAGGTTTCTATCGATTGTGACCCTGATCTGGTTATCTGCAAGTGTAAATACCCGTCTACGCTGCCTAGGATTTTTTCCTCGGTCTTGTTAGCATTAAAGATTAGTTTGTTGTTCTTAGCCCAAGCTAATAAAACTTCAATTGCTTGATTGGTTTTCTCTTTAAGGCACATTATAATGTGCCTTAAAGAGAAAACCAATCAAGCAATTGAAGTTTTATTAGCTTGGTACTATAGTACCACAAGAAGTAATGAGCATAGTATCATACGCGTAGGAAACTATATTACACCCTACTGGAAGATTCCAGTAGTTAGGGCCCAATTTCGATCGTTGTGGGCAACCTTTGTTGACTGATCTCTCCTCGCATAAGCCTAGTTCAGACATTATGGCTTTACGGTTGATAAAGTAGAGATTATTAGGGCACTGTTTGCTAACTAACTGTTCTATTATATTAGGCCACCAGGCATTGTCGATAGCACCTCTTATGTCAAGTGCAATGATAGCACAACATTGTTTATTGGCAATGTTGTCTTTGATAGATTGAATGACTTTGGCTATGGCATCGGTGGTTCCAAAGCCCTTTCTGAATCCAAATTGGTTGTTACTAAGTAAATTGCGACTCTAAAAATGGTAACCGATCCTGGAGATGAGCAAGGTGTCGAGAAATTCTCCAATAACGGGCATAAGACTTATGGGCCTAAAGTCTTTACAGGATGTACCTTGTCTAAATGGTTTGGGAATTATTTTTACTCGTTGTAGTTTCCAAATTGCTGTAAAAACGCCAGAACTTAGACGTTTGTTAAATAGTTTATGGAAAACTTGAGGGGCAGCCTTAAATGCCGCTGACACGATATCTGACGAGAGTTCGTCTATGCCTGGAGACTTTTTGGGATTTATACCGTTGATCGCCATTACAATCTCAGGAATTGTGAATAAAGGATCGTCGCCCTTTTCCTTCTAGAGTTATTTTTCTGGACTGTATGTGTTCCGCTGAGCCTGTATGTGTTTCGCTATCATCCGGAAAGAAGGGCGCCAAGAGCTCGCGTGCTGTGCCGTGCAGGTCTAAAGACGTGTTGCTCTTACTTAGGCTTGTGAGATAGCCTGAATTGGTTTTCCTTCCTCGTATTACCTTGTAGACCGGGCCCAGGGGTCCCCGTTGGAATTATTTGTACAGAAATCTCGCATTTTTTTTGTTTTAGTTTCCACGATTAAACATTTATATTCGTTGAGTTCTTTTTTGTAGTTCGTAAGGTTTACTTCATGTTTTGTCCTGTGCTGACGTCTTAGTCGATTATTTTCTTTCCGACAGGAAGTAAGCTTTACTTGATACTCTTACTTATAGCCGCTTTCCTTTGGACGCTTGCAAGAACCTGTTTGTTTTTTGTCAGGAGTAGTGCGTTTGCCCACACAGGAGCTCCGTATAGTATAGTATACCGAGCTGAGTAGTTTTCTTTTGCTGCTCTTTGGTCCTCCGACGTTAGGTATCATATTTTCCAGTGCTGCTACGGTTTTTAATCCTTTTTCCGCAGATCTCGCAAAATGTGCTTGAAAATTTATTTGCTTATCGATTATTATGCTTAGGTACCTTACCCATTCCTTGGGTTTTATTACCCCATTTTTGATAAGCACATTGGTAGCACTTTTCTTCTTCCAGTCAAGAGAACGGCTTCTGCTTTTTCGGTGTCAGTTGCAGGTCCTCGCTGGCCATCCAGTTGTTTATGCGATTTATGGCTGCTTTCGCTTTTTCCAGTAACCCTTTCGCGCTGGTGATGCACAAGGTTGCATCATGCCCCACTATGTGCTACAGCCGGATGATGCATATGGGTGATCATGCTAATATCGTTCTATTATACGGTGTATCAAACTTATGTGTCATTTTAAAAGTATTTTATGCTATTCCGGATACCGCTTATTAGTGTTTGGCAATTTACAAATTCAGTGGTAGGGTAAAGTTCCGCCCATTTAGAGCGTGGGGACTGGAATATTATTCGTTACTTCTTCTCTCGAATAGGCCTACTTTCGACGACGCTTGTTCAACTGTTGGGCTTTGATCTTTGCCTACTATTGCCGCATCTTCTGCCGAGAACTCCCTTCTCTCTTCTGTCCAGATTATTCGTTAAATTATTGTCAGTCTGTGTTTATTTGCGTTTGTTTATACACGTGTTTATAAGGCATGAAAATGTCCGATTTTGACGGCAGTGATTCTGAAAACGGGGAAAATAATGAATCGGAAGACGATATCAGCTCCGATGAAGATTTTTCAAATACAGATGTGTCAGATAATGAAGAACCTGTGCAATTTGGAGACTGGACTCTTATTGCTAATCCCTTTGACAACAAGAGAGAATCAGAAATTTTCGAAAAAGTGTTTGATTATGACATTCATCCAGCAGCTTTCTTAAAATCATACATGCTAGAATCTATCAAAAAATGCGAAGAATATCTAGGTGAAAGCCAATTCGGCTTCAGGAACGCACTGGGAACAGGAGAGGCTATTTTCACAGTCCAGGTTCTGATTCAGAGATGCAGAGATATGGGCCGTGATGTCCATGCCTGTTTCATAGATTTCTCTAAAGCCTTCGATAATGTACAGCAGGATAAAATGATCGAGGTATTACAGGAAACAGGCATAGATACGAAAGACATCAGAATAATAGCCAACATGTATTGGAATTAGACAGCGTCTATAAAAGTAGATGAGAACAACTCCGTAAAGATTAAAATCCGCAGAGGCGAACGACAGGGATGCGTATTATCTCCGACTCTATTTAACCTGTATTCGGAGAAAATCTTCAAAGCAGCGCTCAAAGACACCAGCGAAGGCATCCGATACGCTGACGATACCATCGTACTTGCAAGCTGTTTGGAGGGCCTACAAGAACTAATGACCAAGATTCGCACCACTAGCTCGGAATATGGCCTCAAGCTCAAGAAAAGCAAAACATAACACATGCTAATTCGAGAGATCATCGAACCAGTAGAGAAGTACACTTACCTGGGAACTATTGTCAACGACAACTGGGAGCTCTCTGTAGAGTTGCACTGCAGAATAGAGAAGGCTAGAGCGGCATTTAATTACGTTTCGTCTGTTCTGTTTTACGGCGCAGAAGCATGGACGCTAACGGAAGCAACAGAAAGGAAGATAGAGGCGATCACATTACGAATGAGGTGGTAATGCAAAGAATAGGCACGCAGAGGCAAGTTCTGAACACAATCAAGAAGATAAAAACTGGCTATCTTGGCCATATAATGAGAAACCAGAAATACCGCTTACTACAGCTGGTTCTGCAAGGAAGAGTATATGGGCACAGAGGACCATGTAGAACAAGAAACTCGTCTTTTCAGTTCGTCTTTCGTTCTTCATCAGAAGAAACACAACTTTTCAGACAGGCTGTAGATAGACGGAAATTGCTATGTCGATCGCCAACATCCCGAAGGGATAAGGCACGCAAAGAAGAAGAAGAAGATCCAGCAGCTGAAATGAATTCTCCAATAATGAGGGAATGCTTTGAAGGTTTTGTTTCTCCAAAAATTATGGAGTTTCTATGTCTGTGGACAAACGAACATGTTGATTTTTAAACAACAATTTAAAAAGTAATATTAGTTTTATTTACCCTCGTTTAATTTTATATACCTATGTTGAAATTTATAATGCTTATTGACATAAAATGACTCTCCGACGTAGATTCGGATATAGCGTGCGCATGGCGGGAATGCGTCCGGCGCGAAGGGGTTAAATTATTCCCTGTTCAGATTTCGCTTTAACGACAAGCGCCAGATCGTTCGCAAAACCTATCGTTGTTACACCTTCCGCTTGAGCCAGTTTCAGCACCCCGTCATAGATGATGTTCCAGAATGTGGGTCCTAGTACATATCCTTGTGGGACACCACTGTTAACAATGTGCTCTGTAGGTTCTCCATTTGAAACGTAGATGATTTTGAGGTCACTGAGATAACTCCTTATAATCCCATGAGATAGGGTGGCATGTTTTTTTTTGTCATTTCATCCATGATGTGTTGCCAATATGCACAATTGAATGCGTTTCAAACGTTCAGCGTTATAAGAACACACATTCGCCGAGTTCGTCGTGTGCCGTGCCTTGCCTGCTCTGCTATATCTATCTCTCTCCTCTCCTCGGTCCTACTACCCTCACAACGGTCTGGTGGCACTCTGCTTCTACCATTTTTAAAACAATTTTACACTACTCATCTCTGTTCTGGGTTAGTTCTGCGGCCTCGTGTAGAGAGAGTCCAGTCAAGCTTCTGATTCCGTCTACCCATCGGGTTGGAGATCCACCTTGAACCACCAGATTTTCTAATGCATTCGGTCTTCTGGATACGTGCCCGAAATACCGCACTTTGTTCCGGTTTATTCTCTTGGACAGTCTGTCCAGTGTCTGATACATTGGTGTGGTGCTGTGTCCATGATATTCGGAGCATTCGTCGGTAAACCCACTAAACCCACATTTCAAATGCATCTATTTTCTTTCTGTCCGCTTGTCTGATCGTCGAGGTTTCAGCCGCGTATGATGCAATTGGGAAAATTATGGTAGAGACCCTCCTGATTTTCGTAGCTTTACTAATTGACGTACCCTTCCATATGCGTGTCAATTTAGTTGTGGCCGTTCTTGCTATTGCTAGCCGTCGTCTTATTTCAGCTTCGCTACCTCCTGTGTACGTCGTGTACTTTGAAACCGGATGCCTGTCGGATATGCGGAGAGTTGTTCGTTTTCCGGTCTACTATCATGACTTGGGTTTTACTGATGTTTAGTTTTAAACCGTACTCTTTGCTAATATTTTGCTATATCTATAACTGCCCGTAATGCGTCTCAAGTTGATCTTCCTTCTTTGAACCCAAATTGTCGTTCAGAGAGATCCTTGTCGGCTGTATTTAACTGTATCATATGCTCTAATAGTTTTGCCATTGCACTTAGATGGCATATTGGTCTGTAAGATCCTGGCTCTTGTGTTTGCTTCTCTCCTTTTTTAGCAGCACTAACGTTGCTTTCTTCCACAATTCGGGGAAGGTTCCAGTCCTGAAGCAATTGTTCTTAATTTTTAGAATGTATTGCAGACGAAGTTGGATTGTCCTATTTATTATCTCAGCGGGCAATCAGGTGCTGATGCTCTATCGACACGGAGATGTTTGCCAGCATTTCTAATTTCCGTTTCTGAGAATTGTTTTGTTACTGATTCTGTCGGTTGTTTCCACCTCACTTGATCATAGATCGGGAAGAGCGCGTTTATTATCTCCTGTACATTATCTGCCTGGAGTAGGATGTTTGACTTGTGGATTTTTAGATTTCTGATGGATATCCTGTACGCATCTCCATACACATCTCTTTACATAGTTTTGCCCATTGTTCCTTTTTTAATTTGAAGAATTTGTTTTTGAGTTTTCGTTTGGCGACTTGAGCTTGGCTTGTATAGGTTATTCTTCTTCAACAAGTCTCTTCCTTTGCCGTTGATAATTTCTCCTAGCTGCCATACACTTTGCTCTACTATTTGCAATATCATTATTCCACCAATACATTTATTTACGACCTTTGTGTGTTTTTTTTCTCGGCATTGAAACGATGCAAGGCCTTTTCAGATTTTCAATGAGCGCTTCTGCTGTTTCAGTTGATGTCGTTCGTCAGTTGTTTATTGAATTTTTCCTCATATATTTTCTTGATGTTCCATCTCTTAGCCTGATTTATTTGTTCTTATCTATTCGTTTTTGTATCAATTTTTTTGGATAAAAAATGAATATAACAGTTAAATAAATAAGTATAATACATTAGTATAACAGTTTGAATAATTACACGGACAATTTCGCCGCGTATTTTCCTGTACAAAATTAAATATTGATTTATAACATTTCTATTCTATATTTGCATATATACTTATTTGCAAGAACACTTAACAAACGATAATTTCAACCAACTCTGCTAATCAGCGTATTTGTCATGAATAATATTAGATATTTTCCAATAATATTCTACGATAACATTCCATTTATATTTACAATAAATTGACGTGGCAAAAGCACCACGTGGACGATAGCCTTTGTAATATTCTGTCTTTATATTGTTTCCTACTGCAAGTAAATTGACTTAATATTCGCTATGTGCGAAATAGGTGGTAAGGGTGTATTAAAGCAATCACAGCGCATATCGTGGCAGAAATCCGCAACGATTTGGGATAGTCAATTTATTTATATTTTGAAATGGATCATAATTGTTGATGTGTTGTGAACTGCAAAAATAACGGCACAAATAGTCCGTGTACATTCTATATTATTCTTACAGTGGCCTGGAAATTAAATCAAAGATAAAAATGGATAGCTACTGAAAAAAGGACAAAGTTTGCGATACAATCTTAAATTACGATATTAATAAATTAATTTTATTTGCGCTATATTTTATGTGTTTTAAATTATTGTCATTATTATGTGAGGGTTGATGGGTCGCCTTAGTCTCCAAAACCTCACTACACCATTTTTGTTGAACATTTTATTGGAGTTGTATTTCCATGATATTTCCTAAAATATATCGAAAGAAGAACTTGTTGAAGAAAGTGTTAGCGATTCACAAGTCCTAGCTAGATATACACGCCTGATAAAACGAAGAACCACAGAAGTCCCAGAATCGCATCAAAATTAAGAAAGAATTGAAGAAGGAAATGAATTAAATCAAACTCAACCTCTTGCGGTCGATCAAGGATGTCAAGTCAATTGGATATACCAAAACTTCAAGAATTGCAATAACAAATAATTCAAGAGAGAAAGATATAAGTTGTTGCATATTGTTATATTTTGCTGCATTGCATTATATTTTGCTGCATTTTAGTTGCATTGTTGTTATGTATTGTTTTTAACAAAAGCCGAAACTGAAAATATTTTTACATATTTGTATTATGTTAAAAACAGTTTAATCTTCTTCTTCTTCCGCAGCTGGGGCAGAAGTTCCCTTGCGGAGGTTCTTCCTCTTAACGCGACCTGGGCGGCCACCACCGAATGGCGACTTCATTGAGAAGTCAATGTGTTTTTGCGAGTCCAAACGTACAAGGAATGACGGAATATTCACAACTTGCTTACGTACACGGATGTGCCTTTGGCGAATTAAAACACGAGAATGATGGATAGATTTGGCCAATCCTAGTTTGAATTACCAATCCAAGTTTTGGTTGGGCAACCAGTCCTTCAACATACTGTGCTAAGCGGATGACGCTGTATTAATAGCTGACAATGAAAACGATTTAAAACGACTTCTACAGACATTCTACAAAATAGCAAAGAGATACAACCTTGATATTTCCCATCAAAAAACCAAGTGCATGGTAGCCAGCAGATCAGCAACCAGATGCAAATTAGAACTCGACAACAAGGTGAGAGAGCAGGTGATGTGCTTTACCTACCTTGGAGTAGAGATCTCAAGCGACAGAAACCTCAAGCTAGAGGTACGTGCAGCAACGAACAAGGCTCGACGAATATCTGACGCACTAAATAACATAATCTGGAGAAACAAACACTTATCGCAAGAAGGTAAAATCCGAATATATAAGACAGCAGTAAGGCTAACATATGCAAGCGTTGAGAGCGACCGAAATGCGGACCCTGAGAGCAATAAGAGGAGTCACATTAAGAGACCCTCTATGTAGCTCTAAGATCAGAGCTGACCTACAAATCCAGGACGTCGTGGGCTAGGTAAGAGCCCGTCGTTCTTCATCTTCCATAAATCGTTCAATTTTTTTTTTAATCCAAATAATACGGCATTGGCCAAAGGGGAATAACAAAGAACGGCTTTCTCGGTTCGTCTCTGGATTTTTGCTCTTTTGAGCAACAGCGGCGCGCCGCGACGGTGCGCCCGCGTGGCGCGTAATTCAAACAAAAAATGGCAGCATGTCAACAAACACCAATGTAATGTCAACAAACACCAATGTAATGTCAACAAACACCAATGTAATGCACTACAGTTAACGGAAGTTCAATTTAACGAAAGTTAAGAAAAGCATTCATATTTTTTGAGTTAACTTTAAAGTTAAGCCGTTAAGCATTTTGTTAAGTTCGTTAAGTAACGATTAACAAGTTAATGCCCACCAATGTCTATAACCTATTACATGTAATATTTGTGTAAGAGTCGTAAACTTAGTATAAGTGATATTTGTGTAATTGTCGTTAAGAATTTATGTAATTTTGCTATTTTGCAAGAATATAAGTGAATTAAGAAATAGGACACAAAAATTTCAAAACTCTTAAAAGGTTTAATAAGATAAAATAAATTTAGGTATAATATAGAGGAAATAGGAAAATAGACTTACTACTTTCATGTTCATTTTTGCCTTCCTGTTTTCTATTATTTCCTTAAGCGATTTAGGTCGATGAAAGTTGTTGCTGCAATTTGATTTTTCTTGAAAAAATATTGATAAAGATAAAAAGTACATATTTCTGTTACAATATGAACTTGTGAACTTTGTGTAATAATGAATTTGATTAATTGCTGAAATTCTGTTTAATTGTCTATTGAAATTGAAATCATTTTCCAACTTGAGTTTATTCTTGTCTGTCTAGTCTTGTCTGTCTAGTCTTGTCTGTCTAGTCTTGTCTGTCTAGTCTTGTCTGTCTAGTCTTGTCTGTCTAGTCTTGTCTGTCTAGTCTTGTCTGTCTAGTCTTGTCTGTCTAGTCTTGTCTGTCTAGTCTGTCTAGTCTTGTCTGTCTAGTCTTGTCTGTCTAGTCTTGTCTGTCTTGTCTGTCTTGTCTGTCTTGTCTGTCTTGTCTTGTCTGTCTAGTCTTGTCTGTCTAGTCTTGTCTGTCTAGTCTTGTCTGTCTAGTCTTGTCTGTCTAGTCTTGTCTGTCTAGTCTTGTCTGTCTAGTCTTGTCTGTCTAGTCTTGTCTGTCTAGTCTTGTCTGTCTAGTCTTGTCTGTCTAGTCTTGTCTGTCTAGTCTTGTCTGTCTAGTCTTGTCTGTCTAGTCTTGTCTGTCTAGTCTTGTCTGTCTAGTCTTGTCTGTCTAGTCTTGTCTGTCTAGTCTTGTCTGTCTAGTCTTGTCTGTCTAGTCTTGTCTGTCTAGTCTTGTCTGTCTAGTCTTGTCTGTCTAGTCTTGTCTGTCTAGTCTTGTCTGTCTAGTCTTGTCTGTCTAGTCTTGTCTGTCTAGTCTTGTCTGTCAAGTCTTGTCTGTCTAGTCTTGTCTGTCTAGTCTTGTCTGTCTAGTCTTGTCTGTCTAGTCTTGTCTGTCTAGTCTTGTCTGTCTAGTCTTGTCTGTCTAGTCTTGTCTGTCTAGTCTTGTCTGTCTAGTCTTGTTTGTCTAGTCTTGTCTGTCTAGTCTTGTCTGTCTAGTCTTGTCTGTCTAGTCTTGTCTGTCTAGTCTTGTCTGTCTAGTCTTGTCTGTCTAGTCTTGTCTGTCTAGTCTTGTCTGTCTAGTCTCGTTTGTCTAGTCTTGTCTGTCTAGTCTTGTCTGTATAGTCTTGTCTGTCTAGTCTTGTCTGTCTAGTCTTGTCTGTCTATTCTTGTCTGTCTAGTCTTGTCTGTCTAGTCTTGTCTGTCTAGTCTTGTCTGTCTAGTCTTGTCTGTCTAGTCTTGTCTGTCTAGTCTTGTCTGTCTAGTCTTGTCTGTCTAGTCTTGTCTGTCTAGTCTTGTCTGTCTAGTCTTGTCTGTCTAGTCTTGTCTGTCTAGTCTTGTCTGTCTAGTCTTGTCTGTCTAGTCTTGTCTGTCTAGTCTTGTCTGTCTAGTCTTGTCTGTCTAGTCTTGTCTGTCTAGTCTTGTCTGTCTAGTCTTGTCTGTCTAGTCTTGTCTGTCTAGTCTTGTCTGTCTAGTCTTGTCTGTCTAGTCTTGTCTGTCTAGTCTTGTCTGTCTAGTCTTGTCTGTCTAGTCTTGTCTGTCTAGTCTTGTCTGTCTAGTCTTGTCTGTCTAGTCTTGTCTGTCTAGTCTTGTCTGTCTAGTCTTGTCTGTCTAGTCTTGTCTGTCTAGTCTTGTCTGTCTAGTCTTGTCTGTCTAGTCTTGTCTGTCTAGTCTTGTCTGTCTAGTCTTGTCTGTCTAGTCTTGTCTGTCTAGTCTTGTCTGTCTAGTCTTGTCTGTCTAGTCTTGTCTGTCTAGTCTTGTCTGTCTAGTCTTGTCTGTCTAGTCTTGTCTGTCTAGTCTTGTCTGTCTAGTCTTGTCTGTCTAGTCTTGTCTGTCTAGTCTTGTCTGTCTAGTCTTGTCTGTCTAGTCTTGTCTGTCTAGTCTTGTCTGTCTAGTCTTGTCTGTCTAGTCTTGTCTGTCTAGTCTTGTCTGTCTAGTCTTGTCTGTCTAGTCTTGTCTGTCTAGTCTTGTCTGTCTAGTCTTGTCTGTCTAGTCTTGTCTGTCTAGTCTTGTCTGTCTAGTCTTGTCTGTCTAGTCTTGTCTGTCTAGTCTTGTCTGTCTAGTCTTGTCTGTCTAGTCTTGTCTGTCTAGTCTTGTCTGTCTAGTCTTGTCTGTCTAGTCTTGTCTGTCTAGTCTTGTCTGTCTAGTCTTGTCTGTCTAGTCTTGTCTGTCTAGTCTTGTCTGTCTAGTCTTGTCTGTCTAGTCTTGTCTGTCTAGTCTTGTCTGTCTAGTCTTGTCTGTCTAGTCTTGTCTGTCTAGTCTTGTCTGTCTAGTCTTGTCTGTCTAGTCTTGTCTGTCTAGTCTTGTCTGTCTAGTCTTGTCTGTCTAGTCTTGTCTGTCTAGTCTTGTCTGTCTAGTCTTGTCTGTCTAGTCTTGTCTATCTAGTCTTGTCTGTCTAGTCTTGTCTGTCTAGTCTTGTCTGTCTAGTCTTGTCTGTCTAGTCTTGTCTGTCTAGTCTTGTCTGTCTAGTCTTGTCTGTCTAGTCTTGTCTGTCTAGTCTTGTCTGTCTAGTCTTGTCTGTCTAGTCTTTTCTGTCTAGTCTTGTCTGTCTAGTCTTGTCTGTCTAGTCTTGTCTGTCTAGTCTTGTCTGTCTAGTCTTGTCTGTCTAGTCTTGTCTGTCTAGTCTTGTCTGTCTAGTCTTGTCTGTCTAGTCTTGTCTGTCTAGTCTTTTCTGTCTAGTCTTGTCTGTCTAGTCTTGTCTGTCTAGTCTTGTCTGTCTAGTCTTGTCTGTCTAGTCTTGTCTGTCTAGTCTTGTGTGTCTAGTCTTGTCTGTCTAGTCTTGCCTGTCTAGTCTTGTCTGTCTAGTCTTGTCTGTCTAGTCTTGTCTGTCTAGTCTTGTCTGTCTAGTCATAATTGACGCACTAAAAACTGCGGAAATTAGCTTATATCTGATTAAGATGGTCCAGTGGTACCTCAGCAATCGATATGTCATCACAAACAGAGGCTCAAAAATGGAAACAACATGCGGTGTCCCACAGGGCTCCATTCTAGGACCTACATTATGGAACATCTTCTACAACAGCATTTTAGAACTCGACTTAGGAAAAAAAGCTACCTCTGTTGCATACGCTGACGACCTAGCAGTGATTGTTTGCGGTAGAAATAAGTCACAACTGGAAGAGTCCGCGAAAAATGCCGTAGCAATAATACACCAACATCTAACAGAATTGGGGCTTAAAATGGCACACGCGAAGACGGAAATGGTAATCCTTGTGGGTAGAAGAAAACTTAAGACTATGTCGGTAAAAATTGGCGACGCCATAATAACGAGCAAGCCGGCAATCAAGTACCTGGGGGTATACTTAGATAGAAATACCCGTATGACTACCCACATCAATATCAAATGCGAGAAAGTCGAGAAGTCACTAATGGCTCTGACTAGGATCACTCCAAACATCTGGGGACCGCGCGAAAGAAAACGTCGAATACTAATGTTCGCGGCGTCTTCAGCCATCTTGTACGGTGCACCCATCTGGACGCAAGCGCTTCAGCATTCTCTATATAAGAATAAACTAGAAGCCCTAAACCGAAAAATGGCACTAAGAGTTATTTCGGCATATAGAACTGTCTCCACTGCTGCGGCAACCGCTATCGCCTCACTGCCGCCTCTCGAACTGAGAGCCAAGGAGATGGTTTACATATACCGACTTGGAAAAAACAGTAGGTCTGATGCTAAAGATAAATGCATGGAGGAGTGGCAGCAAAGATGGGGAGAATACAATGGTTGGACCAAAAATCTTATAAAAGACGTTAGGTTGTGGAGCAGGAGAAAGTGGGGTGAAGTGGATTACTATGTTACACAGGCCTTCACTGGGCATGGTGTATTTGGAACATACCTTTACAAAATTAAAAAAAAAGAAAACCCAATCTGCTGGTTCTGTCCGGACATTGATTCAGCCGAACACACAATTTTTCACATTTTTTCACTGTGTCAGATGGATGGACCTTCGTGAAACAGCAAATCAATTATGCGGCACAGTCATATCAACATCTAATGTGGCAGAATTGCTTCTGAGAACAGAAGCAGATTGGAACGTAATAACAGAAATGATGAGGGATATCATAAAAGCAAAAGAGAAACACGAAAGAGAAAACCGAATTTAGAAACGATGAGGGATAAATCATCCTGAAGTAATGCCTAGGGGCGGTCTTGTTGTCTTTTATTATTATTTTAATAAAAAAAAAAAAAGTCTTGCCTGTCTAGTCTTGTCTGTCTAGTCTTGTCTGTCTAGTCTTGTCTGTCTAGTCTTGTCTGTCTAGTCTTGTCTGTCTAGTCTTGTCTGTCTAGTCTTGTCTGTCTAGTCTTGTCTGTCTAGTCTTGTCTGTCTAGTCTTGTCTGTCTAGTCTTGTCTGTCTAGTCTTGTCTGTCTAGTCTTGTCTGTCTAGTCTTGTCTGTCTAGTCTTGTCTGTCTAGTCTTGTCTGTCTAGTCTTGTCTGTCTAGTCTTGTCTGTCTAGTCTTGTCTGTCTAGTCTTGTCTGTCTAGTCTTGTCTGTCTAGTCTTGTCTGTCTAGTCTTGTCTGTCTAGTCTTGTCTGTCTAGTCTTGTCTGTCTAGTCTTGTCTGTCTAGTCTTGTCTGTCTAGTCTTGTCTGTCTAGTCTTGTCTGTCTAGTCTTGTCTGTCTAGTCTTGTCTGTCTAGTCTTGTCTGTCTAGTCTTGTCTGTCTAGTCTTGTCTGTCTAGTCTTGTCTGTCTAGTCTTGTCTGTCTAGTCTTGTCTGTCTAGTCTTGTCTGTCTAGTCTTGTCTGTCTAGTCTTGTCTGTCTAGTCTTGTCTGTCTAGTCTTGTCTGTCTAGTCTTGTCTGTCTAGTCTTGTCTGTCTAGTCTTGTCTGTCTAGTCTTGTCTGTCTAGTCTTGTCTGTCTAGTCTTGTCTGTCTAGTCTTGTCTGTCTAGTCTTGTCTGTCTAGTCTTGTCTGTCTAGTCTTGTCTGTCTAGTCTTGTCTGTCTAGTCTTGTCTGTCTAGTCTTGTCTGTCTAGTCTTGTCTGTCTAGTCTTGTCTGCTTAGTCTTGTCTGTCTAGTCTTGTCTGTCTAGTCTTGTCTGTCTAGTCTTGTCTGTCTAGTCTTGTCTGTCTAGTCTTGTCTGTCTAGTCTTGTCTGTCTAGTCTTGTCTGTCTAGTCTTGTCTGTCTAGTCTTGTCTGTCTAGTCTTGTCTGTCTAGTCTTGTCTGTCTAGTCTTGTCTGTCTAGTCTTGCCTGTCTAGTCTTGTCTGTCTAGTCTTGTCTGTCTAGTCTTGTCTGTCTAGTCTTGTCTGTCTAGTCTTGTCTGTCTAGTCTTGTCTGTCTAGTCTTGTCTGTCTAGTCTTGTCTGTCTAGTCTTGTCTGTCTAGTCTTGTCTGTCTAGTCTTGTCTGTCTAGTCTTGTCTGTCTAGTCTTGTCTGTCTAGTCTTGTCTGTCTAGTCTTGTCTGTCTAGTCTTGTCTGTCTAGTCTTGTTTGTCTAGTCTTGTCTGTCTAGTCTTGTCTGTCTAGTCTTGTCTGTCTAGACTTGTCTGTCTAGTCTTGTCTGTCTAGTCTTGTCTGTCTAGTCTTGTCTGTCTAGTCTTGTCTGTCTAGTCTTGTCTGTCTAGTCTTGACTGTCTAGTCTTGTCTGTCTAGTCTTGTCTGTCTAGTCTTGTCTGTCTAGTCTTGTCTGTCTAGTCTTGTCTGTCTAGTCTTGTCTGTCTAGTCTTGTCTGTCTAGTCTTGTCTGTCTAGTCTTGTCTGTCTAGTCTTGTCTGTCTAGTCTTGTCTGTCTAGTCTTGTCTGTCTAGTCTTGTCTGTCTAGTCTTGTCTGTCTAGTCTTGTCTGTCTAGTCTTGTCTGTCTAGTCTTGTCTGTCTAGTCTTGTCTGTCTAGTCTTGTCTGTCTAGTCTTGTCTGTCTTGTCTTGTCTGTCTAGTCTTGTTTGTCTAGTCTTGTCTGTCTAGTCTTGTCTGTCTAGTCTTGTCTGTCTAGTCTTGTCTGTCTAGTCTTGTCTGTCTAGTCTTGTCTGTCTAGTCTTGTCTGTCTAGTCTTGTCTGTCTAGTCTTGACTGTCTAGTCTTGTCTGTCTAGTCTTGTCTGTCTAGTCTTGTCTGTCTAGTCTTGTATGTCTAGTTTTGTCTGTCTAGTCTTGTCTGTCTAGTCTTGTCTGTCTAGTCTTGTCTGTGTAGTCTTGTCTGTCTAGTCTTGTCTGTCTAGTCTCGTCTGTCTAGTCTTGTCTGTCTAGTCTTGTCTAGTCTAATCTTGTCAAGCCATAGATAGATTAGCTTGTCTGTCTAGTTTTGACTGTCTAGTCTCGTCTGTCTAGTCTTGTCTAGTCTAATCTTGTCAAGTCATAGATAGATTAGCTTGTCTGTCTAGTTTTGACTGTCTAATCTTGTCTGTCTAGTCTTGTCAGTCTTGTCTTGTCTGTCTAGTCTTGTCTGTCTAGTCTTGTATGTCTAGTCTTGTCTGTCTAGTCTTGTCTGTCTAGTCTTGTCTGTCTAGTCTTGACTGTCTAGTCTTGTCTGTCTAGTCTTGTCTGTCTAGTCTTGTCTGTCTAGTCTTGTATGTCTAGTTTTGTCTGTCTAGTCTTGTCTGTCTAGTCTTGTCTGTCTAGTCTTGTCTTTTTTTTTTTTTTTTTTTTTTTTTTTTTCAGAGAGGAGGGGGAATGCATTGTTGCACACCGGATATTCAAACCCGTGTAGTGTGGGGCTCTCTGATCGAGTTCTTCGTGACCAGCATACCCACTAAACCCCCTCCTCTGTCTCTACACTACACTCCACCCGGAACTGCGTGAGCATTACTTCAGGTGGGTGGTGGTGTTTGTACCAATTGTTTCCTTACTGTTATTTTTATTGTCCCTTACTCGTTTCGATATCGTCTTTCGTCTTCTGTCGTATTAGTTATGCAGTCGTGTGATAAACCATTTTTCGGTCTTTTCGTCACATATCTAGTCGTCCATGTTAGCTTCTTTGTGTTTCGTGTGATATTATAATCGCCTTCCATTCTCTCTCCATTTGTTCTTTTCCCAACATGATTTCGGTTATGTAAGCATGTACTGCATCCCAGTTATGCTCACTCTCTAACATAACTTCCATGATGTTCTGTTCTTCTAGTTTTGTACCGCCTAGTGTCTCCGCGAGTCGAGTTCTTTCGTTCTCTGATTCTGTACACATGAAGATAGTGTGTTGTGCGTCGTCTGGGATATGACCGCAATAAAAACACTCCGCCGTGTCTCTTTTTTTAAACCGTTCTAGGTATGCGTTGAAGCATCCATGACCAGTGAGTGCTTGTGTAAGATGGTAACTCATATATCCGTGTGACCTTTCATACCATGCTGTTACGTTAGGGATAAGTCTGTATGTCCACCTGCCACTAGTGTCGTTATCCCATCTTGTCTGCCATCGGTCCATGAGTCTCTTACGTGCTCTCTCCTTAGCGGCTGCTCTTTCGTGTTTTACTTCTTTTTTCGCCCTGTGTTGTTGCAGGTCTTCGTAGACTTCTTGTTTCTCGCGAATCAGTAAGTCTATTGGGGGTGTGCTTGCAAGTACCAGCGCCGCGGCCTCCGAAACCGTTCTGTAGGCAGAAATTACTCTTAGAGCACTTCTTCTTTGTACTCCTGTAAGTAGTTTTCTCGCTCCAATCTTTTTCGTTACGCCCGCCCATATTTCCGCCGCGTAGAGAATTTTTGAGTGTACCACATTGTTGAGAAGTTTCCGTTTTAATTCCCTCGGTCCTCCAATGTTCGGCATCAACCTTACCAAAGCTGTCACTGTAGACGCTGCCTTTTTCGATGTTTTGGCTATATGGTCTGTGTATCTCAGATCGCTATCGAGTTGGACGCCAAGGTACCTCAATGATTTCGATAAAGGGATATTTTGCCCTTCCAGAACGAGTTTCGGTGGGGTGAATAGTCTCTTATCCGTGATAAGTATCGCTTCTGTTTTATGAACTGCCATTGTTAGACCCTGCTCTTTTAACCAATTATTTGCCCGCCGAAGGGTTTCGTTAGTTGCTAGTTCTAGTGTACTTATTTCCTTTGCAGTCACTACCACCGCGGCGTCATCTGCGAACCCAACTATTTGCGCTGTTCTAGGCAAGTCTAGGTTTAGCAAGCCATCGTACATAATGTTCCACAAGAATGGTGCCAATACCGATCCTTGTGGGACACCCGCCGTTACCTCATACTCAACTTCACCTTCGTCCGTGTGGTATATCAACCGTCGGTCGCTCAAGTAGCTGCTTATCATCTTTCTCAAGTATTCTGGTGTCTGTCTTGATGCTAATGCCTTCATGATTACATCCCACCTTGCTGAATTAAAGGCGTTTTTAACGTCAAGGGTCACTAATGCACAATAACCTTTCGATTGCCGTGTTCCATTTTTGACCTTTTCTGCTGCTCTAATTACTTCAGCAATAGCGTCCACGGTTGATCGACCTTTTCGAAAACCATACTGCCATTGGGACAGTTCTCCGTTGTTTTCGATATATGTCTCAAGTCTCCTAAGTATTAGTCTTTCAAAAAGTTTCCCTATGTTGTCCAGGAGGCATATCGGTCGGTATGACGATGGTTCTTCTAATGGTTTGTCCCCTTTTCTCAGTAAGACGAGTTTTTGTCTTTTCCATTGCGTAGCGAAAATTCCCTTTCGAAGACACTCATTGTAAGTTTCCAGCAACAACTCTGGCCACATTTCCACCACTTCTGTGATGATCTCATTTGGAATATTGTCTGGACCAGGTGCTTTCCCTGACAGTAATCGTTTCCTGGCCTCAAAGATCTCCTCTACGCTGAAAGGTGTTACGAGATTTTCAGTGGTTTGCCATTTTTCTGCCGGTCTTCGTTCGTGAACTGGAAATAGTGTGGTAACTATTTCTCTCATCCGTTGTGGGCACGATATCCCAGGTATCAGTTGTCTACCCATTAGTTTTTTCGTAGCAATTCGATATGGGAGGCCCCATGGGTCTTCATTTATGGATTGGCAAAGTTCGAGCCAGCATTTCTGTTTGCTATTTTTGATGGCCATGCGCAATTCCTTTCTCGCTTTTTTGAAATTCGCGTCTAGGTCCACTTCTTGTCCAGCCATCCTGTCTGTTGTGCTTTGCCGCCGTCTTCTGTGGCGTTGGGCGGACCTGCGTGCCGTAACGTACTTCTTCCTTAGATTATTGATTTCAGCGTTCCACCAGTAAACTGACTTTTTTCCATTTAAGGCAAATTTGCGCTTTGGCATCGAAGCATCACACGCTGTTGTAATGGTTTCGATCGCATATTCTACAAGTCCATCTACGTCACCTATCTCTGAGAGTCTTTGCAACTCTCCATGCGTCTTGGCTACTTCCAGTTTCGCTCTTAGCTGAGTGCTATCGAGTTTCTTCACCAGCCATCCGTTTCTGTTTCCATGTTCGATGGTAGTGTTTCTCTGTTGACTCTTTGGTTTCGTTTTCAGACTAAATTCCAGATACTGGTGGTCGCTAAGGGTGGCGTCCTCTAGTACTCTCCACCTCTCCACCCTAGGCGCGATGCCTTCCGATGTTAATGTAACGTCAATAACCGATCCGGTATTTCCTCTTCGGAATGTAAAAGAGTTTCCCTCGTTAAGGATCACTAGGTCCAGCCTCGCTATCATTTCAGACAGAACTTCGCCTCTTCTATCCATAATTCTTGAGCCCCATTCTGGTGATTTGCAATTAAAATCACCTGCAAAAAAAACTTCACTGTTCACCGATCTCAGATTCTCTTCCAGCTCATCTATCTGCCTTAGGAAATCTTCGTGGTCAATATTTGGGGAGATATAGCAGCTATATACTCTTAAACCTTCGATATTGATCCATACAAAGTTGGATGTCTGCTTACTAACTTCCCTGATTCGTAGGTTCTGATTTAGCACGGCGATTGCTGCTCTACCTGTCTCATCCTGGAACCATGAGCCTGTATCCAGACATCTATATTGCTCGCTGATTATTAGCACATCCGTACATTTTTCCGCAGCAGTCTGTAGCATGAGATCCTGTGCTTCGCGGCCTCTTCCTAAGTTTATCTGAAGAAACTTCGTCATTACTTCGTTTTCTTTAATGCCTCCTGGAATGACTGACATCTTATACCGCCAAGGGTGTGTTTCGCGTCTCTTTTTTTTTCATTACAGACTGCGCAGAAGGCTTCCTCTTTGCAATCTTTCGCAAAGTGGTCTTGCTTTCCACAAAGACGGCACGATTTGGATCTGTCTGTCCCTTTGCAGTGTAGTGCTACGTGACCAAATCCTTGGCAGCGGAAGCATCGAATAACGTCTGGCTTCTGTCTAACTCTGCATAAAATCCATCCTACTTTGATTTTGCCAGTTTTCAGCAGTCTTTCTGCAATTTCCTTCGATGTTGTCACTACTGCTGTTTGAGTGCCACTGAAACCTTTTCTAAGTGATCGCACTTTCACTGAATCTGGGGAGGTTTCTTCTACTACCGCTAATATGGCGGCAGTCACATCCGCTTCCTCTGTAATCTCATCTAGATCCCGGATCTCGATTATGCAGTTCCGTGTCATGGTCCGCACAGTTGCCTGCTTTCCCAAGAGTTTGGCTACCTGAGTTCTCAAGGTTCCAACATTCCCTTTTTTAATTTTTAACAATAGTTCGTTCTTTTGTGTCCGCCTTATCCCTAAAATTTCAACTCCGCATTTTTCTAGATCTATGTTTTTTTTTTATTCTTCGTAATGTGTCTTCGTATGAGACACCTTCCGCTGGTTTAATTGCTAATGCCTCCGGCTGTGTAGTGCGGATTTGGTTTTCATGTGGTATTTTCGTGTTCGTCTTGTCACGATTTTCTCTTTTTTTTCTCTCCACTATTTTCCAGTTTTGATCTTCCGCTAATGTCTCAGTTTGGTTTTCCAAAACGTTTTGTATCGGTACGACTTCTTTCCTTTTTGGGGGTGTTTTTACTTGCGCTGGGTGTACTTGTGCTGGGTCTATGTACTTACGTAGCATGTCTGCGTATGACACCCCTTTCTTTGGTTTAAAGGTCAATGTTTCTGACCGTTTCGCGCGTAATTGATTTTCATGCGACTTTTTTGTGTAAGTCTTTTCACGTGTAACGTTTTGTACCGCTATGACTTCTATCCTTTTTAAAGGTGTTGGTACTTGCGGTAATGTGTCTCTCTGTTTTGGGGGGAGCTCCCGCTCGCCATTCTTAGCGGAATTATTTCCCAGAGATCCAGTTTCTCGTCTACTTTCTTGGTACGTTTGCTCCAGTTTCTCCCTTTCCTCCCGATGGTCCTTCATTCTTGTCCATAAGATTCCCGCTTCGTTGTTAGCGGTTCTAATGGATTTGTGGACATTCCTGTACGTCTTTAATACATCATCGATTTTATCGATGCGTACACCTAATTCTGAAAATACCTCCTCTTCCTCCTTTTTCAGCTGTATCAGCCGTTTTTCTATTTCCGTCATAACGAAAGATTAAAAATGCTACAAGGGAAAAAAGGACCTACAAATTAGTAAAAAAATTAAAAACTTAAATCTACACTGCTTTGAAAAAAAATTTAAATGACAAGTGTCAACAGGTCTGGTATAAAAGATTTGTCTTTGCTGGGGTTCCTACTATGCAATTTATGTGTTTTCTACTAAACCAAGGTAAGCTCTTGTATTTTGCGCTGTCCTTCTAGTATCTCGCTGTTTTGCTGCCCGTAGATTTATCTATTTGTTCGAGCGAATTTTCTTACGTCTGTAGCTTGTTTGCCCGTTGCCAGGCCTCTCCTGTCTAGTCTTGTCTGTGTAGTCTTGTCTGTCTAGTCTTGTCTGTCTAGTCTCGTCTGTCTAGTCTTGTCTGTCTAGTCTTGTCTAGTCTAATATTGTCAAGCCATAGATAGATTAGCTTGTCTGTCTAGTTTTGACTGTCTAATCTTGTCTGTCTAGTCTTGTCAGTCTAGTCTTGTCTGTCTAGTCTTGTCTGTCTAGTCTTGTATGTCTAGTCTTGTCTGTCTAGTCTTGTCTGTCTAGTCTTGTCTGTCTAGTCTTGTCTGTGTAGTCTTGTCTGTCTAGTCTTGTCTGTCTAGTCTGGTCTGTCTAGTCCTGTCTGTCTAGTCTTGTCTAGTCTAATCTTGTCAAGCCAAAGATAGATTAGCTTGTCTGTCTAGTTTTGACTGTCTAATCTTGTCTGTTTAGTTTTGTCTGTCTAGTTCTGTCTGTCTAGTCTGGTCTGTCTAGTCTTGTCTGTCTAGTCTTGTCTGTCTTGTCTAGTCTGTCTTGTCTTGTCTATTTAGGCTCGTCTGCCTAGTTTTGTTTGATTAGTCTTCTCTTTTCAGTTTTATTTTCTAAATTTATTTGCATAACCATAATTAATATCAATTACATAAAATGATATGAATCAGAAACTCGAGCCGACCACATAAATACTTTCAAGTTGCCACAAAAATCAACAATTTCTTATTTAGCAAAAGCTAAACGAAAGAAAGAAAAGTACGAACTTTAACCGTAGTTATTTAAACGTGGGCTGAACTTGTGTTGGTTGTCGAGCGCTTCCACTTAGCTTATTTACCTTTGAACTATAAACATCTCAGAATTTCGTGGTTTCACGCTGTTGCATAATCTCGTCGAGTGGGTTGTTATTATTGATAGAAAGCGAAGTTTCTAAAGTGGATGGTCGCTGTTTCTGATGCACTTCATTTATAGATGCAAGTAAACATTCGGAAAGTTGAGGCTGCACTTGCCTGTCCCTCACTTGTCAACCAAGTTTCAAACTTGCATGCAGAACGTCGTGTTTCGAAAGCCTCGGGCCCCACTCGTCATGTATTGTTCACGTTTTTGACATAACTACACACATAAAATTGATATTGCAATTTATTTTTATATAAAGACAGATATCGGTAAAATATGTTACATATCTATAAAATCAAATACAAAATATATTGACAATCTTTTTGAAGCAAAAACTATTTATAATTCACAATATTCGTCTTGAATTAAACTTAACAGACATGGATGCAGGTAAAAAAAGACCAGGTAAAATAAGACAGGATCAGAAAAAATAAACAAGAACAAGAACGGATAAGACCAGACAAGACCAGCCAAGGCCAGTCAAGACCAGACAAGACCAGACAAGATCAGACAAGACCAGTCAAGACCAGACAATACCAGACAAGATCAGACAAGATCAGATAGACCAGACAAGACCAGACAAGGCCAGACAAGACTAGACTAGACTTCTAAACTTACATTTTCCACATCTCATCTCAAACTTGTTAGTTTGTCCATACTTGCTAACCTAGACTAGTTCGTCTTCATTCGTTTCATGTCGTATCAAATTTATTCCTATTTATCTCTTCTTATCTTTCTAATGGTTTCTGACTTGTCTGGTTTCTAATCTTGTCTGTCAGTTTCCTCCTGTTGGTCAAGTCTTGTCTAGACATGGTAATTTAATATGGCTTATGTTACTATATAATATGTTTAGTTGTTAATTAAATCGTTTATGTGAAATGTTCCAGTAGCCCATTGAACTTGATTGCTGTATAATTTTAATCTTAAAACTAATAATTAGATCGATAAATAGATTATCCAATTAGAAAACCTCGAATGTAATTTGAGTCCTTAAGCTTTACCGGTGAAAGTTAATGACGGAGAGATTTAAATAAATGAAGATTTTAAATTGAATGAAAAAAATATTTTGTAGACGAAAAAACCTAAATTATTTCCGATCGATTCCGAATTGGAATTCTAATGAACGTACACGCGTTCGCTAACTAATTTATAAATCTCCTAAAATATGTAAATTGAAATGGCCGCAGGGCGAATCGCCAGGCAAACACACTCGAAGACGCCGTACTAGATTTCAACCCTCCGGCTAATTGCATATATATATTTTTTCTTTCCACTTCTTTGTCTTCTTTTTTAATTTCAGATAAGTGGTGATATTAAAGCCGACGTGAAAGTTCAACAATGCTAGAAGACTTCGAGACTGAATATGTAAATATTCTTACTGACTAATGAGATTGTAAATAATACTTCAATTTACAAATACTATTTCAGTATTAAAGTAGACAAGACGGAAAAGGTTAGACTAGAAAATTAGAGAGACAAATCTAGACATAAAATACTAAACAGACAAGACTCTCCTCCTCGGTAGTGCAGTGGACAACATACCTGCCTAACAATCGAAAGACAGGGACGCGACAGGCATTTTTAACCAGGGCGGCAGCAACCGTTCAGGCTGCCCACCGTCTAGAAATGCAAAATACGCGATATCGGGGTGGCGCCTACTTAAAGCCAAGTGGAAAATGGGGTTTAGTGAGAGGTTTCCTCAAAGTACAGAAAAAGACCGACAAGACTAGATGGTCTAAACAGACAAGACTAGACAGACAAGAGTAGATAGACAATACTTGACAGACAAGACTAGGCATACAGGACTTGTCAGACAAGACAAGACATACAAGACAAGACATACGAAACTAGAAAGATAAGACTAGGCAGACAAGACTAGACAAACAAGACTAGACCGACAAGATTAGACACACAAGACTAGACAGACAACACTAGAGGAACAAAACTAGATAGTCAAGACTAGACAGAAAAGACTGGACATACAAGACTAGAGAGACAAGACTAGACATACAAGTCTTGACAGACAAAACTTGAGAGACAGGACTGGACAGACAAGACCAGACAAACAAGACTAGACAGATAAGTGTAGACAGACAAGACTAGACATCTTATTTTTTTATTTACATAAGAAGGCTTATGTGTCCAGCACTCCATCCACATGGATACTATGCTGGTTTAACAGCTATTTACAATAATATTTTACAATTTATACAATAATTTAATCTTAAGCTCTAAAAGCCTTGATCAAGTCTTTTCAACTTCTGCGCAGTTGTGTCCGCCACCATTCACTTCACATTTTTTAGACAGGCAAAAACCAGACAGACAAGACCAGACAGTTTATTTGTTTCCACATATGCTGTAGCATATGGGTTCAGCATTCCATCTAAAAGACGCTATGCTGGCTATACTGTCATCATGTCCATATGTTTTAGAACTTTGTTTAATCATGGTCAAGTCTCTTAAATTGAGCTGCACTGCTGTTAAAGTTTTTCCACCATGTTTTGTTTTTATTTGCTGCTTTTAATTCTGCTTAGTTTTTTGGCCAGTTACCTCCGGCTCCATTAATTCTTAATTCTGTCTGGATTCTCCAGTATTCTATAAGAGGACAATTGAATAGCACATGTGATGCTGAGTCCGTTTCGCCGCATGAGCATAGTGGTGATTCACTCTTTCCAAATCAAAGGTAGGCCTGGAAGTTTCCATGACCAGTGATCAGTTGCACCAATCCTCTACGTTGGGTATAAAATTCTTCGTCCAAAGCCCAGTTTTTGAGGCATCACGTCTCAACTGCCTTTATTTTAGACTGTAAGAAGCTATCATTTGCTTAATAGTTCCCTAGGTATTTTAGGGTGTGAAGGTGGGATATCCTACAAATCTTCACCAGAAGGATTTACGTCTGAAGCTTGCCTTGCCAGACTATCTGCCCGTTCATTTCCGACTACTGGGTCATGAGCTTTCACCCAGTGCCATCGTAAGTTGGCTTTGCCCGATAAGTTTTTTGCCGCCTGTCACGTTTCCACTAAAAGTTCTGTGGGCCTTGTAAGATGTTTTAAGGCTTTCAACACTGATCGGCTATGGCAGATGATAGAAGAAGATTTAATGTGGTCTGTATTTACGGATACATATTGTAGAGCCCTCTTAATTGCGACGACCTCTGCTTGGAAGATAGAAAAATAATTTTCTAATCTAAACTGTTCATAGCATATTGCACCATCCCCCATGTATACGACAAAAGCGACCCGACCCCGTATTTGGATTTTGAGCCAACTGTATATATTTGAGTAGACAATGTGTTTGTCAAGGTCAGATAGTATTGTATGCGGCAAACATCTGACGGGTGAATAAATTCTTCTATATTTGCGCGTGTTTCGATTTGGTTTGGTGAGGCGTTGAATCCAGTAATTTCCCTAAACAGATTTTCCTCCATGGAGTGCATATTGACGGTGAGTGCAGCTTGTTTGACTTTTAAGTTTATTGGAGAAAGACGAGAGATGACACAGGCTACCTCCGAAGACCGTGCGTTATGCTTTGGCTGCTCAAATGGTGGTAGGACGTTGCGCTCCCAGGAGTTTCAGGTTTTCCTTTGATTTACACGACATCTGCCATATTGAGGCTCCATAGAGCAAGGCCGGTTCCATGGCTCCCCTGTAAATATCTGATAGAGCTGATTTATTAAGACACCATTCCTTCCCAGATGCTGCAAGAATGGGCATTCTTAAGGTACAGTTTTTGACTTTGGCACAGGCCTGCTTGATGTGGGCTTTAAAATTTAGACACCTGTCGATCAGAATACATAAATACTTAATATACTCTCGGCACCTAATACGCGCATCTTCAAGTGCAAAAAGAGGTCTCCTTTGCCTTGGTGATTTACCGAAGAATAAATCCTCTGTCTTTGCTGCGTTGAAAATATGCATAGGAAACTTCGTGCCTTCGAAAGGGAATTTTCGCTACGCAATGGAAAAAGACAAATCGACAAGACTAGACAGACAGGACTTGACAGACAAGACTAGACAGACAAGAATAGACAGACAAGACTAGATAGACAAGACTAGACAGACAAGACTAGACCGACAGGACTAGACAGACCAGGCTAGACAGACAAGACTAGACAGCCAAGACTAGATAGACAAGACTAGGCAGACAAGACTAGACATATAAAACTAGGCCGACAAGACTAGTTGATGGACCAGATAGAGAAAAGCTGAGTCTCAGATGTGGACAAGATGGCCATATTGCAAAAAAATGCAAAGAGGAGGAGTTCTGTCTCATCTGTAATGAGAATGGGCATATAGCATACTTAGGGATGTGCCCACTATTCCAGAATGTGTCATCCGCGTAGGCAACTTACTCACAGCCCTCTGGAAGGTGTTTATCAAATATCGAATTATATAAAAATTTCCAGAATCGTGGAACTGACTTCGAACATTGCGGATAACCTTTTCTAACGACTTTTATTAAATAAATACCTGGCTCTGAGATAATGGCTTTTCTTTCTGCGAAGTAACTCCTGGTAAAATTAATTAGATTGTTCGGACAGTCTTGAGAGATAAGGCGATGGATAATTAATGGCCACCAGGCGTTATCAAATGCTCCGCTTATGTCTAGGGATATAGCTGCACAATATTGCTGTTTATTTCTGGATGACCTTATAAAGTCTATAACTTTGGTAACAGCATCGATTGTGCCAACTCCTTTTCGAAATCCATACTGATTTTTGTTGAGAAGATTGTGCTGTAGTAGAAATGCTCGATTCTTGAAATGAGTAGTGCATCTAGGATTTTCCCTACAACAGGAAGCAAGCTAATCGGTCCGAAATCTTTTGCTGCTAGATCAGGTTTGGGAATTATTTTTACAAGTTGCTGCTTCCAGCAATCAGGAAAAACCCCATAACTAAGGCACTTATTGAAAAGTGTCAGGAGCGATAAGTTACGACATGTTACGCAAGTACAAACACCAAGCGCAAGTACAAACACCCTCACATAAGGATAGAAGTTGCAACTGAACAAAACGCAAAGGAAAACCAAATTTAAACATCTGAGTCGGTAGCAGAAGATCAAAACTGGAAATGGTGGAGAGGAAAAAAAAAAAAGAAAAAATCGTGACAAGATTAGCACGAAAATGCCGCATGGAAACCTAATCCGCGCTAAACAGTCAGAACGATTGGCAGTTAAACCAGCGGAAGGTGAAAACTGCGGAGTCGAAATATCTTCGGGATAAGGCGGACTCGAAACGGCAAACTAATGGTAGGAATAAAAAAGGGGGTGTTGGAACCGGAAACCTGAAAACTGCAGTCGCCAAGCTATTGGGAAAGCAGGCCGCTGTGCGGCCCATGACACGGAACTGCATAATCGAGATCCGGGATCTAGACGAAGAAGCGGATGTGGCTGCTGACATATTAGCGGTAGTAGAACAAACCTCCCCAGATTCGGTGAAAGTGCGATCACTCAGAAAAGGTTTCAGTCGCACAAACAGCAGTAGTGACAACATCAAAGGAAATTGCAGAAACACTGCTGAAGACTGACAAAGTCAAGGTAGGATGGGTTATGTGCAGAGTTACATAGGAGCGAGAGGTTATTCGATGCTTCTGCTACCAAGGACAGGGACAGACAGATCCAAATCTTTCTATGTGGAAAGCAAGACCACATTGCTAAAGATGAGGAGCCCATCTTCGAAGTCTGTAGTGACCAAAATAGATGCAAAACACATTCTTTTTGGCATAAGATGTCAGTCATTCCAGGAGGCATTAAGAAGTGATGACGACTTCCTTCAGATAAACCTAGGAATAGGCCGCGAAGCACAGGATGTCATGCTACACACTGCTGCGGAGAAATGTGCGGATGTGCTATCAGCGATCAGCGAGCAGTATAGATATAGGTTTAAGAGAATATAGCTGCTATATCTCACCGAATCTTGACCACGAAGATTTCCTGAGACAGATAGGCGAGTTGGAAGAAAATCTGAGATCGGCGAGCAGTGAAGTTCTTGTGGCATGTGATTTTAACTAAAAATCATCAGAATGGGGCTCAAGAATAATAGACAAAAGAGACGAAGTCCTGTCTGAAATGATAGCGAGGCTGGACCTAGTGATCCTGAACGAGGGAAACTCTTTTACATTCCGAAGAATAAATATCGGATCGTTATCGACATTAGAATAGCATCGGAAGGTATTGCGCATCGGGTGGAGAGTACTAGAGGACGCCACCCTTAGCGACCACCAATATTTGGAATTTAGCCTTAAAACGAACCCAGAGGGTCAACAGAAAAACAATACCATCGAACATGGAAACGGAGACGGATGGCTGTTGAAGAAACTCGATAGCACTCAGCTAAGAGCGACGTTGGGAGCAGCTAAGATGTATGGAGAGTTGCAAAGGCTTTCAGAGATAGGTAACGTAGAACGACTTGTAGAATATGCGGTCGAAACCATTACAACAGCCTGCGATGCTTCGATGCCAAAGCGCAAATTTGCCTTAAATGCAAAAAAGTCTATTTACTGTTGGAACGCTGAAATCAATAACCTAAGGAAGAAGTACGTTACGGCACGCAGGCCTGCCCAACGTCGCAGAAGGCGGCTACAAAACGCAACAGACAGGATGGCTGCACAGGAAGTGGCCATCAAAAGTAGCAAGCCGAAATGTTGGCTAGAACTCTGTCGATTCATAAATGAAGACCCACAGGGCCTCCCATATCAAATTGATACTAAAAAACTAATGGGTAGACATCTGATACCTGGGATATCGAGCCCACAACAGATGAGAGAAATAGTTACCATGCTATTTCCAGTTCAGAAACGAAGACCGGCAGAAAAATGGCAAGCCACTGAGACTGTCGTGACACCTTTCAGCGCAGAGGAGATTTTTGAGGCTGGGAAACGATTACTGTCAGGGAAAGCACCTGGTCCAGACAATATCCCAAATGATATTCTCGCAGAAGTGGTGGAAATGCGGCCAGAGTTGATGTTGGAAACTTACAATGCGTGCCTTCGAAAGGGAATTTTCGCTACGCAATGGAAAAAGACAAATCGACAAGACTAGACAGACAGGACTTGACAGACAAGACTAGACAGACAAGAATAGACAGACAAGACTAGATAGACAAGACTAGAGAGACAAGACTAGACCGACAGGACTAGACAGACCAGGCTAGACAGACAAGACTAGACAGCCAAGACTAGATAGACAAGACTAGGCAGACAAGACTAGACATATAAAACTAGGCCGACGAGACTAGTTGATGGACCAGATAGAGAAAAGCTGAGTCTCAGATGTGGACAAGATGGCCATATTGCAAAAAAATGCAAAGAGGAGGAGTTCTGTCCCATCTGTAATGAGAATGGGCATATAGCATACTTAGGGATATGCCCAGTATTCCAGAATGCGCTGTCGGAGGCAAGGCGAATTCTGAACAAGCACAATGTAACATGAAATCCTAAAAATTAATTTCATGCGCTGCCGTGCCACGCATGACCTCCTCAACGCCATAGTTGCAGAACTGGGAATCGACATAGTAATAATCTGCTACCAAAACAAGAAGCTGATCAGCACAGGCGAGTGGTTTGAGGAACTGAACTAAGACGCCGCAACGAAAATCGTTAAAAAACTTAAGTGACAGTGGAAAAGAGACAGGTTTCGTGTGAGTCGAACTAGAAGCATACAGCAGCTATTTTTCACCAAAGAATAGCCTACAACAACTTGAAGCATCCCAAAATAAGTGACGACGTCAAAAAGCACAAAAAACCTAAGGATGAGGTGACGTCGCGTGGCTTTCCACGATATCTACTTCGAATGATTCGCAGTTACCTACATAACCGCAGAGTCATCATGGAATCAGACAATAAAACAGTTAAGCGTGATATCTATAGTGTGGTTTCGCAGGGTTCAGTCATGGGGCCCACATTGTGGAACATTCTCTATGATAGAGTGCTCAGACTGGAGTTACTAATAGGTGTGGAAACCATCGCATTTGCAGATGATCCGGCAGTAGTGGTGTGCGGGAAAGTGAAAAGGGAGTAACTGCCAGAGCAAATATTACTATGAAGTTTGTGGACGAATAGATGGAAAAGAGGCAGCTACAACTGGCACCTGAGAAAACCGAGGCAGTTCTCCTCACTGTAAAGAGGCACATACACCCTTCACAGACACATCACCTTCCTATTAAGAGACGGCAGAATAATACCGAAAGATTCTATAAAATGCCTGGGCGTTGTAATCGACAAAAGTCTCTCATTCAAGCAACATATCATTAAAAAAAATCTTTTCTTAAAATAGCTGCTGCCTTAGGTTAGGTTAGGTTAGGTTTTTTAGGTTTTTAGGTTCAGACTCATGCCAAATGTGGGAGGTTCTAGAAGCAACAAAAGGAGGCTATTGTGCTCGGTCTCGCAATCCCCTATGCTTTATACAGCTCCAGTCTTGGCAAAGAAAATCAGAGTGAAAACACGAAATAACAAGATGTCATCAGTATAACGAAGACTAAAAAACAAATCTGATCAACTATCGACCAACATCCTTAGTATCCGTAGTAGCCAGAAACCTTGAATACAGCGTGGAGCGAAGACTATTTTTTCATCATCAATACAATACAACAAGATTTCAATACAATTCATCTCTAGATTAGATTAGATTAGATTAGACTCCCGACTTCCTCTAAGGGTTTGGCGCACGTCAACCTTAAGGCTTATTGTGCTGTCGGTTGATATCAAACTTGCAGTCCGACGTCTGTGTCACTGACTAGTTTCCTTAGTTTTCCTACAAGTTTGGGTTCCCATGTGGTTTGTTGGTTCCAGTCGAGCTGGTGTCGCATTCGTTCTAGGGCAGGGCATTCGAAGAGTACGTGGTTTGCTGTTTCATCTTCCTCTCCGCAGAGTCTACATAAAGGTTCGTCTCGGTAGATTTTTACTTTATGCATGAATTCTCTAAATCCGCCAGTGCCTGTTAGTAAACTAACTATCTGCTTCGTGTGAGCTTTGTTTAGTTTTAACAGGTCCTTTGCTATATTGGGATTAGGTGAGTCTATTAGCTTCCTGCAATGGGTTGCTTTATCATAGGAGTTCCATCTGAGTTTGTGTTTATTTTTCATCCAATCATTGATGGATGCTCTGGCGCAGGCTTTTTCTATACCTATGCTCGGTTCGGGACCAATTCATCTCTAAACACAACATAATTCTACAAGAACAATATGGTTTTAGAAAAAACAATTCCACAATGATGGCCATCCTTTCGTTCTATAATAAGTTGAGATAGACATGAGATAGACAAGAGAAGATCTCTGGTCGGGATATTTTGCGACCTGTCAAAGGCATTCGACTGTGTGTCTCATCAGATATTGTTGGACAAGCTACACAATTATGGTATCAGAGGGAAGGTGGGAAGATGGTTCCAATCATACCTCCATAATAGACAATGCTATGTCAAAATACAGCTTGTAAATGAGTGATTAAATAGTGAAGATGATTAAATAATTTAGTGCCAATACAAAAAAAAGATTTTTCGAATAATGCTGACATACTGTAGAGGTCTTAATTGCGTTTCATGTCTTGTTTGATACTTGTGCGAACTAGATGCACTGCTAAAATTATGTATATTGTTCTTAGTGTAGCATAGACATTTGTAAATAAATATCGATGGTAGGGTTAATAAATTATTGGCTTTGAATGAACTTCTGCAGCTGTGCCTAGAATTTAAATTAAAAATTTGCCGAATTATTCTTTTTTGTAAAATGAAGCACCTTTTAGCATTACTTGAGATTCCCCAAAGCAGAACATTAAATGCAAGATGTGCATATACAATAGCATGGTAAAGATTTAAAATTGTATTGGTATCCATCGATTTTTTCATTTGAGAGATTATAAAATAAGCTCTTGATAGTTTATTGCAAACCATATCAATGTGATAAGACCATGTCAGTTTGCTATCAATTTGTACTCCAAGAAATTTGGTAGTAGTTGACAGTTTGTAGCGTTGATTATTTATTAGAATTTCAATGTTCCTCTCCATGGTTTTTCTTTTGCTAAAATATAAGCAGACGGTTTTGTCATGATTCACAATTAGCCGTTTTTTTTGGCACCATTTACTGAATTGATTGATAATGATTTCCACCTGTGTTTTTAATTCATCAATGCTGTTTGCAGTAACAGCAATTGATGTATCATCAGCAAACATGATGGTCTTGGCGTCTATGTAACTTGGTAGATTATTAATAAATAGTAACAATAAAAGTGGTCCCAAGACAGATCCCTGTGAAACACCGATTCCGATATCCTTTGTGCAAGAAATGTAGTTGTTTAATCTCACAATTAATTTTCGTTCTGTCAAAAATGACCGTAGAGGGTTTGAAAAGGTGCCTCGAAAGCCGTAACATTCCATCTTGTCAACTATAAAATCAATATTGATAGTATCGAATGCTTTGGCTAGATCAAAGAATAGTCCAACAACATGGTTTCCTTCATCCAGATTTTGTATGACAAATTTAACGAAACTTCTGGCAGCAGTTTCAGCCGATTTATTTGGTCGAAATCCATGCTGCCATTCTGATAACAGTTCATATTTATTTAAAAATATCATCATGCGATCAAATATGAGGCGCTCAAAATTTTTTGAGAATAAAGATATTAACGAGATTGGTCTATAGTTGTTTACATTCTGAGGGTTTGCTTTTTTATGTAGTGGCACAACCAATGCGACTTTTAAAACTGATGGATAGACTCCTTCGTCTATGGATTTATTATAAAGATGCACTAGCGGTTGTTCGATAGCTGTGAAAATAAGTAATATGGTGATAACTGAAAATCTGTCAATGCCTGCGGAGATCTTTGAAGAGATTTTGTAAATAATATTTTGTATATCAGCTACGTCTATAGGCGGTATGAAGAAGGATGTTGACATTGCAGTATTTGCTTTAGTGCATTGCCAGGATAGTGATGGATAAACACGTTTAATATATTGACGAGGAATTTCAGAGAAGTAGTTAGCAAATTCTTCTGCGACTTCATTTTGTTTCACTATTTTGTTTTTATTTATTATTAGGGAAATTTGTTTTGGTTGAGAGCGTTTACCCAAATTTTGGTTTATTATTTTCCAAGCCTCTTTCATTTTATTATTTGCAGATTTTATTGTATTGAAAAAGTATGACTTTTTTGTAATACTAACATTTATTGCGTGTTGACGCTTTTTTTATTTTATATTGATTACGAAGATGCTGATCACCCACTCTGCAACAAGCCCAATACAGATCTCGCAACTTCTTACCCTCCTCTATGATAGCCGTTGTTATCCATTTGTTGTCAGGTTTAATAACAATTCGTTTTAGGTCCTCTGGCATAAGTCCAAATGAGATTGTATTTAGGAATTCCTTAAAGCTTTCATCAACATTTTTTTGATGCACAAATCCAAAATCCAACTTGTAGAGCCAGTGTCGGAATTTATTGGATTTTTCTTCAAAATAGATCCTAGAAAGTTTATAAACACACGTATCTCTATTCATAAATTCAAAAGCTTTCAACTTTAGATGTAAAATTTGACTTAGATGATCAGCAAGAACAGGTTCAACTGAGCTGTTTGTGAAAGTATTACTGTCTAGGTTTGTGGCTATGTAGTCTATTGCAGTACGTGTACAAGAGCCATCTGCTCTACCGCATATTCTTGTAGACGCCATATTAATCACCGTTATATTAAAACACCTTAGAAGATCTAGTATAGTTCGTCTATCCATAGTATCTTTCATGTAGTCAATGTTAAAATCACCACAGATAATAACATAATTATTAAGTTTTTGCACATGGCTTAAAGTGTTTTTGAGTTGATGAAGAAAAATCTTTAAATTACCTTTAGCTGATTTATTACCAGTCACTAACAAAATACGTGTATTTTGTACCATTAGATTTATACCACAAGTTTAGAAATCTAGTTCAGTAGAAAACTTTTGAATATTAAGATCAGACACACGTAAATTTTGACGTACATAAATCGCAACCCCTCCATGTTTATGCAAGCTTCTCCAGAAACTAGAAACAAGAACGAAGTTGCTTAGCACGATTGAACTTATTTCAATTTGTGAATACCAGTGCTCGGATATACATAACACATTTATATTTTCACGTAGAATTTAGAGATAGGGGAGAACAGGGTATTGGGAGCCTAATAAGGGAAAATTTTGATAAAAACCACATTTGTTAACATTCTTATAATTTCTAATTAGGAACTCTTACCTTGATTAATAAAGTATATTTTAAACACATTTTTATTGTATTACAGTAATTTATTAAATTATTAAAATACAATAACGATTTTACAAAAAAAGTCAGTCGCTCCCATTACCCGACATATGCGGGTTTGAGAGCCTATTTATTGCTCATATTGGAAATAGGAGCCATAATACTTACTCTTTCCCGAAAATTTAACTAAACACACTTTAGATAGCATCTAATATAAAAAGAAGATATAGTATCTAAAATGACATGAAAATATATTGTAAAAGTGCATGGGGTAATAAGAGCTATATAGGGTAGTGAGACAATGCCAGGCTACCATTACCCACTGACCATTACTTTGAAAAACAATAACATAAATATATAATTCTGCTTTCAATCAGAATTTAACCAATTGGACTTGTTAGTAAATGAATCTAGGGATGTAATAAGCATAAACATAATAAAATAAGAATATAACTTCATGCTTATCTTGGCGTTAACAGTTTGTTATAAGCGTGGAGCGAAAAACACACAACCGTCCCTTAACTTGTTGTAAACAGCCGACTCCCGGAGTTATTCCTTCCAAATTTCTTTGGAACTTAACAATGGCCTTATCATTCCAGAGCGATACTACTTTAACTTGACTAGATAACTTAACTTTATCGTCCCAAATTATTTCCACCGGAAAATGGTCAGATTCAACCCTGTCACCTATTTGCATATTCATTATGTGCATTCTTGCCACCTCATTGACTACCACATATTCAATTACCGACGCGCCTCTCCCACCAGCATAGGTGAATTCTCCGCTCCAGTCGCCCTCGACACACCCGTTAATTACACTCCACTCCTTATCTTCAACCCATTCCAGTCATTTTCTGCCTTCTTTAGTAACTAACTTATCCCTCGATTTTCTTGTTATCTTCGTAATTCGTAATCACATTGTACTGGAAACAAAACATCTAGGAGCGAGGAAAAAATAGCCGTCACCGCCAAATTTTTTTAGGAATGGCAACGCGACTGGGTCTCAGGTAGCAAAGGACAGTGGACAAACTTAATCAACGATGTAAAACATGGTGAGCCAAATTATTATCTCACCCAGGTACTTAGCGTGCATGGGTGCTTTAAGGATTACCTACACATGATAGGAAAAACTAGTAACAACCTCTGCGAATATTGTGGAGAAGAAGACTGAGTTGCTCACCATATTCACCAGAATTTCACAATTGAAAATGCCTCTGAATCGGCGGGCAATCGAACCCTGGTCTTCCTCTTGTCAGGCGGGTATGTGGTCCGCTACACTACCAAGCAGGACAAACAGACAAGATTAGAGATATAAGACTATACAAACAGGACTAGATTGCCAAGATTAGACAGAGAAAGCTGAACAGGCAATAAAAGACGGACTAGTCTAGATAGATTAGGCAAGACAGAAAATATAGATAACTTTAAACAGACTAAGTTGGCAACACAGATAATTTTGTACAGACTAAAGAGACATAATTTAAAATGAGGGTTTATTACGTGCAATACAATTAAGTTTTATGTGCAATTAATTCAAATTCTTGTAATAATATAATTGTCACATTCCAACAGTTAAAACTATTTATGACTGGCTATTTAAAATATTTTCGTGTTTACAGCGTAATTAAATGTATTTTTTAAGTAGTCTTCCTCTGCACTCGTGAAAAATTGGGTTTTAAACAGAAATTTAAATGGGAATTGAGAAATAAAAGTGAATTGCCCATTTTCCCTGAAGTTTAGCTAATTTATGTAAGCTATAAAGAATAATGTATTCTTGTCTGTCTTGAGTAGATCATTGGGTTTGATAATTCTTGTTTTGTTTTCTTATATTTTTACCTTAATAAAATAAATTTATGAAAAATACCAAACTAGTGATATAAATTGGATTAAAAATTGAATAATATAAAAATAAGAATATAATAATGCAATTTTCACTGATACAATCATTTGAATCAAAGTTAAAAAGATGAAAATATTTATATATATCTTTCCATATATTTTTAAATATAAAACCTTTTTTTTTTCATGAAGATTCGTATTCAACATAATTATGTCGGAGATGAAAAAAAAAGCAAATTTAAACGCATCAGATATGAATTTTATAAAACGCTGCTATCAGCCAGAGTTTATTAAAGTGGTCACAGCTGAAGTAAAACTGCAATTAATGGTAGAAATAATTGCGAGAAATTTTAATGGCAACAGATGCCCATTCCTATCATACCCAGAATGCCTTTATCTTGTACAAGTATGAATGTTATGGGTCAGCCAGGAAGCATCGCAATGTGCGAAATGCGCAGCCGTTTCGTATGATATTTCGTTATCAAATTTTCTGCATTTCTCGAAAACAATTTCGTCTTAAATATTTATAACTTTCGCAATTATTTCGGTTACAATTTACATTTAAGATGTTAAAAAAAAAACATGAAATTAATAAGCACTGACTCTCTTATTTTCGTAAATTACCTCAATTTATTACAAAATAATATAATTAATTAGTCATACTATATTCAGAACTATAGTCAGAACTAATAGAATTAATTGGTCATATGTAGATAAATACAAACTAATAAAAATTCTAGACTAAACAAAATCTAGACTAGTGGTAGTAGTTCTTAACTTGTTGAAAAACTAATAAAAGATAATTGCGAAATCTACAATAAACTAGAAAAACATAAAAACTATAAAAACATAGAGAAAACTCCATTAATTACAATAATTCTTGAATAATAATATTATTTGTAGCAACGTGGAAATGTTACAAAAAGCAAAAGGCTGTCTGTCTGGTTCTGCCTCGTTCTGTCTGGTCCCGTCTCGTTGTGTCTGGTGTTCTCTCGACTTTTCTGGTTTTGTCTGGTCTTGTTTGGTCTTGTCTGGTCTTGTTTGGTTTTGTCTGGTCTTGTCTGATTTTGTCTGGTCTAGTCTTGTCTGGTCTAGTCTGGTCTTGTCTCGCCTTGATGGTCTTGTCTGCTCTTGTCTGATTTTGTCAGTTATTCTCTGCTATTACCTGGTCTTGTTTAGCCTCTTCTGGTCTTGTGTTGTCTTGTCTGGCCTTTTCCCGGCATTATTAGGTCTTGTCTGAATTTGTCTGGTCCTATCTGGCTTCGTCTAGTCTTGTCTTTTTTTTCACAGAGGAGAGGAAATGCTTTTACGCAGCTCCAACTATGGTTTCAATTTTGGGGAAGTGTGGGGCTCACCAGCTCTCTAAGGCAGTCATACACACTAAAACCATCTCTTCTTTATTTCTCTCCTGTAGTGTTCCCGCCTTTTAGCCTTACCTCCTACAGGTTTGGTCTTAATATCCATTTCTCAGGTGTCGCCTCTTTCTCTGCTCTATTCTTCTAATTCAGGGGTCGGCAAGGTGTGTCTCGCGAGCCACATCTGGTTCTTTTGACGTCAGCTTATGGCTCTTCAGAAATATATTGAACAATCAAAAAAAAGGTACAAAACTATACCTGTAGTCTTAGTTCACAACTCATAGTCACAGTACATATTATCTCAGATCTCGGTTGTTAGTTATTGTGTCTCGGATAGTGCGGGGATTTGTGGCGATCCTACATCGTATGTGTTAAGTGATCGTAAGAAAATAAATTTGAAATAAACGAAAATCTGAAGAAAAATTACATCCCATTACTAAAATTGTTTCAATAGCAACAGATGGAGCTAAAAGTATTGGTGGGTAAGGGCTCATCACAATTTGAAAAGAAAAAATGATGTAATGTGGACTGGGGGCTAGTGAATACCATACAAATATCTGTTGCGTTTCAACAGGAGATTTGTTTATATATATATTATATATAGATAGTTTTGTAGATTGACGAAAAAGACTTACATTGAATTGAAAAATTCATTATGTTTTAACTACATTTATAATATGTAAAAATGCTATATAACTTATTATTCACAGTTATATAATTTTCTACATTTACATTCACGACTCGAGTTTGGACGTTTGATGGTCATTTTCAAGTGAAAAAGACTTAATAATATTATAGAGCTACGGAAATGTTGCATATATTGAAGCTATATTCCGCTTTAATAAATTGGTGTGCTGTAATTAAGTTTAAAAAAATATATAACATATTAATTAAATTAAAAGATTAATTTTGAGCTTGAGCTGTTTAATCGCCGCTATTTTCACGCGCTTTGTTGATGACGTCAAATACTATGTCCAGTAACAGTCCAGTCCTTTGTTTAATGCATGTGTTCTCGTTCTTAACTTATCTCGATGCTCGTTCATAACTTATTTCAATTGAAGTAGATCGCCACACTTTTATAAAAATGAGTAAAATACTCTGCTGCCGGGATATAAAATTCGAACTGAGAATCAGAACGCTAAAAAGCAATATATTCTCCAATCTAATGCTTGAAATGGAGACCTAGACACTCGAACCAGAAATCATCAAAAACATAGAAGCATTTTAAATGTGGTGTTATAGGTCGATACCATGGGTATCGACCCAGGTTTCGAACGGGGAAGTGCTAAGCCCAATGAATAGAACAAATAAAGAAATTTTATAGTCACTTCGATTATTGCTAGTTGTGCTGCGCTCACACAGACAAGAAACGAAATCCTACAACCCAAGAAAATAATTGACAGACAAAAACGAGACTACTGGTGGAACGACGAAATCGCGAGGCTGCGGGCGCCTTTTCTTAAGACGCATCTACCAGAGGATGTGTAAGAAACATGTACACAAATACATTGAAACCATGTTAAAAATGGCACATACCAACGAGAAAAAGCACTGAGAAGAAAAATTAATGACGCGAAGAAAGCGTATTAGAGAGAGCTCTGCAAGAAGCTAAATGATAATATCTGGGGGACGCTTACGCTATTGCAGTAATAAGATTTCCGAATCAACAACATCCAAATTCTGAAGGCACTTGAGCTGGTGGACGTACTATTCCCGTATCATGAAGAATTGGAATGGCAACAACCATCAGTAAATGAGTTTGAAGAATTCGTGGCAGAAGAACTCACCAGAGCCAGTAACCGACTGCATAGTGACAAAGCCCGATGGACTACCACCTGAGGCCTAAAAATAGGAGTATCCAGATGCCCACAGCATATACTAAAAGTAATGAATAACGTAATGATCGATGAAAACTTTCCAAACGTGTGGAAGAGTGCAAAACTAGTATTTAAGTCAATGAAATCAGGAATAAGTTCCCCTCATCCTACAGGCCTTCTGGATGCCGCCGGTAAGCTGGTGGAACAACTCCTGCTAGCGAGGATAAAGGCGGAAATCCAAAAAGACTTAAAAATCAACTCGGGCAAGTTCGGGATGCTCAGGTTCAAATTTATGAAGAAAATATTGCGGCTGCCCGGAACGAGATACGAAACGTGACTCTCGTGTGAAGCCCAATTAGTGACTGTGGATACTGTCTTTATTTACGTTTGCTTAAAACAAGAAAAATACAATTTATTATTTTAATTTAAATTAATTTTAATAAAATATTTAAGTAACACCATAAAAAAGCTATTCTCGTCTCTATTTCTCTAAGTCTCTTTATGCAATTTAGCCTTATTTTATTAAAGGCTAATTAGAATATCTAGGAAATGTTCTGAGAGGAGATGGGTACAACATCCTTCAGCTGATTATTTAGGGAAACATGAAGAGGAAGAGAGCGATCGACAGAAGACAAATCTCTTGGCTACGTGACTTAAGGTGGTGGTTTAGTTGCATGTCGGGCCATCAACAAGACCCGGATTATGGTGATCGCTTCCAATCTGCGATAGGGGAGGAATTACAAGAAGAAGAAGCTACTGAAAAATATGGTGGATCTCTTGAAGTGGCTAGAATAGAAAAACTGAAGAAAATGGAAATGTCTGATTGAAAGTGTGATTAGTGTCCAAAGTGTGATTAGTGTGTGATAAGTGAATAAATATTTTTTTATACTAAGAGTGGTTAAAACATTTAGCAATTTATAAATCCAGTTTGAGTATGTATTACCACGTAGTAACGGTCGCAACCATCCTATTAATTATAATAGTTAAGTCACATAATGAGAAGACCCAAATATCCACTGCTACAACTGATACTACAAAGGAAGATTATGGGTAGAAAGACCGTTGGTAGACATCGGATGTCGTGGCTTAATAACCTACGTGGGCTTGGAATGGGTGTGCCAATTCCGCGAACAATGACGTGTTATCTTTTCATTGCATAATTCACCAGGAAGAACTTTGCGCACAAACATTTCCAGAAGATATTGGTAAAGTTGGATGGATTTGGTAGTCAAGGCCACCAATAAAATTATTGCAAAGGCGCTTAATCATCGTCAATTGTGGAGAGAATACAAAAATTTGACTTTATGGAAAAAAATCATCCATGGCTCTTGATCCAGTTTGAAATCATTTTAAATAAAAATGTGGCTCTTAAGTTTATAGAGTTTGCCGACACCTATTCTAGTTCATCTTTTGCCTTTTTCCACATCACTTCTTCTACAAGATTCTTCACTGTTTCCCAGCTGTCCTTGTGCGCGCTCATTTCCTCTATTATGTTATCTGGGGGGCCATGTACGCAAGTAGGTTCCTTTTTATATTGTCCCTTTCGTTTGCGCATTTCCCACAATGGAATATTGTGTGTTTCGGAGTATCATCTACTTGTTCTGCACAGTATCGGTATTGTGCACCCAGTAGACCCAGTCAACCATATACACCAGTCCGGCCAATTCAACCAGACTTAGCCAGCAGCCAGTTCAACCAAAAGTCCAGTTCGTAGAGTCCAGCTCCACTCATCACTCATCTTTCCAATTCTCTCCGTGTAGGAGCAGAAGACTCCGTGTCCTGTAAGGCACTGTGTAATGTGGATATTTACCGAGCCATGCTTCCTCTCTACCCATTTCTTTATATTCAGTATCATCCTGTGGGTCCACGTTCCAACTTTAGCGAGGTTCCATTCTGTCTGCCATTTCTGGTAAGTCATTTCATCTATTCCTTCCGGTTTGTTATTGTTATTATCCTGTGTAGGTCATATAGTCGCGTTCTCTCTTCGGCAAGGAGGTGTAACGGTACGAGGCCTTCCACTACCAGCACGGCATCTGCATATGTTGCCCGGTATGCACTGCATACTCTCAAGGCCATTAATCTTTGGGTGGACGTGATTTTTTCCTATAGATTTGATGTCTTGCTACCCCGACCAATATCGGAGCCCCGTACATCACTATCGGCTCCATTGCCATCGCCAGCACCTTCCTTTTCTGTTGTCCTGGACCTCTAATATTAGGCAGTACGCTGCCTAGGGCCTTCATTGTACGTTTCGCCTTCTCGCACGCATAGTTGATATGTCGCCCGAACGATAGCCCCCTATCTATTACCATGCCCAGATATTTTGTGTGTCGCGTGGGATAGATATCTTCTCCTGCCATGGTAAACTTTATAGGAGGTAGATTTTTCCTATTTAGCACTATTGCCACGGTTTTATTCACGGCCACTTTCAGTTCGTTCCGTTTCATCCACCTGAGCTTGACTGTCGCCATTTGGTTTTCCCCAGTGGCCGGTCGAAGATTTGTGACATTTATCGCAGCCTCTGGGTCGCCTAGTTCCTTCCTTATTGCATTAGCCAGTTTTATTTTAGTTGTCAATAGGTCCAGGTCTCTAATATGGAGTACTATATTAGTCGTCTTAACCGGGGCTTTGGCTAGTGGGCATTTCTTTTAAAGTTCCTTGGCCTTACTGGGTTTGACTTCTAGGAGTAGGTCCCCTGCATTTATCCTTCTTACTTTTCCAATGGCGCTGGCCTTGTCCGTTGATAGGTCTGTCTCCGTTCTCACAATTTTCAGGAGTTCAGCATATGATTTGTCATCTGCGTTAATTAGAACAGCTTGTAGCGGCAACGAACCGTTACATTTTTATTTTTTAGTATTACGAGGGCATTATAATAATTTCCCAAATATTTTCGGACAATTTCCGAAAATATTTTATTAGGGTCGGTAATGTAATCCTAGAGCAGATTAAGAAATATTTGTACTTTTAGTTTTACTAGGGCATTACGGTGATTACCCAAATATTTTCGGACGGATTTCCAAAAATATTTTATTAGGATCAATGGTGTAATCCTCGGGCAAATAAATACAAGATGTTTTTCCCGAGAATCGGTAATCACCCAAAGTGACAAATTGCCGAAAATAGAAAAATAATCACCCCCAGATGAGGGACCAGTATACCTGGAGATAATATAAATACCTGGACACCCGAATAAACAAGACAGTTTGATCAGAGTGACGGTCCATACAGTCAGGCGCAAACAGTCAGCAAGTCGACTCCAGTTCAGTTCAACAGTGAGGCGCAACCAACCAAAGAGTCTAATTCAGTCCAGCCAGTTCAACCAGACTCAGTCAGCAGCCAGTTTAACCAGACCCGTCCTGTTCAGAGAGTCCAACTCCACTCATTCCCTCACAAGTCTTGTCTCTTGTACATTTGTATGTATATATATATATATATATATATATATATATATATATATATATATATATATATATATATATATATATATATATATATATATATATATATATATATATATATATCGTCCATTTAAATAAATTCCTCTGCAAACCGTGAGTGATACATTATTCTACTACGTGTACCACCACAAATTGGTGACCGCGACGTGATCGACCAGAAGAATTCGGTCCTCACAAATTGTTGACCCCGACGTGATCGACAAGAGGAATCCGATCTTCTACAAATTGGTCGTCGTGGTCGAAAAGAGAAAACTACGCACTCAAATATGGAACCAAATGCACCTGAAATCTGCCACATCGTTGAACTACACCCAGCATTCAGCCAATGGACTCACACAGTTATCCAAGTGCAAGGTCCGAACACCGCCTCTCGTACGACTCATGATGCCGCTTCCGCCCTGCAACAAACAACAACCTCTAAGATGACGCCTTCAGCCGTATACGACGACGCCGGTAACAACAACCTCTACGATGACGCTTTTAATCATCCACTAGGAAGCCGGTAACTACAACGTTTGCGATGAGACCTTCAACCGTCTACGAGAACGCCGGCAACAACAACCTCTACGATGACGCCTTCAGCCATCTACGAGAACGCCGGTAACTACAACGTCTACGATGCCGCTTTAAACCATCTTCAAGGACGCCGGCAACAACAACGTCTACGACGACGCCTTCTACCGTCTACGAAGCCGCTATCGACTTGTTAACCTTCCGGATCGACTCATACTGATAGGTGCAAGCTGGTGTTGCATAGGAAACCGCCTATCAGGAAACGATGTCCACAAGTGCCTTGCAAAAAACGTTGCCTTGCAACAAACTTGCAAGAACAACGTCTACGGCAACGCATTCAACCGTCTACCAGACGTCCACAACAAACCCCGCAATGACGTCTACGATGACGTCGTCCACCGTCTACCAGGAGGCCTGCAACAACAAACAACGTCTACGGTAGCGACTTCAACCGTCTACCAGACGTCAACGAACAAATGCCGCAACAGCAACTGATAGGTGCAAACTGGTTTTGCTTAGGAAACCGCCTATCAGCAAACGACGCCCACGAGGACGTCTTGCAACAAACTAGCAATAACAAACAACGCCAACGGTAACGACTTCAACCGTCTACCAGACGTCCACGAACAAACCAGGCAGCAGCTACGACGATGACGAATTCTACCGTCTACGAGGAAACCTGCAACATCATACAACGTCTACGGTAACGAACTCAACCATCTACCAGACGTTGATGAACAAACAAACAACAACAGCAACAAACGCTACATAGCGTTATCACTGGCAAGCGCGTGATGTAGCGGCAACGAGCCGTTACATTTTTATTTCTTAGTTTTACGTGGGCATTTCTTTCCTTGGCCTTACTGGGTTTGACTTCTAGGAGTAGGTCCCCTGCATTTGTCCTTCTTACTTTTCCAATGGCGCTGGCCTTGTCCGTTGATACGTCTGTCTCCGTACAATTTTCAGGAGTTCAGCATATCATTTGTCATCTGCGTTAATTAGAACAGCTTGTAGGGGTAACAAGCCGTTACATTTTTATTTCTCAGTTTTACGAGAGCATTATAATAATTACCCAAATATTTTCGGACAATTTCCGAAAATATTTTATTAGTGCCGGTAATGTAATCCTCGAGCAGATTAAGAAATATTTGTACTTTTAGTTTTACGAGGGCATTACAGTGATAACCCAAATATTTTCGGACGGATTTACAAAAATATTAGGGTCAATGGTGTAATCCCCGGAGAAATTAAGACAATATGTTTTTCCGAGAATCGGTAATCACCAAAGCGACAAATAGCCGAAAATAGGAAAATAATCACCCCCGGATGAGGGACCAGTTTACCTGGAGATAATATAAATACCTGGACTCCCGAATAAACAAGACAGTTCGATCAGAGTGACGGTCCACACAGTCAGGCGCAAACAGTCAGCAAGTCGACTACATTTCAGTTTAACAGTGAGGCGCAACCAACCAAAGAGTCCAGCTCAGTCCAACCAGTAGACCCATTCACAGCGGTCCGGCCAGTGGACCCAGTCAACCATATACACCAGTCCGGCCAGTTCAACCAGACTCAGCCAGCAGCCAGTTCAACCAGAAGTCCAGTTCAGAGAGTCCAGCTCCACTCATTACTTCACAAGTATTTGTATCTCTTGCACATTTGTATATATGTATATATGTATATATGTATACGTAAATAAATTCCTCAGAAAACCATGAGTGATACATTATTCTACTACGTGTACCACCACAAGCTTGTGTATTGTAGTAGCCTGCCGGTTTTAGGTGCCGCTGGTTTATGTCCGTGTAAGCCCTCGGTCCATAGAGATTTGCTCTCAATAGTTTAGTTTGCAGTCGCTGCTGGCTTGGTATTATATATTCTAATGTCCACGTTGGTTTTGGCAAAGGTGAATTCTATCGCCTTCTTAATCACTACCCAGCCATTTGTTTAGCAAGTTTGTTTTTATTTGTCTTTTCTATCTGGCTTTAAGGCCATCGAATACTTTATGGGTTAGTAGCTGCTACACGTAACTATCAATGTTTGTGAAGTCCCCGTTTTCGTCAGGTGCTTCTATGGAGCGCCGTAGAAAAACCACGTTCCTGCTATTACTTTTTGCTTTGCCATATGGCTAGGGCACGCATAGGCCTCGGCTACAGATTTCGGCACGCTTTTGGCGGCTTGCAGATCCTCTGCAATGCACCACGCCACGTCCCATTCATCTGGGGTCGCCATAGCGTTTCCAGTTCCTTACTTCGCTATTTTTTAGGCTTGTGATGGCCAATCCTTTTTAGCCAGTTCTTCGAAGGCATCATATGACGTATCTTCTTTTATTTTGCTTAATAGTTCATTGAGGCTCTCGTCGTCGGGCGTTTCCTGGTTAGTTTGAGTACGTCTGCGTTGTTACTCCCTTTCCTCGCGGGACATCTGGGGTTATTTCCACATTCGTTTGAACGTCCTGGTGATATGTTGGTATTTCTATCTGTTCCCACTTGTTTGTCTTTAAACATTCTTGCACGGAGGTCCTTCTCATTGCATTGATATTTCGTCCCATTTTACTAACAATGTCCTTGATCTCTCTTTTGGGTTATGGTTTTCAGCTATAAGTTTCTCTAGGCTGTTCATTTGATTAGTGACGGTTTCCATTGTTTCTATAAGCGTGTATGCTATGAGACTTTCCGTTTTCCTTATCGGGTCAGGTTCTGTTTCCTTGAACGAGGTATTCAACGGTTTCCTTTTTTAGTGGCGTTACTTCCTAGGGTGCCTCTGTGCTAACTCTTCAAACTGCTGAAACGACTGATTCTAAACATAACCGAACAGCGGAGATTTTCTATGCCAAGATTATCGAACAGCAGGCCGGCTTTCGTTCAGGAAAATCATGCTATGGCCAATTCCTCAACCTTACTCAGCACGTAGAGGATGGTTTTGAGAGAAGGAAGATTATTTTTTATTATAGAATTAAGTTATTTCCACATCCGTTTGAACGCCCTGGTCATATGTTGGTATTTCTACCTATTCCCACTTGTGTGTGTGTAACCATTCTTGAACGGAGGTTCATTGTATTGATATTTCGTCCTATTTTACTAATAATGTCCTTGATCTCTATTTAGTATTATGGCTGTCAGTTATAAGTTTCTCTAGGCTGTTCATTTAGTTTAGTAATGATTTCCATTGCTTCCATAAGCGTGTATGCTATTGGACTTTCCGTTTTCCTTATCGGGTCAGGTTCTGTTTCCATGAACGAGGCAATCAACAGTTTCCGTTTTTGGTGGCGTTACTTCCTAGGGTTCCTCTGGGCCAACTCTTCAAACTGCTGGAAAGACTGATTGTAAACCGAACAGCGGAGATTTTGGATGCTAAGTTTATCGAACAGCAGTTAGGCTTTCGTCCAGGGAAATCATGCTGTGGCCAGATCCTCAACCTAACTCAGCACATAGAGGATGGTTTTGGGAGAAGGAAGATTACTGGAGTGACGTTCATTTGACTGCCGCTTATGACACTGTCAACCACAGGAGGCTATTAAGAAAGCTTTATGAGACAACAAAAGAATATAGGCTCACTATGGTCATCGGTCTATTCCTCCAGAACAGGAGCTTTTATGTTTCACTCTATAACAAGAATAGCAAATGGAGGGTCCAGTAGAATGCACTGACGCAAGGCAGTTTTCTGTCCCCACTCTTGTACAACGTGTACACGAACGACCAGCCGATTCCTGACAATATAAGGCAATTCATCTATGCCGATGATACAGTTGTGGCAGCCCAGGGCACCGAGTTCACCGAGGTGGAGGAGAAGTTGGAGGTCGCCCTTGAGGAACTGGCAATCTATTACCAGAAAAACCACCTAAAGCCGAATCCCAGCAAGATTCAGGTCTGCGCCTTCCACCTGAAAAACAAAGAAACGCGACGGGAGCTCTAGATACATTAGCGAAGCGAACGAATAGAGCACTGCCCGACGCCGAGATACCTGGGCGTGACCCTGTAGCGTACTCTGTCCTTCAGACAACACTGCATCAATACTAAAGGCAAAGTTAGTGCGCGTAATAACATATTGCGAGAACTGACAGGCACAGCTTGGGGAGCTCAACCAGAAACGCTCAAAAGCTCTGCTTTGGCGCTCTGTGTGTCCACTGCGAAATACGCCGCACCGGTTTGGGCAGCTTCAACTCACGCAAAACATGTGAACGTCGCTATCAACGAGACAGCAAGAATCGTGACAGGCTGCCTAAAGCCAACTCCAGTTAATAGTTTGTACCCATTTATTGGCTTGGCACCCCCATCTGTTCGAAAAGCCGTCGCCACGGATGCTCAAAGGACGAAACAGGAAACCGATGCTCGCCATCCTCTGCACCAACCAGCCAGCCGGTCGACGCCTAAGATCGAGAAAGAGCTTCATAGCAAGATCAAACACACTCGAAGGGTCCATAGAAAATAACCGTATTACTAGGTGGACCCAACAGCTAACTACTCGGGAACTCCCAAGAGAAGAAGTGGCCCCAGGCAAACACCTCCCTTTCGCGGTATGGAAATCCCTAAATCGGCTCTGGACAGGAGTAGCAAGGTGCAAGACAAATCTGTTGAGGTGGGGAATGTCTGAGAACGACGATGTGCTGTGTGCGTGTGGCCAGCCCCAGGATATGAGCCACATACTGGTCTGCCCACAACTGGAAGAAAGATGCACGCACGAAGACTTAATTTTATGTAATGACAAGGCTATTGCAGCCGCTATTTTTTGGAAAGATGTCGTTTGAGCCGGACCCTTTGAAGGTTCTTTTTCATCTTGTATGTTATCAGGATATTGTATGATACATGACGCGATTTCTGAAGTATGATTGTACAGTGTTGATTACGTACTGGCTAACTCCGCTCAAGATTTTCATGTTTGGATAGAATTATGTGCCACGGGGCAGAATTGAAGGCGTGGTCTGATCTTGTCTGGCCTAGTCTTGTTTTGTCTGACCTTGTCTAATCTTGTCTGGTCTTGTCTAGTCTTGTCTAGTATTTCCTGATCTTGCTTGGTCTTTTTTGGTATTTCCTCGTCTTGTCTGGCCTTGTCTAGCCTTGTCAAGTTTTGTCTGGTCCTGTTTGGTCTTCCCTGGTCTTATCAGGCCTTGTATGGTCTTGTCTAGTCTTTTCTGGTCTTGTCTGGTCCTGTCTGGTCTTGTTTTGTCCTCTTTTCTTATCTAGTTTTATTTAGTCTTGTCTGATCTCGTTTGCTCTTGTCTCTTGTCCGAGTTTAAAATTATTTGACTATTTTTTATCCAAATCAAACACATAATTATATATTCATTCGCAATCTAGAATTTTATTACAAAATATGTGTTTGAAATGAAATGAAACTGTAATCGTAATGAACCCAGAGAAGTAATTAATTTAGATTAATTTCCATTGACTAAATATTTATCACAAATACTGGAAATTAATTTCAGCGTAAAAGCGCAGCAACATCGTCTATATAAAATAGTTATGAAATTTGCACAATGGGTCGGAGGGATTCGACGGGAATGTGGAAAATTCCGCGAGAGATGATAATTAAATATTTTGCGAATTTTAATTATGCATTTTATCATCATCATGGCTAGCGGTTTTCTTTTCGGCCAAAGCGCAGAGTTAATAACGGCTAATTAAATAAATTTCAATGTTTGCACATTATTCGCGTCCCCATTATATTATGGATTCAATTAAATGGGTTTGTAAATGAAATGCGTGCAGCAAACAGTTATAAAATTGTTTATTCATTTCCGAAATAAACAGATTGTGCATGCAGAGCTCGTTCAAATTAAAATTAAAATGTATTATTCTATAGTGCGGAAATGTTTTATTTTAATTTTAAAATGTTTGCGTTGGCTATGTTTAAATTAATGAACTCGTTTGAAATTTTTGTTTTGTGAAGTATTTTTACGAAAATTTATTAAATAGGACGGCGGCTACTATGCAAAGAAATCAGGAAGTTTCATTTTAAATCCTTATTTTTCTGCAATATTTCTCTTGGTAATTGTTCAATATCCTACGCATCTGGAGTTGAGATATTATCTATTTATCGTTAGGAAGACAGGCTTATTGAGTAAACAAATGAGATGTAGTTAGTGTGGTCTTACTACTTAGAATTATCGAACCTTGTCTTGTCTGATCAGTTTACTATGTTTAGCTTTTGTAAATTATGTGGAGTGTAGTTAATAAACATTGCTTTTGGAATTGCGGAAATTTTTCTCAATTATTTTATGGTTGCGCAAGGGCTACATTTACATATTACCATTCGATATTTTTACACTTTTTCAAGAAGTTTTCGATAAAATTTAGCGCTATATTTAGCGCTATTTTTTCGAGCTATATTTGCTTCCCTGAAAATCTGATGAGCCACACCAAAAGACCTTAACTAGAAAACAAAATAAGAATACCTGTTAAATTTGACGAACGATTTGAATATTTGGTAGCATTAAAACAAACAATTGCATTTTTACTACATCCCTTTAAAATCGATGTGATTAGTAATGATTTTAAAATGTATAAATGTTTACTTTCTGATACGGCAACAGGAGAATTAAAATTAATAGAGATGCAAGAGGACCAAAATCTTCAAATGTTCCATAAATCGGCAAAATCGATTAATGAATTTTGGAAACGTGTAGGTACCAAGAGCTATACATATTTAAAAAATGCACCGTTTTCTGTCGATTTTTTGTCGATTAAATTTATGAAATCGAAGTTCCGATCACCTTTCGACAAGGTTTACCAAAAACCAACAATTCAATTGAAAGTTGACATACAGGTTTTCAATCACAGATTTGTGCACGGATACAAATGTGTGGCAATTTTTTGAACGAGTTTCGAATAGAACATTAGATAAGTGGTCAAGAATCACTCGCTGGAAGAGAACAATATAGAGATTTAACAGAAAGACAAGGAATTGTTAATTCGTTCGAACCCAATGTTGAGAACAAAGACTATTTCCGTGGAATAGCACACAATATTACATACTAATTATATAGGGGTTACTTCGTATATTGGATTAGTTAATAGTATATAATATGTTTGAACGTATTCTGGTTAATTGTATGTAGTAGTTAATAGTATATAATATGTTTAAAGTGTTCCTTCAGTGATTTAATAATATTATATTTTGTAACTAGGGCGGAAAGTTGTACATTTAACTCGAGAGTGAAATTCGCTCACATTCGCTCGAGAGGGCAATAATAGATAATACCGCCCGTGTTACAAACAATATTTTTTATTACTCATGCGAGGGGATGTATCTTACAAGTTTGGGATCCAGGAGCCATAAAAAAATGGAATAAAAAAAAACGGCCAAGTGCTGACCAACGGCCAAGAGTTGTGATTCGCACACCGAAGGTTCCGTGCAAACTTGTAAGTAATGGTATCTTTTTTTTGTGGAGGACGTAACTGTATGCAACCCATATACTTCTGGTGCCTGACAATACCACGCAACACATTAGTGTATTTTCATAAGTTTCTAATAGTAAATTCGCATTTTTCTTAATTAAACTACATATTTACGGTTTTTAGATTTTTTCCTTTACATGTGCTGTAAGACACCGCTTCTTGCCAAATTTAATGATTCTAGGTCAACGGGAAGTACCCTATAGGTTTTGATTCGCTTGTGAAATCGCAAAATATGCGACATAAACGGTCATATATTTTGATGGCGTTGACTTACAAGTTTGATTTTTTCACAGCTGAAAGAGACCACAGACCCGAGTATTTGATACAAATTTCAACTTGTTACCTCTACGCGTTCCTGAGAAAAATGGTCTTGACAGTTAGACAGACGGACGGACGGACAGACAGACAGACGGACAACAAAGTGATCCTATAAGGCAGGGGTTCCCAACCTGTGGTACGCGTACTGGTGCCGGTACACACATGTCAAGCTACAGGTACGCGATAATGGAACAATATTTGGCGTAAAATCATGTGTTTTTTTATACAATACATCGCCTAGAGTTGCATTTTGTTTTTCCAAAGTTTTTGCCGAAAAATGGATCTTCAATAAATTGAGCGTTAGGGATATTTTTTTTTGTTCGATAAAGTTTTTGAGAAAAAAATAAGGCCATTACTTGAATTTTCGAAATATTTACACTGGTACGCGACCATATTGTCTATTACATACCGGTACAACATATTCAAAAGGTTGGGAACCTCTGCTATAAGGGTTCCGTTTTCGATACGGAACCCTAATGAAGAATTTGCTTTTTCAATTGTCTCCAGTGGTGTGGATTCGTCATAAGAACTCTCCTCAGTCTCCGATAACACCATAGAATTTACACTCATTACATTTTAGAACGTTTTCTTTAATTTTTATTATTATTTTGTAATGAAAACATTTTCTGACACTTCATGTTACTTTTTTAAAATCGAGGTATTTCGATTGTGTTCATTTTTTTATTTGTTTTGTTTAATTTAACCTAGCGATATTGAATGTTTGCGTACATTACGCAGGTTATGTGGGAAGACATTGCGCAGTGGCATTTTATATTTGTTCATAATTTAACCTAGCGATATTGAATGTTTGCGTGCATTACCCAGGTTATATGGGAAGACATTGCGCAGTGGCATTTCTCGTATTAAAAAACGTGCGTCAGGAAGTATTTTGTACGCATTAGTAATAAAAAATATTTAATATATTAAATTTCGCGATATTTCAGTGATTTAATAAGATATTTGATATATGAAATGTAAATTTTTTTCCTAAAAATTTTCATTATTGTCATCAATCCGAAATTATTGGTGTTGTGTATTATTAATAATTATGCAAGATTGGAGAATACTGGACGAGAACTGCTCTATCGGACGGAACTACTGTTCATCACAGGACAACATAATTGATCATTCATTAATATAAAATGTAGTTAAACGAGATTAAATAATTAGAAAACTGGTCTTGTCTGGTCTTGTCTGGTCCTGTCTGTTCCCGTCTGATCTTATTTAGTCTTGTCTCTGTTTAGAGAAGACTAAACAGGACCATTTAGTCCTCTCTGGTTCTGTCTAATCCAGACAAGATGAGACAAGACGAGACCAAATTTGGCAAGACAAGACCAAAGAGAGAAAACTATATTAAGACCAGTCTAGAATAGACAAAATAAGACTAACGTGTATTAGACTAGTCTAGGTAACTAGGCAAAATTAGACTAAATAGGACACGAACTAGGACGCGATATCGAAATTTAGGGCTTCCAAAGAGTTAAACCAGAAATTCAAATCATATTTGTTGCACAAATTAGCCTGTGGAAATGTACTTGAAATATCAATATTGAAATGCTAGCTGTTAAAATATGCAATGACAATATACCCTAGTTTATAATGAAGTTACAACGCAATAGTTGTTCAATTTATTTGAACAAATTTTTACTTATTTGTGAATTTAGAATTAGCAGAAATTCTAAAAATACAAATCAACTTGTAAATCCCTATTTTGCAAAAACAAGAATGGCACAATAATCATGACTGCTTTAATGACGTTAGTCTGTGTATTAAAATTATTCATTTTTTTGATTTAATTATTCATCATTTCGTAATAACTAGTGTTATAAATTTATAATAATTTAATTATTACGAAATTTTAATAATTTTAATGTGAAGACAAACTTCATTAAAACAGATTTTTGTGCAGAATGATTTTTGTCAAATTCTCAATTTATTTATTTTTGCCTTTATATCTATTTCATCGAGATTTATAATTCATCCGGAGTTTAATTAAGTTAGTGTAAAAGGAGAATGACCATTAGAAGCAATCAAACGGAACGTCAAGTGAAAAAGAGCAATTTGGTTTCGAGAATTGCTTTTTATTAAGTAACATGTGCCAGTCATAAATTAACCGCCGGCTTTAGTTTCTGGACGTTTCTTTAGTTTCTAAAAAAATATTTTTATAGTTCAAAAGCCTACAATATTGATAATAACGAATAAATAATTAAAATAATTACGAATTTCTACAACCAAATCAATTTTAACGTTGAAAGCTTTTACATCTTTTGAAAAAGATTTGCCAAACTTAACAACCCGGGTTTGATTCCCTGTGTGGGTGGCAACAACTGGGGCGGTTTTCACTAACCGTCCAGACAAGACCACACAAGTCTAGTCAAGACCGGACAAGACCAGACAGGACCAGACAACACCAGACAAGATCAGACAAGGACAGACTAGACCCGACAAAACCAGACAAACCAGGCAAGACCAGACAAAACCAAACAAGACCAGACAAAACCAGAGAAGGTCAAAGAAGACCAGACAATTCTAGACAGTCCTCCTCGGTAGGATAGTTGACAACATACCCGCCTGACAAGCGGGAGACCCGGGTTCGATTCTCTGTCGGGGTGGCAACAACTTGGGCGGTTTTCACTAACCGTCCAGACAGGACCACACAAGTCCCGACGATACCAGATATGACTAGACAAGATGAGACAAGACCAGAAAACACCACGCAAGACCCGACAAGACAAGACAATGATAGATAAGGCCAAACAAGACCAGACGAGACCAGACAACACCAATTGAAGTTAGAGAAGCCGAAACTATTCTAGGCAGCCCTCCTCGGTAGTATAATTGACAAGATACCCGCTGGTTAAGAGAGAGAATCGGGTTCGATTCACTGTCGGGGTGGCAACAAATAGGCGGTTTTCACTAACCATACAGACAGGACCACACAAGTCCAAACAAGACCAGACATGACCAGGCAATATCAGACAAGACCAGCCAAGATCACACAAGACCCGACAAGAGCAGACAAAGGTAGAAAAGACCAGACGAGACAAGACCAGACGAGACCAGACAAGACCAAAGAAGGTCAGAGAAGACCAAACTGTTCTAGACAGCCCTTCTCGGTAGTATCATTAACAAGATACCCGCCTGGTAAGCGGGAGACCCGCGTTCGATTAGCTTTCGGGGTGGCAACAACTACGGCGGTTTTCACTAACCGTCCAGACAAAACGACACAAGTCCAGTGAAGACCAGACAACACCAGAGAGGACTAGACATGATCAGACATGACTGGACAAGATCAGACAATACCATGCCATGCAAGATCAGACAAGACTATATAGATCCAGAAATTGATGGTAGATGTCTGATGATTGAGTTTGCAGATAACCAGTTCATTTGAGAGTTATTGGAAAAATACAATGTGAATGGCTATGTAATAGATAGGATTACCTTTAGTATTTGAATATTTATGATGACTTTTATGTTGAGCTATATGATTTATTAAGATTTTTTTTTTGTTAATTCGCGTGAAAGAAAGTTAACCATAAGCTATCAAATGGAGAATAAATGAGAAAAAGAGTAATTTCTTTTCAAGAATTTATATATATTAAGGCACATATGCCCCTCATAAATCAAATAACTAGATAATCGTAATTAGAAGAAACTCACGAAGCAAGTTTCTATAAACTGAACGTGGAAAAAGATTAATTGATCAAAGGAAAAAATGTTTATTAAATAGTTGTTCTAGGATGTCTTTATTTTTTCGTTTATTTCGTGTTGAAATATTGAAAATTAATTCAATTTGTTAAATTAAATTAATATATTTATTTATTCACATTTGAATATTTGTTTATCAAATAACATTAACAACTGATGTGAAGTTTCCTGCAAGAAAACTTTTAAGTAAAATATGTATACTGGTAGAGATTTTTCTAAATTTTCTTCACAGAACTATAGCATAATTGAACGATCAACTAGCCTGACGAAGGTTGGTGACGTTCGATCGTGATTATACGAAACGTCTCGTTCGAAGAAGATCAAAACCTACTTGCATTAAATATTGGAATATTGTATGATGTAGAAAATTTCCACCAAAGTTTTAAGGCACCTTGGTATTGTTTGAGTGTTGATGATGTTATGGCCTTGATCATGATTTCTGTTGATGCTTCAATTATTCCTTTACTTAGAAACACTTTGTGGGCATGTTCCCTGCCACAGCTGAACGTTTGTGTGCCAGTGGATGTATTTATTGCTTGGGAGGAGACAACAATATTTTTTGTTGAGGTTTAAAAACTAAAGGTGGTTCGTTAAGTAGTGATTTGAAGAGCGGGTACCAGGGCTGGGTTGACCACAATGCTACCACGACTGTTCCCTAAGCTTTATCGGTGATTATTTTTCGCAGAGTTCTAAGAGTAAGTGCGAAAGGAGGAAAAAACATTTTTCATTCGTCCACCTACTAGTAAATGCATCTACTGTCATCGCGTTTGGATCTGAGAAGCGAGAACAAAATCTAGGACATTTTCAATTAAACCTTGATGCAAAAAGATCAATTGAGAAAATTTCCAAACTTTTTATTGATTTTTGCAATTGACTTTACATAGTTCCTATTCGGTATCTACGAGGGTTGGGGCAAGAGTCATGGCAACTATTTTTTTCTTGAAGATACCAGTCCGGATGTAAAATTTGACATATACAGACGAAATCACAGAACCATATGTTGTTCTGCAAACACACCATGCCTGCAGAACTTCCACACAACACATATACGTTTGTGATCCGTTCACATATCTACAAGAAAAATAAATAGTTGCCATGACTTATGCCACAACCATCGTATATTAGTGATTATCGATGCTAAATCAGCCTCTTTATTCATACTTCAACTGACGGGATGTATGACGCGTATATCCACATGACACGTATACCTCTCTTGCTAATGCATTTAAGTGGGGATATTGAATGCCGTCTGTCCTATTGATATAGGAAATTGCAGACGTATTATCAATTCTTGATTTTGCCGTCTGATACTTTGTTGGCTATACATCTTAGGCCAAAGAACGCTGTTAACAGTAGTAGATAGTGTAGATAGTTGATAGTTGTGTATGGATAGTGTAGATGCTAAACTTTCTTTAATTTTTCGTCTAGAAACCATGAGCGTTTGCGTTCATTACAGTGTGCACCCCACCCGGTCAGAGATGCATCTGAAGATATCTCAAGTTTAAACTGAAGTGTTCTAATACTGAAGTTCTAATTAGGTTAGAACCTGTTGGTCTATTTATTTTCCACCAATACAGTTCTTCCATTATAAGTTTATTAACATAATTTCTACCTTCGTAGTCGTTGTCAATTAAAATTAAGGCTAAATACTTTTGCCTTTCTAGTCATTTACAGTAGATGGATTTATATGTCACCGCTGTGAAAGCTGCCGTGTCTGTGAACTCGGGTCCAAAATCTACTGAATTTATAATAAAACCCAAGTATTTGCATTTCTGACTAGGTGTTTCTAAACTTTTTTGGTGGTTTATGACAAAGCCCAATTGTTCCAACATATTTTTCACCAAATTTGATGAATTTTTACAGGATTCATTCGAATTTCGCACTATTAATAGATAATCAATGTAAATAATTGATAAAGTTAAATTGATAAAGTTAATTCTTAAAGTACCTAGTTGTCTTATTTTTTTCATAACTGGTTTCAGGATCAAGGACTTGTGCATAAACCAAAGGGAAGGCAAGTAAACTGGAAGAGTTGCCTATTACATTAAAAATTTTAAAATAGGAATAAAGTAGCATATGCCTTTTAGATCTATTCAACACATATATGATCCAATAGATATTAAGTAGAAATAGATATTAAGTGTTTGGTGGACTTGATATCTTCCATTTTTAAATGGATAGAATCGATAAATGTGTTTAGATTTTTTAAATTAATAATAAATCTACTGTAGCCATCTGGCTTGTCAACCAAGAAGAAAGAGGAATTGAATTCATTATCTTCCTTTTGGCAAGGCTCCATTACATTTTTAGCTTAGAGCTTATTTATTTTATGCCTAATTTTTATAATACTATTTTTAGCCCAAGTTTGGTCTGTTAGTAGTTTTGTTTGATATGGATTTCTCTGAAAGATATTTTATAACCCTTCAGACAATCTAGGACAAATTTATCCTTGGTAATTTATTGCCAGTTTTGGGTAAAGTATTTTAGACAGCCCGATGGCTCCTTTACCTCATCTGCTTCTCTAGGGGCTGCTGGTGATTTGATGACCGACTCGATGCTTTTGTCGCATTGAACCTCTTTCATTGAGGTCTGGGCTTGATTTTTTTCTGAATTTAGCCCTCCTGCATCTATTTTTGCCATTCATTTATTTTTATTGGAATTTCTTTTTTGGAGTCAGAATGCTCTCCTTGCATTTCTAATATAACCTCATTAACCCGGGGTCTGTTTTCAGTTGCTTCTACATCTTCAGTAAGAGCAGTAAGAGCATTTGATTTTTCTCTTGCTTTTGGGGATTGTTGGATGAGATTACCTGAATCAACATTTTATCGATTTTCTTCTAAAAAATGAAATTATTTTATATTATGGACCTTTATTGTAAGTATTTTTGTAACTTCTAATGAAAACTTTCGTCTAATGGACAGTTTGTCCTATGTACTGTTAGTCGTATGGACAGTTTGTTGTACAAACAGTTTGTCATTTGAATAGTTTGTTATATGGAAAATTTTTCGTATAGACAGTTTCTCCTATGGGCAGTTTATCGTATAGACAGCTTTTTACATGTTATTTCTGTACAAAGACATACTTAAGTGTGAATAAATCACCACTCTTAAAGATTTTTTAAGTAAGTGTCTCGTATGGAGGTTAAATACTATTTATATGATACCAGTTTTATATATGGAAACTCATATATATTTTTTGTTGTACAGACAATTTGTCGTATGGAGTAAGTTTCTTATATAAACAGTTTCTCATGTAGACAGTTTGTCGTATGAACAGTTTGTCGTAACAACAGTTTGTCATATAGATAGTTTTTTGTACATGTTGGTTTTACACAAGAACATACTTAAGTGTAAATGAATCACCACTCTTAAGCATTGTTTAAGTAAGTGTCTCGTATGGTTGCTAAATACTTTTTATATGGTACTGGTTTCGTACGGAAACTCATATATCTTTTTGTTATACAGACAGTTTGTCGTATGGACAGTTTGTCATATAGAAAGTTTTTTGTACATGTTGTTTTTGTACAAAAAACATAACATAATTTTATGAGATGTATGAGCTTCGTATGGAAATTCATATATCTTTTTAGTTGTACAGACAATTTGTTGTATAACCGGTTTTTTGTATTAACAGTTTGTCATATAGACAGTTTGTCGTATGGACAGTTTGTCATATAGACAGTTTTTGTACAGGTTGTTTTTGTACAAAACACATACTTAAGTGTGAATGAATCAACACACTTAAGAATTTTTTAAGTAAGTGTCTCGTATGGTTGCTAAATACTTTTTATATGGTACTGGTTTCGTACGGAAACTCATATATCTTTTTGTTATACAGACAGTTTGTCGTAAGGACAGTTTATCATATAGAAAGTTTTTTGTACATGTTGTTTTGGTTCAAAAAACATAACATAATTTTATGAGATGTATGAGCTTCGTATGGAAATTCATATATCTTTTTAGTTGTACAGAAAATTTGTTGTATAACCGGTTTTTCGTATTAACAGTTTGTCATATAGACAGTTTGTCGTATGGACAGTTTGTCATATAGACAGTTTTTGTACATGTTGTTTTTGTACAAACACATATTTAACTGTGAATGAATCAACACACTTAAGAATTTTTTAAGTAAGTGTCTCGTATGGAGGCTAAATACTTTTTATGTGATACAAGTTTCGTGTGGAAACTCTTATATCTTTATTGTTATACAGACAGTTTGTCGTGTGGACAGTTTGTCAAATTAACAGTTTGTCATATAGACAGTTTGTCGTATAGACAGTTTGTCATATAGACAGTTTTTTGTATATGTTGTTTTTATCAAAAAACATACTTTTATGTATAAAACATACGTTTTATAGCTAAATACTTTTTATGTGATACCTGCATTTTCATTCAAATTTTAATCAGTGGTTTTATTTAATTCTACCGGTGTACACTTTTGACACGTTTACACGTTTTACTTTTTTGAGGTTCTCGATCTGTTTTTCAATTTTTTCCAGTCTTTCATCCGTTTCTTGTTTCTTCCTATATCTTTTCGTGATTGCGAAAATGATTTTCTCTTCTTATCTCCTGACATTATAAACTTTTTATTCTTATTTAGATTTGGTAATTCTTTGCACTTAGAGTACTCAGTACGTGTGAAACGTCAAACACAACGAATAAATAAGACTGTGGATGGCGCACGGCCGGACACACTAGCATAGGCGTCAAATTTCTAACTCTGAAAAGTGAGCATTACTACAAATTATCATCGAGAACGAGACGTGTATTATAATAAACTTTTTATATGATCGCAAGTTTCATTTATTTTTAGGAATATTTAAAAAATTCTTTATGCTAGTTGTTGATTTCATTATTTTTGAAAAAGCAAATAAGTAAGTCAAGTCAGCATAAATTTGGTGCCTGATGATAGGGTATCCTTTGCGATACATTTAACAACTTTCATTCGAAAAAAAAAAATAATAATAATAATAATATATTATTGATATATATATATATATATATATATATATATATATATATATATATATATTATTACATATATTATATATTATATATATATTTATATATATATATATATAGCAATATAATAAATATAAATATATTTAGCACAAAAAAAGTATACTTTTGTAGCCATGTTTGTAAAAATATACATGAAAAATAAGAAGGTTTTGACTTTGTCTCCAGGTTAATTTGTTTTTCAACAACGTGGCAGACATAAAATCAGTAGCTAACACAATATTTCTTGTAGGAAATTTAATACCTATTCTACGTTTTATTTCAAAAGTATTTTTAAATTTCGTTGTTTTCGCGTTATTTTCAAATTTAGGAATCAAGAAAAATTTAATCAAAAATAAAATTTGACTTCATTTCAAAGTTGAGTATTTAATAACAATTTTGACTTTAATAATAATTAATAATGACACAGCGGGCGAACACGCGTCAATAAGAGCACGTTTATTTGGGTTACGACCGATACGTTTATTACAGTATCGGAGAGAACGATTTCGTCCCTTTTCCTGTCTTCGCCACACCTTGTTACTCCCCCATTGACTTTCACAATGGATTACCCACAAACCATTCAATGCTTACACACTCGATATTATAAGATAATCTGATCGAGCTGAAAAAAAGAATATTTTATGTTGTTGATGGGTTTCCATTTATAAAACAAAATAACGGACAACATATATAGAATAACAGACACTACAGTAAAGACATATAGTTCATAATAAACTAAAATTAGACTTGAAATAACGAGATCATACTATTTATTGCAAGAAAATAATAGTTGAGTCAAGAAACTACAAGTTTAAAACTTAGGCACAACAATCTAGACAGGATTTTACCAGGAAACTAATAGTGGTACTTACGTATTAACGCCACCACCGCTACATTTCTAAGTGCCGCCAATCTACACCTAAAATTTTCATGACAAATCACAAATTTTTTTTTTAATTTTATTTAAAATTAAAACATTTTTAAAACTCAAAATATTTTATTTTTTAATCCCGGTTAGATTGCTCGCCGCGAAGCGGGTAATATATAGCGGTGGTGGCGTTAATACGTAAGTACCCGAATAGTTTATTACTCTAACAGTTTTTTGATTGAAAAGTTTGTTAACTTCTGAAAAATTGTAATCACCTTTCTTATAAGTTATCTTATCAGTAATCACCTATCTTATTAGTCTTACTTGTCAGACACACACTGGTTAATACCATTTCAGCCAGTTTATAAATGATATACGCCTATTAATAAAAGGCAATTCTTACAAGCAAATGACTCTTTCTCGCCACATTTTCCATTTGATTGCCTCTAATGGGCAATCTCCTTTCATATAAACTGAATAAAACTCGGAATAAATCCTAAATCTCGATTAAAAAAAGCCATAAAGGCACGAACACATAATTTAAACAGTTAAGCGATAATAGCGAGGAGATTTAAAGCAGTCATCAGCGAATCTATTTAATATAGCAGATGTTTTAATGCGTTATGGACTGGTGCTCGATTCGCTCTATTTGCCATTGCTTGAATTATCCAGCTGCAGATTTTTCTGATAAAAGAAAAACTGCGGTTTGATCTTGAATCATTACCACTGCACCGCATTAATTAAGTTATAAATAAACAATCGCCGGGTTTATTACGTTCGTTTCCCTTTTAAATCTTGTTTGATGTATGGATAGATAAAACTTTCAATTATAATTTGAACAGGTTTTTTTTTCGTATTCTAAAAATATTTATTTATTAATAATATTCTAATTGCGATTACTAACTAGTTTTAATACCATCATACTAGATAAAAATACTAGATAAAAATGAATAAGTTAATTATAATTCCTGACTAGACAAACAAGACTGCATGGATTAGACTAGATAGATAAGACTAGATTGACTTGATAAGATTGACTAGACTAGATATACCAGACTAGACAGATATGACAACACTGAGCAGAGAATTTTGAAGGGACAAGACTGGACAGACAAGACTGGACAAACAAGATTTTTTTCTTTTATATATGGGGCGTAGATGGCACCTTTCGGTTAACCATACAAGTGAGCCCCTTGAAATTAACCCAAACACTCCGGAACCGCTTGTCGCCTTTCTTCGGGGTGGTGGTTGACATTTTGCTACAGTTAGCAGGGGAAGATGGTTCGTTCTGGAAACACCTCTGCAACCACCCCTGGAACCACCTTGACCCTGACCACTTCTGGTGACCTCGGCCACTTCCGGTGGCCTTGGTCACTTCTGGTGACCCACAACCGTAATCAATTTCGTATTTGAACTTGAACTTGTAAACGCGCGCGGGTATGGAATGTCTGAATTCTGAAATAGTTGACAAAAACCGCTGAGTCAACATTTCCATGTTTCAAATTGTTTAATTTCCTCTTTATACATCCGACACGTGCGGTAGTATATAAGCCTGAGCTCGAAATTCGCCGTCATGGCATCTGTCTCTCTAATCTCTAACTCTCTAAAAATTCCCACTGTCGCCAGGAGGGTGACCTGAGGAAAAACAGATTTTTAGTTATAAAAATAGTATTTTTAATAAGACAGAATAGGAAATTATAATACCTACTCGATGGTGATTATGATATGCCCATCTAGAAGTATGTGGGGGCTCCACAGCCTTAGTATGACAATCTACGGCATTCTCGGAAAATGGCCCCAGCTACAATTCTCGATGAACGATGGATCTAACAGCCCCATATATTAATACACTACTATGAAGTTTGTCTCCGTTTCGGCAAATATTGGTGGGCTAACTATCGTTAACTCATTAAGGTACGGGCTAGCCTGTGCACAAGTATTCGATATTAATCAGCTTTTAATCAGCTTTCAATCAGATTTTAATCAGCTGTAATCCGATTTGAATCAGCTTTGATACACTGGAAGGGTGTGAGGTATATGTAGCCCCACGCCAAAGAGAGTGCTAGGCCTATGTAGCCCTACGCTAAGGAGATTGTGAGGCCTATGTATCCCCACGTTGAAAAGAGTTGAGGTCTTTGTTAGATGACACTATGGATATGGATCTAAATGGATCGGCTTCATTCCTAACCTCTCGTAACATAGTCTCATATAACATAAAGTTAACCAATTGCAACTAACCTAACTTAAGATTAAAAGTTGAGGTCTCGTTAGCGTGTGGCTACATAGACCTCACACTCTCTTTAGCATGGGGCTATATAGATCTTACACTCTCTTTAGCGTAAATACTTAGATTTTTTAGTTTTGTTTTTTCTCGTCGCTTTCTTTTTCCATTATTATTGTCTTGACCAATTTGTGGATTCTTCCTGCGATTTTAGTAGGTGTGTCATTACATTTTGGGGATCGAGTCTATCATTCTCAAACATCTCCTTCTCGTTATCCCATCTCGAACCCTCCAATGTGGTATGTTTGACACTATCGGCCAAACCACAGTATACGCAATCTGAGTCGGATGCTCTCCCAATATTGTGGAGGTAATCTCGAAAACATCCGTGGACCGTGAGGACCTGGATATGATAATATGACACTTTCCCGGGTCGTCGAGTAATCCATGTTTCAATATCCGGGATGAGGATCCTCGTCCACTGACATTTTGTGGAGTTATTCTACTTTTCCTGTCACTCCTGAGTCCTCTTTCTTATAAGTTTATATATTGTGCTTGTATTTCGATGGATGGGATACCTGCAATGTCCCATGTTGGGACATCTGAGAAGGTGGCTGTCGCTCTGAAGCCCCCCGCATTCACATAGCTCGTCATCCACAGACATTCCCTATCTCATCCTGTTCGATTTGCAGCGCGTCACTTCTGTCCTTAGTCTGATCAGTGGTTTTCATGTCACGTGTGGTAAAAGTTTTCCCAGTGGCAGCTCAGGTTTGGATGTTGTTCTTTCCATAGTTCTATGCGGCGTTGTTTTGGTCATGTCTGCCGTTGTTGCGTATGTTGGAGAAAGTTCTTCGTTGATTTGAGTCGTCGCCTATTTGGTTGTTGGTCGTGTAGAGAGTGCCTCCTATCTGCTTCTGCCGCTCTGTTTCGGATACTACTTTAAGTGTAACGTGTGTCTTGCAATTACCAAAGCTACATCGCGATAAACTGTTCGGTAGACACTGCAGACTCCTAGAGCCACTTTTCTCCATTATACAGATAAATGGTTGATTTTTACTCTATTACGGGTCTCTACCCATATGGGAGCTCCATAAAGTATGGCAGAATAAGCTACAGGGCTTCGAAGCCTGCGTCTACAGCCTCTAGAGTCTAGAAAACCTGAAAGGAAAGAGAAGACTGCACACACAGGATTGACTCGGACTGAACAGACCTGACTGGATATACAATACAGGACAGACAAGACCTGACATATAAGGCCAGACAGAGAAGAACAGACAAATAAAACCAGACAGACAAGACTTGGCAGAAAAGACCAGACACATAATATCAGATCGACAATGCCAGACAGACAAGACTAGACAGACAAGACCAAACAGAGAAGACCAGACAGACAAGACGGGACAGACGAGACCAGACACACAAGACCAGATACCCAAGACCTTACAGGCAAGACCAGACGGACAAGACCATACAGACAAGCCCCGGCAGACAAGACCGGACAGACAGTACCAGATAGACAAGACCAGACAGACAAATCCAAACAGAAAAGACCTGACAAACAAAATAAATTCAAAACCTGACGAACTGACAATGGCCCAGCAAACAAGGACAGACAGACAAGACCAGACAAATAAGATCAAATAAACAAGGCCAGATAGACGAGAACAGACAGAAGACATCAGACACACAAGTCCAGGCCGACAAGACCAGATATATAAGACCAGACAGCCAAGACCAGACAGGCAAGATCAAACAGACAAGACAAGACAGACAAGACCAGACAGACAAGGCCAGATAAACAAGAACATATGTATAAGACTAGACAGACAAAATCAGACAAATAAGACTAACATGTCAAAACAGACAATACGAGACAGACAAGATCTTACTAACAAGGTTAGAGAGACAAGACCATACAGAAGTACTAGACAGTTTTGACCAGACAGACAAGACCAGACGCCAGCAACAAACTACGCAACGGCAGAGCACCAGGATCGGACGGGTTAGCACCAGAAGTCGTCAAAATCGCAAGCAAATAGCTGCCCAGACTCTATCTTTACCTTCCTACCATACCTACTATATGTTACCTACTTTATATTTCCTTCCTACCATATGGAAGAAAGCCAAACTAGTGCTTCTTCAATAAGGAGACAAGCCTATCTAGGAGGCCTCGTCGTGTAGGCTAATATGCTTATTCGAGGTAAGTTTCTAGAACAGCTGATCCTAATTAGGGTTAAAAAAGGACTCTCCAAAACCACAAGCCTTTCCCAAACGCAATATGGATTTCGCGAAGGACGATCTACCGTGGATGCAATTACCACGGTAATAAAAACTGCTACAGAGGCAACAGCCGGTACGATAAGGACACGGAAGATGAGCGCACTAATCACGCTGGATGTGAAAAACACGTTCAATTCTGCTGTCTGGCAAAATGTGCTAGAGGTGAGAGCAGAAAGAGGCTACGTACCTGTAGAGACTGTTGCATAGCCACCTAAGTGATCGCAAAATAATAATGGAAGTGGTAGGAAAAGCTGCGGAACGAGGACTAACTAGTGGTGTGCCACAAGGCTCTATTCTAGAACCTACCCTGTGGAATATGTTATACGACGGGGTTCTCAGACTGCAGTTGCCGGAAGGAGTAAAGATGATCGGCTTTGCCGATGACCTGGCTGTTGTAACGGGCAAAAACGAAAGAGGATTGATGCCAAGAGTCAACAAAGCCATAGAACTGGTGGACTAGTGGCTACAATAAAAAGCTAAAGATGGCGCCAGAAATGACTGAAGCGGTGCTGCTTATCGGAGGAAGACACATAGGCCCAATTATATTCAAAGTGAAAAATTTTACAGTTACACCTAGATTCGATTAGAATAGACTCGGTTAAATACCTATGAGTTACCATCGTCAAAAAACATTTAAAATCATGTAACATGCACGTCGCACTAGCCGCGGCGAAGGCGCTAAATCTCGAAAACATCCATAATCTGATCCGTCATCCGTGATCTGTAATCTCGAAAACATTCGTGGCCCGTGAGGACCTGGGTAAGAGAATATGCCACTTCCCCGGGTCGTCCATGCTTCAATATCCGGTATGAGGATCCTCGTCCACTGACATTTTGTGCAGCACTGGGCAGAATAATGCCAAACGCTGCTGGTCCAAGAAGCAGTATGAGAAAAATTAATATGTCTGGTTGTCCATTCAGCAATGCTGTATGGGGCTCCTGTGTGGGAAAAGGCGATGAAGAAGGCAAGCATAGGACAGAAATTTGCCACGGTACAAAGAAAAATGGCTCTACTGGTATGCAATGCGTACAGGGCAGATCGCGGGCAAATCGCCCATTGAGTTCATGGCCGAGGGAAGGACCTACCTCTATAACGCACAAAAACACAGGGACGGGAGAAATAAGATGGAACAGAATAAGAAAGCCAAGTGCCAGATGTTCGAAAGGTGGCAAAGACACTGGAGTGGTTCTAACAAAGGCTAGTGGACCAGAAAGCTAATCCTAGATCTATTACCACGGGTGACATGAAAGCACGGAGAAGTGGGATCATCTCACTCAGGCGCTAGCTGGGCATGGGTGCTTCAAAGAGTATTTGCATAACATTGGCCCCAGACAATCGCTGTGATTACTGCGACCTTACGGATAGTGCTCTACACACATTGTTCGTATGCGACAGACGGACGACAGAGAGACACGTATAGACAACCAAGACGAATGAAAGACTTCATACAACTACAATGACGGACGTCAGACAAACAGAAAACAGAACCAAGGGAGATGCATAGAACATACAGAACGCATGAACCCCTAATCACATTGCGTGGATGGGGAGTGTTTTTGGCTACTCAGTTCAAGGCTACTCAGACTTCTAACCAGTCGAAACACAAAATGTGATATTCCTCCATCCTGAAGTAATGCTAGGAGCTGTTCCGAGATGTGCGGGCTTTCAGGGGGTCCTCTTGCTCAAGTTAAACGAAAGGTGCTTGCTACGCCCCCATTAAAAAAAGACAAGACCAGACAGGCAAGAGTAAACAGGCAAACCTGACAGGCGAGACCAGATAGACGAGATCAGCCGGATAAGACCAGACGGACAAAATTAGACAAAGAAGACCAGATAGGTAAGACCAAACAAACAAGTCCAGACAACAGAACTAGCCAGTTAGTAGCAGATAGATAAGTCCCAACAGAGAAGACCAGGCAGACAGATCCTAACACACAAGACCAGACAGGCGAGACCGCACAAGCAAAACTAGGAAGACGAGACCAGACTGAGGAGATCAGACGGACAAGACCAGAGGGACAATTTCAGACTTACAGGACCAGGCAGGCAAGACCCGGCAAACAAGACCGGACAGAGCAGACAGACTAAACTTGACAAGACAAGACACGCAGACACGATGAAACAAATAATCTAAATAGACAAATGAGAATAAATACACAAGACTAGACGCGAATTATAAATAATAAAATTCCTAATATTAGATTGAAGACTCTAATTTCCTTGTAGTTTAGAATTGGTAAAACCATACTACTTTATAGATAATCAAATAAACTTAATAAAGGCGGAACACAGCCTGAATATATAAATTTATTTAACCTTTCCGGAGCTCTGTAAAACTAATGAGTGCACGAATGAGTGCCACGAAGGTGGACTGAAAGCCATAAAATAACTGACAAATTTCACAAGGGATTTGTTTTTGGTAGACCTAAAAAGGCTGATTAGTTTTATAGAGCTCCGGAAAGGTTGAATATATTTATATATTCAGGCTGTATTTCGAATTTATTAAGTTTATTTCCTTGTAGTTTTATTTATATTTGAGTGTTCGTAGTATATTCTAAATTATTCTACTAGGAACTATAAACTAGTTATGATCATTTGAAACAACATTTATTGTTCATTTCATGAAATTTGATTAATGCTCAGAGATCCGTTAATTTGCTCACCTGCACCTAAACCATAAATCTTAAGACCAAGAATTCAAATAATCTTCCTGGAATAGTTTTATCAACTTAGATTGACTATATAGTTTTATATATCTAGTCTATTTGAATATACTGTGTTAGTTTTTCTTTTGTTTTTAACGACTTGTATATTGATAATAAACAAGAGGAGAGTTGTCTATAAAACCGGCGACAATATTTACCCGTCAGTTTGCATTCAGAGTTCAAGACTAGAGGTTGTGTTATTGAGTGAAATAGTAGTTGCTTACTAATTGCCACCGACAAATCCTCCTGGTATGTTTACATTCTATGATAATTTCATTCACTAACATCTTACTAAGTAATTATCACATAATCAATGTTTATTGCCACATTAATCATCTAATATCTATGGAATACAAACGGGATATTGAAAGATAGATTTGATTGTCTAATTGTATCTTCGAAATCAATTAATTTTCAAAGGAATTTTATTAAGCTATAAATTTTAACGGAAGCGGCTAGTTAAATGTTCAAACATTTTTTCAACTAATTACTTTCCAATTAAAAATCTAAATAATTCTCACACAAAATTCGAAGACTAAAAGCATTTATTGAGTTATCGGCGCCACAGTTCCGAATGGTGTATTAATTTTAATTGTTGCAATTGCAAAACACGAGACAAAAAATATTGACAGCTAGATAGTTAGTGAAGGCGTTTAATAAGCAATGATGCAGTCTAATAATCGACGAGCAATTAATCAGAGTTTAATTGAAAAATTCACGTACGTGTATAAGGTGTTGACGCCAGACGAGTCAATTAAAATAGAAATAATTGGATGGAAAAAATTATAGCTGGGAAAAATAAACAAGCGTTTAGTTGCTACTTAAATGATGCTAATATGGTTTGGTAGAGTATCAATTACGAACTCTAGACAGACGTCTTGAAAAATGAGGTAAACAGTTTTCGTCTGGTCAGGTACAGTTTCCACTGTCGCCATCGCCTCAGACTAATTTAAATTATTTGTTGTTGATAGTGGTCGGTCTAATTGGATTTAGAAATTAAGTCTTGTTAATACGGTATTTATTATTTAATACAGATTAATTAACTTTATCTTCATATACAATCTTCTCTGAGCAGTGTTGAGGTTATTTAGAATAACAAACAAAACTTGTCTGAGCTAATAATCTGCTTGACAGTATTGCAATTCGTTTTCTGCGATAGTTTGCGAGAGTTTTCAGTTTTTTTTTATGTCGAGCGCTCCAAATTTTCGGAATTTTATTTGTTCTTGTATACTTTTTGGAAGTCGTACAATCTATTCATAGTTCTGTATTAGTTAGTAAAAAACTAATTAAAATGGTTACATCAAGTTAGTGATATATTAAATCGTAATGGTATATTTATTTCAAATGGATTCAAACGAAGGGAAATTTAAATAGCAAAGATGTTTAACACTTATGTCAATACCCAGTCGTTACTACGTTGTTCAATACCCGGGTACCCGTGTACCCGCATGGGTTTTTCATTCAACAAAATAATTTTAATACCCGGAGACTTTCACATTAAAACTCGGGATTACCCATAGAGTATTCCACTACCCGAAAAACCCTATTTCTATAAATAAAACCGCCGGGTGGGCAAAGTATGGGATCAAAATATGGTGGATAAAGGACGCCAAAAATTCATATTCATTGAAAGGTCAAATTTATACTGGCAAAATAACAACTGGCCGTGAAATAAATCAAGGCGAAAGAGTGGAAGAGAGTAAAAGATTTAGCTGCAAAATATAAAGGATCCGGAAGAAATATTACAATGGATAAATTTCGTACAACTTAACCTTTAGCAAAGCATATATTGTATGGAACCGAACAATTGTAGGAATATTGAAAAAAAAAATACATTCTGGTAGTCTAAAGATCGTGAATAATTCTCTTCTCTATTTGGGTTTCATGAAAAAGTTACTCTATGCTCTTATGTTCCCAAAAAAAGAAACTTGTTATACTTCTATCTACGATGCACTCAGATTTGCAGCGAAGACAAAAAACGAAACCAGAAATTGTTCAGTATTATAGTAAACCAAAAATTGGTGTGAATATAATGGATAAGATGTGGGCCGTTACACAATCCACAGACGGACTTTTTTAAATATTTTGGATATCGCCAGTCTTGCCAGCTAAATAATTTATCATCTAAATAACGTAATTTTACGAAAATTAAGTGAAGAATTATGTATGACAGTTATTGAAGAACGATCTCAAAATAATTAAATTATTTCACCACTAGGGAAATTTCACCACTAGGATTGCCATAGAAAGCATATATGGAAAACCAATAGATCCTACAAGCAGGGCAACAACATCAAATGAGCCATGCGGGTCTACTGAACAGACAGATTCCACTGGACGAAAAATAGTTGTAAGATCATGTCATATTTGTTACCAGGATGTCTATAAAAAAAAAAACGGAGAAAAAACGCGAAAATCGTGTAAAGAATGTAACAAACCAGTTTGCGATGAACATTCAAAAGCAATTGAAAAATGTGACAATATTGCTAATAATAAATTGAATATAAAAATATTTTAATAAGTTTTATAATAAAATTAATTAAACGTTAAATAAATCCGTTTATTTATATATTAAGTACTCTTTTTTATCCCTAGAAATAAGTTTAATGATTTATTTATATATGGGTACACGGGTACCCCGGGTATTGAACAACGGGGTATTTGACTGTAAGTCCAAAAAGTTTATATATTCTTTGGCATATTTTATTATTTATGTATATGAATCGATGTCAATAGACTCAAATAACGAGGATCTGAAAGGATTTGATGATTTTTCGTTAAACAAAAAAGATATGTGAGTAAGAACATGCAAAAGGGTACACGGGTACCCGAGTATTGACATAAGTGTTAAAATAACTAGACATTTTATTTGATTCTTTGCAGAATTTTTTTTCCTTGGCGTTACAACCCTGGGTGAGTTTTAGCCTGCTCGCCTATCTTTTTCCATTCTGCTCTATCATTTGTCGTTTCTTTCCAATTTCTCATTCCGAGTGTTTTGAGATCTTCCTTTGCTCCATCTATCCATCTTTTTCTAGGTCTTCCTCTTACTCTGCTTTCCACTGGCTTCCAGTATGTTATTATCTTCGTTACCCTTGTGTGTTCCATTCTCTCTACATGTTCCAGCCATTTGATTCTTTGTGCCTTTATAAATCGTACAATATTCGCATTACTTATACAGATGTTCAGTTCATGGTTCATACGAATTCTGAACATTCCGTTTTCTTCCTGTATCGCGCCAAACACTTTCCTTAAAATTTTTCGTTCGAAAATTCTAAGATTGGTCCAGTCGTTCTTCGATAAAGACCACGTTTCGCAGCCGTATGTAACCACAGGTCTAAATATTGTTTTATGTATTATTAGTTTAGATGCGCTGTTTAGCAGTCTTGACGTTAGTAGTTTTTTATACAAATAATAACCTCTGTTTCCTGCTACTATCCTGCTCTTGATCTCTTCGCGTTGTTTGATTTTGTGTGTTCAATTGTGCGCCAAGTTGTTGACACACTCAAAGTTGTAGTCTTCTATGTTTATGGGCTGTAGGTTGTTGTTACTTCCTCTTGTTAGTTTCATGTATTTTGTATTTGCTTCGTTTATTTTCAGTCCGGATCTTGTAATTTCTTTGTCCATTTCTGTCAATGTTTCTCTAATAGTTATTTCATTTCTCCCTATGATTACGATATCATCTGCGTATGCACATATTTGCCTTGTTCTGTTGCTTATGCATCCGTTTATGTTAAGTTTCTTAATTGCTCCATCAAGAACTAGGTTAAATAAAAGTGCTGAAAGTGCGTCGCCCTGTCTCACTCCTTTATTGAACTCGAAAGCTCGAAAATAGAACTCGTGGTATTCCCATAAGTAACGCGTCGTTCAGTAGCTTACGTCTGTTTACACTGTCGAAAGCCTGTTTGAAATCGATAAACAGGTTATGAATTGTGATATTGTGTTCGTAGCATTTTTCCATTATTTGTTTCATCGTGTGAAGTTGGTCTGTAGTTGATCGGTTTGGTCGGAATCCGCACTGGTACTCGCCCAAGATCTCCTCCGCATATCTTGTTAGCCTTTGGTTGATTATACTTGAGAGTACTTTGTAGGTGACGCAGTAACATAGTAACGTTATCCCTCTATAGTTATTACAGTTATTTTTATCGCCCTTTTTGTGAATGGGCTGTATAATTCCTAGCTTCCATTTCTGTGGCATCTTTCCATATCATCCTGATGAGCATATGTATTCTTGTCCACAGTAACTCGCCACCGTTCTTTAGGAGCTCTGAAGTTATCGCATCTGTCCCGGGGGCTTTGTTGTTTTTTAGGCATTTGATGTCTGCTACCTCATCGTATGTCGGTTCTATGTCCTGTGGTTCTGCTGACTGGTATTCTAGGCTGGTTTCATCTACTTAATCGTTTTAATCGCTATTTAACAGGCTCTCAAAGTACTCTTTTCATTTTTTATAACTTCCTCGTTTTCTGTCAGTATTTTCCCATTTTTATTTCTGCATGACGTAATTTGCGTTTTAAACTCTTGTTTTTGTTGCAGGAGCGCTTTATAGAATTTACGATTCTTCTTTTTGTTGTTGGCCAGTACTCCTCTAATCTCCTCTATTTTTCTGTTGAGGATATCTCGTTTCTTTCTTCTGCACATTTTTCTCGCTTCTTTTCGTTTTTTGTTTCTAGCTTATCATTTGCTCTGGTATTTCTTTGAAGACATTTATTCCTTCCTATATTTTTCTCTTTCATAATTTCTTTATACTCATCGTCGTACCAATCCTCATTTAGTTCTCTTTTGTAGGTGTTTAGTGTTTCTTCTGCGGTTTGTAATATGATATTTATAATGTTATTCCATTCCGTATCTATTTGGCCGGCCAGCTGAGAGATATCTAGTTTTACTTCTAGACTCTTCTTGTACTCTCCTCTTACTTTTTCTTCTTTTAATTTCCATGAATTCCATTTCTTTGGCTTAGTTGTTTCAGTTTTTGCTATATTGGAAATTCGGTCTCTCATATGCGTAACAACTAAATAATGGTCCGAATCGCAATTTGCGCCTCTGTACGACCTACATCTATGATTGAGGATGCTTATCTCTTGCATATTATTACATGATCTATTTGGTTAGTGTTCTACGTGCCTGGGATCCTCCATGTATTTTTGTGTATACGCTTGTGCTCGAAGCAGGTGCTACTTATTACTAAGTTGTTTGCTGTTGCGGGGTTATAAAGATTTATTCCATTTTACCTTGACATTAAAGTCGCCTAGGGCGATAAGGGCATCATGCTTGGGTACATTTTTACATATTTTTTGCGCCATCTCGTAAAATCTTTCTATCGCTTCTTCATTGGCGTCTTCTGTGGGAGCGTATACGTTTATAAGGGTTGTGTTGAAAAGTTTACCTTTCATACGCAATTTGCAGAGTCTTTCATTAATAGCCTAAATCATTAAATCCAAGTACGGCCTACTGTGTGTTTGTACTGACTATAAATCCAACACCATGTTCGCATTGCCGGTCTTCTGTTCCACTAAGATATAGGGTATAGTTAGGTTTTCTTAGTGTTCCTTGTCCCCTCCACCTAATTTCTTGGACAGTTGTTATGTCCATTTTATATTTGGCTACTTCGTCTGAAATTGCATTCATTTTACACACTTTGAAGCATCGTACATATATTCCATGTGCCTATCGTTAATTCCAATCTCTTATCCTTATTCCTTTGCATTTTTCGGCATCTGGTAGTCTGTCCGGTTTCTATCGTTGAGTTTTTCTGAACATTAAGTTTTTTCACGAGGATGGAAAACCCCTTTTCGAAGGACCATTTCTTCCGATCTCGTTTTGCCCTGACCTAGCCCTCCATACGGGTTGTTAACCGCATCTCAGACCAGGTTACTCAGGTTTTCAGGGTTCACCACCTCTTTGAGGTTTCGTGGAGGTGAGAGTCGGGATTGGGTAGGAGAGGCTATGCGACAATCTCTTCCTGTGCGATTGTCATGTGGTGCGCATGCACTACCCCATTTGAACCCTTAAACCCCTTCTTTGTATAATAATACTAGTATATCCAGCACTCATGAACATTATTCTCGCTTAATGTGCTTATTATCGGATAAGCAAAAGGTCAAAGACTTGAAGATCATTATTATCCGAACGCATTAAGTTTTGAATGCGGTACTATTAGTGAATTCGAAATATGTGTGATCAAAAATCACGGAATGCCAAAAAATGCTAAGTTCTCACAAAATGTCAAAATTAAATACATCTAACCCTAATCACCACATGGGTTTTCAAGTGAGTAGTTTACAAATTATTGTTCATGGAAGCAAAGCTGTACTGATAAGATATAAATATCCGATGTACCGATAAAAAAATTGGATGAGCGGAAGAAATGGTCCTTCGAAAAGGGGTTTTCCATCCTCGTGAAAAAACTGAATGTTCAGAAAAACTCAACGATTATCTGTGAGAGTTTCAGAATAGTGTTACTCAAAGTTAAAAAAAAAAGTTTAAGTTTTCATAGTGTTTACTCAAATAATAATTAAGTAATATTGTGTCTTATAACGCATGACAGATTGTGATCACCCAATATACATAGCAAGAAAACATCTGGATATTTTACAAATCCTATCAAACTACAAGCCTAAGTACAAAAAAGCCTACAGTAAATTGCGTAGACTGAGAACTGATCTACTGAGAACGCAGAAGAAAGTAAAATTTGAAAACCAACTAAAACATACGGACAACATCAGCAGAACAACTTGGGACGTAATTAAACAAATCACGCAATTAAAACCTAGACCTATACAATTAATCGAAAATGCAAATAAAATCCCAACAACTTCAGCGACAAATTTTAACAATTTCTTCACAGATAACTCTAGAAAGAAACTGAAGAAATAACAAAAAATCTCCCATTTGTCCCTTTCCGTAGTTACATCCCGGAAACAAACAGCTCAATGGTGGTAGAGCTATACAATATCACCATGAATATGAAACACGAAAAGTGTGCCCGAAGCGACGACATACCTATTCGAGTTATCAAGGAGTGCTTTTGGGAAAAGCAGACCCACTGCTGTATATAGCCAACAACTCCATAGTATTTTCCCAGAACTCCTTCAACAAATATTCCAATATTTAATAACAGGGATAAAAAGACATGGTGAAATATAGACCTATCGGTATATTATCTTCTTTTGCAAATGTTGTAGAGAAGATCTTTCAAGTAAGAATAGTATCCTTTCTATAGAAATATAATACCATTAGCGCCTGCCAGCATGGTTTTATGAAAGGAAAAAGTATAGGAACGGCATGTTTGCAATATATTGATAATGTCTACAAGCAAATTGATAACCAAGAAATCCATTCCGGTATTCTGTTTAATTTATCGAAGGCTTATGATACTGTTGACCACAATATTCTTCTAAATAAAATGGAAGAGTATGGAATCGAGGGTCAGCGCTAGAATTGCTGAAGTAATACATATCCAATCGTAAGCAGATCACGAAAATTGAAACACCTTACGGCTTTGTAACATCTACGATGAGAACAGTCAGGACGGGGATACCTCGAGGGAGTATTTTGGGCCCTATTCTATTTATTATTTATGTCAACGATCTACCTACAGCAATAGACAATACATCGGCTCTGATGGTTAACTACGCGAACGACACTAGTCTCATTCTCAAAAACCGTAGTGTAGAAGAAGTCCATAGATTGGTTATGAACCGGTTTAAACTGGTTCAATTCAAACCGTTTAGTAATTAACAAGTCCAAAACCAACATCATTATATTTTAAAACAAAATTTTAATTTTAAAACAAAAAGAAGTTTGAAACTTTATTCTGAACATATTGCCATAGGGGACGATCTGTTTGCTGCAAAACAGTATGTAAGAGTCTAAGTTTCTATGAGTGATAAATACAGTTATTCACAAAGAATCCGCTAACCCTATGTGGGTTTAGAAGTTTTATGTACTGTATATTTTGCCAATTTCCACTCCCATCTCCGCTACGGTATTATATTTTGGGGCACCGGTAAGGATATTAAATGTCTATATAGAATCCAAAAGCAATCTATCAGAATATTGTATAAACTAGAATACAGGGCTTCTTGTCGTGGGAAATTTAAAATCGCAAAAATTCTGACATTTGTTGGAACCTACATCTATGAACTACTGGTTTTCAAGTATTTTGAATTGGTAAAACCATACAACATTATAGATAATCAGATAAACTTAAAATTTAAATAAAGTCGGAACAAAGCTTGAATATATAAATATACTCAACCTTTCCGGAACTCTATTATACTAATGAGTCTTTTTAGGACTACCAAAAACAAATCGCGTATAAAATGTGTCAGTTATTCTATAGCTTTCAGTCCACCTTCGTGGCACTCAACAAAAACTATAAAAATATCATTGTTTTTTAAGATCATGTCTTTCCGTTACCTTGAGGGGATAGCCATCTGTGGATGCGGTTTCGAGATTTATATCTTATCAGTACAGCTTTGCTTCCATGAACAATAATTTGTAAACTACTCACTTGAAAACCCATGTGGTGATTAGGGTTAGATGTATTTAATTTTGACATTTTATGAGAATTTAGCAGGTTATGCTAATTTTATGCTGGATTCATACAATTCGGTAGGTTTCATCAAGGCTAATGGACCAGCAGTGTCCAATTCTTTACACAACTTTTTTGGCATTCCGTGATTTTTGATCACACATATTTCGAATTCACTAATAGTACCGCATTAAAAACTTAATGCGTTCGGATAAGAATGATCTTCAAGTCTTTGAGCTGCAATAAACTGTTTAACCCTTAACCACCTGCCATACGTCTCAGGTGGGAAAATTACTGCTACTTTGGGTCTGAGAGCCGTATGTTAGGTGGTTAGGTGTTAATACTAGATCCATTTATGTGACCATCTATTTCAGCAAAACGATCTGCTGATGGTTTATACATTATGTCTGTAAGACAGACAATTGCCATATAAGTTCATACGACATGGCATTTGTTCTTTATACCATTGATTCAAATCAAACACACTTAAGTAAGTATGAATAGCCTTATCACTGCAGGTAACATTCCAAATCATCTGACACAGAGTATAAGACTCTTCTGAACCATCTTGCGTACTATTTCCTGCATTTCTGTTAGTCCCTTTACTGAAAGATCCTAAACAGACACAATGACCATTTACTGGCTCACTATCATTTTTATTACCAACCATGGCTTAAGTCAGCTTGGAACCTCACAGCTCATTTCAAACCTAACAGATTGAAGATTTTGATAAATATATCCATATCCTTCAGGAACTACTGCTACGTCAAGAAAATTATCACTTTCAATATTTTTTTGTATCAGATTCACTACTGTGTACAGAAATTAATTCTAATTGATATTCACTTGCTAGATCAGATTTTGGTGTACTTGACAATTGTCTGGAATCTTCATCTATTTCAGTAACATCTGCATTGGTTAGAACGTTCTTTTCAAAACAAACTGAATTTTCTTCTGATGTTGTAACCATATCAAGATTTACATTCTTCTCCAAAATAGGGACATCTGAGTTAAAAACTTCTTCCTGCTCTTCTTGATAATCTGCATAATTTGTTACTTCAATTTCTATATTATCATTTTGAATTTTTTCAATTGGGATTCCTTCATTTTAGCTCAAATCATCAGTGACTTGGAATAAATTCATCTTTGGATCTTGCACTGTATATCTGCTGCCACTGCAGGGTAAGCGAGTTCCTCGTATACATGAAATAAATGATAAATTTTGAATTGGTAAAACCATACAACATTATAGATAATCAGATGAACTTAATAATTGGCTATCCATTCAAGGTATCGGAGAGACATGATCTTAAAAAACAATGTAATGTTTATGGTTTTTGTTGAGTGCCACGAAGGTGGACTGAAAGCTGTAAAGAGTCATTTGTATTATAGAGCTCCGGAAAGGTTGAGTATATTTATATCTTCAAGCTTCGTTCCGTCTTTTCCCGTTCTAATTATTTAGTCTCACATAGTCATAGTTGTAGGCTAGATGAACTTGTCTGGTGTACAAGTTCATCTAGCCTACAACATACCCCAGCATAAGTTGACGTTGACTGAAAAAAACCTTACATGTACTGGTATAAAACTCTTCAATGCATTGTATAAAGATATCAGATTCATAATGGGGTTAAGAAATTATAAACATCAATTATTTGAATATTATATCAACAACATGGAGTCTTACACAATGGAGGAGTTTTTTATGTTTCAATCCGGCCAAAAATCAGGAAAAATGTAATACCAATTTGTGTTGCTTTACCTCTGAGATTTATTCTTTATTTATTTATTTATATGTATTAATATATTAATGTTTGTACTTATTAGCAGTACTTGGTATTCAATCCTACGATATTGCTCTTATTCTTTCATTATCATGGTTTATATTTTACTGTCACATTTCATTTAGTATTTTATTCACTGTTGCATAAACGGCTTTATTAATGAAATAAATATCTTTTGATTTTGATTTTTTGTCAATTGGGTTCGTAGACGCATGAATTATTTAAGTACTCAATGACTCAACACTTGAGATAGAAAATAACAATCAAGAAACGTGTGACCAGACAGAAAAGATGAGCTTAAAAACACAGACAGAAATCTTTTGAATATTTAGGAAAGGTTTTGAAGCTTTTTTTAAGTTTCAAAATCTTCAAAACCTTTCCTAAATATTCAATAAGATTTCTGTCTATGTATTTAAGCTCATCTTTTCTGTCTGGTCAGACGCTAATTTTCTATCTCAAGTGTAGAGCCATTGAGTACTTAAATAATTCATGCGTGGAAGCCTCTTCGCCATATTGATCATATGCGAATTTTAACAAACCTGCTATTAATTGTTAATAATATAATTATTGATTAATTATATCTGAAAGCAGTCAATATTCTGATTTTCGTTTCTCGTAGACTACAAAAGCAGCTGTGTGGAAGTGCTTTGTTTAACTTTAATTAAATAGGGCGATATAACATATAAAACAGTAGATTTTAGGTTGTAGATTTCGGTGGAGATTTCTACTGCAACCGTTGTAGATCTATTGTACTCCACTTTCTTCCTCTAATCGTTGGTATACTTACCCATTTAGAGCGCCTCCTCTAGTCCTGATTTCAGGATCTGGATGAGATTCAAGGATTGATCCTCCTCGTTCAAGCAGTGGGTTCCAAGGTTCATCTGTCTCTTACGGTGCAAAAATCCTATCAGAATTCGAAGCTAGTTCCTGTTTAGTTTCAGGCAGGCTTTTGTTCTGTTTTGCTTAAAAGATCCCAGCATTAGTTTGGATTACCTCAGCCCTGGAAATTCTTTCCATGTGTTCATTCATTGTTTACTCATTTCTTCATATAAACTTTTGTGGATGGTGTTCATACCAATATCACAAAAAGGTTCCGGACCTGTAAAGGGACCAGTATTTCCCTTGTTTGCTAGGTGATCGGCTTCTTCATTTCCATCTATACCAGTGTCCTGGTACCCAGTATAGCATTACTTTTTTTTCTCTACCAAGCTTGTTTAGCTTTGCCACACAGTCCCATGCCAATTCGGATCTGATGGTGTGTCAGCCTAATAATAGTCGTCAAGCAGACTATTAATAGACTTAGCAGACTACTAATATTTGAGGATTCCAATTCGTTTTTTACGATACTGCCTGTCGAGGTTAATTGTGCACAGCTTTCGATTGAATCTACCTGATTGGATTATACTTAGATAGATTCCGATGGATTCTAAGTATTTGGTACGAGGTCCAAACCCTCCTGCACCAGTACATTCCTTCTTCTTTAAACCATCTGTATACCATTTGATGACACTTTGCTCAGTGTTGTATGGTGAGTAATTGTCCCTCCAATCGGCTTTACTGATACACATAATTCCTATTCGTTTTTTTGCGATAGTTCTTTTCGAGGTTAATTGTGTGCATCTTTCGATTGCATCTACCTGATTGGAAAGATACTTGGGTAGATTCCGAGATGGGTTCGAAGTATTTGGTGCGAAGTCCAAACTCTCCTGCACCAGTACCTTCCTTCGTCTTCAAACCATCTGTGTACCAGTTGATGGCACTTTGCTCAGTGTGGTATGCTGAGTATGTGTCACTCCAATCGGATTTACCGCTATGCATTGCTGTGTAGTTTTTCTGGAAATGGTATTTGCATACAATTTCATCCTTTGGGGTTTCCAATCAGGGGATCTTCGGCATGACCCCTTAACCCCCGTGATGCAGATACATGTACATCTTTGAATATTTTCAAGCTGTTTCCTCATATACACCAGGTTGGTTCCACTTCCCAACGCAACTGCCCCGTTAGTGATCGCATGTCTCATTATCATGTTGTACACCCATCGCAGTATTGTGGGGTTACAACTCCACGTTTTACATGCAAGATTTCTGCACAACATTTGAGCGCATTTGGTTTTTATTACCACTTTATGAAAAATATGTCTATCTACATCTAAAATATGTCTATGTCTTCTCAATAATATCGAGTTATTGAGAAGAAAAAACTCATTTCCGCCAATGTTATATATAATATATTTATTTCTTCAATTCGATTTTGAAATGGGTCTGAATGTGTGAAGCCGAGTTATTAAACTAATCTAACATAAAAACATTAATTGCAATAATATGTAAACTTCGACGACTAAACCAACATTTCCATTGATTAATAACCGATTTAATTATCTTTTTCTTTGTTCCAGGTGAGTTTCAATCCCAATGCAAATCCAGCAAATTTTCACAGGAAAATAATTCGCTTTAAAATAATAGTTTTGTGAAAAGGTTTGTAATTTCATTAAAATTCTGTTCGAAAATTTAATTTAAGACTTCAAATAAATATAATTAAAATAGCTTACATCACTTACGTATTAACGCCACCACCGCTACATTTTTAAATGTCACCAATCTACACCTAAATTTTTTTTATGATAAACGATAAATTAAAACATTTTATTTCAAATTAAAACATTTTTAAAACTCAAAATACTATTTTTTTAACCCCGGTTAGATTAGGTTATCCGCTGCGAAGCGGACAGATAAATCGAGACAATATACGCGCGGCAGCGCGAACTCTCGATCCAATATATAGCGGTGGCGGCGTTAATACGTAAGTACCAAACAATATTATTGGTTGTGGTTTTTTTGAGTTTAAAAAAGGTTAATTTGGAGTCAGTCACTTAGAGAGTAATATAATAATATAAATACACCAGGTACATATGTTTACAGAAACTTAGAAACCTTCGAATAATTTTTTGCAACCTGAAAATCGCTTCACTTGATTGCTTTCACTTTGCACCAAGAACTTTATCATATTAGAAGTATAGGGTTATGTGTCGCGCTTCGGTTAAAGTCAAAATTACTTCAGTTGGCAACGGTTTCGGTGGCTCAAGTGGTTAGAGCGTTGATATAATCTTACCAGACTCGTATGTTTTTCAAGTAATTCTTACAGAAGTATAACTGATAATGATTACATTTAGCAGGTGGAGCTGTTAGCTCGGAATAAAATAGATTCCTTTATAACGGCCTGCCGAACAATTTGTATCAATCTATATAATTTCATATGAAAAATGTAATTCAAATTATTTCAGGAAATGTCTGAAATGCATTGTATAAATGAATGTAAATACGTATTGACGTTCATCATTGCATAGATGATCCATAAAAATTATAAACTTTGAAATTGCTAAAGCCGTCATTTTGACGGGTCTTGGTATAAACTACTGAATCCAAGTGAATAATTTATAATTCAAAAGAGCAAAGCTGTACTGGTGAGAGATAGATTTCGAAACGTGTGCAGATGGCTATTCACTTGGGTTAAATAGAAAGATTTGATCATAAAAACAATGTTATTTATCTAGTTCCTGTTTTAGTGCCATAAGAGAGCAATGAGAGTTAGTAAATGACAGACAAATATATTTGTGTTTCAGCATGAGATTTGTTTTGTAGTCTTAAAAAGTCTTAATAGTATTATAGAGCTACAGAAAGGTTGAATATATTTATATACTCAAGCTATGTTCCGCTTTAATAAGTTGGTTTTATTGTATCTATAATTAGTTTAGTTTCACCCCTATATTCGATAAAACAAGAGCTGAGAAATGTTTCACAATGTGCAGTATTGAATGTTCAGTGAATTCGTTATACTTTAAAAACGGCTTTCAATAATTTAGATTTATACAATAATCTTCAAAGTAGATAAATTTTTCTAAATTCTACAAACTTAAAAGTTTTAAGTTTGTATGATTATCTATAATATATAAGGATGGTTTTACCAATTCTATTTTTTCTTATTTTTTAAGATATTTTAAGATAATTTTAGTTTAAAGAACCCATACCTATTTAAGTTTAACTATAACTGTGAATTAAGTGTTAACATTGCCCCCAATTACACAACAACAACAACGAAATCCAGAAGAAGAAATCTACATAACCATTGGGACAAATTTAACAGAGAAAGAAACCTTTCACGAAGTACATTGCCAACAGACAGAAAGCTGCTCGCAGTTTAATTTCAATTTTTGTTACAACAAATTGGTGCAAATCCTGTACTCCCTAATGAATTCCTTGAACTCCACAATGAAGTTCGTGAAGTTCGTTCACTGAAGTCGCAATATCGTTCACAGTTGACCAATTATCTTCTCACAGAATTGCTGCGGACGTTTGAATTTAAGTTTTTAATACTATGTAGCCATGGTGTGATTCTTTATAAATGAATAATGGATATGGGCTCTTATTGACCATATGCGTGTCCTATTGACCACATGTCTGTCGTAGTACAACACGAAAAAGAAAATCTGAAACTCCGAAACTGAGAGAAATTTTATAAAATGTTTTAAATATAACTTTTTGAGACAATTAAGTTTCCTCTAAGAAACTATGATATTTAGTGATATAATATCGGTAAAGTTGTTAATAATTAACCTTAAACAATGAGGAACATTATTTTTGATTGTCCCAAAAAATCGCAATTAACACCAAAACTAAGCAAAATTGTGAAAAATGTTTCAAATAACAGTTGTAGAGAATTAAATTTCCTTTAAGAAGTCTTTGTAATCTAAAACCTTCAAAGTCAAAAGCTTGTTTTTATGTTTCTTTTATATGTGTCTTGAGTTACATAAGCAATTTTTTGATGTAATATAAATTTTACACTACATCTTATACCTGCAATTACATATCCCACCTTGTGCCATAAAATTTATGTTGACTCGTGTAATGAGTTAGGTAATTTTGAATTAGCAGAATTTATACTTTATATACTAAGAAGACGAATATATTATAGTATATCCTAGGCGTACAAGGAAACCAGTAAATTATTAGTTTCGAAAATAACGCGTTTGAACATTTAACAGTAAATGTAAAATCTATTTTTATATTTCACTTTATTAAATAATTTTATTTGAACTGAGATGACTCTTGTAATTCTTTCGCCCGAATAGTACACATATGTTCCACTGAAATTTGATCTTCTGAAAATTGTAAATTTAAAATTCTACTCCTATAGAAAATTTATCAAATTTACCATTTGTTTCGTGTATGTTATATGTAAGAAGACAAATTTGTTGTAAATTATAATAGACAATACCAGACAATACAAGGCAGGCTGGATCAGAATAGATCACAACCAAATAATATACAAGGTAATAATAGACAAGGCGAAACCAGACGAGACCGAATATATATGATTGATAAAATGTTCAATAGTGAATCATTGAACAGAACACTGATCAATACTGAACAACCACGTACAAGACCATATTAGACTGGACAAGTCTAGTCTCCACAAAGTCTCTACAAAATTAGACAAGAAAAGTAGATAAGATATGTGTACCACTCATCTCTTGGACAACTCAATCCATGCTCGATTTATTCTGATATATTGTGTTTATTTAGCAAACAAATTAACAAAACATAAGGTTTATTCTAATATCTAAATAAATAATCTAAAGTTTATTCTTATATTATACATATTTTATATTTATTGAGTTATTTATGCAATATTTATTCGTTCAGGGATGAAAGGGTTAAAGGATGATACAAAATAACACTAACTTTGGTAAAGTGAAAAAGATATTTTTTTAATGATATTAACAATAAATTTCTTAAAAAATTGACTTAACGTATTTTCCCTGTTGAAGTTTGTGATGAAAACTAAGGTTCATAATCTGAATCATCCATAGCAGAGTCTTCAATGAAAGGTTCAGGCACATAATCTTTCACTGTATTAGAGGTAGGAAGGTTATTACCATCCACCAAATTGCTCAGGTATAACCTGGGGTATAGCTGACGTGGAGCGACACAATTTTCGAAGATATTGTTTCTTCTTGATGCTAATTATCATCTAGGTAGTGGTTTGGTGTACCATTTTTTGAGTTGCTTGGGTAGAGTTGGTGGTCCTCCTTTGCCAAATACGTATAATGACTTATATTCAGAAGAGTGTCTATACTTAAACTAAATTGTTTAATTTTCCACCAGAATTTTCTTTGTGTATTTTAGACTTTTTATGAGCAACCATTAACAACTTGACCCGTTGTGTCTTTAGCTCTATTCTTTATCAAGATACTTTTTACAACTATTTTAAATCAACAAAATCTGTAAATGTTAATTCCTTTCTTCTTATTCTTCTTTCGAAAAGGCCTACTTTGGACCAAGTTTGTTCAACTGTTGGGCTTTGACCTTAGCCCAGTATTGTCGCATCTTCTGCCGGTGTAACTCCTTTCTCTCTTCTGTCCAGGGGGTACCTTTCCTTCGGGTTTTTTTCCTAAAATCCACGGACTTCCTTCAGGATGTGTCTCACAGACTATCTGTTTTGGAGATCTGTTATTCTCAGTTCTTTAATATCCTTCTCGGTTTCTGTCAACCAAATGGTACGAACCTTGTTGTTTTGCCAGAAGGTGAACAGCCAGTTGGTTAGTCGGTTTGGAGGCAATCTTGCAACGTGGCCATAGAAAGCTAACCTTCTTTTCCTTGTACAGTCAGAGAGCATCTCAATATGTTCGTAGAGCTCAGAGTTATGCCGCAATCTTGCATGGTATACACTGGAACACTTTTTTTTGATTTCTCAATACAACTATGCATTGAATCGGTTTCCATATAGGAATGCCCACTTTCTAAAAATGTGTGCTCTATAACTTGAAGGTGTATTGTTTGCACCAAATATAAGAGAAGTGCGGCTACATGTTGATTACGATTTAGTCCTCCACATGTGTCCGAGATGTGTTCTCCAAAGCTGTCACATGTGGAGGAAGATTTTTGAAGTTCTCTAATAGACAAGTACCCATTTCAGAATTACTTCTGTTTCCATTGAAATCATTCCAGCAAAAGCAAAAGGCGTCATTAGGCTAGACAGCTTTGTAAATGGTTAAATTGTACACACAGATTTTCATACAATAGTACATTTGGCTTACGTCTGAGGACGGTATTTGTAGAACAGCTTGCAAATCAAACGTTACAGCTCTCTATTATAGTTTTCAGATCAGGCATAGATCTTCTTTGGGCTTAAAATACGCCAAATAAGTTGTACTCCGTTTCAAAAGTTCTTTTATAAGTAATAAATGATACGTTTTGCTTATTTTCTTCCTCACATTTTTTTTATATATCGCATACATTTTAGATTATTCGCAAACAATAACGCATATATTTAGATTATTTAGATAATTAGAAATTCACTATTTGACAAATTCTGGAAAAGTGCTGGGAGTTAAATCAAAGGTTGCACCATACATTTATCGACATTAAACAAGCCTACGATAGTGTCTTGCGAGTAGAACTTTGGCAGGCAATGGCAGAACTATCAATCCGGCAAAAGCTAATTAAACTTACCCAAATGTGTGTAAATGGATCCAAAAGCAGAGTTAGAATTGGAGGCACTGTCTCAACCGTATTTAACATAAACAACGGGCTGAAACAAGAAGACGCACTATCTCCACTGCTCTTCAATATAGCGCTGGAGAAAGCCATAAGAGCGACAAATATTAAAGTGGAGATGTACACTAATGATGGACCAAAACATGCACTTGCCTTTGCGGATGACATCGATGTGATAGCCAGGTCAGTTCTTAAAGTCAAAGAACAGTTTATCAAGATAGAAAAGCCATAAACGAAACTAAGACCAAATGTACGTATCAAAGGCAGGCTCAAAGAGATCGTATAGGTCAGAATGTGACGATTGGAGATTTTTAATTTCGAGAGGGTGAATAGCTTCAAATATATAGGAGCGATAATAACGGCCGATAATGACATAACAGAAGTGGTCAAAGCCAGAATACAGAGTGGCAACAGTTGTATGTATGCTTTGGACAAAACACTGAGATCCAAACGTATTAGTAGAAGAGCCAAAATACGAATCTACAAATCGATAATACGACCGGTGGTTATGTATGGCTGTGAAACGTGGACACTCACAAAAGATAGCGAACGAAAATTGAGTTTTCGAGCGGAAGGAACTCCGGAAAGTGTTTGGGCCGATACTGGATCTCTTCCATCTTGTTCACAGAACTAGAAAAAATAGGGAATTCACTGAGTTGTACAAGGAAACCGATATTGTAAAAGTGATCAAAGGGATGAGATTGAAATGGGCAGGACATGTCCAAAGATTGCCGAACGAACAAACGACAAAATTGGAACTACCCCGCTGGTAAACGACCGCTGGGAAGGCCCGAATGAGATGATGCGATAACGTAATCAGCGACCTACGTACCATGAGATTGGACTACGACCCTCAGATGTTGATGGACCGACAGGGGTGGAGACGCATTGTGTAGTCAGCTAGAACCCACATAGCGCTATAGAGCTACGGAAAAAAAACATTTTAGATATAGAAACTTTGCAATCCAGATACTGGCTTTGAGTAGTTGCTCGCGAGTAGTGTATCTCTGCGTTACAAAAACCACCAACTGTGTCCCCTTTGTACCTAAAGGCATTTATAACTACGTCGATGCTGATATTCTGTGTTATAAGAATAAAAGGTTGACACACCCTGAATTTGTTTCCATCTTTCTAGAATATTTTTTTGAGTTTTGCCTTGGCAGTTTATTAGCATTTCGCTGCCTTCTTCTTTCTGGATTACTACAGGTAATATTATTTAAAGGAAAATTCTTTTGTCTTTTAATATCTGCAAGTTTCCAATAAGATGCACACAAATACCTTTCTTCATTACAAATTTTTTCATTACATTTAAAGCGATTACATTTATATCTGCTGCAATCATTGTCTTTCGGTATTTTGGATTGACGTATTTTGTTTTTTATTATATGGGGCAGACCTTCGCTTCTCCTTCTCTTTGTGACATTGTATTTCCATATAGTTGGTTCTTTTTTTTCTATCTCGTTGGTTTTTTGTCGTTCTTTTCCAATACTTCTCTTGTGGTTTACTGGCGATCAACCTAATTATTTTCATCATATAAATAAGTTATACAGAAATGATATCCTATCATTGTAAACCTACTGTATTTTTATTACTGACTTTCTGATGATGAGGAATATGATGATTATGATGCGAGGGAATTCGGATCGTTAACGGAGTCGTCAGAGTCAAAGTCAACTTGTCTCATGAAAACGAAAATTAATAACAACTATGATAATAATAATATTACGTATGGGCCACTAATGGACCACGTGAAGTGTCTACTTGATGCGAGATTTCCTAAGGCGCCACACTTCTTTCACCTTTTCACTGTGCGCTTTCTTCCTTTCAACAGACCAGGTTGTTTCAGACACAGTCTTCAATTTCTTGGCCTCTCAACTCACTTTCCATTCACATACTTTTTGTCTGAATATGCGTCTGTTTGTATGCCTGGGACTGTTATTCCAGCGTCTTTCAAGTCATCTCTAACTTCGGCGATCCACTTCATGTTCTTTATGCTTTCCGTGTACTCCAAGATTTTTTTTGTCATTCGGGTGTCCGGCATTCTCTTGATATGTCCGTAGAATTTCAGTCTACGTTTCCTTATATCTTGCACTATGTTGTATATATGTTCGGTTTTGCTACATACTGCGCAACCGGTATCTGTCTTCACCCTTTTTGGGTCCTAGAATTTTTCTGACAATTTTTCTTTCTATTTTCTTCATGTTTTCTAGGTCACCATTGCGATTTATGACCAATGTTTCAGATGCGTACAGGATTTCTGGTTTGATGACAGTGTTATAGTGTCTCACTTTGGTGTTACGTGAAAAGCATGACTTATTGTAGATGTCCCCAGTCTTCCAGAACGCTCTGGTCATCTTTTGTTTCCTCTGTTCGTAGGCTAATTTAGGCTTCTCTATTTCATTGGCCTGTATCATCTCTCCTTTATCATCGAGGTAAAAGAAGTTGGTAAAAGAAGTTGAATTTGTGAACCCTCTTGATATTCCCATACTTTTTTGTAATCATTTCAGGTGCATCTTTCTGGTTTGACAAATATTCCTTTTATTCGAAGAAAATCTGTACTCCGACCTTTCCAGCCATCTCTTTCAGAACCTCGATTTGTTTTTCTGCTGTCTCTGTGTTCTCGGTAAGTATAGCAAGATCATCAGCGAATGCTAGACAACCGATATCTATTCCCTTATTCTTTCTTCCTAACCTGATGGGTTTATGAAGTCCCTGTGCCTTTAGTTCTTTTTCCCATTCGCTGACCACTTTGTATAGAACTATGTTGAACAGCATAGGTGATAGACCATCACCTTGTCTTACTCCTGTTCAAATTTCGAATGAATTTGACAGTTCTCCCATGAATTAAATTTTGGATTTAGTGTCTGTTAATGTCTGATGAGGTTCGTCGTCTTCTCGTCAAGTACTCTCTTTTCTAGTTCTTGGATTAGTGATGTTCTGTCTATAGAGTCGTAAGTTTTCTTGAAATCTACGAAAGTGCACACGGTTTCTTTGTTTCTCGTCGCTTGATATCTTAGAACTGTTCTCAGATTGAGTATCTGTTCAGCACAAGACCTTCCCGGTCTAAAGCCTGCTTGATATTCTCCTATTGTGTGTTCTAGTTGGGACTATACTTTATCTAGTAGACACTGTGATAGAATCTAGTATGCACATGATAACAGTGATATTCCTCTATAGTTATCTACATTGGCTCTATCCCTTCTTATGAAGAGGGTGTATGACTGCACACTTCCAGTCGTCAGGCAGTGTTTCGCACTCCCAAATGTCTTGTATGATCTTCGTAATTTCACTGTTTGTTTTCGTTCCGAATTCCTTTAGTAGCTCGGCTTTGATTCCATTTTCTCCTGCAGCTCTGCCGTTTTTCATTTTCATGATTTGTCTCCTAATCTCTAATACATCTGGTGCTGCTGAATTATCGTTTCTTATGATCTGTTCCATCTTTGGGAATCGCTCTGCAGGTTCAGAAAAATTCAGGAGTTCTTCGAAGTTTTTGGCTAGTATTTCGCAGTTCCCTTTGTTGTTTAGTGCCAGTTCTCTATTCTCTTTTCTGAAACAAAGGTTCTGTCGTTGGTACCCTGCAATTCTGAATTTGAAACGTCTTGTAGAAGTCTCTCGTATTGTGCTTTCGAAAGTCTTCTTCTACCCTGTCAATTGATCCCTTAAGTAATCTCTTTTGACTTTTCTTATGCCTCTTGCCATTTGCTTCCTTGTATAAAAGTAAAATAATAATTTGGTTCCAGTTTTGTTCCAATTATTATATGCCGTTTTTCGATTCTCTATTGCCTCTATTGCCTTCATATACGTCATTCCACCATGGGTGTTTCGTTGTTTTGGAGGAATTTTCTCTTTAGCTTTTCTGGTTACCTTTTTTTTTAAATTCTTTCCAGGTCGCGCCGCTTTTATCCCAGATGTTTTTAGTTTTGTCATATAGAACTTCGGTATCCGTAAAGTCTTCTTCTTTATTCTCTTTGGTGTCAGTTTGATTTTGATTCTTGTGAAGGAGTGGTTAGGTTAGGTTTTGTTTCGGAGTCGATGTTTGCCCCTCTTCTGGCTTGACCGTTCATGATTTCACTCTGGTTTTTGTGTGTGATCGCTACATGATCAATCTGGTACTCTCTTAAAAATGTGACATGTGATCGCCATGTCTTGATTTTCTTGATGTCTTTCTTGAAGTGTGTTCACATTATCCTCAACATTGATAAAATTTTAATGAGTAATATTTTTGAAGTAAGTTTGTTATAAAATGAAGTAAAAGTTGAAATTTACGTTGGTTTAGGACGTTCTATATGCTCACACACATAATGTTCAATTAAGTTTTGACAGGCTAAAGAAACAATATTTACGTACATCAAGACAATTTACGTACATCACTGACATAACTTCACTATCTCTGGACTTTAAGAATTTTCCTTGCACCTGAATTTGTATTTCTGACATTTTGTAGAAGCAAAAGCCATTAAGTGCACTTAAAATTAGTTGGTTTTCACTGTCAATGTTTGTAATCGTATGGACTTACTCCAAATGAACAGTATTATAGTATCCAAACAATAGCTGATATGCACATAACGGATTTTTCCAGACAAAGCAATTTCTATTCTGGACTTAGTGGTTTTACCTTGGTAGCGACTTTTACAAAATATGGACTAAGTGGCTTTTTCTTGTACGCCTACGATATGTACTCCAATATAATATTTGTCTCAAGTGATTTATGTAATGAGTTCGAAATGATTTTTTTATATGAAACTTACTATTAGGAATGAACGAAGTTTGGTCGAGTTTGCACATTAAAGGTGAATTCCCATATGCGCGACACTCAGCTACGCGACGTCGTGCGACATCGCCTGTCAAATATTGATTACATTTTTTTAAAAGGGCAGGTCGCGTAACTGTCGCGTAGCCATAGTGAGAACGTGCCCATTTAAAAGAATGTAATCATTATTTGACAGGCGATGTCGCACGACGTCGCGTAGCTGAGTGTCGCGCATATGGGAATTTACCTTTAATGTGCAAACTCGTCCAAACTTCGTTCATTCCTAATAGTAAGTTTCATATAAAAAAATCATTTCGAGCTCATTACATAAATAACTTGAGACAAATATTATATTAGAGTACATATCGTAGGCGATGACGCGGGACGTCGCGTAGCTGACTGTCGCGTATATGAGAATCGGCGTTTATAAGATCGATATCGATTTCAACATTTCCATAATTTTCACGAGATTTTTATGATATTGCATATTTAATAATTAACTAAATATTAAAAAGCTGCATTCAGAGAAGACTCACTAGAATGTTAGTACCTTGTATACTTAGTTGGTAGTACCTTTCCATATAGTCTATATTGGTATGTCTTTAACATGTGATATTTGAGTTGTGTCTAGTTTTTTTCAATTTTAGCATTTGTCGATACAGTGGTATGGTCTGTATAGTGTATGCTATATACATTAGTCTTCATTAAATCGAAAATAAACTAGAAAGATATATACAGTAAATAAAAAACTCTTAATTTAGAATAACATGGTTCAAAAATAAACTTATCAAGATATTAAAACAAAAAACTTGTAAAATGACATCGGCCTGCAGAAAGTGCAAAAAATGGTCAAGATGAAGATAAAGATTGTCTTCGTTAGCGACATATACCAGACATGGTCAAGAAAAAAATACGAAGACCCGTAGGTACTTTATGTAAACACTCGCGGAATTCGAGAGACTTCGATAGAACAAGAAACAAACCATGCGAACAAAAAAAAAAACGATTTCCTAAAGGCGATGAATTCAGCAACGAAAGTTATCATTTCAGATTTCAATGTGGAAACGTGGGCTCCATTAGCTCTCGCCTTATTTGAAAACTCATTAAAACCGCATTTTATATATAGGCAAGGTGTTATTTTTTTTATATTGCGAAATTAATTTTTACATTTTCGGCAATAAAATAATTCACAACAAAACATGCAAACCAGTTATATTCCATTTAGTTTCAAGCGCTTGAAATCATAAATAATTTCCTAAAAGCTATTGAAATAATTACAGACATATTAACGTCATACAATCTAATCCATTTGAAAGAAACCTTGGATCAATACCAAAAACCACCAGAAAACTAGTTCTAGTCTTGTCTGGTCTTGTCATGTCTTGTTTGGACTTGTCTGGTCCTGACTGGCTCTGTCTAGTCTTGTCTGGTCTTGTCAGGTCTTGTTTCGTCCCTTCTGGTGTTGTCCGCTCTTCTCTCGTCTTGTCTGGTCTTGTATGATCCTCTCTGGTCTTGTCTGGTCTTCGCTGGTCTCATATAGTCTTGTGTGATGTTTTCTGATCTTGTCTAGTCTGGACTAGTCTGATCTGGTTTCGTCTGGTCTCGTCTGGATTTGTCTGGTCTCGTCTTGTCCGGTCTTACCTGGTCTTACCTGGTCTTGTCTGGTCTTGCCTAGTCTTGTCTGGTCGTGTCTGGTCTTGCCTGATCTTATCTGGTCTTGTCTGGTCTTATCTAGTCTTGCCTTGTCTGGTCGTGTCTGGTCTTATCTGGTCTTATCTGGTCTTGTCTGGTCTTGTTTGGTCTTGTCTGGTCTTGTCTGGTCTTGTCTGGTCTTGTCTGGTCTGGTCTTGTTTAGTCCTGTCAACTCATGTCTGGTCTTGTTTAGCTTTGTCTGGTCTCGTCTATTCTCGATTTATCTGATGTATGTTTGCCTATGCTTATCCATGCATGTCTCTGCTCATCCATGCTTACTTATGCTTGTTCCCCTGATTGTATATTACGTATTAGTGGTTTTCTAGTGCTCTATGTTTGAACTGATTTATCTAGCCGTGTTTTATCTAGTTTTGTTTTATTTGTAAGTTAGTATTGAAATGAAAACATTCAATTTAATTTTATTTTCGGCGGTAAACATTGTGGCATGGCATAAACTGCTGAGTTCAAGATCAGATAGGAATGATTTTATGAAGCTGCCTTGTTGAAAATCGACATAGCGAATCTGTAAACGGAACGAACAACGACATTTGTTTATTTTAATGTTCTCCTGTTCCACGACGAGCATCACATAAACAGAGACCCTCTGGATGTTTATGCTAAATTAATTAATGTGTGCGCATTTAGTAGTTGATGTAATCTGGCTACTAATTAAGTATGCTAAATAGTCTTCATTTTTCATTACATTTACAATACGTTAAGGATTTTGCTTATTACAAGATTTCTAAATCTCATGTAGAATCTGTTGCTTTTTTTAATAGCAGACGAAATTACTTTCAGTATTGTGCCTTCAATAATTTTCATTGAGCAAATTTGATCTAAGGTAATTTGAGCGATTCAAGTTTCCACTTTGTTTTCTGATTTAGTGCGTTGCATAATGAGACATGCAAAATCGTGGGTTACACAAGCGCAATCGTTATTTTTAGATTTAGGACGATTGAAATGGATTCCGGTTGATTTTACGCCGCGAACAATTTTATACATGGGTATTGTTTAATCACGTTTTATGCTGAGAAATAAATCAAACAGAAGTTGTTAACGATGTTTATCTTTCTGTCGAGCCGTTCTAACTAATTTTAGATATTCTATTTAGTTTTCATTAATTTTATACCAGTGACATGAATATTGATTTTCTATCGAAGTAATTAGGAATAATCTATTGTTGATTTACATATTAAAAGTATTAAAGATAATATAAAGCTGTCTGTACAGGAAGTCGTTAGAAAATTATTATTACGCTTAAAATGGGAAACCGGCAAGACTTGTCTACTTGGTGTTTTTATATCTTGTCTCTATCCTGCATAGCAATAGAACTGAGTCATGCCTGAAATCTAATATTAAAAAAAACTAGATAAGAAATAGGTAAAAATGGATAAATTTTCAATTAATAGTTTCCACCTTTGGATCTAGAGCACATCGAAGTTCATCAGAACAGCTTTAAATTTCGAAAATCGGAGGTACCCTTTTTTATCTGTGTGCTTGTGAATTTTTTTGATATTTCGAAAAAAATCTTGGGATTTTTATAATGTTGGTATAATATATATTGTAAGATATATATTGTAAGATATTGTAATTATACTATTGTAAGAAATCGCTTTATAAAATTCTGATTAAAAAGCTTGCAAGTTGTTAGTGAAAATGATCAAAATAACAATTTAATAATTAAAAATATCGACAATTTATCACTTATTTGAAATCGTAGAGAAAAATAGGCTCGAAAAGCGTCAACAAACGATCTCCATCAAGTTGCAAAAATATTGATTTAGACTAGACATACAAGACCAGACAGACATTACCAGACAGATAAGATCAGACCTTAAAGACCAGATAGACAAAGCCAGACAGGCAAAAGCATACAGCCAATGCCACCCAGACAAGACCAGACAGGCAAGGCCAGAGAGACAAGACCAGACAGGCAAGATCAAACAGACAATACCAAACAGACAAGACCAGAGAGACAAGGTGAGACAGACAAGACCGGACAGACAAGACCAGACAGACAAGATCAGGCAGAAAAGACGAGACAGAGGAGATCAAACAAACAAGACCACACAGACAAGACCAGACAGACAAGAACAGACAGACAAGACCAGACAGGCAAGACCAGACAGACAAGACCAGACAGACAAGACCAGACAGACAAGACCGGACAGACAAGACCAGACAACAAAACCAGGCAGAAAAGACGAGACAGAGAAGACCAAACAAAAAAGACCACACAGACAAGACCAGACACACAAGACCAGAAAGCCAATTCCAGACAGACAACACCAGACAGACAAGACCAGACAAACAATACTAGACAGACAACACCAGACAGACAAGACCAAACAAATAAGACAGGACAGGCGAGACCAGACAGACAAGACCAGACAGACAGGACCAGCTAGACAAGATCAGCCAGACAAGACCAACAAGGCAAGACCAGAGATACAATTCCAGACAGACAAGATGAGACAGACAAGACCAGACTGACAAGACCAGGCAGACAAGACCAGACATGCAAGACCAAAGGGGTGAGATCAGGCAGGCAAGACCAGATAATTAAGACCAGAGATACAAGGCCAGCCAGACAAGGCAGACAGGATCAGACAGACAAGACCAGACAGACCCGACCAGACAGACAATACTAGACCAACAAGTCCAGACAGATAAGACCAGACATGCAAGACCAGACAGGCGAGACCAGTCAAACAAGACCAGACATTTAACACCAGACAGACAAGACCAGTCATACAAGACCAGCCAGATAAGACCAGACAGACAAGACCAGACGGACAAGACGACACCAGTCTTGATTATTGATTTTCGTGGATAGCCAATTTAGACTAAAATTATCTATTAAGTCTAATCTTATCTTCTGTGTGTAGTCCAACATTTAAATTTTTTAATCTTTATATTTAATGTTATCTAATAATTATTGAATTTATTATATTCTATTTAGTACGACCTTTTTTTTTCTACAGAGGGTAATAGCTTTTACGCACCCCCAAATACGGTTCCAATTTTGGGGAGTGTGGGACTCACCAGCCCTCTAAGACAGTCATACCCACTAAAACCATCTGCTCTTTGTTTCTCTCCTGTAATGTTCCCGTCTTTCAGCCTTACATCCTACAGGTTTGGTCTTAATATCCTTTATTGGTTGTCGTCTCTTTCTCTGCTCTGTTCTTCTAAATCACCTTTTGCCTTTTTCCGCATCACTTCTTCTACAAAATTATTCACAGTTTCCCAGCTGTCCTTGTGTCCGATCATTTCCTCTATTATGTTTACCGGGGACATGGCTGTCGCAGGTAGGTTTCTTTTTACATTGTCCCTTTCGTTATCCCAATTCCCACATTGGAATATTGTGTGTTCTGAAGTATCATCTACTTTCTGTGGACAGTATCGGCATTGTGCACTTCCCCTCTTTCCAATTCTCTCCGTGTAGGAGCAGAAGACTCCGTGTCCTGTAAGGCACTGTGTAATGAGGAAATTTACCGATCCATGCTTCCTCTCTATCCACTTCTTGATGTCCGGTATCATCCTGTGGATCCACCTTCCGACTTTAGCGAGGTCCCATTCTGTCTGCCACTTCTGGTATGTCATTTCCCTCTGTTCCTTCCGGTCTGTTATTGTTATTGTCCTATGTAGGTCATATAGTCGCTTTCTCTCTTTGGCAAGGAGGCGTAGCGGTACGAGGCCTGCCACTACGAGCGCGACATCTGCAGATGTTGTGCGGTATGCACTGCATACTCTCAAGGCCATTAGTCTTTGGGTGGACGTGATTTTTTTTCGATAGATTTTACGTCTTGCTGCCCCGACCCATAGCGGAGCCCCGTACATCATTATCGACTCCATTGCCATCGCTAGTACCTTCCTTTTCTTCTGTCCTGGACCTCTAATATTAGGCAGTATGCTGCGTAGAGCCTTCATTGTACGTTTCGCCTTCTCGCACGCGTAGTGGATATGTCGCCCAAACGATAGTCCCCTATCTATTATCATGCTCAGATATTTTATCTGTCGCACGGGATAGATATCTTCTCCTGCCATTGTAAACTTTATAGGAGGTAGTTTTTTCCTATTTAGAATTATTGCTACGGTTTTATTCACGGCCACTTTCAATTCGTTCCGTTTCATCCATCTGTCTATAGTTTTTAACGTTACATTCACCTTAAGTACCAGTTCTTCGGGATTTTTTGCAGATGCCAATACGGCAAGGTCGTCCGCATAGCACACAAGTTCGACTCGCTCCTCCTCTTCCACAGACATGACATCGTCATACAAAACGTTCCATAGGGTTGGCCCGAGGACCGAACCTTGCGGTACATCTCCCAGGATTTTCTTTTTCATCTTGGATGTTATCTGGATGACGCGATTTCTGAAATATGATTGCAGAGTGTTGATTAGGTACTGGCTAACTCCGCACTTTTCAAGTTTGGACAAAATTATGTGCCACGGGGCAGAATTGAAAGCGTTTTGTACGTCAATAAGGACGAGGGCACTCCATTGGCCTTGTTGCATTTCCTTTTCTGCATTGTGGATGATGTGCTCTACCGCGCAAATTGGTGGTTTTCCCTCTACGAAATCCGTACTGATTTCTATATAGACCCCCGTTGGTCTCAATGTCCTCCTGAATTATCTGGTTTACAATATTTTCGTATACCTTAGCTAGTACATTGATCAGGCATATTGGTCTATATTTAACTGCCTCGTCCATTGTTTTGCTAGGTTTTTCAACTAGGATCAATTTTGCGAGTCTCCATGTATCGGGGAACCGGTTCGACTCCAGAAGGCTGTTGAATAGGGTTACAAAATATTGTGTATTACTGCCTATAATTGCCTTTACTGTTTCAGGCGGTATTCCATCCGGGCCGGGAGACTTGCCCAACTTTATTTTCTTACATGCCCTTATCACCTCGTCTTCATTAAGATCATGGCCGTTTGAGGAAGTGTGGAGAGGTCTGTCCCATCGATGGTAATCTTCTCCGCTAGTGATGAAAAGTTGGTCGAAAACTTCTTCACGGTCCTGCAGCGGTAGTGTGATCTTCGGGTTTGGTGCATTTAATTGGGATCTGACGATTTTATATCCTTCTCCGAAAATGTCAGTTTCTAGGCTGTCACATAATTTGGACCAGGCTTTTTTTCTTTGCCTCTGATATTGACTTTTTGAGCGCACGCTTTGCTTGTTTGTATTCAGATCGTCTATTCCCTCTATCTCCCACTTCTATGCTCCTTTGAAACCGCCTCCTTTTACGCTTTGTTTCTGTAATCTGCTTTTGTATTTCTTCTGACCACCAGTTGGGCAACTTATAGTCATCTCCGCACCTTAAAAGTGGTGTGCTTTTTCTGTATGCTTTACCCAGAGACTTTTCACAGCTCTCCGTGTTAATTTCCTTGTCATTAATTTCTTCCGTGAAAATCTTATTTAGTGTTACGATGTCTGTAAAACCGTATCTCCACGTTGCTCTCGCCCTCCTGCATGTGGCAGGTATTCTAGTTAGAATGAAATGGTGGTCGCTCATTGACAGTTCATTTCTCAGGACCGCCCACCGCGGGTTTTTTGCAACTACCTCGTCATTCACCAGGGTAAGATCAATGTATGATACTCCGTTATGTCGGACTAGGGTTGGTGTTTTCCCGTCGTTTAGAATGGTGAGACCCATGGACTCAGCCCATTCTAGCAGTTCTTCCCCGCGTCTGTCCGTTTTTGTACACCCCCCCATAAATATTCTTTGCATTGGAGTCCCCCGTGAGTATCACATGCTTGTTTTGCCTTTTGGATTTTAGCAGGCCCTATTGCAGGTCTACCAGACTTTGTTCAAATATTGCATGTGGACAGTTAGGGTGGATATAGACACTGTAGAGTGTATACTCTTCCACGTTCACACACACAAAACAGGAGCCGGTACGGTACGAAGTCACGGACGTGTTTTTGGAAATGTTTATGACGGAAACTAGGTGGTTTTGGTTGCTGTAGGTGTGGTTGCCACTGTTTTTGCATTTTGCAATATTCGGCTCGCTAAGGACAATAAAGTCGCATTTTTCTTTAGCTGCGATTGTAGATGCCATGCCGTGAGAATTGGTGCTTCTATTGGCGTTTAATTGCAGGATGTTGAATTCGTATGGCCTTGCGACTTCTTTCTAGCATCTGCTAGCGCTTTTTGGAAGGCCTTGCAGTTCCTGTTTCCCGGCGAGTGTCCATTTTCCTTGCACAGCGGGCAGTAGGGTTCTTCCTTACACTGTAGGGCTCTATGGCCTTCGCCCGAGCATTTTAGACACCGGCCCGCTCTATTCTCCCCGTTGCAGGTGCTGGCTTTATGGTCGTATCCCCAGCATTTGTAGCAGTGTTCTACCGCGATTCTTTCTTGTATCCTGCAGTGGCCGAGTCCTATTCTTACTTTCCCTTCCGCAATAAGTTTTTGAGCGTCTTCTTTTAGGGCTAAGACAGTGGCTGTTTGTGTACCCTATATCCTGGTCTTAGGTGCTTAGCCTCCAGTTTTTCCTCTGCTTGTATAAGCCCTGTTGCTATGCCTATGCTATCGCCCCTATCGCCTCCTTTATATCTTTCTCTAACGATAGATCATCTATATCTCTTACTTGTAGTGTATGTAATTTTTCTTCCACTGTCCTAACATGTTGTCCCTGTAGGAGTCCTCGTATTTTTTCTTTTATCGTTTTTGCCTCGCCATTCAGCGCAATTATTAAGTCCCCTTTAGCCGTTTTTTGTACTTTACTTATGTTCTTTATAGTGTTGGGGTCTGTTATACCCTCTTTTTTTTTTTTTAGTGTTATTTAGTACGACCTAGTTTAGCTATAATAGACCTAGTATAGCTATCCAAAGCTGACTTGCTTTGAACTGTACTTTCTGTGAACTTAAAAGTACCGTCGGTCAGCAAAGGGTTAAGAGCCCATTCAAGCACGTCTTAAAACTTACCGCCGAATATCTGGGATCACTAGACTCACCCAGACTATTTGAACTAAAAGATGCACCAGTACTAACATTTGTACTAACATTTACAGAAGAGCCTTTTATCCAGCAATTCACTGATGTCGAGTGGCTGTTTAAATTAAGATATTGACTTTCCGACATCTTTGAAAAACTTAATGAAACCGCCACTTCTCTCAATGTTGCATTCTCAACATACGCTTACATTAAAAACAGGTACAGGAGCAAGCCCTCTGTATCAGGTGATTTAAGGGGAAATTAACCAAACTTTAGATAAACTTTAAGAATCTTCCAAACAATTTCATTCATCCCATAAAAGACAATTGAGCATTAAATTAATAATTAAATTAAAGTTTTCAATAGGGTAGATTTTTTTAGCTCTATAAGGGTGCCGCGGAAAAAAAAGTTTGAGAACCACTGGTCTAGACTATTCCAATATTGTTTATAATTTTAGATTTTTTTGTAGAAATGTTTGGAAAATGTATTTTATATTCATTCTATTGAATAGATTTTTAAATGTGCAAACACCATGAGTAATTTCAGTGTATTTGTTGTTAGTAAAAATTGTTTGCGGCGGAAAATAATAACAAAACAAAAAAATAATGTGAATGATTCAGTTCGTGTAAACCGCGAACGAAAATGTTTGTTATGAATTGATAAAAAATATATATTAAAACGGATTTTTGTGCGTTGTTTCTGGAAACACAATAGAATTACTAATAATTGTATCCTTTCATTATTCTTATAAATTGTTTTATATGTTTGTTTCTTTGTTTAATATCATCCATTTTTAGAACTGGTAAAACCATACTACATTATACATAATCATATAAACTTAATAAAGCCGGAACACAGCGTTAATATATAAATATATTCGACCTTCCCGGCACTCAACAAAAAACCAGAAAAAAAACACTTTGTTTTTTTAAGATCATTTCCTTCCGTTAACTTAAGTAGATAGTCATCTAGAGACGCGTTACGAGGTTTATCTCTCATCAGTGCAGCTTTGCTTTTATGAATAATAATTTATAAACCAACTTGAAACCCACGTGGAGGACTGGGGGTTAGATATTTTTAATTTGAAATTTCGTGTGAGAGACATAAATTTAGCAGGTTATTGATTTAAAATTTAAATGATAATTTAGAATTGAGCAAACCATACTTAATTATAGATAATCATATAACCCTCCACGGGTTTCCAAATTATAATTCATAAAAGCAAAGCTGCACTGATGAGAGGTAAATTTCGAAACGCGTCTGCAGATGGCTATCCACTTAAGTTCTCGGAAAGACATGATCTTGAAAAAAAATGTTATTTAAAATGTTATTTTTATGGTTTTTGTTGGGTGCCACGAAGGTGGGCTGAAAGCTATAAAATAACTGACAAATTTCACATGAGATTGGTTTTGCTAGTCCTAAAAAGACTCAATAATATAATAGAGCTCCGGAAAGGTTGAAAATATTTATATTTTCAGGCTGTGTTCCGACTTTATTAAGTTTATATCATCAATTTTTAATTTACGTTCCAAGATGAATCTTAAAAATTTGCATAATTCAATTTTAGATCAAACATGGTTAAAGTTATACCAAATAGACTACACGGAAAAAAGTACACTTTAAACATTACAGTTTCAAATAGTAGCAGCGGCCTTACGAATACAAATTTGTAAAGATTGCAGTCGCATACTGTAATTTTTAAAACTTATTTACAAATAATATCTGAAACTGTAATTATAACATAAAGCAATTTGTAGTTTTTACAGTTTCAAATTCACAAGGCCGCTGCTACTATTTGAAACTGTAATTTTTATAGTGTACTTTTTTCCGTGTAGAAAAATATAAATAGGCACAATGGACAATAGAGTAGGCGTTAGAAATTTACAATTAATTTAGAATTAGAGTTAGTTAAAGTATTTAGAACAATCGAAGGCGGATAATTTAGATAAATATTTACATAATCCTAGAATAAATGGACTAGGTTGAAGAATGACAGGTTCAAATTAAAGTCTACCCAAATTTTACATTCACATATTTTTTCTGCATTATTTTTTGTCATGTTAGGCCAAAAAGAAATGATGAGGTCACTTGCAAGACCTGGTTTCCCTCTGTTAACCGCAAGATTTACCTAAAGAGAAATACAATAAAATTAGCAATCACAACATTTTGTGTACTTTAATAAAAAAAAAAAAATTGCAATGTCAAATTTGGACACCCGATACGTACGTGGACTAGTTTAATCAGAGTACAGAAGAGTACAGAGAGTACAGAAACTAAACTAAATATATAGTATCCATGAAACTAGTCTAAAAATGGAAAGTTTTGCATTAATAGAAGATAGACATAACACAAGACAACATAAATTTTGTACTTAAGGTTAGAGTATGCAATTAATTTAGGTTAATTCGAAAAAAATATATTGTGGATGTACAGCGAAAAATGACGAATAGGGCTTCACACGAGACGAGATAGCGCGAGAGTTTCAAAAATCTCGTCTCGCTCTCGTTTGTTGTGTAAAAAATTACTCTCGTCTCAGTCTCGCTCTCGCTCTAGGAACCGTTAGTTCGTCTCGCTCTCGCTCTCGCTCTTGTAACCGTTAGTCTCGTCTCGCTCTCGCTCTCGTAACCGTTTGTCTCGTCTCGCTCTCGTTACCGTTTGTCTCGTCTCGTCTACTCTCGCCAAATATCGTTCTTGCTAGAACTTATTGTTAAAAGATAGTCGAAAACGAGGTAATCATTCATTTTATTATAAACTAATCACTGTCTCTTTACATACATTTTCTATTTGGTTACCATTAATATCTCCTAATTTCGTTTTGTTCCACCCACATGAAATAAATGTCTGTTTATATAAACCTTCTATTTTGTTGACAATTTAAAATTAATAATAAAAACGAACATAATTTGAAATTGTCTACGACATCTAATTTCATATTACGAAATCTATTTTTTTAATTGTTATATAAAGAAATGTAACTTGCCCGAGCCCGCAGTTAAAATTTATGCTAGAAAATATTACGGCTGCCCGTATTTGAATCAAAGATTGAAGAAGAAGTATGACCGGGATCAAAAACGAGACTCTCGTGTCTCGCGAGAACGAGACCACATACGTTCTCGCTCTCGCTAGAGCGAGACCACATACGTTCTCGCTCTCGCTAGAGCGAGACCACATACGTTGTCGATCTCGCGAGAGTGAGACCACATGCGGTCTCGTCTCGTTCTTGTCTCGCTTTTACGAGACGAGACGAGGCGAGACAAGAAAAATATCGTTCTCGTTTGAAGCCCTAGTGACGAAGTCACAAATTGGAAAAAAATAGATATGTATGCCCAAGTTGTTTTAACGTCTGCTACTGTTATGGAGAAAATAGTCCAAGCCGATATACGTAGCTAATCATAACCTTCTGAAATGGTCCAAAAATGAATAACTAACAAGAAACATGTACATTTTTATGTTAATTACATCCAACTTGAAAGACAGAAAATCACTATATGACAAGGTTTATTATAGAAAATTTAATTCTCTAAATCTTTTATTTGAAATATTTTTCAAAATTTCAATTAGTTTCCGTGTTATTTTTGCATTTTTGAGATGAGAAAAATATTAAACTTTGTCAATTTTCGACTAGTCCAAGGTTATTCATTACCAAATTGACGTACCAAACATTACTGGATAACAAGATATGGCATAGAAAATTAATTCTCTACAAGTTCTATTTGAAACATTTTTCAAAATTTCGCTTATTCTCCGTATATTATTTGCAAACTTGCGAGACTAGAAAAATGTAAACCAAAAATGTTTGACAATTTTCAAGGTTGATTACTACCAACTTGATAACTAAAAAACGACCACATAAATTAAAAAAAAGTTACTATATAATAAGTTTTCCCATAGAAAATTTTATTTTCTACAAGTTTTATTCGAAAGATTTTTCAAAATTTCGACTAGCTAGTTATTTTTTAGATAAAAAAAGTGTAAAACAGAATATGTATTGTTACTACTAACACGCAAAAGCAAAGTTTAAGGGGGATTTGCATGTTTTCCATCATTTTGATGCTTGATGAATAAGTAAATCATAAAATATACTCAGGTATAATGAAAAAATGTTTTGTAGAGTTGTTTAATTGCTCTATATAATATTAAGAAAGATAAACACGATTTAATAGACATATTATTTTCTACAAGTTTTATTCGAAAGATTTAAAAAAAAATCGGCTAGCTAGTTATTTTTGAGATAAAATAAAGTGCGAAACAGAATATGTAATATTACTACTATAAGTACAAAAGCAAAGTTTAAGGAGGATTTGCATATTTTCCATCATTTTGCTGCTTGATGTATAAGTAAATCATAAAATAAACTCGAGTATAATGAAAAAAATGTTTTCTAGAGTTGTTTAATTGCTCTATAATAGTGGTTCCCAACCTTTTGAAAAATTGTACCTCCTAAAATAAACTGGTAAAAATTCTGTACCCCTCCCCCTTTCTTAGAGGTAAGGAAAAAAAGTTTTAGTATGTTAGACAAAAAAAAAACAAAATAAAATTATCTTATGATAAAACATAGTTTTATTATAATTATAATGTATAATACATATAAATTATAATTATAATAAAACTATAAACCCCTCATAAGGCAACGGGAAACTAATGAAGCAATATCCCACGAGAAGTCACATGGAAGTTAAAACTAACACACGGCCCTCAGATTCCATCTCATCAAGGGGGTTAAAAATCCCCTGAGATAAAACAAAAAAACCCATTCAAATTGGGACATGGAATATCCGCAGCCTTTACGAAGCAAGTAAACTCGAAAACGCCATCAGAGGAATGAAAAGATTGAACATTGATATTCTTGGAGTAAGAGAAATATTCTGGGCAGGTTCAAGTAAATTTCAGTCAGAAAACAAAACTATATATTACTCAGGAAATGATACTTGTAGACATAGAAGAGGTGTTGGTATGATTATATCAAACTACATAGCTGATTCTATAACTGCTTTTATACCAAACATAGATAGAACAATGCTCTTAAAAAATAAAGGCAAAACCCTTCTCTATGAACATCATACAGGCGTATGCTCCAACTTCGGAATCCAGTGGGGATGAAATCAAAGAATGTTATTCCAAAATCTCCGAATAATTACAACAAACAAAATCGCACCAACTGACCATGATTTAGGGGTCTTTAACGAAAAAGTTGGATCTGATAAAATAGATGGAGTAGTTGCTGCGTGTGGACTAGGAGATAGAAACGAAAGAGGAGACAAATTAATACAATTCTGCCAGGAATAGAACTTCAAAATAAGCAATACTTGGTTCCGGCTCCCGCCCAGAAAACTATACACCTGGAAATCTCCAAAAGACAACCAACAACATATCGTACATAGCCAAATCGATTACACACTAATAAATAAAAGATATGCTTCAGCTATAATAGGTGTATGCACATATCCAGGAGCTGACGTGCCTTCAGATCACACCCCACTGAAAGCGAAACTCAGAAGTAAGATTACATCAGACCGCGAAACGGCAACCAAACAAAAAAATGAATCTTAAACAACTGAAAATCCAAATATTCAACAAAACATTTCAAGGAAAATCAACAACAAGTTGAACGAGCTTATTTGTCAGAACATAAGCTATCTGGAATTGTGGAGTCAAACAACCGAAATTTAAAATTTTGAAAAATTATTAAAAGAACTCCCTACTAAAAGATATCAGCCTAAAACTAAATGGATAACTGACGAAATCCTTGAATTAATGTATGAACGACGAGTCTACAAGAACAAAGATTCTACAAAGTACAACAATTTGCAAAGAATCCAAATAAGAATCAGATCCAAAATTCGACAAGCAAAAAACACCTGGCTTGAACAAGAATGATCGGAGATAGAAAGGCTCCAAAACTTGCACGATGATTTTAACTTACATAAAAAGATAAAAAATGCATCAGGCATATACAAGAAAAAAAAACACGAATATGCTATTCGATAACTACAACAAATTGATAACTAGCGCACTACATTAACAAACAATTTGAAAGTACGCAAAAAAGTTACACTCTTAAGGGGTTATACGCACTTAGAAGGCCGAAAAAAGACGTTTTGTTATAAATTTTTTTTGAGAAGGTATTTTATTTTACAAAAACAAAAAGTATTGATACATTTAGTGGCAACATCTAAGTTTATAATGGCACTAGTGATTTGTACAAATATTGATTTGGTGTGCTCCTGCAGACGATCTTCTGAAGGTCTTCCAAAAAAAGGTGTTCGGCGGTGGCCACGATTTCTCCGGTATAGTTCAACTGACATCAAAAAACCAAAAAGATTCTTTTTGTGGACAGATAAAACTAGGTATTGATCGAAGAAATAATCAAAATTTTTATTTTTGAGAAAATGCCGGCATTGTAAAAAAAAATCGAATTTTCGCCAGGTTTGCCAGGTAAAATTGTTTAAAAAAATAGAAATAATTATCCGAAATCTTATTCCTTCGATTAATACCTGAGGAATATATCTGAGAAGGTTGTGTTAAAATTTCAAAGCGATCGGTTGAGCCGTTTTTTAGAAATCTTGGCCACCTGCTTGGAAAACATAGTTTTGCGAAAAACGCGTTTAAAGTTTCGGAAGAAGTTTACACATAAATATTTTTTTATTTTTTTTACTTAAATGGTGTCATCTATTCCAGGGCCATAAGATGGACCCTCTGTATCACTAGCAGGTTCTAATACTTCGAGTTGACGCTGTCTACGAGCCATTCTCCCCTCTCGCGTACTCCCATGCGCTCTCAAGGCAGAGATCGCGACGCGCTCTGCATCCTCTTCCTCGACATAGGCATGGGCATTGGGCCCAATTGGTAGTCCCATTGCATGCATATAATATAAAATTGAAGTTGTGCCTTCATTAAAGATCCCGGCAGCGCTGTAGGCTGCAATTTCAAGAATTTTCGAGCCACATGGAATGATTTTTGGAGTTATTTTCTGTATCAACTGATTGTAGCTCTCATTGTTGTTTTGCGTAAAACCACCAACACATCTTTCCAATAATTTTTCATTAGTTAGTGAGTGAGGTAAATTGGAAAGATAGCTTTAGCAACATCAGGTGGTAAAGAAAGATAAACAGTCCGAGAGCCGTTACCTCGTATATCGAATATGCTTATATCTCGGAAAATACTTGTCGGATCGATTTGAAATTTTCAGGGAATATTATAAGTTAAATATATATTTCGAAACTGCAACAAAAAAAACGATTTTTTGAAAATTACGAGTGGATATAACCCATAAAGAAATTTCTTGAAATTTCTATTGTACCCCTTACAACAATGTAATGTACCACCAGGGGTACATTTAGCCCAGGTTGGGAACCTATGCTCTATATAATATTAAGAAAGATATAAACGCGATTTAATAGACATAATATAACATTTTTATTACTCATGCGTTAAAAGTACTAACTTGGCGCACGTTTTTTAGTGCGAGAAATGGCATTTTCAGTTGTGTAACCACATAACATGGGCAACGCACGCAAATATTCAATATCGCTAAGTTACATTTAAAAAAACAATTAAATAAATTAAATAAACACAAGACACTCAATATTAAAAAAATGTACAGAAATGTTTTTCATTACAAAATAAAAATTAAAGAAAACGTTTTAAATGGTAAACGTTTGAGTGTACATTCTGTGATGATACCGGAGACTGAAGAGAGTTCTTATGACCAATCCACACCTCCGGAGACAATTGAAAAAGCAAATTCTTCATTTTTTATTCTATTTTTTTTTTGATGGCCCCTGGATCCCAAACTTAAGTAAGATACGTCCCCTGGCATTAGTAATAAAAAATTTTATGTGCAACTGGGGCGGTGTTGTCAATTGCCCTCTCGAGCGAATGTGCGTATTCACTTCGTTCGTGCGCCTAATGTCGCTCTCGTGACCACTTGACAACTTACCGCTCTAGTTGCAAAATATACTATATTCAATTTTGCCTTATATTTCATTGGATATGCATCAAAATAACTCACTTACGAACTCCGTAAACATAACACTAAATGATGACATCGCTGATGTTCTTTTTTTGATCGCCAATCACAAAACTTGGTATACATTTTCTTATATAAATCTCTGGATTTCTGCGGGAGTAATCTTTCTGCAATTGCGTCACCATTTAACAATAATTCTTCGGGTGTGTCCAGTTATGGTTTCTAAAACACAAATTAATTAAACACAATACTCCAAACAAAATTTTGACGAAACAATTTTATCGTTGTCATGGCAACAACACAATCATGGCCGGACGACATGCTTCTTATAAAAACAAAAACACAGAAAATGGAAATTTTCTTTGAATTCAACTGATTGTTAAATCAAAAGTAAAATTGAATAAACCTTTGTATTGCACTCGCGGATACAACTAAGGTTTAACGAGCGGGTTGTTAAACCTTAATTTTACCCGCTTGTATGATTGTACCCGCTTGAAATATTAACCGAGTCTGTTCCATCTTCATTCATATAGCACTCTATATTGATTTAATCCGTAGTATTTTATTACTGAATGAACAACTAGAAAGTCTTAAAAAAAATTCAAAATCTTTGAATTTAATTATTCCATCTATTCTGTGTTTCTTCTTCAAATTCCGTCTTATATTCTTTACATGAATTTATTTTACTGATTTGTAGAATAAATGTTTTTATTGACAAAAAAAAAAAAAATTTTAAATATCTTTTATTTGTAAATATACGGTCCTTTCTAATATAGAAACTACAATCTAATCGCTTTTCTTTATTAAACGAGTTTCAGTTTCTCATGGCAAAGGTTAATGAAATACGGACATTTCACGAGATTTCTCAACAAATTTTTCAAATCACTTTCCTATATTTACAAGAAAACACAGATTATTTATAACTCGATGATACTTAATCCACCGTAGAAATAAACGAAAAAAGAACAAGACAGCAGCATGAATTTTAAGAAAGTCAAATAAAATTATTCAAAATTTGAGACAAAACATTAATGACATTTGTCGATAAGAATCCACACATTTCAGATTCAAGACCCTTGCATTAGCCCACATGCGTAACTATGCTATAGTAAACAGCTACTGTAGAACGAATGCTACTGGTAGGGGAGTTGCTATCTGGGCTAACTTAAAAATAATAGATAAGATCGAAAAACTAGAGCTGCATTCGTTTGCCATAGAAAAAGTAATAGAAATATGTGGAATCAAATGGAAAGCTAATAACAACACCACCGTAATAATAAAGTTATATAGACCACCTACAGGATGCTTAACGATTTTCATGGTACAACTTTACTATATAGATACAATGGAGAGAAATGTGATTATAACTGGAGATTTTAATATAAACCTGGCATTAAACAGCAAAGAACCTTGTTGAACCGAACTACAACAAGAAGTAAAAGATTACACACGAATATCATCCACATCAAAGACTCTAATCGATAATATCTTTCTCAATACTAACTATTCCACAAAATCTGCTTTACATGACACAACTTTATCAGATCACAGACAAATAATCCTTCAAACTAATTCTAGACACACTAAACCTAATTACAGAACTACAGAACTACACTACAGAACTACAGAAAAATTCCGTCTTTGCAGGATCTATTCTCACGCAAATAAAACAAGATTCGCCAATGCATTAAGAGATGAAAACTGGCTGGATTTATATACAGAAAACAACTGCCATACAAAAACATCTATATTTATACAGATTCTACAATTCCATTTCTACATCAGTTTTCTGCTAGTCAGGGTCCGTCAAGAAAATCTTGGGTAACAAACACGGTTAGAACCACATTTAGAAACTTAAAAGACCTATATTTATTTCAAAAAGAATTTCCACAACTAAAGAATCGGTACATAGTACAGAAGAAAAAACACAACATATTAATTGCAGATGAAAACAGAAAATTTTACGAAAACATGCTAGAAAACGCCCCTAACATACAAAAGCAATTGTGGACGATTGTCAAAGATCTATCTAATAAAATCAATGAAAAACCATCTATACAAATTATGGAAAATAGTGTAATGATTAAGAACCCAAAGTGACTACTTTATTTAATAACTCAAATTTAAACACCTGATTTAGTGAGGTAAAACATAAGACCACCTGAAATATCAAACCGACATATAAATAATTGTACAATATTCTTAGAGGAATATATAAAAGGGGAACTTTTACAAGTTTTACAAAAATTAAAGAATAAAAACACTAGCGGGCACGATTCACTGTCCTTTAAGATTGTATAAGAATTTATATCTTTGTTAATTAAACCTCTAACACATATTGTGATTTACACATTTGAGAGGGAGGAGTGTCCACAGGTCCTGAAATCTTCAATAATCATTCCGATTTAAAAAAAAAGGCGATAGAGAAGATATAGCCAACTACAGACCGATTTCGCTAGTATCAGTTATATCTAAAATATTAGAATACTCTATGTTACACAGACTTACACCCTTCCTGGACAAATTCAATATAATACCAAGACAACAACACGGATTTAGAACTGGTCAATCTACAACAACGGCAATTACAAATTTATACAATAAAATCTTTTGGGAATATGTTGCAATCTCACTAAAGCGTTTGACTGTATGTCACATGACATTCTACTAGATAAATGCCACATATACGGAATAAGAGAAAAAGTGGGCAACTGGCTAACATCCTTTCTTGAACATAGACAGCAAGTGGTCATAGTTACAAATAGCAATGACTGTGGAATATCGCCAGCAACCACAATAAACATGGGTGTCCCTCAAGGATGTGTATTAAGCCCAACTCTCTTTTCAATATACATAGCGGACTTAGTAAAATATACAGAAGGTAACTACTGCACCCTATAAGCAGACGATGCTACCTTCTTAATAACAGAAAATGCGGCGAAGGAAATGAGGAAGAGACAAATAAACTGCTGGATAAAATATATAAGTGGTTCTCAGTGAACAACTTGTATTTAAACACAGAAAAAACAGTTACTCGATTTTTCAAACGACGAGAAAGGAACGATGCGAAAATCTCTCTCTATATATAGGTCAGAAGAAAGTAAAAAGAGCGTCAAATACGAGATTTTTAGGAATATTCTTTGAAGAAACAATGACGTGGAAAATAACTGCAGAGAAGATAGTAAGCAAGATAAATAGAAGTATCTTCATACTAAGAAGACTGAAGAATTTAATCAATATCCATATGCTTATTAATATATACTTCGCGGAAATATATGCGAACATAACATATTGAATTATGGTATTGGGTTCCTCCCCTCAGATTCGTACCATATTCAAAGCCCAAAAAAGAGCAATAAGATGCATGGCAAGAATAGATAAGAGAACGTCGTGTAAACGATATTTTATAAATTTTAAAATTCTTACAGTTCACTCCATATATATATATATATATATATATATATATATATATATATATATATATATATATATATATATATATATATATATATATATATATATATATATATCATCAAAACATCATCATCATCATCATTTTCTTTACTCCTCGTGGGAGCATAGGGCATCAACAAACGCTCTCCATCTGATTCTATTCTGAGCCAGGGCCTTTACCTCGCGCCACTCCTTTCCGCTTGTCCTGGCTTCCTGTACGACTGTCCTCCGCCACGAGATTTTTGGGCTTCTCTCTTTCTTGAACCTTGGGGGTTCCAGTCAAGAGCTTCTTTTGCAATATCCCCCTCCGGCCTTCTAAGTGTGTGTCCGATCCATTTCCACTTCCTTCTTCTTATTTGGGTTTCAAGACGCGCCATATTTGCTTTCTTCCAAAGTTCAATATTTGCTATGGTTTTGGGCCAAAATATTTTAAGTATTCTTCTCAGACATTTGTTCATGAATACCTGAAGTTGTGATACTATGGTAGTAGTCACTTTCCACGTTTCGCTACCGCAAAGAAGAACTGATACTACATTAGATTTGAAAATTTGGAGCTTTAAGTTACGGGAAGTTTTTGTTGAGTTCCATAGATTGTTAAGCATTCCGAATGCCTGTCGCGCCTTCTGTATCCGTTGTTTTACATCTTTATCAGCACCACCATCCTGTGAAATAAGGCTTCCAAGGTAGCAAAAACTATCTACTACCTGTACTTGCCTGCCATCTATCGCCAGGTTGCAGGGGGCTGTCGCATTGATATTGATCTCCAACTTTTTTTCCATATCTACTTTGGTGTGGGACAGGAGACAGATATCATCGGCAAAATCTAGGTCTTCTAAATGCCTCACGAGCGTCCATCGAATTCCCCTTGTTTTTTATTTGCTTTCTTCATGACCCAGTCTAAGAGTATGTTAAACAGAAGTGGGGAGAGCGTGCATCCTTGTTTTACTCCCGAATGCACTGTGAAAGGTGTGCCGCGTTGTCCTTGGTGGATTACCATGCAGCTTGCTCCTTTGTATAGTAATTTGATTAGGTTTATGTACTTTGTAGGCACCCCGTAGCTGGCTAGTATTATCCACTTAAATTCCCTGTCCACACTATCGAACGCTTGCTTGAAGTCGATGAACAGTAGATAGAGTGGTGACTGCCACTCGAGCGACTGTTCAACGATGATTCTGAGGGTGTTTATCTGGTCGGTACAGGACCTGCCAGGCCTGAATCCAGCTTGCTCCTTGCGTAGTGTCGGTTCAACCACATTGCTGATCCGGTCATGAATTATTTTGGATACTAATTTGATAACGGTGTTAAGAAGAGTTATTCCTCTCCAATTGGAGCATATACTCAGGTTTCCTTTTTTCGCCAGTTTGATAATTAGGCCTTCTTTCCACGTGGATGGTATTACTTCTGTTTCCCATGCTTCTCGAATTATAGGTGTTATAATCTCGGTGATTCCCTTTATGTCTATTTTAAACATCTCCGAGTATGTCTCGTCAGCGCCAGGCGCCTTGCCGTTTTTAAGGTGTTTGATGGCGACCTTCACCTCTTCTATGCTTGGCGGGTCGTCTCTAAACCTTCTGTTTCCGCTTGGTGTCATAGGACTCTGTGGTACCTCTTCCAACGGTGTGTTTAGGAGCTCTTGGAAGTGTTCTGTCCAGAGGATAATTTGCTGTGCCTCGGTTTTGCATAGCTTGCCGTTCGTCGTGCGTATTGGTCGTTCTGAGGGGTAGCCTGTGTTTGTGAGCTTTCGTGTCAGGCGATATGTTTCCTTGGTGTTCATGCTGTCAGCAGCTAGTTGCGCTCGGGTTGCAATATCAGCTAGCCATTTCCTCATATCAGTTCTAGCACTCTTTCCCACTTGCTTATCGGCTGCGTTGTAAATCTGGGAAAGCCTTTGTTTATCTTTATCTTCAGCACAGTTTATTTGTTGCTTTAAGTTTCGGCGGTCTTGGATTAATTTCCAAGTCGCATCTACGATCTATATATTACCTCTTAACGCATCTACGATATATATATATATATATATATATATATATATATATATATATATATATATATATATGGGAATTGTCTTCGTATATATATATAAAAACAGGCATAACTTTAATTTTCATATTTATGTATTTTTCGACTAACACAATATGTATAGCTGTATATCATTTAGCGTAATAAATTTGATTTGAATTTGATCAGAGAAGACCAGACAAGGCCAGAGAAGAGCAGGCAAGACAAGACTAGGCAACACTAGTGAAGTCCAAACAAGACAAGGCCAGACCAGACAGGCAAGACCAGAAAAGACAAGTTTTAACTGGTCCAGTTTTATCTGGTCTTGTCTGGACTTGTCTTGGCTTGTCTGGTCTTGGCTGGCCTTGTCTGGTCTTTTCTAGTCTTATCTGGTCTTGTCTGGTCTACAAGACCAAACAAGACCAGATAAGACTAGACAAGGCCAGACAAGACTAGCCAAGACCAGACATGGCAAGACCAGGCAAGTCCTGACAAGATCAGATAAAACCAGACAAGACCACACAAGACTAAGACACAACCAAGACAAGACCATACAAGACCAGACAAGACCAGGCAAGACCAGACAAGACCAGACATTACCAGACATAAACGGACAAGTCCAGGCAAGACAAGACAAGGCAGACCAGACCCGACAAGACCAGGCAAGACCAGAGAAGTCCAGAAAAGACCAGAAAAGACCACACAAGACAATACAAGACCAGCCAAAACCAGACATGACGAAACATGAACAGACAATACCATCCAATACCATACAATACCAGACAACACCAGAGAACATCAGACAAGAATAGACAAGAACTGACAAGAACGGACAAGTGCAGACAAGACCAGCCAAGACCAAATATTTCCAGACAATACCAGATGGGACCAAACAGGACCAAACAAGACCAGACAAGACCCGACAAGACTTGACAAGTCATGGCAGGACCAGAAAACGCCAGAAAATGCCAGGTCATACCAGACAAGATCAGACAAGGTCATAGAAGTCGACACAAGACCAAACAAGACTAGACAAGACCAAGTAAAACAACATAAGACCAGAAAGACCACAAAAGGAGATAATATATTACAAAACTAAACAATACTAAACAGATCTAGATCAAATTAGGTAAATTAGACAATAAGACTAGGTTCTTATGTAGTTTAACCCATTTTTTTCCAGCCTTGTTCAGTTTTGTCCAATCTTGCACATTTCTGCCTAGTCTTGTTCAGTTATACCGCCTTTTATACCGCCTTGTCCATTCAAGTTTAGTGTAGCTTTTCTTTGTCTTGTTTACACATTGCTTATTTTTGTCTAATCTTATCCAGTGTTATACCGCCTAGTCCATTCATGTTTAGTGCAGCTTAGTCTTGTATAGAAAAATATTTAAACAAGACTGAGCTACACTATACTTGAATGAAAGGGCGGTATAAAACTGAACAAGACTAGACCAAAATGAGCAAAACTGGACAAAACTCAACTAGGCTGGACAAAAAGAGGTTGAACTATATAAGATTCTGGACAAAAATGGGTTAAACTAGATTAGAACCTGGTCCTACTCAGTTTTGCACAGTCTTTTCAGTTTTGTCCAAAATTGTTTTATTGTTTAGCTTTGTCCAATTTTGTTCGGGCTTATTTCGTCTTTTATATTCTTGCCTAATCTAATGTAGTATTTTCTACTCTTGTCTTAACTTGTCTATTTTTACTTAATACTCTTAATAATAATACTTAATACCTAATATCTATATTTACCTAATACCTAATCTTCTAATTAATCCCCAATTCTTCTAAAAACATCATGTTTGTATGGTCTTGTCTCCAATTATTATATTGTCCTCCAAATATTATATAGATGTAAAACATTAGATTTTCATAAATTGTTTAGCACACGAAAAACATCTTCAGAAGTTCTGGGTATACCTGGCGATTTCCCTTTAAAAACACTACCGCTTTCCTTGAAAGAATGTAGCCAATAACGTATAGTTTTTGCTGTAGGAGGTTCAACGTTGAGAATGCTGACGTATAAAATTACTTTGCACTGTTATAACAGATTCAGTTTGCACAAGCCAAATAATACCCTTCGCTTTTTGTCGCTGCGCTTTTGTAGCCATTGCACTGCACTGTATGCCTGAACTGAACTAAGCGATCCTGGCGCCGTCTCAACGTCAAGCAGATGTGCCAACTCCAAGGCAGCAAAACTTGGACAGTTGATGAATCAAACACCACAAACTAGAATAGTGTGTATCACTTTGAATTGTTTCTATGACACAATAAAACTAGAGAGTTCTTTTTCAAACGGGCTGCACATTCATTAAACAAATTCCGCACCACACAATCGCTTGCCTATTGTCACTAACCACACCTTAGCCCTCTGAAATTGGACAGTACCTGTTGCCGAACCCTGTATTTATGATTCCTTTGGATTTTCTTTTGTCGAACATACAGTTCTGGATCACGGTTGTTAGTAATTATACTTATCACTATCATCAAAGCCAAGATCATCTACAAAATGTACATTCGTTAGCATTAACTTAGTCAACAACTTTGTTAACATGGTTAAGATTTTCCATTAGCCTTTACAGGTCCTCGACGTTTTCCGCTAGTACGACAGTGTCATCAACGTATTTGATTTTGTTCAATGGTACTCCGTTTACTTTTATGCCAGCTGTGTCGTTGGAAAATACGTTATTCTGAGTTCTTATTATAACGAATTGGTTATAAAATGCACCCCTCGTTTAATAGCTCAGACAGGTCAGTTTACCTTCTTTATACAGTTTATCTTACAAAATCCCATTTAAGAACCTGGTTATGATTGCGATGGTTGATAACCGTCGCTGTTACCAATGTTATGATGGAGGTTGGGTATTTTCGGAAGGAGCACCACATCCACCATTGTTAGTTCTTTGAATTCGAGAAAATTGAGCGCCTGCTTGCGGCCTTGAGCTGTCGATGATCTTCCAGCAAGGGCAGTGAGATGGTTTTTAGATTCCAAAATCCCATTTCAAAACCTTGTTATGATTGCGATGGTTGAGAACCGTCGCTGTTACCAATGTTAAGATGGAGGTTGGGTACTTACCCGAAGGAACAACACAGGCACCAATATTAGTACCTTGAATTCGAGAAGATTGAGCGCCTGCTCGCGGCCTTGAGCTGTCGACGATCCTCCAGCAAGAGCGGTGAGATGGTTTTGAGATTGCAGAATCCCTTTCAGAAACCTTGTTATGATTGCGATGGTTGAGAACCGGCGCTGTTAACAATGTTATGATGGAGGTTGGGTACTTACCCGAAGGAACACCAAGCCTATAATGTTAGTTCCTTGAATTCGAGAAAATTGAGCGCCTGCTCGCGGTCTTGAGTTGTTGACGATCTTTCAGCAAGGGCGGTGAGATGCTTTTGAGATTGCAGTATTCCATTTAAGAACCTTGTTATGATTGCTATAATTAAGAACAGCCGCTGTTACCAATGTTATGATGGAGGTTAGGTACTTCCCCGAAGGAGCACCACAGGCACCAATGTTAGTATCTTGAATTCGAGAAGATTGAGCGCCTACTCGCGGCCCTGAGCTGTCGACGATCTCCCAGCAAGGGTGGTTAGATGGTTTTGTGGTTTCAACTCACCAGTTGAGTTTTTCTAGTTTATGTTCTTTATTATGGTAGACATGCAGTCAAGATAGAAGTCGTTTGTTTGGTTTTACAGGGTCTTTATTAGGTTACATACATGTGAAATAATAAAGGTATAAAGTATAAATAATAATAAAGTATAACCTAAAATATAACCTAAAAGTCAAATTTGACAACGTTTTCCTAAATGCCAATTTGAAGCAAAATATCAATTAGGTAAATGTCATAAAAAGTGACAGTTGTAGTTGTTTTACGAGATTATAATAAAACGGCCAAGTGCGAGTCGGGCCACTCGCAATGTAGGGTTCCGTAGTTACAATTTTTAAGGCCGATTCTCATATACGCGACACTCAGCTATGCGACGTCGTGCGACATCGTCTGTCAAATAATGATTACATTGTTTTAAATGGGCACGTTCTCACTATGGCTACGCGACGTGCCCTTTTAAAACAATGTAATCATTATTTGGCAGGCGATGCGCACGACGTCCGTAGCTGTCGCCTATATGGGAATCGACAATTATTCTTATGGCTTAAGACTCAAATGTCTAAAAAATTATATCAAAAATAACTTAATCAGCTGACATTGATGCTGTCGAGTTTGACGTTCACCAAAACCAATGATATATTGTTGTTATACGGCTGCCGCTCGATTTGTTACATTTTAAAAATTGGTCGACTATTAGGTACTTGTATACTAATAAAGCCTACTTAGCTGTGATACTTTTCCTTTTAACTTCGTTATATATACTTACTCGTTATATAAACTACTGTGAATTTGTTCACATATCCAGAAACCAAAAGTCATTTAGTTGTTAGTGGGGGGTACACTTTACTCTAACAAAAATTAGCAGCTTAATATTTCACAAACAGACCTCTTAATCGAAATATTGTTTTCACAAACCTATAATATTTTTGAAAGACCTATCCAATGACACCCTACACCATGGCGTAGACGAGCAAAAAAACGTACCTACTCCTTCAGGGCAAAGGAGGTACCCTAACAATTTCTTTTTTCAAGATTTTGTTTTACCACTTTGTCGGCGTGACTAATCTGTATATCCATGCCAAATTAGAGCTTTATATTCTCTTTCGACATATCGAAACTAAAAGGGTTCCTTGTTGATAACAACGGAACCCTAAAAATGCCTCATATTTTCAATCATAGTAAGGATGCAGATATGGCGTTTATTTGCTAAATTGCAGAGCTGGTGTTTGAAGTTATTATAATTCGAAAAAGGTTTAAAAAAGAAACTTGTTTTATAAGTAGCATAAAAGAAACTATACTATAAACTCTTAATTGAAAATCCGTTTACCGTGAAAGTTTAAAGGTTAGATTACTCAATTAATTTCCTCACTGGCGCTGCCATTAAAGCCATGAAACGATCGTCCACTTAATAAACTAATTATATATTATTTTCTCCATCTCTCGCCATCCACACTCATAATTTATTATTAATTAGACGGCACTACAGATATTAACTATGAAAGAACAAAGAAAAAAATTAGTAGTAAATTGTAAAAATATATATCTACAGTCTAGATACAAGTTATCTAGAAAAGCATCTCCAAATCATCTGTGCAATACAACTAGAAACTAGATACGAGGCATCTAGTGTCTAGATGTCTTGTACTACAGTCTAGATACTTTAACTTGTATCTATAGTTTAGATGCTTTTTATTTTAAGTCTAAATGTCTTGTAATAATAGTAATAATAATCAGAGAGAATTTCTTGTTTCGTGACAGTCCGTCTCGACTTTTCGGGACTCTAACACCCACTGTTGCCAAGCCACTGACTGTGGAGGAGGTTGAAAGCTTCTGGAGAGGAGTCTACTACAAGTCCCCTCCGCTACGACTAGACACTCCAGCGCTAGTGCACTTCGACGCCTTCTGTAGAGGGCATCAAAACCGTCTCGAAGTGTGCGAGGCAGTCTATTTCCATCATTAGCAAGAACTATTTCCATCCACCCATCGCCATCTGACCCTTGGCCATCTTGGTTAACTGGGGAGCGTATTCCCGGCTGAATAGTTGAGCTAGGTTGTCGAAGGGCGCTCTATGCTGCTCCCCAAAAAGGGAGACTTGTCCGACCCGCGCAACTATCGGCCGATTATTTGTCTGAACACCTGCTACAAGATATTCACACGTGTCTTGTATGATAGGCTGTTTTTAAGGGTGGTAGGTCGGTAATTGCACCAGGTAAGCGAGCAGCGTGGGGCGAAGTCCAACGTGGAGGGATGTCGAGAGAATCTGGTGATAGATCATGCTGTCACTCAGGACTCCCGGCATTACAAACGTAATCTCTCAATGGCCTGGATTGATTATCGCAAGGCAATTGACACAACATCACATGAGCTTTTGTTATACTTGCTCATATACCTTGCGGTACCAGCTCCAATAATGAGATGCACTGAACACCTGTTGCCACTCTGGAAGGCCCGCTTTTCCATAATACCCGGTACACAGCGGGTCAACACGGAGTTGGTAACGTTCAGGAGGGGTGTGTTTCAAAGAGATTCCTTGAGCTCCCTCTTGTTTTGCATCTCACTGCTGTCGATTTCCATTGCCTTGAGACGTGCCCGTGGCTATACAGGTGGACCACCGAGCCATGGAGGCATGAAATCGCCCATTTGTTCTACATGGATGATCTCAAGCTCTATGCATCCGGGGAGAGAGACTTCCGCCTGTCTCTCGCAGTGGTCCAGGAGTACACACGGGAGGTTGGCATGGAGATGGGGTTGGATAAGTGCGCAGTGATGCACCTTCGTACAGGACGATCATCGGAGTTCCCTGACGATATGCAGCTTACCGAAGCATCTTGAAACATCTAGAGGCTGGAGAGACCTATAGATTACCTGGGACCTATAGATTACCTTGGGATTGAGCAGCACTACGCTCATGATGTACCCCGGGTGAAAGAGGCTCTCCGCGGCAAATACAGACACCTTGACAGAATAAGGTGCCAGAGCCGGACAGAATAACGTGCCTGTCACTAATATGCTTGCCGTTCCAGTCCTGGTCTACTCCTTCGAAGTAGACAGTCGATAAGTTGCGTGAACTCGACAGGGATACCCGTAAAACGATGCACATCCACCGAGGAGTTCATCCGAGATCGTCCGTTCCTCGGATGTACCTCCCACGTCATCGAGGGAGCAGAGGACTGTTGAGCCTAGAGTTTATGCATGGTAGAGTGGTTTTGGGTTTAGCTTTTAAGATCTAAAGAAGCTCGGACCCGCTCCTATCTCTCGTGAGGGATCACGAACATATGGGAGCGGGGACATTTATTTTCAAGGCGGCAAGCAGGGCCGCTGAAGAACTTGGTCTCCAACCGAAATTAGACGAGGAGGCGGACGAGGTGGTAACCCCGAGTTGATCACCGAGTTGCAGACGAATCGTCTAAGAGTCCAAATTAGGGCCGCTGAACAGTATGTTGTTCGGGCGGCATGTCGACAAACCGATGCACGGTGTCTTTTATAGACACTTACATAATATACATTATAGAGCTCCGGTTATCTCAGGTCAGCCGGGCCCAAGATGACGTTATTAACACCTTGGTCTATCGTCGCCGCGTAATGCGTGTGCAGATCCCTGATATCACCTGCAGGCCGCATAATGCACTTGTTGTCGGCTTGCCGGACAAAAGCTGTCTTGGCGTACATCCATCGACATGCAGGACTGCGAGTGCTCTTATTACCATCTCAGGCACTCGTATGAGATAGACCAGGAGCATGTGCCACATTACTTGCCGGGAGATATTGAGTCCGTTGTCGGGAACGAGAGATGCCAATTTTTTTGGAACTATCCGTTCTCGACGGTCAGGCTTATCGCACCAACAAGCCTGATATTGTCCTCCTCGATAAACAGACCCGGACTATTTTTCATCGAGTTTTCAGCTCCAGCGGAACAGAACATAGTCCTGAAAGAGAAGGAAAAAACGTACTAAATATCAAGACCTCCTTTTCGAGCTCCGCACGCTATACCCTGGCCATGATGTCATGCTGGTCGTCCTAATCATCGGTGTTCTGGGGGGAATCCGTTCTTCGCTGCTTTCGGAGTTGAAGATCATTCCGACATGCAGAAACTCCGCTGGAGTTTTGGCAGGTCGGATGCAGAAAGCTGTCGTCTTGGGGTCCCTTTGTCTGCTGAGGGCACACGATTCTGGAACCTATAGTTGTTCACAGACCGGTGGCGAGTAGCAGTTGTAGAAATAACTTTTGGACACTGGCGCGGCTGCTGTGAAGTTTCGGAGCTGGCAGCAGTCCCGACCAGAATTTTATTAATAATAAAATAATAATAATAATAAAAATAAAATAAAAGTCGGCCGTGAATTTCTGAAAATTGTCAGTTAATACATGTTACTCCTCCCGAAAAAGGGTATAGGAAGATATAAAAAATGAATAAACTACTCAGGAACCATCATGGCGTGTTCAGAGACGATACTGAACACAACACGCTTCCCCCGGTGATCGCCGAACGAGCCGGTACCGCAGTTCAAGCTATCGATTCGGCAACGCTTGACAGCTCTGAGATCTTCCAAAACGAGGCTTCTCAACCTGGCCCTCAGAGCCCAACAGCTTCCAGGTCCAAAATAACGAAACACTCTTGGACCCCAGCGCAAAATAGTGAAGTTATGTGGGCTTTCCACTATGCGATCGCCAACAATTTACCTGTACCAAAAACAAAAGGAACATACGAACTATGGAGAAAAATAAATCCTCTGCTCCTCCCGAACATCGACCCTAACAAGCTGGCAACCCAACGGCGATTGATTGAGAGATCGTTCAGAAGAACACAAATTGATGCTATTCTTGCAGAGATCAGATCCTCACACCAGCAAGAAGATGCTCCACAAAATGAAATTGAGCCTGACATAACGGAGATTACGCCCGAGCTCCCCTTAATGGAGAAGGAAAATATACAACAAATAGACTGTCAAACACTACAGTTAGAAATCTCAGCACACTCTCAAAAAATCGGGCATGAGTTCAGACTCACACTCTGTGAAAATGAGATGCTCAGTGTCACGAACCGCAAAGGTACTAATAAAATAAGACCTAGTCCCGAGAATTGTAAATCAATAAAAGCTGCCAATGAGGCCCTGGAGCGGATCTGTAAAGATGAACAACATCTCTCCCTCACAGAACTAAACCAACTGATTTACGCAACATCAGCAGTGATTGCCAAGGAGATACAATTAAAAGTGCCTCGTAACAGAAATATTGAAGGACCAGCTTGGAAAACAAGACTAAAAAAGAAAATCGCTCTCTATCGCAGTAGCGTGTCCGTACTGGTTGAGTATCGCAAAGGAACGCCTGGGCACTCTCTAAACAATATAGCAGTCGCATTACTCAAACGGTTGAGGATTGGAGATTTAGTACGGGCAATCCAGGACCAAAAGATGAAGCTACAGGCAATTTCTCAGCGGCTGAGGAGGTACACAAAAAGGTCAGATCAATTCCACCAAAACAAACTGTTTCACACTAATACTAAGATATTCTACAGGAGCCTAAATCAAAAACAAAACTCTGTAACAGAACCGCCTTTCCAAGAGAAAGTGGACCGGTTCTGGCGAGATATTCTGGAAGATAGTAGATCACACAACACTCACGCCCCCTGGATCCAACGTGAATCGGAATCATGTGAAGCAGTAAAATCCAGCAAATGGAATGACTTTACGTTGACCGAGCTAAAGAACAATGTTAAAAAGCTCGCCAACTGGAAAGCACCTGGCCCAGATAAAGAGTACAACTTCTGGATAAAAAACTTAGATGCTTTGCACTACCACCTAACAAAAGCTCTAAGTAAAGCTGCTGAAGATCCAGAAGCATTACCGGATTGGTTTACTACCGGAGTAACATTTCGGAGTAATCTTTCTTCAAAAGCAAGGACTCACAGAACCCAAAGAACTAGCGTACAATTACTTGCTTCCCAACAATGTACAAGGTGATGACGTCCCTACTAGTCAACAGATTGTATAACCACCTAACAGAAAACAATTTACTCCCGCCTGAACAGAAAGGTTGTAGACGAAAATCACACGGCTCTAAAGACCAACTCCTAGTTGACAGAATGGTCACAGAGGACGCTAGAAGACATAAAGTCTCCCTTTCTATGGGATGGATAGACTATAAGAAGGCATTCGATAGCGTACCACATAGTTGGATCATAGCAGTCCTTAAGATCTATAAAGTGAACCCCACCATCATAAAATTCAGTGGGACTTCTATGAAAGAATGGAAAACGGAGATGAAACTGTACCACTCGAAAAAAATAAAAAGAGGAATATTCCAGTATGATTCCTTATCCCCACTGCTCTCAATCAGGGACATACAGAATGTCCCTGATTCCGCTTACAAACATGTTAAATATAGAAACGCTGGCATACTCACTAGCGGATGATCAGACTATCAACCATCTCTTTTACATGGATGATCTAAAGTTGTATGGAAAGGATAAGAAACAACTAGACCAGGAGATCGAGATAGTAAAAACTTTCAGCGATGATATCTCGATGGAGCTCGGACTGGACAAATGCTCTAGTGTATCAATAAAAAAAGGGAAACTAGGGTCCAATCCAGTGGTAAAGGTTGATTCCGAAATACGTGAACTCGACCAAGATGAAGTCTACAAATATCTGGGTGTAGACGAAAGCGATGGTATTCGACTCAGGGAGATGAAGGAGAGGCTGCGCAAGGAGTACTATCGCCGAATTAGACTCGTCCTCAGTACAGAATTTAACTCCAAAAACAAGATCCAACTCCTCCAACTCGTTTCGGAATAATTAACTGGTTGCGCTCTGAGCTCCAGCAGATGGACAGGAAAACAAGGAAATTGCTCACGATTCATGGATACCATTATCCAAAGGCTGACGTAGACCAACTATACATGCCCAGGAGTAGTGGCGGCCGTGGTCTCATCGGGATTGAGTGTGCATATTACCGCAAAATTGTAAGCCTCTCTGAGACAGAAAGCCTTATAGTTGCAGCTCAGGATCAGGCACTTAACACTCGATACCACCAGAAAAGAATAATTTACCTAGATGTTGACAGCAAGTGTAGAATGTGCAATAAAAAAGATGAAACAAGATCGCTAGCTACCTACACTGGTCAATACTAAAAGATCTTGCCCAGCAAGTGCCTGAGCACTGGTACGATCACCAGCCTACCCCGATAATAGAAAGGGAAGAAACAATCATAATGTACGACGATGCTGTGGTAACAGATCGTACCGTTGAAGCGAACCGACCGGACATCATTATCCATAACAGAAAAGAAATGCGCTGCACTTTAATCGATGTGGCAGTACCAGCCGATTCGAACATTGGGGCCAAGGAGGTCGAAAAAAAGCAAATACAAAGACTTGTAACTCGAGATAGCGCGGATGTTGAAAACTAAAACCAAAGTGGTACCGGTTGTGGTTGGAGCTCTCGGAACTATTAAGATCGGAAAATATCTAGAAGAGCTACCATGCAGTGTCAGCGTCGAGCAGGTGCAGAAGATCGCACTGCTGGGAACGGCCCACATAATAAGAAAGGTCTTATCAATCGGCCAATGAACGCCCTAGGACCCAGGCTGGGCCCCGGCAAAGAAAGCTACTGGCACGAAAGTGTCAAGAAAAAAGAATAATAATAATAATATTAGATGTCTTGTATCTAGAGTTTAGTTATTTTGTATCTAGAGACTATACTCTCTCCGGCGAGAGAATGCAGCTATACTGTTCCGAGGTATGAGGGGCAAGGGACGCACCGTAGTTCACTCTGATTAGTTTGCGTTAAGAAATATGCGTTCAAAGAGGGACAACTAAACAGCGTGCACTCGCAATAAAGTGGGGGTATGCGCAGAACAATGCTAAACTCTCGTTGCTAAACTCTCGTTGGTTCGACAAAGTTCTGGTGTCTTCCACTCACGTCTAGATGGCAGTAATTGGAATATATAAGAAGGCTAGTGGCGCAACCACAAGTCAGTTCCTATGACACTGTTGTGAAATAAAATAGTGCGTACCTCCTTAAAACGTGTTTGTGCGTGTTTAAGTTTAAGACATCTTTGTAACAGTATTTTGATTTGAATTGTTGCTTTTGTGTGTGATTTAGTAGTATGGAAAAGAAGCGAAAAATTGATAGTGAATGCAGAAAATTCAAAGATCAGTGGAACATTCAGTATTTCGTAATTGAGTCCAGTATCAAGGCGCTATGTTTGATTTGCAATGAAAGCATAGCCGTTCTCAAGGAATATAACATTAAACGTCATTATGAAACAAAACATTTTCAAAATTACTCAAAATATACAGGAAGTTTGCGGACAGAAAAATTCGAAGCTATGAAGCGCGGATTGAAATCGCAGCAATCTTCATTTACAAAACTCAAAACTGAAGAAGAGGCTGCAACTCGTGCCAGCTTTCGTGTGGCTCTTGAAATTGCAAAACGTGGAAAACCATTCACCGATGGAGAAATGATCAAAGAATGCATAATTGCAGTAGCCGAAGAAATGTGCCCTGAAAAGGTAAATTTATTAAAAACTGTCAGTATGTCAGCAAACACTGTGGCTCGAAGGGTAGAAAACATCGCTGAAAATATATCCTCTCAACCTTTCGACAAAAATGGACATGTTGAGTGGTTTTCATGGGCCTTGGATGAGTCAACGGATGTGTCAGATACTGCTCAGGTGTTGATCTATATTCGAGGAGTAGATAAAAGTTATGAAGTGCATGAAGAACTTCTTGATATGTATAGTATTCATGGCATAACTACTGGTACAGATATTTTTAAAGGAGTTGAAATGGCCATTAATCAAAAGAACCATCGATGGAAAAACTTGAAATGTATTACAACTGATGGAGGCAAAAACATGAGTGGGAAAGATAAAGGATTGGTCGCTCTTGTGTCGAAGGCTGTAGAAAATGCCGGTGGTTCAAAACCGTTAGTCTTACATTGTATCATTCATCAACAGTCTTTGTGCCGAAAATGTTTGGATATGTCTGAACTTCTGAAACCAGTCTTATCAACTGTTAATTTTATCAGATCTTCTGGGCTGAATCACCGACAATTCCGACAATTTATTGAAGAGATTGGAGAAAATGACTTACCTTATCATACTGCCGTACGTTGGCTTAGTTGTGGGAAAGTCCATCAGCGCTTTTTTGAACTTCGAGCAGTGATCGAAATTTTTTTAATGAAAAGCATCGCCCTCTTACTGAATTACAAAACAACGCATGGCTGTGGAAGTTAGCATTCTATGTTGATTTGACAAAACATGTGAACGAACTGAATTTGAGATTGCAAGGAGAAAACCAGCATCTTCCTGATTTATACACAAGATTTATGCCATTGCGAATCAAATTAAGATTTTTCAGAATCCTTTTGATACTGACATTGAAACCCTAGCCCCGGAACTTCAAATGGAAATGATTGATCTACAGTGCAGTGATATAACCAAGAACAAATATCAAAACTCATCTTTGTTGGAATTTTATAAGAGTCTTCCACTGACACAATTTGATAATTTGCATAAGTTTGCTCGTGGGCTGTTTTCTGTTTTTGGTACTACTTTATCAGTAGTTTGGAGAAGACCTTCTCCAAAATGAAGTACACAAAAAATGTTTACAGATCTAAATTAACTGATGAGCATCTTAAATCTCTTTTAATAATTGGTACAAGTAAAATTAGTTCACAACTACTATTGTCAGTGGAAAATCTCATTAGTATTTCATATATCATTATGCTTGTTATAAGTTATGTTTTTATTTAAAATGTATAAAATGTTAGTTGGATTCATTTCAATAATTTGTTAGTTATTATATACTGAAGTTAAATTTTCTGCATATTATACATGTCTTTACTCATTACAATTCTGTGTTTCTTTATCCAACTTATCACAAAAACAATAACAATAAGCCTACAACAATGTTATGAGTAGTTAGCCCATGACCATATCAATGTAGATGTCATATTAATAATTATTCAACATAAAATTAGAATACTTCAGTAAACTAAATTTAATTTGCTATAAAAAATATGTTCTCTAAAAGGAGTTTTCAAGTATGCTAGCTCTCCGCGGGCCGGACAAAATCTGTCCGCGGGCCGGATGTGGCCCTCGGGCCGTAGTTTGGAGACCCCTGATCTAGATTATTATTATCTATATATTTAGAGCTTATATGTCTTGTATTTAGAGTTTAGATATTTTGTATCTAGAGTCTAAATGTCTTACATGTAGAGTATGTATGTCTATTTGTAGTGTTTATATATCTTGTAATTAGAGTCTAGCTCTAGATGCTTTATATCTAGTTTCTAGATTCTATATCAAGGCATTCAGAAAATACAGTAGACTGGACTATAGCTTTGGAAAATAGCTTTCCCGACCAATGGACAAGACTAGATTTATTTAATCCTATGGATTTACTTGACTAGCGAAACATCTTTGTTAGACTAGACAAAGATGTTCATCTTGTATTTTACATTCAGTTTAATTTATCTAATATTGCCAATTTAGTCATAATTGTGCAGCAATTGCGAATTGGAATAGTGATATTATATAGTTTCAACTGCTGGTCATTGTCATCAAGTATCCATTTCAAATGAATAAATTTGTTTTGCTCGATATATCAGATTAAACACAATCGATTTATAAATTTTGAAAGTGGGTCGGTCTGAATTTATTATCATATTTTATCGAGCTTGATCTATTTTATAGTTTAATATGTATCATAAATTACAAGGATATATGAGCAATATGGCTTATAGACAAATGTATTTACATTTTAACCAACAATATCAGACGTAAAATAGATCAAAATAAGAATCGAATAGATATTTTATCTACCTAGTCTAGTCTATTCTTACTAGACTAGGTAGATAAAATAAATCGTATCAAATGTTCAAGAGGCGATAAAGATTGATTTTTTTGTAAATAGAATTCTAATCTTAATAAAACAAAAATAATAGAATTCGTCGAATTCTATTATATAATATATTTAGGATTGAAGATAATTTAAAAGTACTTAATAATAAATCATGAGTGTTATAGTCTGCAGAGACGACGATGCTCTAGGCAGGAATGCAGTAGTGCCTTACGGCAATTCATCCGACAGATGGCAGCCGAGGAATAATGCACACCTCAATAACTCCATCTAATGAAGAAGGCTGATGATCTCCGCTACTGGAATGTTAACTTGGTACAAAAAAATCTCCAAGTTATAAATACAGTAAAAAAAAGAATGAGCTGTTAAAGTTAATGCCTTCGTGGAAGAACGGCGTGCGGCAATAATATTAAGATTGCTGTTTAAAAATTGGCAATAATATTGTTAGAGATTTATGCAATCGCCTGGGATAAAAAGCTGAGAGTTTTATTAGTTTTACAATGAGACGCAATCCTGCACGGATAACGACATTGTAAGTCAACTTGAATATATGTATTTTATGTTTTTGTTGTTGCTTGACCATACGTAGAGCCTTTTCCAGCGAAGAGCGTCATTATTGTGTCAAAGACATGAAGGTATAGTTGTCATTATATCAACAGGTTTCCGTCAACTTAAACTTTACTAATCGTCTTCTAATAGACGATGCAAATTGTAAATCGATCTCGAAACCGCTTCACAATCATCTTCCCAACATTCCGATTACAAATTTATCGTACAAAAAGATACATTCTTCGCTGAATAAGGAGTTTTACTAGGAAAAATCGTTGTTTTCACAATCAACTTTTTCAATTAATACTTGAAGTAATAAATTTTTACGATTTTAACACCAAATGACACTATTTGTTAAATACCGAGTTTTTTAGTTTTTTCTATTTAAATTTAATAGTTGACTAGTTTTGTCTTGTCTATATTTATAGACTAACCCGAGAGGATTGGAAATTAACATATAATTCCCTAATATGTCTTGTTTATAATTTCTTCTAGTATAGAGCCTTCCAGCTGCTTTCTTTCGATTTTCTAATCATGTTACGGAGCTTTTTCTTCTCGTCTTTGTACTTGTTCTGCTCTTGGATTGTCTCGTTTGGGTGTCTCTTCTTATTGGTTCCAGTTAATTCCCTCCTCGTTTTCAAGCATTTCTGTCTTTGTTCTTTGATTTCATCTGTCCACCAATATACCTCTACGCGTCTTGTGTTGTTACTTTCATTTTGGGCATTACCATGTCCCACGTAAGTTTTATCAGGTCTTCAGCTGTTTCTATTTCTTCAAGCCCTTTTTAACGTCAGCAAGAAATTTTGGTTTATCAAGCTTGGTCAGCCTCCATTTGGAGGCTGGGTTTGCTCTATTTTGTGCTCGTTTTCCATCAAGCGCGTAATAGATGTAGCGATGGTCGCTGAGTGTTTCGTCCACCAGTGCTTTCCACTCTTTAATTCGGCTGTTTAGGTCTCCGGTGCCAAATGTGATATCTATTAGGGAGCTTTTATTTCCACTTCTATAAATGGGTTCCTCGCCTTCACTGGCTATCTCGAGATTATATGCCACGGCCCATTCAGCGAGTAGTCGTCCTCTTTTATCTTCCATTTTGGAAGCCCACGGTTTTGCCTTTTTCGTTGAAATCTCCAGACACTAATTTCTCTTTGTTCGTTTGGCTGATGCTCTGCTGCAGTTCCTGTGGGTATTTTTCGAACTCTTCGTATGTACAATTTGGGCTTATGTAGCAGCTATATACTCCAGCTGTGTCCACCCATGCGAACCCTTTGCCACTGCCTTTGCATTGAACTTCCAGTTGTCGGTTGACCGTTATTGCCACATCGCAGTTTTGATCAGTATGCTACTTCTGGTTATTATTATTGGCTATCCGTTTGATGGGTTCACTTACTAGCACTATATCGATTATTTATTTGGCCAAATTTTATATCGAAGTGAGGGGTTGATCTTTAGCAGCACAAGCTGTTTTTTTCCGTTATAGCTTACATTTCAGTGTCCAACCACGGTGGCCCTCTTCCTTACACGTTGTACAGTAGGCCGCCTGCTTGCAATCTGTTGCTTTATGGCCACTTTTGGCGCAATTCATGCACAAATTACTCCTGTCGGGGCCGCTGCATCTCTGCGTGCTGTTCCCTGTTTTATGGCATTTACCATCTGTGCATAAGAGACATCCTCCGCTCTCCTTATCAGAACAGCTTGGGTCGTACCGGCCTCACCGGCCTCTTTTTCTCGGTGCGGTTTGCCTTCCACATTCCTCCTGTACAGGGTTACCTCCGTACTTGTGCCCAACCACACGCATTCGATCATCTTCCGCACTTTCCATCTGCTAAGGTTCCCAGCCACGGCTATGACTAACCTCTTTCTGTGTGTCTTTGCACAGAGTTCTCTCACTCTTACTAGGGTCTCGAATGCCTTCTGTTCGGCATTCTCGGCCTTTGCATCTTCCAAACGGGCGAAGAAGTGGTATGACGTCCCCCCGCACGGGACTTGCGCCTCTTCTCCGGGCTTATATTGCGAGCCCTGGCTCATTTGGTAGGCCACAAAACCTACGTCCATTTCCTCATACGCACTTTGGGCTTGGGGCAACAGATCTAGCAACTCCCAGCCTTGCCTCTCACCCTGGTTGTCCCCTTTCTCTCCAGCAAACAGAAGGACTACGTCCTTTTCGCTTGCTAGGGGATAGCCCTGGCCTATCTTCACCGTGTCGAAGGCGCCCTCAGGCCACTTCTCATTTGCTACAGCCATGTACTCTTAGAACATTCATCCCCGGCTTCAGCTTACCAGTCATCTTGCATTCGCAATCATCTGTTTGTGTGCCACCCTCCTTGTATGTTGTGCATACTTGGACTTCCACATCATATGTGATCTTCTCGATTGGCTCGAAACGGTGCTCTTCTAGCCACCGGGCTACTGATTCGCGCGAGAAGACACTTGTAGTCTTCTTTACTCTCGTCGCCGCGTCCTTCACCTCTCTTTTCGTGCTGCTGCCAGCAGCAATAGCTCTGTCAAGGTCATCAACCTGTTGCGTAAGGGCCCCAATCCCCCCAATAAATAATAGTCTTGTATGTCTTGTCTTGTCTGTCGAGTCTTGTCTGTCTAGTCTTGCCTGTCTAGTCATGTCTGTCTAGTCTTGTCTGTCTAGTCTTGTCTGTCTAGTCTTGTCTGTCTAGTCTTGTCTGTCTAGTCTTGTCTGTCTAGTCTTGTCTGTCTAGTCTTGTTTGTCTAGTCTTGTCTGTCTAGTCTTGTCTGTATAGTCCTGTCTGTCGAAACTTGTTGGTATAGTCTTGTCTGTCTAGTCTTGTCTGTCTCGTCTTGTCTGTCTAGTCTTGTCTGTCTAGTCTTGTTTGTCTAGTCTTGTCTGTCTAGTCTTGTCTGTCTAGTCTTGTCTCTGGTCTTGTCTGTCTAGTCTTGTCTGCGTAGCCTTTTCTGTCTAGTTTTGTCTGTCTAGTCTTGTCTGTCTAGTCTTGTCTGTCTAGTCTTGTCTGTCTAGTCTTGTCTGTCTAGTCTTGTCTGTCTAGTCTTGTCTGTCTAGTCTTGTCTGTCTAGTCTTGTCTGTCTAGTCTTGTCTGTCTAGTCTTGTCTGTCTAGTCTTGTCTGTCTAGTCTTGTCTGTCTAGTCTTGTCTGTCTAGTCAAATCAAATCAAATCAAATCATTTATTTATCTTGCGATGTACAATATACATATAAGATAAGTCAAGTAACATTATGCAAAAGTAAAAAATAACAATAGAATAAACAGATAGGTTAAATCTTACTAATTACATAATAAAAGAAGTAATAAACAGTACTTAATGAAAATAAATTATAAATTATAGTTCTTAAATGGATTAACACTGATTAAAAAATTCATGTGTGGAGTAATAACAATTGTTTATGAAGAATTCTTTAGTTGCTTTCCGAAACAATTTGTAGGACTTTTCTTCTTTCAATCGATTTGGCAGATTATTGAATATTTTAACACCTAGTCGACTAGGCGCTGCACTACATAGAGTAAGATTGCTCTTTTTGGTACGAAGATTGGACGCATTTCGTGTGTTAACACTATGAATGTCTTTATTTGTAAGAAATGTATGTCTATTTTTGAAGATATGACATGCCACCTCCCACAGGTAAATTGATGGAACAGTTAAAATATTTAATTTTATAAATTCTGGCTTGCACGACTGGTTCACATTAATTCCTGTAATAATTCGAATAATTCTTTTTTGAGCTATTAAAACTCTTTTTGTGAGTGGAGATGACCCCCAAACTAAAATTCCATAGGTTAGGATACACTCCACTTCCGCATGATACACCTTCATTAAAACCGATTTTCCAATTAAATCACGCACATTTCTTAGCAAGTATGCTTTCCCATTTAGTTTTGCTGTGATTGCATCCGTCATCACTTCCCATTTTAGATGTTCTTCCAGGAATACTCCAAGGAACTTAATATTCCTAGTTCTTTCTATTATAGAATTATTGATTTTGAGATCAATGTCATGTTTATATTTCGCCCTATTTGTTTGGAAACAAATATATTTAGTTTTCTCTAGGTTTAAATATAAATTATTGGCAGTAAACCATTTATACATTTTTGCTAGTAAATTGTTTGCAGCTTGTTCTGTCCCTTGTATATTTGGACCAGAAATTGTTACACTGATATCGTCAGCGTACATAGTGCAAACGTCGGCTCCGATATAATATATAAGGTCCGCAATGTAGATGGAAAAAAGTGTCGGCGCTAAAATTGTTCCCTGTGGGACCCCAATCGAAATAGATGTTACCTTCGAAGTGGCCTTTCCAACTTTCACATATTGATATCTGTTGGATATATATGACTGGAACCATCTTTCCGCTTTCCCTCTTATTCCACAAAGATTCAGTTTTTCCAATAATTTCGTTTGCGAAACGCAGTCAAACGCCTTTGACAAATCGCAGAAGATGCCTATAGGACAGTTTCCCTTATCTACTTCATTAATGATTCTAGTGTAGAGTTGTTCAATTGCAGTTGTTGTTGACTTGTCTTTACAAAAGCCATGCTGTTGTGTAGGGATTATTTCGTATTTTGCTAGGAATGATAATAACCTTGTTTCCATGCAATATTCAATTATCTTAGCTATGACCGAAATCATTGCTACTGGTCTGTAGTTATTAACAGCGGTTTTGTCTCCCTTTTTGTGTATTGGCATAATTATTGTTCTTTTTAATATATCCGGAAATATTTCGCTGCTAAAGGAAGTATTTACAATGTCTGTCAATGGGTCGATTAATTCTGCCCCAAATTCTTTAATAATATTACAAGGCAGCTCATCGGATCCGGCAGATTTTTTATTTTTTAATTTGTGAATGATATCCAATACTTCTGTACACGTAAACTCTTTAAGATACATACTGTTGTTAATAGTTGGAACATGGCCATTTGAAATTTTGCTGGGGATTATATTTTTAGTCACCTGTGCTGGTGCATTTTTAAAGAAGTTATTAAATGTTGTTGCTATTTCAGATTCGTTAGATATGGTCTTTCCATGTTCCATAATCGTTATTGAGTTTTTTTTTTGTAGATTTATTAGATATTTCGCTGATTATGCTCCACAAAGCCTTCTGTTTATTGGTTGCATTCTCTATTCTATCATTATAGAAGCTTCGTTTAATTTGTTTTACCAATCTTTGATGTTTATTTTTGTCAGAAGCATATTTTGCTGCCAATATCGGGAAATCTTTCTGTAGGAGATATAAGTCTTTTAGTTGAATGCTAGATTTTCTAATTTCTTCTGTTATCCATGTTTTAGGTGTACATTTTACTCTCTTCAGCGGAAAGGAGTTAAAGAAGTGAAATTGCAATGTCTTTATAAATTCTATCGTTTTTTGGTTGCAATCTTCTAATGAAGAACTGCTCTCCCATGTTTCTTCAGTTATGGCTCTGTGAAATTTTTCTTTATTGGTTGCACTCAAAATTCTAGAATAATAATAGTTTTGTATATTTTTTTTAAGAATCAGGACATTTAGGGGTATAGAAACCAAAATAAAGTTATGATCAGATATAGTGTTATCTCCTACCGTGACGGTAGCAGGCAAATTTCTTCTCACAAATATATTATCAATTATGCTTTTTGATGTTTTCGTTTCCCTTGTAGGGACCATAACTTTATAATCTAGCCCAAAGGACTGCATTAAATGTAATAAATTACTTTTTTCTCTAGAGTCGGATTCAAAGTGGATGTTGAAGTCCCCTACTATTATTAACTCATCCTGGGCATTGTGAAGATTGTCCATATTGGTTTCTAGAAGCGTCATAAATGTGGTAAAGCATCCTGCCGGTGGTCTGTAAATGCATATCATTACTACTTTCTTTTCTGAATACCTGCACTGTATCCCACATATTTCGATTTGTTTTTCGATTGAGACAAGATTTAAGATTTTTTCACAGTTAAGCTTTTCATTGGCCCAAATTGCTACACCGCCCCCAATGGCGTTCGTACGGCAGAATGAACTAATAAGTGAGTAATTTTCGATTCGCACTTGTATTCTATCGTTTAACCATGTCTCGGCTAAGCATAAAAAATCTGGTTTCAGATCTGAGGTTAAAATTTCAATCTCACTATTTTTTTGTTTTAAACTTTGTATATTCAAATATAATAACAGATTATGGTTTCTTTGTAAAGCATCTTGATTGTTACAGCTATATTTTCTTACTGTTGTCTTAACTTTTTTTGTATGTTCTTCTCCATGTTTAAAAAAAAACGGTTAACGTGCGCATAACGAGGCCATATATTTGGTTTCTTAATGTCTTCTAGGTTTTCCAATGGTAGTGAGACCTGAAAAGAGGAATACTCCTCGGGCCGGTTGGAAGTCAGCTTTTTACACCGAATGTTGTGAAAGTTTTTGCCACTCAAGTAGGCTATTACATCGTTTTCTGTTAATTGTGGTTCCAATCGTGAGACATGTAGATGTGCAAGTTTTGTGATCGCTTTTATTGCAACAGCTTCCGTATTGGTGCCAATAATTAAATTTGAACGACGTGTTCTTCTCGCATATTTATTTTGTGTTTCCCATCTCCCTCTATCAGACTCCTTTTCTATATCAGCTGATTGTACGCTACCTGACTGAACGATTAAACTTTCGTTCTGTACAACATTTTTTGTACGAGGCACGTTTCGGGTTTCGGTGTAGCGTAGATTAGCCTCGGTGACACTGGGTTTTTTTGAATTCTCGCCTATCGTGTGTACCGTATCATCGCTATCCTTGGACGCTTGAGACAGCTGAGATTGTATTTTGGATAATTTTTCATTTAAATTACCATTTTCGAGCCTTAGACAGTTTATTTGGTAGGTGAGTTCCGTAAAATAGTCTTCCAGTGGGTTTAACTTCTCATTTATTGACGCACTTAATATCTCCGCGAAATCAGAGCTTCGTAAGAAAGATATTATAATATCACAATGGTTATCTGCCGTAGCAGTAGATCTTAATTGTCGTGACATTTTCACTATATTACTACTTAAAAGTTTCACAATATAACTTCTGTCGGTGCAGGATGTTAATAAAGAGTTTTTGTTTTTCCGAATAGAGCGCACACTACCACACGCGTTGAGCGTTCGACGCCGACTGTCTTGTCTGTCTAGTCTTGTCTGTCTAGTCTTGTCTGTCTAGTCTTGTCTGTCTAGTCTTGTCTGTCTAGTCTTGTCTGTCTAGTCTTGTCTGTCTAGTCTTGTCTGTCTAGTCTTGTCTGTCTAGTCTTGTCTGTCTAGTCTTGTCTGTCTAGTCTTGTCTGTCTAGTCTTGTCTGTCTAGTCTTGTCTGTCTAGTCTTGTCTGTCTAGTCTTGTCTGTCTAGTCTTGTCTGTCTAGTCTTGTCTGTCTAGTCTTGTCTGTCTAGTCTTGTCTGTCTAGTCTTGTCTGTCTAGTCTTGTCTGTCTAGTCTTGTCTGTCTAGTCTTGTCTGTCTAGTCTTGTCTGTCTAGTCTTGTCTGTCTAGTCTTGTCTGTCTAGTCTTGTCTGTCTAGTCTTGTCTGTCTAGTCTTGTCTGTCTAGTCTTGTCTGTCTAGTCTTGTCTGTCTAGTCTTGTCTGTCTAGTCTTGTCTGTCTAGTCTTGTCTGTCTAGTCTTGTCTGTCTAGTCTTGTCTGTCTAGTCTTGTCTGTCTAGTCTTGTCTGTCTAGTCTTGTCTGTCTAGTCTTGTCTGTCTAGTCTTGTCTGTCTAGTCTTGTCTGTCTAGTCTTGTCTGTCTAGTCTTGTCTGTCTAGTCTTGTCTGTCTAGTCTTGTCTGTCTAGTCTTGTCTGTCTAGTCTTGTCTGTCTAGTCTTGTCTGTCTAGTCTTGTCTGTCTAGTCTTGTCTGTCTAGTCTTGTCTGTCTAGTCTTGTCTGTCTAGTCTTGTCTGTCTAGTCTTGTCTGTCTAGTCTTGTCTGTCTAGTCTTGTCTGTCTAGTCTTGTCTGTCTAGTCTTGTCTGTCTAGTCTTGTCTGTCTAGTCTTGTCTGTCTAGTCTTGTCTGTCTAGTCTTGTCTGTCTAGTCTTGTCTGTCTAGTCTTGTCTGTCTAGTCTTGTCTGTCTAGTCTTGTCTGTCTAGTCTTGTCTGTCTAGTCTTGTCTGTCTAGTCTTGTCTGTCTAGTCTTGTCTGTCTAGTCTTGTCTGTCTAGTCTTGTCTGTCTAGTCTTGTCTGTCTAGTCTTGTCTGTCTAGTCTTGTCTGTCTAGTCTTGTCTGTCTAGTCTTGTCTGTCTAGTCTTGTCTGTCTAGTCTTGTCTGTCTAGTCTTGTCTGTCTAGTCTTGTCTGTCTAGTCTTGTCTGTCTAGTCTTGTCTGTCTAGTCTTGTCTGTCTAGTCTTGTCTGTCTAGTCTTGTCTGTCTAGTCTTGTCTGTCTAGTCTTGTCTGTCTAGTCTTGTCTGTCTAGTCTTGTCTGTCTAGTCTTGTCTGTCTAGTCTTGTCTGTCTAGTCTTGTCTGTCTAGTCTTGTCTGTCTAGTCTTGTCTGTCTAGTCTTGTCTGTCTAGTCTTGTCTGTCTAGTCTTGTCTGTCTAGTCTTGTCTGTCTAGTCTTGTCTGTCTAGTCTTGTCTGTCTAGTCTTGTCTGTCTAGTCTTGTCTGTCTAGTCTTGTCTGTCTAGTCTTGTCTGTCTAGTCTTGTCTGTCTAGTCTTGTCTGTCTAGTCTTGTCTGTCTAGTCTTGTCTGTCTAGTCTTGTCTGTCTAGTCTTGTCTGTCTAGTCTTGTCTGTCTAGTCTTGTCTGTCTAGTCTTGTCTGTCTAGTCTTGTCTGTCTAGTCTTGTCTGTCTAGTCTTGTCTGTCTAGTCTTGTCTGTCTAGTCTTGTCTGTCTAGTCTTGTCTGTCTAGTCTTGTCTGTCTAGTCTTGTCTGTCTAGTCTTGTCTGTCTAGTCTTGTCTGTCTAGTCTTGTCTGTCTAGTCTTGTCTGTCTAGTCTTGTCTGTCTAGTCTTGTCTGTCTAGTCTTGTCTGTCTAGTCTTGTCTGTCTAGTCTTGTCTGTCTAGTCTTGTCTGTCTAGTCTTGTCTGTCTAGTCTTGTCTGTCTAGTCTTGTCTGTCTAGTCTTGTCTGTCTAGTCTTGTCTGTCTAGTCTTGTCTGTCTAGTCTTGTCTGTCTAGTCTTGTCTGTCTAGTCTTGTCTGTCTAGTCTTGTCTGTCTAGTCTTGTCTGTCTAGTCTTGTCTGTCTAGTCTTGTCTGTCTAGTCTTGTCTGTCTAGTCTTGTCTGTCTAGTCTTGTCTGTCTAGTCTTGTCTGTCTAGTCTTGTCTGTCTAGTCTTGTCTGTCTAGTCTTGTCTGTCTAGTCTTGTCTGTCTAGTCTTGTCTGTCTAGTCTTGTCTGTCTAGTCTTGTCTGTCTAGTCTTGTCTGTCTAGTCTTGTCTGTCTAGTCTTGTCTGTCTAGTCTTGTCTGTCTAGTCTTGTCTGTCTAGTCTTGTCTGTCTAGTCTTGTCTGTCTAGTCTTGTCTGTCTAGTCTTGTCTGTCTAGTCTTGTCTGTCTAGTCTTGTCTGTCTAGTCTTGTCTGTCTAGTCTTGTCTGTCTAGTCTTGTCTGTCTAGTCTTGTCTGTCTAGTCTTGTCTGTCTAGTCTTGTCTGTCTAGTCTTGTCTGTCTAGTCTTGTCTGTCTAGTCTTGTCTGTCTAGTCTTGTCTGTCTAGTCTTGTCTGTCTAGTCTTGTCTGTCTAGTCTTGTCTGTCTAGTCTTGTCTGTCTAGTCTTGTCTGTCTAGTCTTGTCTGTCTAGTCTTGTCTGTCTAGTCTTGTCTGTCTAGTCTTGTCTGTCTAGTCTTGTCTGTCTAGTCTTGTCTGTCTAGTCTTGTCTGTCTAGTCTTGTCTGTCTAGTCTTGTCTGTCTAGTCTTGTCTGTCTAGTCTTGTCTGTCTAGTCTTGTCTGTCTAGTCTTGTCTGTCTAGTCTTGTCTGTCTAGTCTTGTCTGTCTAGTCTTGTCTGTCTAGTCTTGTCTGTCTAGTCTTGTCTGTCTAGTCTTGTCTGTCTAGTCTTGTCTGTCTAGTCTTGTCTGTCTAGTCTTGTCTGTCTAGTCTTGTCTGTCTAGTCTTGTCTGTCTAGTCTTGTCTGTCTAGTCTTGTCTGTCTAGTCTTGTCTGTCTAGTCTTGTCTGTCTAGTCTTGTCTGTCTAGTCTTGTCTGTCTAGTCTTGTCTGTCTAGTCTTGTCTGTCTAGTCTTGTCTGTCTAGTCTTGTCTGTCTAGTCTTGTCTGTCTAGTCTTGTCTGTCTAGTCTTGTCTGTCTAGTCTTGTCTGTCTAGTCTTGTCTGTCTAGTCTTGTCTGTCTAGTCTTGTCTGTCTAGTCTTGTCTGTCTAGTCTTGTCTGTCTAGTCTTGTCTGTCTAGTCTTGTCTGTCTAGTCTTGTCTGTCTAGTCTTGTCTGTCTAGTCTTGTCTGTCTAGTCTTGTCTGTCTAGTCTTGTCTGTCTAGTCTTGTCTGTCTAGTCTTGTCTGTCTAGTCTTGTCTGTCTAGTCTTGTCTGTCTAGTCTTGTCTGTCTAGTCTTGTCTGTCTAGTCTTGTCTGTCTAGTCTTGTCTGTCTAGTCTTGTCTGTCTAGTCTTGTCTGTCTAGTCTTGTCTGTCTAGTCTTGTCTGTCTAGTCTTGTCTGTCTAGTCTTGTCTGTCTAGTCTTGTCTGTCTAGTCTTGTCTGTCTAGTCTTGTCTGTCTAGTCTTGTCTGTCTAGTCTTGTCTGTCTAGTCTTGTCTGTCTAGTCTTGTCTGTCTAGTCTTGTCTGTCTAGTCTTGTCTGTCTAGTCTTGTCTGTCTAGTCTTGTCTGTCTAGTCTTGTCTGTCTAGTCTTGTCTGTCTAGTCTTGTCTGTCTAGTCTTGTCTGTCTAGTCTTGTCTGTCTAGTCTTGTCTGTCTAGTCTTGTCTGTCTAGTCTTGTCTGTCTAGTCTTGTCTGTCTAGTCTTGTCTGTCTAGTCTTGTCTGTCTAGTCTTGTCTGTCTAGTCTTGTCTGTCTAGTCTTGTCTGTCTAGTCTTGTCTGTCTAGTCTTGTCTGTCTAGTCTTGTCTGTCTAGTCTTGTCTGTCTAGTCTTGTCTGTCTAGTCTTGTCTGTCTAGTCTTGTCTGTCTAGTCTTGTCTGTCTAGTCTTGTCTGTCTAGTCTTGTCTGTCTAGTCTTGTCTGTCTAGTCTTGTCTGTCTAGTCTTGTCTGTCTAGTCTTGTCTGTCTAGTCTTGTCTGTCTAGTCTTGTCTGTCTAGTCTTGTCTGTCTAGTCTTGTCTGTCTAGTCTTGTCTGTCTAGTCTTGTCTGTCTAGTCTTGTCTGTCTAGTCTTGTCTGTCTAGTCTTGTCTGTCTAGTCTTGTCTGTCTAGTCTTGTCTGTCTAGTCTTGTCTGTCTAGTCTTGTCTGTCTAGTCTTGTCTGTCTAGTCTTGTCTGTCTAGTCTTGTCTGTCTAGTCTTGTCTGTCTAGTCTTGTCTGTCTAGTCTTGTCTGTCTAGTCTTGTCTGTCTAGTCTTGTCTGTCTAGTCTTGTCTGTCTAGTCTTGTCTGTCTAGTCTTGTCTGTCTAGTCTTGTCTGTCTAGTCTTGTCTGTCTAGTCTTGTCTGTCTAGTCTTGTCTGTCTAGTCTTGTCTGTCTAGTCTTGTCTGTCTAGTCTTGTCTGTCTAGTCTTGTCTGTCTAGTCTTGTCTGTCTAGTCTTGTCTGTCTAGTCTTGTCTGTCTAGTCTTGTCTGTCTAGTCTTGTCTGTCTAGTCTTGTCTGTCTAGTCTTGTCTGTCTAGTCTTGTCTGTCTAGTCTTGTCTGTCTAGTCTTGTCTGTCTAGTCTTGTCTGTCTAGTCTTGTCTGTCTAGTCTTGTCTGTCTAGTCTTGTCTGTCTAGTCTTGTCTGTCTAGTCTTGTCTGTCTAGTCTTGTCTGTCTAGTCTTGTCTGTCTAGTCTTGTCTGTCTAGTCTTGTCTGTCTAGTCTTGTCTGTCTAGTCTTGTCTGTCTAGTCTTGTCTGTCTAGTCTTGTCTGTCTAGTCTTGTCTGTCTAGTCTTGTCTGTCTAGTCTTGTCTGTCTAGTCTTGTCTGTCTAGTCTTGTCTGTCTAGTCTTGTCTGTCTAGTCTTGTCTGTCTAGTCTTGTCTGTCTAGTCTTGTCTGTCTAGTCTTGTCTGTCTAGTCTTGTCTGTCTAGTCTTGTCTGTCTAGTCTTGTCTGTCTAGTCTTGTCTGTCTAGTCTTGTCTGTCTAGTCTTGTCTGTCTAGTCTTGTCTGTCTAGTCTTGTCTGTCTAGTCTTGTCTGTCTAGTCTTGTCTGTCTAGTCTTGTCTGTCTAGTCTTGTCTGTCTAGTCTTGTCTGTCTAGTCTTGTCTGTCTAGTCTTGTCTGTCTAGTCTTGTCTGTCTAGTCTTGTCTGTCTAGTCTTGTCTGTCTAGTCTTGTCTGTCTAGTCTTGTCTGTCTAGTCTTGTCTGTCTAGTCTTGTCTGTCTAGTCTTGTCTGTCTAGTCTTGTCTGTCTAGTCTTGTCTGTCTAGTCTTGTCTGTCTAGTCTTGTCTGTCTAGTCTTGTCTGTCTAGTCTTGTCTGTCTAGTCTTGTCTGTCTAGTCTTGTCTGTCTAGTCTTGTCTGTCTAGTCTTGTCTGTCTAGTCTTGTCTGTCTAGTCTTGTCTGTCTAGTCTTGTCTGTCTAGTCTTGTCTGTCTAGTCTTGTCTGTCTAGTCTTGTCTGTCTAGTCTTGTCTGTCTAGTCTTGTCTGTCTAGTCTTGTCTGTCTAGTCTTGTCTGTCTAGTCTTGTCTGTCTAGTCTTGTCTGTCTAGTCTTGTCTGTCTAGTCTTGTCTGTCTAGTCTTGTCTGTCTAGTCTTGTCTGTCTAGTCTTGTCTGTCTAGTCTTGTCTGTCTAGTCTTGTCTGTCTAGTCTTGTCTGTCTAGTCTTGTCTGTCTAGTCTTGTCTGTCTAGTCTTGTCTGTCTAGTCTTGTCTGTCTAGTCTTGTCTGTCTAGTCTTGTCTGTCTAGTCTTGTCTGTCTAGTCTTGTCTGTCTAGTCTTGTCTGTCTAGTCTTGTCTGTCTAGTCTTGTCTGTCTAGTCTTGTCTGTCTAGTCTTGTCTGTCTAGTCTTGTCTGTCTAGTCTTGTCTGTCTAGTCTTGTCTGTCTAGTCTTGTCTGTCTAGTCTTGTCTGTCTAGTCTTGTCTGTCTAGTCTTGTCTGTCTAGTCTTGTCTGTCTAGTCTTGTCTGTCTAGTCTTGTCTGTCTAGTCTTGTCTGTCTAGTCTTGTCTGTCTAGTCTTGTCTGTCTAGTCTTGTCTGTCTAGTCTTGTCTGTCTAGTCTTGTCTGTCTAGTCTTGTCTGTCTAGTCTTGTCTGTCTAGTCTTGTCTGTCTAGTCTTGTCTGTCTAGTCTTGTCTGTCTAGTCTTGTCTGTCTAGTCTTGTCTGTCTAGTCTTGTCTGTCTAGTCTTGTCTGTCTAGTCTTGTCTGTCTAGTCTTGTCTGTCTAGTCTTGTCTGTCTAGTCTTGTCTGTCTAGTCTTGTCTGTCTAGTCTTGTCTGTCTAGTCTTGTCTGTCTAGTCTTGTCTGTCTAGTCTTGTCTGTCTAGTCTTGTCTGTCTAGTCTTGTCTGTCTAGTCTTGTCTGTCTAGTCTTGTCTGTCTAGTCTTGTCTGTCTAGTCTTGTCTGTCTAGTCTTGTCTGTCTAGTCTTGTCTGTCTAGTCTTGTCTGTCTAGTCTTGTCTGTCTAGTCTTGTCTGTCTAGTCTTGTCTGTCTAGTCTTGTCTGTCTAGTCTTGTCTGTCTAGTCTTGTCTGTCTAGTCTTGTCTGTCTAGTCTTGTCTGTCTAGTCTTGTCTGTCTAGTCTTGTCTGTCTAGTCTTGTCTGTCTAGTCTTGTCTGTCTAGTCTTGTCTGTCTAGTCTTGTCTGTCTAGTCTTGTCTGTCTAGTCTTGTCTGTCTAGTCTTGTCTGTCTAGTCTTGTCTGTCTAGTCTTGTCTGTCTAGTCTTGTCTGTCTAGTCTTGTCTGTCTAGTCTTGTCTGTCTAGTCTTGTCTGTCTAGTCTTGTCTGTCTAGTCTTGTCTGTCTAGTCTTGTCTGTCTAGTCTTGTCTGTCTAGTCTTGTCTGTCTAGTCTTGTCTGTCTAGTCTTGTCTGTCTAGTCTTGTCTGTCTAGTCTTGTCTGTCTAGTCTTGTCTGTCTAGTCTTGTCTGTCTAGTCTTGTCTGTCTAGTCTTGTCTGTCTAGTCTTGTCTGTCTAGTCTTGTCTGTCTAGTCTTGTCTGTCTAGTCTTGTCTGTCTAGTCTTGTCTGTCTAGTCTTGTCTGTCTAGTCTTGTCTGTCTAGTCTTGTCTGTCTAGTCTTGTCTGTCTAGTCTTGTCTGTCTAGTCTTGTCTGTCTAGTCTTGTCTGTCTAGTCTTGTCTGTCTAGTCTTGTCTGTCTAGTCTTGTCTGTCTAGTCTTGTCTGTCTAGTCTTGTCTGTCTAGTCTTGTCTGTCTAGTCTTGTCTGTCTAGTCTTGTCTGTCTAGTCTTGTCTGTCTAGTCTTGTCTGTCTAGTCTTGTCTGTCTAGTCTTGTCTGTCTAGTCTTGTCTGTCTAGTCTTGTCTGTCTAGTCTTGTCTGTCTAGTCTTGTCTGTCTAGTCTTGTCTGTCTAGTCTTGTCTGTCTAGTCTTGTCTGTCTAGTCTTGTCTGTCTAGTCTTGTCTGTCTAGTCTTGTCTGTCTAGTCTTGTCTGTCTAGTCTTGTCTGTCTAGTCTTGTCTGTCTAGTCTTGTCTGTCTAGTCTTGTCTGTCTAGTCTTGTCTGTCTAGTCTTGTCTGTCTAGTCTTGTCTGTCTAGTCTTGTCTGTCTAGTCTTGTCTGTCTAGTCTTGTCTGTCTAGTCTTGTCTGTCTAGTCTTGTCTGTCTAGTCTTGTCTGTCTAGTCTTGTCTGTCTAGTCTTGTCTGTCTAGTCTTGTCTGTCTAGTCTTGTCTGTCTAGTCTTGTCTGTCTAGTCTTGTCTGTCTAGTCTTGTCTGTCTAGTCTTGTCTGTCTAGTCTTGTCTGTCTAGTCTTGTCTGTCTAGTCTTGTCTGTCTAGTCTTGTCTGTCTAGTCTTGTCTGTCTAGTCTTGTCTGTCTAGTCTTGTCTGTCTAGTCTTGTCTGTCTAGTCTTGTCTGTCTAGTCTTGTCTGTCTAGTCTTGTCTGTCTAGTCTTGTCTGTCTAGTCTTGTCTGTCTAGTCTTGTCTGTCTAGTCTTGTCTGTCTAGTCTTGTCTGTCTAGTCTTGTCTGTCTAGTCTTGTCTGTCTAGTCTTGTCTGTCTAGTCTTGTCTGTCTAGTCTTGTCTGTCTAGTCTTGTCTGTCTAGTCTTGTCTGTCTAGTCTTGTCTGTCTAGTCTTGTCTGTCTAGTCTTGTCTGTCTAGGCTTGTCTGTCTAGTCTTGTCTGATTAGTCTTGCCTGACTAGTCTTGTCTGTTCCAGTTGTTTCATGTTATAATTATGCCTCAATATTTGATATAGTCATGTTCTTTGGTTCATCAAGTTTCCTGTAATCTTGTTAGATAATCTCCAATTAAATCCCACAGAAATTATTAAATAAAAGTTGTTTTTTTGATTGAAGAAATCTATTGTCCATATGCAACATCCTACTCTAGACAAACCCATCTATTATCTTCTCTGGGATTTTTTATTTTAAATAGAAAGTTGAAAATGTAGGCGGATGAAAACGTTGAAGGCAGATTGACATCTTAACAATCCACATTAAACTGTCAAGACGAGTAATAAATTGAACGGGAAATTTATTGTGCGCTACCTGAAATATAATCTCAAAATTAAGGAACAAATGGTTCGGGTGAATAAAGAGAAACGTGTGGCAATATCGAATGCAAATAGATAGTTAGTGCAGGTGATGCAATGGCCGAGATTACAGAGACGCAAAAGGACTAAAAAGGATTATTAGATAAATGCAAGTTGCTGACTCAGGGGATTTAATAATATATGCCGGGCTGATGCGGTTTATTGTTGCTACTTGTATTCAGGTGGAATTTAATAAAAAGGGAAGTACAATAAGATCGATAGAAATTGTTAGATTGGCAATTTTTTTTCTTATTCCCCTATACCGAAACCTTTTTAAAGAGGAAACGTTTTACAATTACGATTGCCTTATAAAGTTTTGATGCATAAAACAAGAATTAAGTAAAGGTTTCATAAACCTAATTTACTCCAGTTTTTAAAAATTTCTAATCTTCTCTTAACTCTCTTATCTGCTTTCTAGTCTTATATTTTTTATTCTATCTGTCTAATATTGACTAATTTTTATATGGATTTTGTAAGATTAGTACTAGTCGGTCGTGTTTTGTAATCATTGCAATTGACATTATTTGTGGATTTGACCATCTTTAAAGTTAATATTTGTGTTTAGCTTTGTTAATACTTACTTCAAGAAAAGGAATAATTTATATTTCTTTCAACTAGCTTTGGCTTTATTAAATTTAAATTAAAAAATTAGCCATCTTCAGGGAATATATAGATGTCTCCAGATGAAAACGACACACAAATATGTGACAAAGAATCCCAAATGCAATTTCAAAATATTAACTGTTCATATTATATATTCCCTGAAGATGGATATTTTTTAATTTAAATTTAATTAAGCGGAAACTAGTTGGAAGAAATATAAATTATTCATTTTCTTGCAGTAAATTAAGTATTAACAAAGCTAAACACAAACATTGTAATTGAAAAATAAATATCTTTGCAAAACTTGATTCATATCGTAAGTTTAAGTAATGCATGCAAGCAAGGACGTGTTGCAGGAATTTCTCGTGATTTTGTAAACTTTCAACTATGTTTGCAATATAACCAAGAAAATCAAATATTATCATAATTCTCGGATAACTTATAGAATTATTTATTTTGCAAAGCGGAAAAGAAAATTGTGTTAAGATGTTCAAAAAAAGTTTGAATATCTGTATTCGCTTTACGGTATTTGCCGTGACAAAGCGCCATCAGCGAGAATATATTTAGTTGTGTCGTTGTTTTCTTGTTTCTCTCGTTTTTGCCGTGGCCGAAAATATTTTGCCACACGATACGCCCTGCGGCCGTCGCAAAATTATTTAGCATAAAAATTTAGTATAAAAAAAAACGTCGAAAAATATTTAATCGAATTTGATTTATCGCCGTGAAATAAATTTAAATAAATTTTAAACACACCGACGGCGCCAATTTCTTTTTGCATCGCGTTCGGCTACCATTAAGCAAATTGTTGTTTATTGCAGTCTCGATTTGTACGTCTTTTATTATCAGCTACTTTGTGTTTAATTATGAAATTAATACATTGCGTTCTCTGCATTCCGTTTTTAAACTTGTCCTGACCACAGGCCAATTCAATTTTGTTACAGGCAAATATTGAAATTGCTGATTTCAATTAGATAATAAATATCTTTTCCAAGAAGCTTCGTCGTAAAGAAGAATAAATGGAGAAGTTTAGAGATACGGAAGAGAAGACTACGGAGCATTAGATGAGACTAGATAGACAGACCAGGCGAAACAGACAAGACTAGACAGACAAACCTAGATAGACAAGACTGAACAGACAAGACTAGACAGACAAGACTGGAGAGAAAAATCTGAACAAACAGACTAGACTGGACCGACAAGATTGCACCGACTAGACCTTTTTTTAAATTGGGGTTTGGGGGAATCTTTCACTAAACCCCTTTTTCCACTTGGCTTTTATGGCCGGTATGGCGTTTTTGACCGGTATGGTAAATTTCGCATTCCTTTAGGGTGGTCAGTCAGGACGGTTATTGCCGCCCTGGCCGAAAATACCACCTGTGCCGAGAATCGAACCCCGGTCTCCCGCTAGACAGACAAGACTGGACATATAAGATTAGGCAGACAAGACTGCAGAGACAAAACTTGATAGACAAGACTTCACAGACAAGACTGGACATACAAGACAGGGCAGGTTAGACTCGACAGATAAGGCTAGACAGACAAACTGGACAAACAGTATTGGACGGGCAAGACTAGACTGGACAGAAAAGATTGGACAAATAAGACTATATAGACAACGCTAGACCGACAGACTGGATCTCGACAAGGCTGCAGGGATAAGACTGAACAGACAAAACTGAACTGAACAATTCTGGACAGACCAGACTGGACAGAAAAGACTTTTTTTATTTGATGGACGCAGCTGGCGGTTATACACCTGACTAGACAAGTTTCCCCCTGGAAACACAACCGTGAACTCTGGTACTGAATTAAATTTAATTTCTCTTTATATAATGATTTCATAAATGATTTCTTAATTTAATGATTACATTGTTATGTATGAATCCAGTTTTCTTTTGTTTTAAGCATATGTCCAGTTGCCATTCTCGGCTTGATTGGTGCTTCTACATTGGTTGCAATTTTATGCCTTTCCATTTCCCATCGAGAACACTCGAAGATTGTATGGCTCGCGGTATCGGTCTGTCCGCAGTATATGCTCTGGTCGTCTGCCGCCCTACCAATTTGATGCAGCTAGTTCTTAAAATAGCCGCGGCCGGACAATACTTGGGTGATATAGTAACTATTTTCTCCATGCTCTCTGTTTATCCAGGGTTCAAGTTCAGGGATAAGAAGTCTGGTCCACTCTCCTTTAGTGCCTTGCTGCCACCTTTGTTGCTATTCTTCAATTAGTTGCTTCCTGGCCGTTTCAGTTTGTTGGGACTCGTCTCCTGCAGTTTTCTTTGCTCTTCCACCAGCAAGTCCACTGGCGGGATACCAACGATGTTCAAGACTGCCTCGCATGGTATGGTGCGGTAAACACTACAGATTCGTAGTGCCATTTTTCTTTGCACTGCGAGGTGATTTTGAGCATTGCTCTGTTTTCGCAGTGCTCTGGCCCATATTGGTGCTCCGTACACGATAGTGGCCTGTACTGCGTACCTGCGCAGTCGCCGTTTGCTGCTCCTGGGACCTCAAGTGTTGAGCATTAGTTGCTGTATTACTGCCATTGCCCTCATCCCCTTTGCTGCGGCTTCTGTCATGTGAGGTGTAAAAGATAATACCTTCTCTATTACTATTCCCAGGTATTTTATTTGATGTTTTGGGATTATCGTCAGTTTTTCAATTTTAAATTTTATTGACTGGACCTGTTTTTGAGAAGGACCGCCACTATGAGAAGGACCGCCACCGTTTTTTTTTCTGGCGCTAGATTGAGGTTTTTGAATTTCATCCATTTATAGATTTGCTCTATAGCGTGGTTTGCCGTCTGCATAAATCTTTCTTCTGTTCTGGCTGTTACCACTAGAGCTAAGTCGTCTGCAAATCACTGTCACCCCCAATCACAAACTTAATCTTAGCGCATCGTCGTATAGGACGTTCCACAAGCTTGGGCATAATGTCGATCCTTGTGGAACATCGCTGTTGATGTTTCTCTCTTCCGTTTTAGAATTAACTTTCTATCCCTGAGGTAACTCCTCACCATACGTATTAGATACGGTGATATACCACTTGATGGGAAGTTTTTCATGATCTGCTTCCAGCTAGTGCTGTTAAAGGCGTTTCTAACCTCGAAGGTTAGCAGCGCGCACAGTTTCCTTGTTCTTTGCGTGTCAGCCTTGGCCTTTTTGGCAAACTCTATGACATATCTTAGAGCTTTTGTGGATTGTGGATTTCCCTTTCCTGAAGCGAAATTGTTTTTCTGACAGTTCATGCCTCGAGTCTCGATTTCTCGTTTTATTCTGCTTAGTAAAAGTTGCTCTAAGAGTTTTCCCGACACATCCAGTAGGCAAATAGGTCCATAGGATGTGGGGTTCTCTATTTCTGTATCTACTTTTTTGATAAGAACGAGCTTTGCCCTTTTTTCCGTAGTGAGCAGCGTGTTTATAGTGTCCAATACGAAACTTAATTGATGCTGGGTAGCTATTTTTACAGCTTCATGTAGTATTCCATTTGGTCCCGGTGCTCTGTTGTTCTTAATTCGCCTGCTTGCGAAAGATAATTCTTTAGCAGTGAGGACAGCGACTTCGGGCTGTTGCCATCGAACGGACTGTGGTGTGGAAAAAGCACATCAGGCCCTGGCTCGGCGACGGATTGCACACCAGTTTCGGTGCAAAATAGAAGTCGCACCGGAGGATATTAACGCCAGCCTCCCACTACAGCACCCTGGAGGATTTCGTGGAAGTTTTCGAGGCTCGCCGCAATATTCTCGTCGAAAATTTCATGAAAGATTGCGGAAAGGATTCAGTCGATATCTATCAAGTTTTCAACAGACATACCATAGAAGTAATCTGTGAGACTGCAATGGAGAACGCAGTTGACGCGCAGACGAATCCAAACCACGAGTATATGAGAGAAGTCAAATCGTTTCTAGACATCGTCTTCACTAGGGTCTATAATCCTTTGCTACGTAATCACACTCTATACAAGTTCAGTAAAGTGTATCAAATGGAGATAGGAGTGGTCAAGATTTTGGTCGACTTTAGTTTGAAGATTATCGATAAGAGACGGGAACACGTTTTGCAACAGGAGGACCTCGAGGTGGAACTAGACGAGTTTGGGAAGCGGAAGAAAATGACGTTTTTGGATATCTTGCTGAGAGGTTCGATCGATGGCAAACCTTTGAGCAACGTTGACACTTTTCTCTTGGAGGGTCATGAAACGACAGCGATAGCCTTGAGTTTCATAACGTACAATCTCTCCCACCATCCGGAAATTCAGGCGAAAGCCGTCCAAGAACTCGATGAAGTTTTCCAAGGCGATAGAGCTCGCACAGCGTCGATCAAAGACCTCCAAAACTTGAAATACCTAGAAATGATTACCAAGGAATCGTTGTGGCTGTATCCCTCGGTCGCTCTTCATGATAGGCAGCTCCTCGAGGACATAGAATATGGTGGTAATGTTATACCGAAGGGGATGTCGCTAATTATAAATCAATACGCGTTGCACCGGGACCCGGAGGTTTTCCCTGATCCGTATTAATTTGATCCGGAAAGGTTTAACTTGGATACGCTGGCGAAGAGGAATCCTTACGTTACATTCGCTACATGGTACATTCCTTCCAGCGCTGGCGCGAGGAACTGCATAGGACAAAAGTTATCGATGTTGAAATTAAAGTCTGCAATTTCAAAGCTTTTGCGGAATTTCGAGTTTTCTGCAGCGAAGCCGGTTCACACCCCAGCCTTAGTTTTCAACGCGACCCTAATCTCGCTGAACGGCATTCACATTGGAATCAGAAAGAGAGTGCTCAATAATAATTTGAAAGATGTATAAAATGAATCATTTAAAAAGATTCTGACTAGACAGACAAGACTAGACAGACAAGACTAGACAGACAAGACTAGACAGATAAGACTAGACAGACAAGACTAGACAGACAAGACTAGACAGACAAGACTAGACAGACAAGACTAGACAGACAAGACTAGACAGACAAGACTAGACAGACAAGACTAGACAGACAAGACTAGACAGACAAGACTAGACAGACAAGACTAGACAGACAAGACTAGACAGACAAGACTAGACAGACAAGACTAGACAGACAAGACTAGACAGACAAGACTAGACAGACAAGACTAGACAGACAAGACTAGACAGACAAGACTAGACAGACAAGACTAGACAGACAAGACTAGACAGACAAGACTAGACAGACAAGACTAGACAGACAAGACTAGACAGACAAGACTAGACAGACAAGACTAGACAGACAAGACTAGACAGACAAGACTAGACAGACAAGACTAGACA